>OY720429.1:247768722-248968722 GCA_963082735.1 Pocota personata
ATTCTTCTGAGGTAATTTTCGGGACATTTCTGACTGTATTGTGGCCATAACTTCACGGATGTTGGTTTTTAAATGCTCCACAGTTTGGGGATTATCCACATAGACACGATCTTTAGCACAGCCCCACAAAGTAAATATCCGAGGGGGTCAGATCACACAATCTTGTTGGTCAATTGATGTCGCCAAATCTCAAAATTAAACGGCCGCGGCCGTGCCGGGGAACTTTTCGTGCAATGGAGCCAAATTTGAAAAATGCTTTCAATCTCTTGCCAAAGAAAGTTGGTTATCATTTGACAATAGCGCAGAGAATTTACGGTAACGGTTGCGCCTTCGTCTATTTAAAAAAAAAAAATACGGCCCGATCACACCACCGGTTCACAGCACGCACCAAAATGTCACTCGTGGTGGATGCAATGACCTCTCAACGATCACAGTTGGATTTTCAAAACTACAAATTCTGCAATTTTGTTTCTTTACGTAGCCGCCGAACGAGAAATAAGCCTCATCGCTGAAGAAGATTTTGTTCGAAAAATCGGCGTCAACTTGTTGATTTTCCAGCACCCAATCGCGATATACAGATATCACAGAACAGTTGTTTTTCTGGTAAGATGAAACAATTTTAATGCTTTGAGCGGTGGTTAAATGATCCATATTGTATAATAGCAAGGCGAGAACTAACTACCTGTCACTATGGATGACAGATGGATTTGTCGTGGAGTATTTTGTCGCAGATTATTTTGACGCAGGTTGTTTTTACGAGTAGCAAATCCGAGTAGCAATAAGAAAGATATATTCTAAGCATACTCACAAATTTGGATTTAGATTGGAAAGATTGGTGTTCTCATACTACTGCGTGATGAAGATAATAAGCGACGACGATGCCGTATCTACCAATGGAATTTAATCGAAAAAAAAGTAGCTGCTTAGACATAAGTAACTGAATTCTTCGGGGTGGCTTGGCAAACCAACAAAGCACGGCGATTGCATTCCACTTAGATCTAAAATGTTGAACTGAACTACAATCACATTTTACCAAAACACTGATTAATATTTTTTATTAAGCTTATTGTCGAATCGAATGTGTAATATAAACATGCAAAGTGGTCATGTTCTAATCAATTTGTTCAGAGAAGGGGAACTTTTTCCCCATTTTAATCGATTTCTTCAAATACTATGTGTTCCTGATAAAGTGCAATTATTTCGCAAATTACCTAATAAAATCGTTTAATTTCAACTATATTTCTCATCAATAACCGTAAGTACCTACTCACACTTAGTTTCAATCCCATTACATTTGTTTAACTATATTGTAAAAGTTTTTACGTCGCATTTTCGTCTATTGCCATTGAAAATACGAACCGAAAATACCCACACATTTATTAAAGAACGATTGTTTAGATCAGGTCACGTAACACCAAAACGTTGTTTTGTGTCATCCACGTGCTATCGAATGTCGCTTAAAATTTCACGTTTGACAACAAACAATAGACATTTCAACACGTATTATGTTTTGTCAAAGTAACTACCTTTTCCTGTTCTTCTTCTTCGTATTGTCGTCTTCCATGATTCGTATTAATATTCTGTAGAATTTGCACGATAACAGGTGAAATCACGATAAACTGACCGCACTAATAGAATATACAAACCGACTGGAATCAAACTTTATTAATTTATGAAGTCAGCGACCATGCAATTTCTAATCTTTCGCGTAAAAGTGTAGAACCTCTGCGATAATACATACATCGAAGTAGGTATACATGTCAATTTTACCGGAAAAAAAATCGTGATATCATTCAGATACTTCACCGCATTATCTGAACACAAATCGCTTATCAGAAACAATAAACGGAGAGGTATGAATGGCCTCGAAATGGGGTGGAACAAGTTTATTAAGTGCTTTTATAGGGTCGTTCTTGGTATGTTTGCTAATAATATTGCTAAATGTATTGAACAAAAAATAAACGAAACATAAAAAGGGCTTTTGGCTTATTTTCAGAGGGAAACAAATTTTTGTCATTTCGCATATCTCATCCGACTAAAGGACGTACGAGTACACTGAACATAGCTGACCTTGAAATGTTCAAGGACTCCTTCCTATGCATGTCGGAAATTATCACAAAGGCGTCAAAAAACATTTCTCTTAAACTGAGTCGCAAATATGTTTAATTAAAAGCACTGGGCGACTACTCATAACGACCAGCGCTAACTTTTTGGCAATTATAGTCGCATTATTTGAAATTGAACACTTCGCGAGTCGAATTAATGGTTCTTTGTCTTTGTTGATTTCAAAGCAAAGATATTTGGTTGAGAAATACGTCGAGGATATTATTTATTAATGACGGGGCCTGCAATGAAAAATAATTCGGCGGCATTGTGTGATGAAGAAAAAAAGTTTAGAGATTAAATCTAAAAATTGAAGGATTTTATAAGGTAAACATGTAATTTTTTCAATGTGTTTGGTAGAAACTGAAAAATATTGTCCTTATAAAATTGTTAGGTGTTGACTTCCTCTACATTTCGTACTTACATTCTGCTTGGCCACGCCCACTCTCTTTGGGGTTTTTCACTCAAAATACGTGAACTTCTATTACAAATGGTGACAGACACGCCCACTTTCTTCTAAGAAAATGTTGTAAAAGCAGTAATATCCTCCTCGCGCAAATATCCTCCGAAAGATATATACAATAGATATTGCATTTGATTTACAAATTTCACAACTCCACGCCCACATTATTAGGGGTGACTTAGTGGATGGAGGATAGGGTATCATACGATCCGTTCCAGATGAATTGCAACTTTCCTGTATGCTTTCAAATGGGAATGGGTACTTCTGAGATAGTTAATCAAAGGTAGGTAATACGAAAAGCAATTTTATTTTTATCGGAGATATTTTTTTTGTAAAACTAATCGTGTCGGAAATATACACAAAGGAGTTTGAGTTTTTTTAAGGAAAAAAGTTCACCTCTTTTCACTCGGAAATTGTTAAAGATAGTAAAGTAATGGTAAGTGGTTTGGTGACCCTTTATTTCAAGGATATTGACCTAAATTCTATCATGCTCCTATATGTTTTTTTTTTTGTTATTATCCGTAATAACATAAACATCACCATGTCAGCCGAAATCGGAAATTCTCGAAATTTTAAACACCCCGCTGTGATAGAGTACCTCGTGAAAAAAGAAAAGTCGCCTAAAGAAATTTTCGAAGACATGTCATCGACTCTTCAGGATTCTGGACCTTCATACACCATGGTCAAAAAATGGGCTCGCTTATTTCAACAAGGGCGAGAGAGCTGTGAAGATGAACCCCGCCCAGGACGTCCTGTGTCAGCGGTCATTGAAGAAAACGTCGGAAAAATTGAAAAATTAGTTCTGGCCGACCAAAGAATAAAAATGTGGCGGATAGCGGACGAGTTGTACATCAGCAAAGATTGGATTGGAGAAATTTTGCACGAGCATTTAAACATGAAAAAAATGTATGCGCACTGGGTACCGAAAATGCTCACTCCGTTCGACAAGTAACGAGGACTTGAGTGCTGCAAAAATTTGACAATCTCGACGAAATTTGCACCCACCCTACAGCGCAGACTTGGTCCGGAGCGACTTTATCCTTTTTTCCAATTTGAAAAACCAGTTACAAGGCCGGAGATTTGCAAATGAGAACGAGATCAAGCCGGCCATAGAAAGTCATTTTGAAGGCAAAAAAAAAGAATATTTTTTCGGTGATATTAAGGCACTGTATGCCCGATGTAAGAAATGTATTTCACTCGAGGGAGATTATATTGAGAAATAAATTTTTTTGATCGGATCTCTTTTTCACTTAATGCCTTAAGCCGCGAACTTATCAGCCACCCCTCTCACGAACGTGCAAAGTATCAGAAGATGTTTCATTTCTTGATACATAGCGATCCTATAACACGAAATCCATTTAAATAGCCTTCTAACCCTAACCTTATTATTATACGCATCTACCATAAGCCCATGAGTTTAGAAGAAATATGCTAGGCGAAGCGAAATTTTACATGTAAAGCAAATACAATAACTAACTGGCAACTATGCTTGCTTTCTTCCTTTCATTGCTTCCATTTGGGTAACATAACACTTAAAAGGTTAGAAATAAAATTCGACTACTACAACTCGATGGGAAGTTATATCCCCAGAATTATTTGCTGCTACTTTCCTTATTATTTTTAATCTATTTAGCGTTCGTCTTTTTATTTCAGAGCCTATTACGAGTATATGGAATATGAGGAATAAAGTAAAGAACAAAATAAAACCACGAAAAGAACAGAAAAACCAAACGGAGATTTCATAAGGCCATATTATACGCCTCAATTTTCTAATTTTTAAGTTGAAAATTGCTTCCGTATGTCTTGGTTACAGATCAAAGATAGAAAACCAGTTACGGGATAATTTCCCAGGTGTAAGTTTTAGTCATTATGAAGATATAACGACAATAACACCGTATTAATCGAGAAGAGTGAATGGTCGAAGCCATATGCATATCGAAATTAATGAACCCCTGTGGGAATAACCTCGGGGAGCACAAAAGGAAAAAGGCGCAGGAGACGAGCTATTAGAAAAGAGATAAAAACTGGGATGGAATCGGCTAAGGTGATTTGTGACAAATGATAGTTTAAATTCATACGAATTTCACATACAATTGTGTCTTTTGCTTGTCACTAATCACTCCTGGATAAATGTTACCAAGCGCAATAGTCCAATTTTCAAACTCCCGGTTTTGCGGTTGCGCTTTTGGAGCCCGATGCTATAGAACTAAATCGTAATTTCCTCAAAATGTCTGTACCTGAGCTCAACTGTCTTACATCGATTCTGTCCAAATATTATTTTTCTTATCTTCCTTTTATAAAATCGAACGCCTTCAATCCCAGAATTCAGAGCCTTAGAAGTCTCTTTCATCTGCCTTCATTAACCATTCGATTGAGCCATATTTTACATAACGTAGATACTTCAAGCTGCAAACATCAAGATATTGGAAACAAAAAATAAATACTTACAACCTACTACGCGTAATTAGAGACATGCCTTATTTTGTAGAGTGAACTCGATTTGACATAAGCATGTGCTGTGTTGTACTTTGCTGTGCAGTGTGCACCTCAGTTAGTAGATACACGCTTCTGTTTTAACACTTCTCGTGCAATTTTACGCCTGAATTACGACTTTATGATTCATTTTTGTTTCACTATTCCTGGAAACCACATTAAACTGTAGAACTGGAAAGGCAAAAATGTGTTTTGAGTCGACTACAGTTTCCATGCCAAAAAAAAAGTATCCCATTATCGCATAAAAAATTCCCCGCTAATTAAAGAACCAAATATTTAAATGAAACACTCTCTTACTCATTGTTCCCTCTAAATGGAAAAAAAAGAAAAAAGGAACCTATGTATACCGATTTCTCAGAAACATCTAATCACCAGCATTCGATCACACAAAATCGGCAAGATAATTGGTGTCACTGCGCCACGTCACTGTAACGATGATTCGTTAAATCTGCTAACGTTTGCATCTGTTGTATGAATCTCAATTACAAGTGAACAACAAAAAATTTAACACTTGATTGCATTGAAATAATCACTTTTCTCCAAATTAACTTTGTGCAATGATCGTAATAATTTATGGATGCCAAGTAATTACATTTTTATCGCAATCTCACTTTCCATCGCCAATAACCACGTCAACAGAATCGTCAACGGATAGAAAGTAAGAGTATACGAGATACATGTGCCCTGGTGGACAAACGCGGACGCAAAGTTAGATACAATTTGCGGCTGCGAGCAAGACAGCTACTTGCTGGACGACGATAATTGATAATTAAAATATTTTGAATGGTGCAAATGTCGCATTCTGCTTTAGGCTGCATTTTGATTTTGCGTGGCTTTGGGTTGCCAAATACCTTCTATATGAGCGGGTGTGAATGTTGAAATTTAAATTTATCTTGTGAGCTATAAAAATGAAATTTTCTTTCAAAATTCAGATTGCTTAAGAAACTAACTTACTGTTTTTCGTTTATAGCCCCTAAACAGTTTCGGGTAATAAAAGACAGCGCATTCGGAAACTATGTATTAAATGTTGTCTAACTATTTAATTTGTTATAATCGCTTAAATTATGCACTTTTATATGGTGCTTTATTTTTATGTGAGCGGTGAGCCGACCAAATGATAGGCACTTCATCAGTTTATATGGCGTATGTATTTCATCATACATCATGCATTCTTCTCGTTTGTTTTGATTAAGTCGCTTTTTTTTGCAAAAGCTTACTTTGTTACTGTGATAAACATGCTTCAAGGTCGGGCAGTTGTTCTCTAGATTCCGCTGTAACCGATTTAATAACTCAGATGGTAATATGACTTAAATGACTTTAAGATATGCTTTCATAACTGGACGTTCAAATGGTCTACCAACTCTATTCTCACCAATTGCCTTGTAGCTTGATCCACGAGTGGCTCTTAACCCCTTTGGAAGCTCGTTAGTGGCAGCACGTTCTCCCGAGAGAACGGGAGAAGAGTGTTTCCACTAATGCACCTTTCGATGGATTCAGAAGACAGCATAGTAGTTCCAAACCGGATTGCTCATTGCTCTTCACTAACATTGTGCAGGTAAAATAAATATTTTGGCGCACTATTGACAGCCCGTTGCGTTCTTCCAATTATGTCAATGTGGTCGGCGTACGCGGGAAGTTGTACAGATTTTTTGAAAGATTGTACCCCTGATGTTGGCTTGAGAATTTTGTACAATCCTTTCAAGTAAAGGGTTTTCCAATAGGGACATAACAATTGTTTATTTTAATACAAACGCAGCCTTAAACTTTCTTATGATCTGTCAATGTCTAAACGTCAGTCAAGGTTTACATTTTAATCATGGTGAAATTCACGAACGCGCAACGTTTGGAAATTATTAAAAATTACTACCGAAATTCTGAGTCGGTGGTTTTAAGAGCGCTTACTCCAATTTCCGGTCGTAATAATCGTCCCACCAGACAGGCTGTACGTGCTATGGTGGATAAATTCGAGTTAACGTATTCACTATTGAATATTCCTGTGCCAGTGAGAACTGGTCGAAGTACCGAAAATATCGCAGCCGTAAGTGCTTCAGTTCAAAATGAGACAAATCAGTCGATTCTACGCCGTTCACAGAAATTGGGAATCTCTCAGTCCACATTGTGGCGAATTTGGCGTAAAGTGCTTGGCCTACACCCTTACAAAATCAAATAAATTCAAAAACTGAAGCCTCTTGATCATTTGAAGTGCCGAAACTTCTCCGATTGGGCTCTGCAAGTCTGAAAAAAAAATCTGAATTTCATCGAAAAATAATCTTCAGCGATGAAGCTTAATGGCTTTGTCAATAAGCAAAATATGCATTATTGGAGAGCAACAAACCCACATGTGCTTCAAGAGACTCCACTGCATCCACAAAGAGTGACCATATGGTGTGGGTTTCATGCCAGAGGTATGATTTTTGTCGATGAAAATGATCGTCATGTTACGGTCAATGGAGTTCGCTATCGTTCCATGTTGGAAGACTATTTTTGGCCAGAATTGGATGGACTTGACATCAGTGATATGTGGTTCCAACAAGATGGTGCCACATGCCACACAGCTGGTCAAACAATTGATCTATTGAAGGGGAAGTTCGGTAATCATGTGAGCTCACTCATGTGATTTAACGCCGATGGATTTATTTTTATGGGGTTACGTTAAGACGTTGGTTTATGCCACCAAGCCAACAACGTTAGAGGAGCTCAGGAACAATATCGAACGGGAAATTGCCACCGTTCCGGCCGATATGTGTGGAAGAGTGGTGGAAAATTGGCTCCAAAGAATCGATCGCTGCAAACGTGCAAGAGATGGAATTCGATCTCGTTCATATGACCACCGCGATCATATGAACGAGATCGAATTCCATCCTTAAATCTAACATGTGTACTACACTTGGAATAAATTTTAGCCCGATATCTCAATTATTTTGTTTTATTTAAATATAAAATTGTTATGTCCTTATTGAAAAACTCTGTATAATGTTAAAGAAATTACATGAGAGCACGTCGCTTTATCATAGCCGTTCTCTGACATTAAAAACTTCGGTGATTATATTACCGACTTTGACAGGATCAGTGTGCATTCTCCATCCTCATTTGACGCTAAAACTAGACATGCCTCTCTATCTATAAACCCCATCATAGCCGACCTTGAGCTCCTGGATTTTTACCAAGATTTTCCAGTGTGAATATCTGATCTACGGTGGACTTTCTGGCCTAAAACTAGACAAATGGTTAAAGGCGTTCTCATACATGATGTTGAGAAGACTGCTGGGTCTCCGTTTCTGAGGATCGGGCAAATGATATTGAGCTTTAATTCGTCGGGCATACATGTATGCTCCGTGGCAAATCATGCGCAGATGATTTACTTGAGTTGCTCGGCAGTTACACCGCCGGCTTCAGGAGCCTTGTTGGATTTAACTTTAGACATTGCTATTCTTACTTCATTTTGATCGGGGGAACGGAGCTGTTGATCGCCAGTTTTGATTCGTACTGCAGTTTAATCGTCTGCAGAAGTGATCTTTCCAAATTTTCAGCCTCAACTGTCATTCTACCACTAGATTTCCTTCGTCATTCCTACTATAACACCTGTCCATTGACTCGCTTTTCATGTTTTTTATTCTTCTTTCGAAGAAGCTGTTAGTATTCTCTTCTGTTTGTAACTGTCGTAAGCATCTCTCGTCACTCTATACAGTGTCGGTTTATAAGCCTCTTTCTTTGTTGTTTGCGCTTGATGGCACTCTTCATCAAACTTTTGTTAGAAAGACATCACATCCAAAGTTCTTGATAGCTTGCTGACAATCTAACTTAATGGATAAATTAAAAAGCTATATATTTCCAGCAACAATTTGGCCTTATTCTAAGCTGAAAATCTCCATTCCGATTCGCAAATTTACCACAAGTTACGTTCACAAATTATCGCCTATCAATTTATTTCACAACCGCTATCAAAAAATTAATTACAAGCATGTAACAACCACTCATCTGCCAACAGCTGTCGAATGCATTAATTGGTCTATCAACAGTCAATAAAAAGTGACATTTCCAAACCAGAACGCAGACATCCAAAAGCTTTGTTCCACATAATTCATTCCCCTCTAATGGCATAATTAATACATCATTGTCCAATTTTCTAATGACAACAGATATATAAAAAAAAAAACCATCAATGGGAAACGAGATGTGTTGAATGCATCCATTAATTTGTTTATTGCGCAGTAGCGGCTCTCCCTCTATTTCTAGCCTACTTGACTCCCAACTGCAATCTACTTAGATACAAGTGGCAACCGAAATTTCATTCTTCTTCGGGGTGTGGTAGTGCCACAGTGTGTGAGGGGAGTAGGTACAAATCAAAATCAATGCACAAAACGATGATAAATGAGAAATAAAGAAAAGAATCAGATACTCTACTGCAATTACTATGCAAGCGCAGATGCAAATTTCCACTTCAAGTGGCAGCAACAACAATTATTTGCTGGTCAATTTCTGCACAAGCCTTTTGCATTTCAATGGATTTGGGGAAAAATTTTGAAAACCAAATGGAAATTGAGTGAATTTTCAAATCAAAATAACCCCGGGTATGATCATCTCTCTTGTGCCTCTCGTCATGTGGCTTGTTTTTATTTTGGAGAAACAATCAAATATTCTGAATGATTCCAAAAATAGCTCACATCTCTGGCTCGGGGTGGGGGTGTGGGAAAATTGCCCCCCACTCCCTCTGTCTCTCTGTCGCTTCGTTCTCTCCCTAGCTCTCCCTCTCTCTCTCTCTCTTTGGGAAGAAAAATCAAGTTCAGGATTTTTCTCTTGACGGTGTGAAATGGCAGAGACCAATTAGATAGTTTTAATTAATAAGAACACTTACCTTGGTATGCAATTTGGCGGCGTACGGTCCACTTCCCAGGCAGCGAACAGCTTCATTGGTACCGGTTTTCCACCGCCCCCTCCCCCGGTGTTACTGCCACTGACAATCATATTACCCGAAGACGATAGCTTTTCCAATTTGGCCGACTTATCAGCCATGCTCGATGGAGTCGTATTTGTTGAGAGACGCATTAAAAGGGATTTTCTGATTTCTTTCTTTCGACAATAAACAAAAAGCAAAGAGAAAAAAAAATAAACAAATTTATTGCAAATTAGCAGTGAGTTTTCTTCACTGCATACACAAAAGAACACTGCACCAACACCGACGCGGCGATTGGGACGAAAAGATTTTCCGATTTTTTTGATTTTTCCGATTTTTCACAGCAAATTGCATTTTTTTCTTTTGACTTCTGCACAAGGAAAACGAGACGACGAACGCGAAAAAAAAAATCTACTAGATACTAGTACTACTACTACTTCTTGATGCACTTCACTCTTTGTTTGGTTTTTCCTTCTCTGGATGAAATTCGCGCAAAGAAAATACACACCGAAGGAGAAAGAACACAACACAACGACGACACCGCCCTTTTTTCTCTCTTTTGCGCTTTTCAGAATGGAGCAGCAGAGCAGCTCCCCCGGTTCGGAACAGCACAAAGCTATATAAACAAAATTAAATCGCCACTTAGGGCTGCCAATGCATTTAATTCTCTCACAATCACCGATTTTCTCACTTGATTTTTATAAACAATTTTCAATTTATTTATAGATGCGATGATAGATACATTTTCCACTTGCTCTAGCTCTCTGCACTTTACATCGCAGACGACAAAATTCGACTGCGCTGCTGCGATTGAAGATGGTGACAGTCGGTTCGGGAGCAATCGTTGGAGCTGGTCGGTTTGATATTAGTTTGCAGTTTATGTGGGCTGTGCGTAGTGTTGCCGCTGTTGCAGAGTCTGCGGGGATAATAAAACGAATATTTCAAAATTTAGGAATTTTGTTTGTTAAAAAAAAATATAAATTTTATGACTATTTTAACATGAATAGCCTCGATTGAGATAAGAAGATATTGCAAAGGTGAATACTTATTCAGAAAGAAATTGTAGAGCTACTCTGTGTCAGTTTTTAAAGTTTAATTGATGTTAACAAAATTTACTAGGACAGTAGGCCGAAATTGAAATTTCAAGGAAACTGCTAAAAAATCAAGGAGTAAGACTTTTTCCCAGCACCCGCCCATCGAATTGTTCCAGGCCGGATGAGTGATTAAGTAACCTCAGAGAGAGTGTAGTTCGTTCAACATTGAGTTCATGTTCAACTGAGAGTAGACAGTAGTAGAATGCTGACCATACCTTCCTCTTTCTAACAAATGGCGCAATACATTCTGACAAGAAACTAATGAAAAATAAGTTTTGCCCACATCGTACCCAACATGCATTTACAGTACTTTTTTTGTGAAAATGTAAGGATTGACAATTTTTTTTTATATCGGACATGGCAGCAGCAACCCTTAAAGCAAATAGTCTTTTTGAAATTCCTTCAATTTTTTTGCAGCTTTTCACTTAATTCAATATGGATTTCCACAACAGCGGTTAATTTAAAAAAAAAAACACTTTAACTGGAGCCCAAGCTAAATATTTATGATTATACTAAGAAACAAAAGAAAAAAAGATACCTAAAGGCCAATAATAAGTTATTTTTATTCTCACACACCTAAAACTTTTTTATTACCTACTGCAAATAAGGAGAAAAATATGAACGAATAAAATTCCTTCTTAATCTACTGGTGTAAATCAAGGTTAAGAACAAAAGCGTTTTCTAAGTCGTTGAATTCGAATCCGGAGTAGGATTTTCAAAAATTCCGTTCAAAAGCTCAAAAATGTAAACAAATTAAATTTTTCCATAAACTAATGATGTCAATCAAAGCGAAGAACTTTTGAGATCCGTACATCAATTAGTCTACACTACCACTTCAAACGATCAAACTTTTGGGATGTTCACAGTAATGGAGTCTAGAATCAAAACAAACATCTAGCACTCATAATTAGGAACTACAGGTGGGGGGAATAGACCCTACCAAATTTTGTTCGTCTAAAGTAAAATCACCCTGTATTTTCAAAGTCTCTGAATTCAAACGTTAATCACAATTTTCAAATTCAAAACGGGGTAGTTAATTTATGATATTATTTTTTTATTGTTATTTTACGGGTTCGGATTTAGAGACCCCAAAAACATTATTGCTTTTATTGTCCTTTGATTAACTTTTTTTATTTATTAGTCTTGTGTTTCATTTTTATACACTATCCTGGATATATTAAGTTTGATACTAAGTTTGTAACATAGAAAAATAATAATTGCAAGCCCAAAAGGCATATATATATTTGTGATAGGCATCAAAAGTTATATCGATCTGTCGATTTTCGATAAATTGCAATTTTATCGAAAACGATTAAAACGATTTCGATAAAGGTACATTTAAGGTAATGTGGGTGTTAATATTAAGATTCTAATATCGATACCTTACTTATTACTGAACTTGCGGACATGGACTATTTCTCGGGAATACCCGAGACGAGTTTGTTCAAAACTGATATCTAAGCCACTTTCGACATATATAAAGGCGTGCCAATTTTTTTACTTTTTAACGCATTTTACAAAAACTTGAATTTTTTCGATTCTTATCGATTTCGCCAACATTTTACAAAGGAATGACACATTTAGCGTAAGTACGTGCGACCCAGCCGTGCTCTTTATTCATGTAGCTTTGAAGAAAAATATATATCTGACTTGCAAACAACCCAGGATGCGTCCTCAAATTTTCATAGTTTGACTGGACAACTACCTCAAGCATTACACCTATATATGTATATGTTATGTTTTTTATTTGCAAATCACTCGGATTTAAAATTAAAGCAAAATAAATTTTTGTAAATCCTTGGTAAGCAAAAAACTTATTTTGACAATTTTCAAAAACTTGGTACAAATATTGGTCGCGTTGCAAGCACACACTCGTTCCGCTAGACACCAGACAGCAAGGTTAACTTACAACAGCTGACATGTAACTAGAAACTACTCACTACATTTTCTAAACGTGGGCAACTATTCTCGATAGCATTCGATTGATTTAAAACACTCTTAATCAGCGAGAACTAAATAGTTTATGTCTTGAATATTGTGTGTAATTCAGGACAGCTATGTTTTAATTAATTTAATTATGGAATGATTCGATAGCTCTTCCCGATTATCGACTTTCGATTTTTAATTCTATCGATGACATTGGAATGTCAAGTAGTCTATAATAGGATTTAATCAAATTCTACTGATCTGTAATAGAAAGCTTAATACGAGTAAATGGTAGACAAATCCCAGAAGATTTGAATCGAGAAATATATAATTTCGGGCAGTTATTGCATGTATAGGTATTCATAACAATCGTTATTAAACGATAGTTCCTTTTAAAATATCGATTGTTTTCGGCTTTTATTGGAAAACCCCATTGCTAATGAATTGTATTAGCAGATGACGTTTTCCTCTTATTCTTATCTAGCTAAAGTTCTACCGCGAACTGTCTTGGCTCTATCCCCTCCACATTTTCCCTCTAGCGCTAGGTAGCGGATATTTTTGACGGCCCTGTCATCCTGGTACAAGAAGTCTAAATTCTAGCAGCGTGCTTGGAATGCGTTGATTGATTTCGAACAAAACCATTCAAATGTTTGACATATGTTCAATCGGAAGTTTGTTAGCCCTCTAACGAATTTTTCGAAAATTCAAATTTATTTACCTCGTTTCGACATTGCATAAATTTTAAATCTCAACAAAGTACAAATGAGCAGAACATATAGAGCACGTGCGTGCGACCTAGTCATAGGGTATATTCAGTTTGATACAGTTTGTTTGTAGCATCAGAAATAAAGCAATAGATATGAAGAACAATGGAATGGTGTGCGCACTTCTATTGCACTTCGTGTGCATCAGTTGACCGCCACTGCCACCGAGCCGGTGTACGCATTGATTTAATAATGATAAACCCCATGAAGTATGTACCTATATATTTGTAATCAAATCAGCATCAAGTGTTATATTTACTTAGCCATATTCATCTGTCTGTCTATCTGTATGTCACCAGCTTTTAGGCCTTCATTTTGAAGATGAAATTGTATACCCTTTTTTAGAAAGAGAACCACTAAAAGTGTTTTGAAATTCGGCACAGACACGCCTATTTTTCAAAAAAATATATCACTTTTTTTAATATTTTTACCAGAAATTGAAAAACATTGCAATTCTCTACATTCTTTAGAATTCGTCGATAAATTCTTCAATTCCACTGACACTTTTTATTTAGAATAGGTTGTTGTCGGCTCTTATTCAAAGACCCCATCGATAATAAATTGTATCGACAGGTGACCTTTTTCTCCTGTTCTTACTTAGCTAGGTGCCGTAACGAATTATTCCTTGGCTATAATCCCTCCATATGTAGCCCTAGCGCTAGTAGCAGAATTCGCCGTCATCTTGGTACAAAAAGTTGTTTTCCTAGATTCTAGCAGCTATCATATATTTTGTACTAAAATAGTAACTTCAAACGCCGATATCTCGTAACCGATATCTCATAAACTAGGAGATACCGACAGTTATTACAGTTTTGAAATCAGTCCGATAAAACACGTCGAATGGCATGATAAAATCGCTTGAAAGCTAAACTGCAATCGAGCAGATTTTTCTTTCCCAGTTACAATCAACGAAAGGTATTTAGAATTATACTGCTTTGGCAACATTTGTCGCAATTGGTACGAGATTAGCAATAGATAGACACACAGAAATGCTTCTCGGCATGAGTGCAGAGTAAAATAAAAAAAAAATAAAAAAAAAAAACAAATAAAAGACTCACAGTTCCCACTCAAAAATTTCCGGTTAATAGATTGGACCTGGACCTGGACCTGGACCTGGACCTGGACCTGAACATATCTGCATAAATTCTTATTACAAAAGGAAGAAAATATATGATTTCGAATGAATTCTAATTGTTTTGTTATTTGCAAAACACTCGCGATTTAAAACACTCCCACTCCAAAAGATGTATTTTCTCCTTGTATTGAGAATTTTATAATATATTCGATTCCCTCAGTTACAGACAAAAATGTTACTGCGTTGCGCGGCACACACACAAAACTCAGATGAATTCTGGCACAAACCGCAAATTGCTGATGAATTTCATCAATTTCCTTCAATGTTTTATTGATAAAAATTTATTATTTCACGACTACGATGATAATAGAAATAGCGTAGCGAGAAAACAATTCAAACAAACTCGACTGATTGCTCACTCCGATAGCAATCGGATGTCGCGCATCGCGGTTGGCTCAGCTTGATGTTTTTTCTTTGACAGATAAATGGAGACTTTTTTTGTTTTCGGTGAGAGAAAGGAGAATTTGTTGACAATTTCGCGGTCTCGATTGTTTCGTTGAATTTTTTTTGATTACAGTTCAGTGCTGCTAAGATGGCGATATGAATTGAATAGTTTGAAAGGTGACGGATAGATGGCGGTGGGCAGGTAGAGATTCAGCCATTACTGGGAATGGTAGTTTTATTTTAAATATTAAATCGTTCATGAAGGCCGTTAGTGGGTGATTTCATTGCATGCCTCCTGATACCGAAAATGTAGCTTACAATTTCCACACACGTCTAGATCTTGTCTATTACTGCAAATAAACAGGAATGAACTAAATGAATTTGAGCAAGTGTTTTATGCCTCGCTGAATCTGAATCCGGATTCAGAATTTGGAAATACAAAATGGTGGATTCCAAATGGCGCACAAAATCTCAAAATATGAACAAATTAAATTGTTCATAAACTAATGAACTAGGTGTTAACAAAGAACAATATAAGTAAAATTGTTCTCGGGGTATCTGAACCCGAACCCGAAGTCATAATTTAAGAGAATTCGAAATGACGTTCAGCAAATTAGAAAGTACTACGAGAATTGAGATATACTAGCCCACTTGTATGTTTTCAAGGTAGCTGAATTCAAATCCAAAGTCAGAATTTTAAAATGCAAAATGACACAATTTTTTACTTATTATCTTTTGATGAACTAGGTGTTGAATCAGAAGTCGTAATTTAAGAGAATTCAAAATGGCGTTCAGCAAATTAGGAAGCACTACAAGAATTGAGATAGAATAGTCCACATGTATATTTTCAAGGTAGCTGAATTCAAATCCGAAGTCCGAATTTTAAATTTGAATTTGAAAATTCGAACTTCGGATTTGAATTCAGTGACCTTAAAAATATTGGCACATTTGCATAAATATGTGGACTAATCAATGTCAATATTCTAATTTTTAATTAATTTTTAGCTCCATTTTGCATTTTGAAATCCTGATTTTGTGTTTAGATTCAGCGACCCTGAAAATATATTGGCTTTGGCTAACATTTTTCTTTAATTCACTTATATAAATACATATAAATACATATATACACATATTAGGGTTTAGTCCGCCTTTTTTTAATTCGCCATTTCTGGTTTCTCATAGAAGAGGATGCAATTCCATCGATCACGACAGAAGAGCTACTACAGGACTCTAAGAGATTTAGAGATAATAAGGCTACGTGACTAGATGGCATTCCCAATGAAGCTCTCAAAATCGCAATCAAGATAAGGCCCAATATTTTTGTCGATATGCGCAATTCGTGCATGAGAGAAAGAATATTCCCTGAACAATGGAAAAATTAATGTGCCCGAGAGGAACCGTCATCAAAAAATTAGAGTACTACCGTATCTCGCCAGAATTGTAGCTGGCTATCTTAAAAACATTCAATGAGCTCTAGGAAAAGATTTACCTTGATCTGAATTATGTGGAGGAAAATTCACTTCTGTTGAGGTGTTTTTTCTACCATTTATACATACACTGAGTGATTTTAATGAAACATTTTGTTTAGGATATTTGGTTATGTTTATGAGAAGCGCACGAGAGAGAAAGCAATACCGCGAACTGCACTTTAATGTAGTCTAGCTATGAGTCACACCTGACGAGTACTCTGAATTAAGCACATGGAAGGAATAGACTATAACCTTCATAGATCTCGCCAGCAATAGAATTCAGATCTTTGATTCAAAATGAAATTATCAAGGGTGGGAACAAATTTGAGAAACCGAAACATGTCTCAATTTGACTAGGATATCTTGTGTGACTTTTATTTCAAGACAGAAACTGTTTATGGGTAGGAAGCTAATTAATATTGATTGATTCCTATGAGTCAAGCAGATGAAATCTTTAACATTACCCCCTCAATCTTTCATAACAAGCATTTTAACAAAAGCGTCGTCTTTTGGGTCTTGCATAGTTTTAACAGTTTGAAATAGAATTTGTTTTGTCACTTGATAAACAAACGTTTTAAGCTATAAGCTATCCTCATAAAAAAGACCCAAATTATTACATTTCATATGCTCAAAACAAATTATTTTCTAGCGTCCGGTAACTGGTATACAGGTGGTCCGGTGATTGGTGCAAAAGTGTCCTGTGTTTGTTGTCTTTCTTTTTTAAGTTACATTTGTATTACACTCTCCAAAAGTTAAATACTCTCCAATACTTACAAACTCTGCCGTGAGCGAAGCGAACCCACCCACTATTATAATGACGTGTTATACATTTGATTATGAAATATTTGTTTCTCAATTAGTTGTTAAAAAAACCACTTAAACAAGAAGCATACAAAAATTAATCAAGAGCAGTTAAATTTTACAAGCTCTACCCTATTGTGAATTTAGTGTTTTATTCAGCTATCCATGATAGCAATAAAAACAACAAAGTTGCACGTACGATATTGATGTGAAATTTGATGTACTTATGTACTTCTTCGATACTAATCGCGAATACGTACCCTTATTGTGTTACTATTATTTGAATCTTGTTACATCTCCAAAGTTTCTATACAATAAGAATGAATGTCGTTCCCGGTTTAATTTACCTTCCCATCAATGAATTTGTAATTTTAAAAGTTTTGTATTTTCCAATTGAACGAATGACAATCATACTGACTTAATTTGACGTCGAGCAAGATGGCTTTGTCTAATATTTAATTGTTTTCATATTTACAAACACGTTATCCTTTCTTTGGCACCATTGTTTTATTATACACACAAAACTGTACAAACAAATCTAAACATAGTCATCCATTTAAAGAGCTTTTGAAAGTCTACAGTTTCCTAATCCCAAGATTTTTCCAAATTATACCCTGGTGAGTTGTCCACCTCATATGTTGAAGCATTCATTTGCCAAGATCGCGCAGAGTCTTGCGACTCATATGAGCAAGTCGGATTCGATTCTGTATATCTAAATCCGGATGTCGAGTGGCCTGGTGATGATGGCAACTCGGGTGGCTTTTTTAAGTATTCCTGTAGGTGACGAATATAACCAATCGCGATTCTATTGAGAATATTTATTAATACTGTTTTATAATTGAACAATTTTGTTTACTTACCTTAATGTCTCAATTTTTGAATATTTCTTTCCACTAGGTTTCGAAATTGGTAACTTCAATCGCAGAAGGTCAAAGGCTCTGTTCATGTCACGCATTCTCGTACGCTCACGGTCACAAGCTGTTTTCTTGTAGTCTAAGTTTGTTGATAACATGCCAAAATAAAAATTTAAATAAACTACTGTGAGTAAATTTACAGAATTTATACTTGACTTTGACATGGAACTATTGAACTTAATGAACTTAAGCCAGCTGAAGTCAGTCTTATCGTGTGTGTGAATACACAGAAATTGTACGATACCACCATAATGGGATTAAATGTCGGTTTCGTCCATGAAACCGACGAATGAAAATAATTATTCAGAATTTGACTGTACATCTGTTTTATTAGTACGATATTTTAATTTTAATTGACAGCTACTGTAAGAGTTGTTTTTAGTACATAGGGACATTTTTGGAAATAAAGTGGTAAGCCGTCTCATAACATCTCAAATATAATATTCTTTTCAAAATCGGTTGGACTGTTTTCGAGAAAATCAGCCTGGTATTGAAGTGCCCTTAATTTTAGGGTGGCCGTGGTGTAGTGGTAACATCATCGTTTGTCACGCTACAGGTTCACGGTTCGAATCCTGATGTCGATAATCATCTATTTATTTCGCATGAAATAAATAAAAAATTGATCAATTGCGAAAGCTTATGTCAACTCTAGAAAAAAATAGTTTAAGTCACACTCCTTACTTAATTCCAGATCGTATAAAAAAAATATAAAGTTGGAGAAGCTGCAAACTAAATTTTGGAGTACAGAATTTCGACTCGCTCTCCTTGAGTTGTTTCAGTTAAAGGTTCGATAGTTACTATATAACTATCAAAAGGTGGGCTTAGCCGTATAATACAGCTTCTTCTAAAAAAAAAATTCCCTGTAACAACATTATTTAGAGCTTCACATAACAGTTTTTCTCTCAGAGTTTCGTCAATCATTTGCGAGAGGTAGAACCGCGAAAAAAACATGTGGGTTGAATGAAAAATCCCTGGAAGAACTCTGATTCCAACGGCTTTATTTAGAGCTTCACATAACTGTTTTACTCTCAGAGTTTTGTCAATCATTTGCGAGAGGTAGAACCGTGAAAAAAACATGTTGGTTGGATAAAATTCCCTGGAAGAACTCTGATTCCAACGGCCTTATTTAGAGCTTCACATAACAATTTTACTCTCGGAAATTTGCCAATCATTTGCGAGAGGTAGGACATATTGGTGCGTTTTTAATGTTTTTATATTATTATTATTTGAACCTCCTGCTCAGTAGTCCAATGCAATAACCACTCAGAGCCCATAAGTTACCGTGAATGAAAAAAACAAACAAAATCGCTGATCCGATTATCATATCCGTTAACCGACCTGCAGAGAACCACTGTTCATTACATTTTTAGTAATATTACAGTTAGATTCTGCTATTATCTCTGACACAAATTTTTGACATGATCACTATGCTTTCGTTTCCTTTGAACCGGAACATGGAAATGAAAATCGTTTTTAGCTGTTGTTTTAAATGTTGATTTATTCTACGAGGGCTGTTCGATAAGTTAGTGATTTTGATACAAGATGGCGCTCGGATCGCATAGAATATTTTTTATTTTTTATTTTTTCTGATATCTTTGTTTCTTTCTCGGCATAGACAAAAAGAATCAAATAGATCACTGACTTATCGAACAGCCCTCGTAAATCCTTGGGTTTATGAGAAATTCTACTAAGGTTAGATATGTAAGAGGTGGTTTTTTTTACTAAATGTCTCTACAGCAGCGAAAAAAACAATTGTTAGTGAAATCGGTTTGTATCGTTGTTATCCCAAGAAGATAGGAAGGCAACAACAAAGACATACGCTACACGAAAAGAACGTGAAATCTACTCTTCAGCGGGTTTATGTACCTTCTCTTCGAATGTTTTCTCTTTTTCAATTATGTACCCGTAAAATGTGTGCAGAGTAGTCATTTACTGCGGATAAAACCCTCAACACAACGGTTGCTGAATATGCAGCAAATAGTTGTTTTTATTATACGTGGTTTATATTAAATTACAAAAAACATGCCTTTAGTAACAATTGTTTGGATTTTTTTTTTTAAAGAAATATTACTCTTTACAAAAAAGAGTAGATTAAAGTTCAAGAAAATTTTCTTGTTTCACAGTAGTAAATAAATAAAAGTGCTACACATTTTGTGTAGCTATGTATGTATATGTACACACTTCCCAGTTGAAGGTATCAAGGTGCTGCGTTCAACGTACCATTGAACGACACTCTCAAAGTCTTGCGGATAAACTACGGTCAGGACCGTCTAGAGCTACAACTAAACACTAGGATCGGCTAATAGTCACAACAAGCAAACGAAGTAGACGAAAAACAGCACCCGAAATACGTTCCGAAATAAAAGAAACACGGAATAAATCACTGTCCTTGGCAACGGTCAAACAAAGATTAAGATATGCTGGACTATTTGCGCGAGTTGCTTTTCGATAACCCCTGCTGCGACCACAAAACAAATCGAAAAAGTTAGAATGGGCCAAAAAGCAGAAAGACTGGACAAACAAGATTTCAACAGAGTTTTATGGGCCGATGAATCCAAGCTCGAGGTATTTGGCACAAAACGGAGACTTTTCGTTCGACACAGCTTTGAACAAAATATGCTACCAGACTGTGTGGTTCCTACCGTCAAGCATGTCTGGGGATGTTTCTCTTCAAGTAGAGTGGGAGATCTGGCTCCAGTGATTGGAAAAATGAATAAGGAGGCATACAAAACAATATTGGAAGAAAACCCTGTGACCTCTGGACTAAGATTAATTTTCGAAGGATTCGTATTTCAACAGCACAACGACCCTAAACAAACGTCAAGACTTTGTGAAGACTACCTGAAACAGTTCGAAATCTTGATATAGCCGCCGCAATCACCAGATTTAAACCCTATAGAGCTATTGTGGGAGGAACTGGATAGAAGGGTCCGGGATCAATGCCCACCATCAGAATCTGCGTTGTGAAATATACTATTGGATTGCTGGAGCAATATACTATAGGCAACAATTCAAAAACTGATAGCTACTTGTAGAAACCAAGATTTGTAAAAAAAAAAATATATAAACGAATGTAAAGGTGGTTTTTTTTGACGAAAAATCGGTTTAAGTCATTTTTTCTTCTTTTTAATAAATTCCTTTATGTTAAGAGCAAAATTAAAATATTTTTCTTCTTATTTTGGTTTCATATACCTATATGTTCCCCGTTCATTTTACATGACTATTATTCTACTAAAGAGTTGTTTTCAATATTGGATTTTGTTTTTCCTTCGAGCACTGAGGGCTGCCTCAAACTGTAGTGTATATAGATATTTCTGTAGAACTGGTTACAGTCGTTAAATTAAACTAGTTAGGTCTTATTCGGGTGTTTTATTTAGTTTAACGTTAACTTTGGGGCCTTATTGCTAGCTAATTCACTTCCTCTGATTTTTCGAAATACTCATGAAACCATTAACACTTTTTTTTAATTGTTGGTGGGTTTAAGCATTCGAAAAATTAGAAGAAAGTGTACTAACTATTGCCTAACATACCGATTTCACCCAATAATTGTGGGGTAATTCTCTGGCCTTAAATATTTATTATTAGTAATATTAGAATATATTCAAATATTATTAATTTAATTTTAATTTAAACAATTTTAAAATGTCTACGTCGTTTTAATTTATGTATATTTCACTAGCAGTTCAATTAATAATATGTTATTGTTTCATGCGACACAGATACAAAACAGAATTTCCCACTTAGCAGCTGTGTAAACGTTTATTTTATAATATGCTGACACATTTTCTTTTATTGTTAATAAAAAAAACTCCAGAATTTTGTATAGATTTAGGTACCAACAGAAAATGATTAAATTAAACTCACAGTGTTCCTCACCTTTCTCCAATTGCAAAGCTCTCTCTCTCCATGAAGGATTTTCTTCCTTAACAATTGCATGCTCTCGTATGTTGGAGTAGTGCGAGTACAGCGGCGGCGGGACCACATCCGGCATGGACCAATTACACACAGTCTGTGGAATACTCATTGCACACGGATGCGTTTGCAGGTACGGGAAAGATGAGTGATAAACACCACTCGGCGAAAAATGCATATCCGGGGGGTAAGGCGCGGGTATTGAAGGTGCAATCGCAAGCGATCCCGCTGAATATGGTACATTAACACCAATTTCCAAAATGATTCGACTGTCTTCGCCACATTCGTCTTCTGATGGGCAAGTGGAATTGCAACATTTATCCACTCTTTGTATATCGGAACTCATTCTTTATTTCACTGTAATCCTCTTTAAAGGACTGTCACTTATATAAAACCGACACCCGATTCTCGATCACCATCAACTACTGATCATTCCGCATAGATCACTTCCACCGACTGAGAGAAGAATTGGACTCCGCCGACACCTACGACTCACAAAACATCACGTACGAGGTACGCGGCAAGGTACCTGCCATATTTACTTTACCGGTGAGTTAGGGGCTTTGGGGCGGTCTCTTGATTGATTTGCTCTCTTGATAGCAAACAGTTTTCTTGGTCACAAATACAGAAGCAACATCATCTAAAAAGGTTCACCTCCCTCGTTCACTCTCTTTAAAGATCAAAAAATGAGCGCGAGCTAAATACTTTAATTTTAATTGTTTCTTTTTTTATGCCAGCTTATCGCAGGCACAAGTGTTTTGCAATATTAATAACCGCTGTGGTGTATAAGGCTTAGGAGGAATATAGCGGAGCTCTGAATCGAACTTGTTTGTATTGAGAGCACCTGGTTTGTGGAGCATATAAGAGAAATGACTCGATTTTATGGCATTTATTGGTTAAACTAGGTTTTGTTAGGAATTATTAATTTTAAGTACCAATTCCCATATTTCTATGAAAAATAAAACTGTTGATTTGGACCTTGATTTGTTAGTCATGTACTGAGAGCAGTTCTTGTTCTTCCGTTCTCTTCCAAATATGCCATATGTTGATTTTACATTTCAAGGATCGAAGATCAGTTCTCCATAGTAGTGCTCTATAAAATGTACCTCTGGATAATTGCATTAAGCATTTATCTATGTACATATATAGATAATAGAATATTTATAGTTTACTATAAAAATTTTACCAGCTAGTGAATAAAACAAAAACAATCCTAAAATAAAGGTCGATTAATTTGTGTAAGCGAAGAATTTGCTAACCCTAAAGATATAAGATAATCTAGTGGAGCTTTTCAAATGCTATGAAATAATATTAACCACTGTCTAATGAGTGGTTAACTTAATGCTTTATACTACTGACAGTAGGTTCAAATTCGAATTTAAAAAAAAAACCACAACCATATCCCTGTTCGGATATGGTAATAAAGTAAATTTCCCCTCCATTTGTGCTAAAATAATATAACATACACATCATGAATGACTGTGAGAATCTGAGCGAGACCCTTTTTATTCTGAAGCATCAGATCTGTGTAGTATAGAGCTTATTGCAAAGCATACACAATTCCTCCACAGGCTCATAGTTTAATGCTGGTGTTAATAGTTAGAAAATTAGAAACAGACAAGACACATGCCACTAATCAAACACAAATAAAGGACACAAATGGGTCGCACGTACTTGCTCCATATGTGCTGTTCGTTTGTAAATTATTCAGATTTCAAATTTAATTATTGATAAGAAGCGAACGAATTGATTTTTCGTAAAATGCCTGAACAACTTTTTTGATCATATGTATGTCAAAAACTTGAACGCCATGTTCGTACGTATATCAAAAATTACTTAGATATCCAAGAAATTGCTGATTTTAGCAAGTTTGCTATTAAGTAAAGTACTGTTATTAGAATTTTTAGGGAAAAACTGAGTACACAGTCTTATTGCAAACACCTACATTAACTCATGTATGAACTTCTGTCGAAATCGTTAGAGCCGTTCTAAAAAAATTGAACTTTTCCAATTAAGCCTTAAGTAAAATACCGTTAACTTTGAGGCTAGAACAAAAATTCGAATTTTGCCTCTGAGCATTCCTCTATTATAGTAATGTCAAGAAGTCTGTAGAGATGAAGAAGGAACTCTAGTAGCAGAGTCACTTTTGGTGCTGAGAATTTGGAAACATCACTGCAGACTATTAAATGGCTGTAATGATCAAAACTCCGCTGTCAGGCAGAATGCTCCATTCAACTCAAACAATGACAATAAACAATTTCGCCCACCCGACTATTTTGCCCACCGACGGCTTTCAGGTGAGGGTTGATTTGGTACGGAGAATACATCAACTCATCTGTGAGATATGGTCGGATGCCCGATGAATGGAACCACAGCATCGTTTGCCCGCTTCTCAAGAAAGGAAACCCTTTGAATTGTGCCAACTATAGAGGTATTAGTCTCCTCAACATGGCTTATAAGATCCTATCTACTATATTATGTGAACGGCTTAAACCTTTTGTCAACAATCTGATTAGCCCGCATCAGTGTGGTTTTAGGACAGAAGAGACCAGTATAGATCAGATATTCACATCGCGGCAGATGTTTTGAAATACCCAGGAACTCCAAATCGATACTCATTACCTTTTCAACATCACCCATACTTTTGATGTCATAAAAGGATTACGACAAGGTGACGCGTTGGCATGTGATTTCTTTAACACCATACTTGAAGGGATTGTACAAAATTCCCAAAATAACATAAGAAGTACGATCTTTTAAAAGTCTGTACAACTACTCGCGTACGCTGACAACATTGACATGATTGGAAGGACGCAGCGGCCTGTCAGTGGTACATTCGGGAGTATTCAAACAGCAGCAAAATAACGGCAAAACAAAATACATACATATATGTTGTCATCAAAAAAGAGAAGTCAATATCAACGAGTTGGGCAGAACTACACAATAGACGGCTACAAGTTTGAGGAAGTGAAGGTCTTTGTCTACCTATTCTCCACTGTAAATTCAAAAAATGACACCAGCACAGAGATCAAGCGACTAATCACTCTTGCCAGAAGCTGTTTCTTTGGGGTAAAAAGCCAATTGAGTAGTAAAGCCCTCTCACGGGCAACTAAGGTGACTTTATATTAGACCCTCATCATCCCAGTCCAGCTATACGGCGCAGAAACATGGACGTTATCAAAGTCGGATGAAAAGACCTCCGATTTCTTTGAAAGAAATTTATTCGAATGATTTTTGGTCCCGTTTGTATCAACAGGGAGCCGTGGCTCAGTGGTTAAGTGCGAGATCACTGAGCGAGAGGTTCGAGATTCGAATCCAAGAAAACACAAAAATAAAAAAGTTTTCTCACGGTCCCACATCTCGCGAACGTTTGACAAACACCTGAGAGTAAAATTGTCATGAAAAGCTTCTCTCAATCGAAAAAAATTGCCCTTCGGAAACGGCATAAAAACTGTAGGTCCCAACCATTCGTTAGGCGCACAGTACTAGTGGCGAGAAGCTAGGCCAGGCCCTGCATTGGGCTGTTAGCGCCAAAATATTTATTTAATTATATTTATATCAACAGGGAATGGAGAAGATACAACAATGAACTACACTGGTTGTACAGCGACATGGGCCTGGTCAGAAGAGTTTGAATTCATTGCCTGAGATGGCTAGGGCATGTAGTGCGAATTAACATCAACGCTCCTGCCCGGAAATTCTTCGAATCCATCCCGGAGGGACAACACGGTCCCTCTCCACTTACACAAGTGGAAAGGGACCTCAACCAACTTTGTGTGCAAAACTGGAGGTGGCTAGAACAATATCGAGCTATGTAGCTGGAGACGCTTGTTGGTTGATGCCCAGGTTCACCCCTAACTGTAATGCCATCTAAAGTCCTTCTTTTAGTAGTCTCCCTCATCTTCCACTGCTCACTCAATTTCGCTAACTAATTTATTTTAAGTAAGGTCTACATATTCGGAACCCATTAAAAGTTATAGCCAAAAGGGGACACTTTATGTGCTTCTATTGTGAAAGATAGAAAGAAATAATTTTTAGGAATTATGTTTGCTATTTGCAATATTTGAATATTTGCAATATTTTTCAAAAGTCTGTATTATCTAAGTTCTTCCTACATATGAAATTTATATTCAATTTCGAAGTTTTTTCTGGTGTGATTACTATATTTAATAAATTTTGAAGATTTCAATATGATAGAAATAAATTCGTCACTGCGGGTAGAGTTTTTTTCTTTTAATTCTTAATTAATTTAAACAGAGCAAATCTTGAAACACTGATCCCAGGAATCAATACTCTCTGTTGCGTATGTAGTTCACTTTTTACCGACCGTTCAGCGGCAGATAAAAGTGAAACATGATATGTAATTTCATTGTTAATTTTAATGGCGTAAGCCGGACTCGTGCCATAAGCCACCATTGAGATATTCAATGTATTTTCCATTCGAAATTCAGGTAGTCATCACTTCATTTCTGTCGTCATTCTGGCACATTCATCCGATGTGTCTTACGCTATGTGTTCTTTGTGTTGCAATGCAAACAAATTCAATGCTGCTAGGAATTGGACATAACGAGACATTCATGGATGATGCTTGGTGCATCATTACGAATCGATCCGTTGCGCTATTTGTCGGTCAAAGAGATAAATAAGATTCCAGTGCTACACAATTGAAACAAGAACGGCAGTATGTTTGTTCTTCTTGTAAGTGAAGGTATTGTCAATACAGGCAGTGTTTACACTAGTTTAATTTAAATTGTTTCCGTTTTATGACCATCAATGCATTGTGCAATGTATACATACATGTGTGGTATAAGTTCGGGAACTCTGTACAGAACATTTTATACATTAAAATTATATTTAGTTCATTATGTTCATAATTATTAAATAGGTTTAGTTTTCTTGTCTTTGCTTCCTCGTTTAATAATAATAATATTTTTCCGCTAACAACCCAATGCAGGGCCTGGCCTAGCTTCTCACAGCCACTCGTGTTGTGCGCCTAACGAATGGTTGGGACCTACAGTTTTTATGCCGTTTCCGAAGGGCATTTTTTTCGATTGAGAGAAACTTTTCAAGACAATTTTACTCTCGGATGTTTGTCAGACATTCGCGAGAAGTGGGACCGTGGTCACCCACCCACTTTCATGTTAAGAAATACGCCGTGGTTAAATCCAGTAACCTGCTATGTTGGAAACTGTATATTGATAAAAGGGCCTGGCTAAAGGTCCGGATATGTACACAAACATACTCGGATATATAACTGATTTTTACTTGCACCTATGTATAAGGGCAATGTTTTCGTGAAAATATATGATCTCGAGGCTTTTATCAATCTTGGTATTACTATAATAAAGGATCTAAAAAAAGTAGGTTTCTCAATTTTGTCTGTCTGTCTGTCTGTATGTATACACGTGTGCTCAACTGCAGGACGGATGGAACTGTAAAACGGATTTTCTTCAAACTTCATAACGGCCACAATTCGAGGCGAAATCAGAAATACCAAAATTAAAGTTACTTTACGAATACTTTACTAGTTATCGTATTTTTGAAATGTTTCATTTGTGGGAAATGACAAATGATTTTGTTGAAATTTGACATCTAAGGAACATACTATATTCAAAAACACGGCATACAATGTTTTTGGAAAAAAGTTTTTTGCTCTTTAACGTATGTACATATTATCAATGTCACTAGAATTTATAGTGATATATGTAGTCTCAACTTTTCTGCCCTATCTTTTGAAACTTCAGGCCTCTAAGCTAAATGTTGTTTAAAATTGTTAATTTATTGTGTGAGATATGTATAAACGGTCCAAGCCCCAACTTTGGAGTAGCCTTCGATGAAGTACACGTAGACCAAAAGTAAGTGCATCGTGTTGCTACTGAGTAAGAACGGGAGGTTCACACCGTCTACCCTTGGAACCAATTAGGCGTTGTTGAGATCGTAAAGGTGATTGAAAAGGGATTCACCTAGTGTAGCTTCTATAATATTACCGAGTGAGGGGCATGTACACACGCAGTGTTCTACTGTTTCTTCTACATCCCCACCTCTACATCTGCTGCAGTGGTCATTGTAGGGGATGCCCAATCTTTGAGAATGCGTAACCATCGTACAGTGTACTGTTTTTTTGTTTTGAGAGGGTTGTGTTTCAGAAGTCCGTTAGACCTCTGTTGATCTAGTACTGGCCACAGTATTCTGGCCGTATTACATTGGTTTAGATGCTTCCATCCATGGTTCGCCTAGATTAACGCGAATCCCACGGTAATCGATGGCGCGAAAACAACTTTAAAATACATACATGCATATATACTCGTTTGTATGTACATATGTACCTATACATGTGCAGAATGATCTACACGTGTATTACCATCAAACAGATGGACAGGCAACACTCAACTACATATATATTTCATCATCAAATTTATGGTGCAAATACCGGTACGGCCGCGCTAAGCATTCAATATTTCGACGGTGTTGAAGGGAAGGAATTTAGTTTGTATACAGACTGATCACCGATCAATCTACAAGCTCGCAGCTGAACACATGTGAGATATTTCGAAGTTGATTTCGGTAGACATTCGCTGCCGCTGTTACTCAGCGATTCGAGTCCCTTGTCGTGGAGTCTTCAATGAATAGGGGAAGTCAAGAGTGCTGTGTAATGAATCGGATTATGAGTAACAGATAGGAGGTCAATGCAGTAAATCGGAAAAAAGGATGGACAAATTGCTGAGGTCTGGCGAACACCCGCGTTTGTCGATAATATGGTAGAAGTACTTCCATCTAATAATCTAACACTTGATCGACCACTTAAAAAACAATCTATTTCCGAAACTGTCACTGACACCTTAAGTTCCAGGCTTGTTAACAAGGCCAATATGCCATCCTCTTTCGAAAGTTTTACAGATATCAGATCCAAGATGATGACCTTGAACAGCACTGACTTTAAAGCTGTTGCCCGGTAGTTAGAAGATGAGACCGCGAAAACTTGTCACTATTGTTACTATTGAGATGTTTTAAGACTCGAGCTACTGAACAGGTTTGAACAAATATAAGTCCCAAATAATATTGAATCAAATTCAACATATGTGGCCCGAGAGAGCAATCTGGTAAGGTGCCACATTATCTTTCTCTTTGGAGTCCGTGACATTCTTATTATTGTAGACAAGAGCCGGGATAATCGATGAGGCAGAGACTTTTATTCTTTTTACGAAAGATATTGCTGTATTTTTGTGCCACATTTAGAATAACGTTGCAGTCTAGATTTCTAGCCCATCTGTCTAGACATCGATTTTAACACCATAACTCAAAAGCCTCTTCTTTGTTGCAGATAGCTGTTGCACAAAACAAGTTAAATCACAGTTCTTCTTTATGTTTAAGACTAACTGCTTTACTTGGAATGAAGCAACACATTTCAAGTAATATTTGGTCTGTAATAAATGTTATTAATGTCTCCATCGAAGAAGCATATACACCCGTTAAAAGCTAAAAAACGAATTGAGACCGCTTTCATAGGCATTCTCGTAGTACCAAATTGTTCTCCTAGGAAATTTGTTTAACTGAATCGAGTATTTTGAATACAAAAATTTAGCTGACACCAGACAATGTTCTGATTTTTCAAGACGAGTGAGAGCTGCAATCGAATATTTATCCGGAAGGGAGATTAGAAACAGATCTAGAGTGTGTTAGACGTGACTGTCAATATCAGAAATGCGCGTCGGTTTTTTCACAAGCTGAGTATGGTTGTTCGACTTAGCAAAGATCCTTCAGATGTTGTGAATCCTATGTAACTAAATCAACCACAATAGGTTCGATTTAATTTTAAATTACAATTATTCAATACTTACCATCTAATTCCGTGGCTAAATTAATGGGTGGGTTCAATGGGTTATAACTCAGTCATGCACTGCGACTGCTAAAAACCACCTGTTAGTTGGGAAAACGCATCATCAGAAACTAGCTGTGGAAAGAGGAAGAGATCAAAGGATCCAAAAAAAAAATGGTATTCTAAGCTAAGAATACTAAACTTGTGAAACTCACACTCTGACTTTAAACTCTGACCAGGATATATAAACGTAAAAACAAAAATACAAAATTTACACTCGAAAAGCTTTTAATCAAATAAATTCCAAAAAATTTAATCAATATCCACGCATTTCCTTAATTTAAATACAGAAATTTATAAATTAAAAAAATTAAATTAACAGGAAGAAAACATAAGAAAACTTTGTGAATTAAAATGCTAGCGTTCATAGTTTTGAAGCTTTACGGCTTCTCGGTGCAAACGCAGTAAGTAACCGGCTTGTGTGTATATACGCCCACAAACTACTTAACTACTAAACGTAAGTGGCCTAATCGCTAGGAACTGGTCCAATACTTCATCTGTAACAGCTTTTCTTCTGGCTTGATGCTCTTCCACAATCGGTGTAATAGTCTGCAAGGGAATACAATTAGAAATCCACCTAATCCCTAATAATGAAAAACAATCACCTCGATTGCCAACTTCTTGATCTCGCCGGTCAGCATTTCCCCTTTACTGTAGGCGAGTCGCACTTCTTCCAACTTTGCGTCATCCTCTAGGAAGAATTTCAACAACTGATATGCCACATCTACTTCAGGAACGCCACCTAACTTGCGATGTTCTTCGATGGTGGCACGTCCACCTGAGAAAGCGTACTTATTGATTTTGTTTTTGATCTGCTTCGGTGTATCCGTAAGGGAAAGCGTCGAATTCTGTTCGCTGGCCGACATTTTTGACTTAGCGCCTTGTAACGAGGGGAAAAATGTTGAGTGGATAAGGGCACATTTGGGGAATCCCAAACGTGGTGCTACATCGCGTGACATACGGAAATATGGATCTTGGTCAATCGCGCATGGAATGAGCACAGGCACTTTTGTATCACCAAAAATAAAGGGAAACGTTGTGGAAAAAGCAGGAGCTGCCTGCGCTGCAGGAAAACCGATTTTCCCGATGATGTCCGAGTCTCCAAATCCAAAGATACCCTTAACCTGATTGAAAGTTACACACTTTTGAATACGGATGATGTTTTTGTACATGGCGGGACATTTTCTGAAAGAAATTATATGTTATATCTTTACTAGAAAGAGGAAAAAACAGAAGATTCAGCCATTTCAGCTTCTTGGAACGAAAATTAAGGTGTCCAGGAAAGTTAAATATCTTGTAAGAGTAAGAACACTACTCCAAGATGTACGTGATTCTTGAAATCGACGACAATTCGTTTGCACCGAGATGCTAAATGATACTCGAGCGGTACCACGTACAAACATGAGAAGATTATGAAACTCGTGGAAAAGAAATTAACGTGCTGAATATTCCTATGGATAGAATGAAGAGAGTTCGAGTTTTTAGGAGGTATCACAAAACTCTAACTGAAAATGTATCACTTCCAGATAAGACGGGAGAAATACATATCCTTACGAATGGATCCGGAACAAGTATCTTCTTGAAAAAATTTAATCTAGCTTATAATCTTTGTCTGGGGATAGTAACCTCAGTGTATCAAGCGGAGATGGTGACTCTGCTACACGCGCTGTATCACCCATACAGGGTTTGGTCTATCTTCTCGCAGCCACTCGTGCTGTGCGTGTTATATTGTTTCACAAGAATGGAAGAGACATTTTATTTGTCAACATTTTACTGTCATTCCTGAAGGGCACAATTGAGAAGCTTTTTCATGACATGTTTATCGTACGTTCGCGTAAAGTGGAACCATAAAAAAAACTTGTTGGTGTTTCTGGAGCTTAAACTCGAGTCTCCAGCTTAGATATACATGCACTTAACCAGGGACCCACTGCGCCTAAAAAATATCCTAATAGCACTAGACAATCAAGTAGTGATCAGGAATGGAAATGAAAACACCACTTGCGATGGAATGTATACAGAAACTCAACGAATGTACAACTGACAATGCAATGACACTAGCTTGAGCGAAAAGACAAACAAGAATCGATGGAAATGAAAAGTCGGACGTCCTAGCAGGGTTTCTTGACCTTTTGCTTCTCTTGGCAAATGAACGATCGGGGACATGATCAATAGCCCATCAATAAACAACGGAAATGACTATTAGGATGTCGGTAGGCTCTACCAGGAGAGAATGTCTTAAGCCTTTAGCGATGAATGCTACAATGGATAGTAGCGTCAGAGAACGTGGAAACTTTTAGTGACTTCTAAAGAATATGGAACGCTTGGAAGGTAATATATGCTAGTTCTCTGGAGGATATTGGAAACCGAGACGATTAGAAATATCGTTAGAGCTCATGAATGATGGAGAAATAAAACTCTCTAACATGGTCCACGGAAGAGATGCCAAAAGCGGCCCAACAAGGTCTAGTTCCATTCCTACCTGGATAAATACATTCATACACGTTATATCTCTTCATTGAGCGTTTTTCATAAACTAGTCAGTACAGCTCAATATGACGTGGTATACTTGAACTATTTCGTCAGCTTATCATAATCACAGGTACGAATAAGTACCATTCGGCGAAGGTCCGAAGGATCGACTTCATTACTCTTCTTATCAAATGCTGATAGAGCGGCTGTACCACAACTGGAATAATTACTTACCCCATAAAGTCCAAATTGTTGAAAATGAACGTCTTTTTGACATCAAAACCAATTGCGATAATATCCTTGGCGTTCTCACGTGCCATTTTGATGGCTTCCTCGATTTTCAGATCCTTCCATAAAGCCTTTTCATCATCGGTTAACTGAATGACCAAAGGAACATTGAACGTCTCTTGTAACCATCTGACAAACCCAAAGAAATAGCAAAAATGTAAACAAAATGTAGTATCCTTTCTACAGTAATACTTACTTAGTCAAAATGAATGGAATCAAATGCCCCAAATGCAGTGAATCCGAACTAGGTCCTCGACCGGTGTACAGGTAAAATGGTTTACCTTGCTCCTTCAAGTTAAGAATGTTATGAAGATCACGATGCGAAAAGAAGATGCCACGTCGAATGAAGTGGTGTGCAGGTTTACCAGTAACTTTTTCAAATTTCTCAATGAGTGCTTCATCGATTTTTGATGAACCAAAGCGTTCTGAAAAAAAGTGAAAGGATATTTGTTTTCTTCAAACAAGATGATGAAAGGTGCTGTAATGCGGGTGTGCTTACTAATAAGTTTGTCATAATCGATGCCGGAATCACTTTTACTGGTCACATTCCATGGATCCACAAAATCATCATCGGCTTCAACTCCATTCAGAGTGATGGCTTCAACAGCTTCGGAAACTTTTTCGCCGTCCGTCATCGCTTGAGTCTATTAATTGAATTAATTTAACTCAAAGAATCACCTGCGGATTTAATACGCTTGAAGAAGGCTGCTCCAAATTCGTTTAAGTATTTTATGGTGAGGCGATTTGCTTACGATATGCAATGAGTCAAAAAAGTGCTGCTGTCATTTTTCTGTATCGTAAATTAAAGTGACGTTTCCTGGATGAAGTATTTAATGGCTGCATCCAAGGCGATTTTACAACACTAAACTCTTCAAACGCTTCAGACTTCAAGTTACCTATTTTAAGATTTCGAGACCACTCGTATCATTTTCCAACATATGGCTTAAATAATCTTTCATAACTTAATAGTTACATAAACAATTTTTCCATTAATTTCATTTACTTGTTTAAGGAAAAAATTTCAGAATTATGGAAACCATTAGTATCCGTCGGCTACAAAATTAATAACATGTATACATAATGTCATCTATGTACCTGCCGAGTTTTTTAGAACTACTGAGTATGGGATGTACGACGCACAGAAAGACGCAATATTTTAGTATACAGTTTGAAATTTGAAGTGAGTTGAAGAAGCGCGAATTTAATCGACAAAATAATGGAAATGGGGAATTACTGCGATTGAAGAGATTTTTATTATTGGATTTTGATAACAAAGAGTTGTAAAGAATGTCAGTTTGTAAAAGAATAAAAAGTAGGAAGAAATGAACCTAACTTTTAACTTTTGTTTACACAAGTTTGACAGCTCGCTAAAACCAGAAGAAATGGAGGAAGGCGACGTTGAAAAATTCATTGAATCTGTAAAAAAAAGAGGAAGTATTGGGGGAAAGGGAAACATACCTTCATAAAAGTAAACGTGGTCTCGAAAAAACCCTTGGAACCCCTTCCCTAGTACAAAGGGCGCACCCACCATCTCCGCTTTTTCTTTTTAAGTTGCTTGTATGCAAGATAGCACATCTGAACCACAGTCAGTAAAAATACAGCTTCTTCTTCTTCCTCCATTTTATTTTAGATTTAATTTAATGTTTAATACAAGAAAAAATATTTTTCACAATATATTTTCCAAAACTAAACAACACAATTCCAATCAGCTGAGTTCCAAGCGATAATTAATTTGACATAACGAACTACACCATTGTGGGCGAATTTTATGAGTGCAGCGCCACACCATTCGACAGCGCCTGCTAGTGTACTACTACGCCACAGCTACAGTGCATTGTGTTCGGGCAGTTAGTATTAAGACGTCAATCCGCCTGGACATGGCTCCTTAGATCAAAACGAAGAAAAATTATGTGGGTGGGAGGTCGGAAATCACCACCTGTCCCATTATAACCGATTAAAAGTAAAAAAATCTAATTGGCACAACTACAATATTGTATGATACATTTTGAAATGAAAATAATAAAAAAAGCTGTACAGGGTTTTAGCAGCCACACAAATTGGGTGGTGTAGTGGTAACGTCATGGCTGTCACGCTGAAGGTTCACGGTTGAAATCATAATACCAAGAATCATCTATTTATTTCACATGAAATAAATAAAAAAGTTTACATCAAATGAGACAATATTCGACTTTAGTCAATACATTGTTCAATACCTATCCTACCATAAATGTCACTGTTGCCTTCAAAACCTACATACGAAGAGCTTCGATTGTTTATGGCACAACAATGTTGGCACCTCATCGTCCATCCAATGCAACCTTTATATTTCACTGTTGCCTGCAAAACCTACATCTGAAGAGCTTCGATTATTTATGGCACAATGGATGTTGGCATCTCATCGTCCATCCAATGCAACCTTTATATTTACTTTTATTCATATGCTTTATCACTGCAAAATAAATTTTGAGAACTTCGCAAGCGTCGAATTTGATGTTACAATAAGATGTGGCGCTTTGATATGACATGTACCTTTATTCAAAAAATTAGACTTTTAAAATTGTTGCACAAGTTATGAGAATATTTTTTTGGATATGTTAAAAACATTTATGATAAAATTTGATGAATTATAAAAAAAAAAATAATTTGAGTGCAGATTTGAAATCAGCATTAAACTCTTATTAAAGAATGTTGTACAAAATTAAGCATTTCTTAAACTTCAAAATAAAATCTACTTATACTTTGGAGAGGTTTGCACTCTCATTAGAGTTTCCTTCGCATTACAGTTCTTCTCAGAATTGTTTGTCTGACTTAGCCTTGCCAAGAATAGTCCACCCTAGAACACCTCCTCTAGTCCAGTTTCTCTTAGGAATCTGATATGAGAAGCTCATCTATGTTCGGCATTTTCTTATCTGATATTTGGTACTTGGCCCAATATTTCATTCTTTTGTGGGTCAGTGCCCTACAAGATTCCAGAATGCGTTCCGGAGTCTCTGAAAAGACTTTCCTCTGCTATACCTATGGCATTCTTAGACTTAGATGCATGCTTTTTTCGGTTGCAGTTCCCTAAGTTTCTTAGCTTACCTCCGATCTTGAAGGTTTTCCAGGTTCCAGTCTGGTTTTTTTCTCCATTTTCTTGAATTCTTCTTTTAGAGTGTGATCCCATATTTCACAGAAAGATTTAACGGTTATGCTGCCTCTTATCTAGCTAGCTTCGTTATTCTCTATTTTAACATGACCGGGTTCCAGTTAAGGGTTATTTTATTATCTCTGTTCAGTATGTTGCTTAATGACGTGGCGTCAAGTGCCTTGATGGTTGCTTGAATGTGACATTATTGCTACGAGGGGCGGCTGATAAGTTTGCAGTCTAAGGCATTAAGGGAAAGAGATCCAATTAAAAAATTGTATTTCTCAATATAATCTCCCTCGAGTGAAATGCATTTCTCGCATCGGGGAAAATATTATTTTTCTTTGCCTTCAAAATGACTTTCTACGACCGCCTTAATCTCGTTCTCTTCCTTTCCCTTTTCAAATTAGAAAAAGGAAAAATTCACTCGGGGCCAAGTCTGGGTGGTCTGTCGTTGAAAAGCCTGCGTCTTTTAAGGCCTGTCTCGAAACCCGCGCCGTGTAAACAGGCGCGTTATCCTGCAATTTGAGCATTTTCGGTACCCAGCGCGCACAAATTTGTTTCGTGGTTAAATGCTCGTGCAAAATGTCTCCAACCGGTTCCTTGCTGATGTGCAACTCGTCCGCTATCTGCCACATTTTTATTTTTCGGTCGGTTCATTATTGAATCGAGGTGATATTTATGCTACTAAAGAGTGCCGCAGTTAATGCCCACTAATGAGAAGATGACTCGTTGTTGAGTACCTCGAACTTATCAGCCGCCCCTCGTGTCGCAATTCCTGTACTATTCGTCAAGATTGATTTCGACGCATTTCTCCGCCCTGCACCACAGAGGTTATGCATTAATATCCCACTTTTCTTCAACTTTATAAAATTGTTATACTCACTGGCTGCAAAGCTTTTAATAGTATTAACAGGGGCAGTTTTTCGAAACCTGTCTGACGATCTTGCAGATATAGGGTGTTTTCGGAAACGTCATCTGCATCAAAATGCTTTTGTAACATGCATGCACTGTAACTTGTGTCATTACTGGACACTGTTTAATAGGCAAGAATGCAACAAGGCTTGTCATATTTTCAAATTTCTGCAGAAGCTGCATGAACAAGGAAGAGAAGACAATTCTTCACCTTCTTTGCGCCTGCCCAACTTTCTCCCAAAGTAGCAAACTCCACTTAGGGCCTTCTGTTTCAACGACCTAAACGATTTTGAAAAAATAGACGCTACGCTTCATCAGAAGCTCCAAATGGTTCAATGAGTAGGCCTAAGACCGCTTCCCAAATCTACGTGGTATCACAATGGACCTATTATTGTCCTAAGTGTGTTGGCTTTTAGCTGACACCCACCTCAACCTAACCTAACTTAACCACGCTCGTAAACGCAATTTACGTTTGAAGACGTTTCCAGAGTCAAACTGCGTTATCACGGCATTCGAAAACATCTTTTGCGCATCATTTGCAGTGCAGAAAAGAAGACAAGAAATCGCAGTTGCATTTGCTGTCAAAATATGCCCTTCAAAAAAAGAAGAAAAATACCATGAAAAAAGCCAACTGGACTGAGATTTGAAAATTTGATGTTCGCACCTTTTGTCTTGATTGAAAACGAAAACGCCTATAACTGTTTCGCTTTAGTCAGCATATTCCATTTTGAATCATCGAAACTTAATCCCTCCTACCAACAGTAATACGACTGCCATTCCAAGCAAGGGCTGCAACATTTTGCAAGGCTGTCTGAATGCTAAACCGATTAGAATTTAAAAATAGCTACTTGTACCAATTTTAGAACTCTTTTTTATCACATGGCCATTAAATAACAATTACATCAAACTTGGCATTTGTTTACTTTCTACACGCCAAGAGTTTTGTTTCTAACGAAGACAATGTTATGCTTTATATCATCTCTTTTTTTAATGATTTTAATAAAAACTCGTTTCCGTGCACGGTCTACTTCCTAGTGCAGTGTTGCATTGACCTCGGCTTGCACTTCCGATTTTGATGATATCGTATGGGTACCAACATCACATAACAACAAAAAAGAAGCAAGTTATGTCACAGCAATAGTCGATATATGTATAAATCAACATCTTAACGTGTTAATGCACCTTAAAAGCTGGCATTATTTTTTTTCGAAGAAATGTTTACATATTATGCATTTTCCATTCAGTAGATGTTTCCACGTGCCAGTTGCTTACGTCATCATCACATGATTCGTTTGTTGTTGTCGAGCTAGATAGAAAGATTCTCCTTCACAGTAGTAGACACACTAAATATTACGTAAATCATAATCATATCTATACCATACCCCAAAATTTGTTTATTTAATTAGCGCTTCTCAAACGATTATCAGCTGGTAAGTAACCTACCGTTAAATACAATTTCCTACTTCACCACGTGCTCCAGAAAGAACCTTTACCCTAGTCCTGATTAGGTACAACAACAATAAAATTACACCCGTCTTAGTACTTTCTTTTACCGTTTTTATTTAATGATTTTTAAGATAACTATTCGAACACCTTTTTTTTTAGAGACAAATGCATACAGAGAAGGACAGAAAGAGTAACGAATAATAAACAGAGTACAGAAAAAAGAAACTGTTTTCCTTTTATTATTCGTAAATTGCTAGAGTTCATTATCATTTTCTTCTCTAACACTACTTTTCGTTTATCGTTATAATTAGTATTTATTTTATCTTTTGCGAAACGCACATGCATTTTTTTTTTTAATTCGGAAAAGCGTTCTTCTAGGAGCGAGAGCGAGTCACTTTTTTTTTAACATTAAGATTCAATGCGCTTTTTGTTATAACAAAATTAGAAAATTAAACAAAGAATTCTAACGAACAACTAAAAATAGAATAAAATAAAGTTTACATTTTTTTTTTTAGTGTTTTTTTGTTTTTTTTATTTATACTTATTAATCTGTACTTTTTCGATTAAAAACTGTATAGTTTATCTCTAATCATTCTTAAGATCTTTTCGAATCATTTCGCCTGGTACTTCTTCTTCGGGTGTTTTTAAGGATTTTAGAACTTAAGATTGGTAAGTTGTTGTTGCAATTGTTTGATGTTTTGGATGTTTTTTAAAAACAATATAAGGTTGGTGGTGGTAGTGAAGAATGTCTCTCGACGAACACACTTTAGAAAGCGAAGAGCAGCAAGAAGGCCATCATAAGACAGAACAGACCCATAGCTTCAGACAGGGCGAAACCCAAGATAGCGTATGAGAACAACTGTTGCTTAAGGGATGGATTCCTGGCATAACCGATGATGAGGGAACCGAATACTGTTCCGATACCGGCACCTGTTTATGAAGAGATTCGTTTCAATTTTTTGCATTTTAGAAAAAAAAAAAAAAAGTTTTCGTTAGTGAATGAATGTGCATGTGTTTAAAATAAATTTAGATATGAAATGGAAAATGACTATGTCATAAATCTCATCACAATTCATTATTCTTCGATTTTTTTTTTTTTTTTTCAGTCAGTCACAGATTAGTCTGAATCGAGTTCTAAGAATCAAAGTGAATTACTTCACTCGTCCTCTCAGCGAGCATATTGCACTTAAAAAGCTGGTCACGAAAGTTTTCAATGCATCCGAAAGGAATTTCTTCCTCTTATTTGCAGAATTTCTTGTCCCTTCGCCTTTTAATCATACAAGTTTCCTGCTGGGAAATTAAATAAAGCTAACTTCAATATCAACAACAAGATGTTGAAGTAATTAGCTTTCGACCAAATCTCAGACCTTCCCGAGGCAAATTTAGAGTAATCAGATACTCGTATGGGTGCCCCAGATGCTAGGTTGCAACTGACTGATTAAATGAAAATGTTTTGTGTGAGAAATGTAATGAAAGGATATGATTATGTGGATAAAGGAAAGTAATACTGACCGGAACCAGCTACACCGACTGTTGCAGCGCCAGCACCAATGAATTTGGCAGCCGAATCAATGTCACGTGTGACTGGAGTGGTCTGGAATGACCTGACTTGTGGCAGTAATGCAACGGGGGTTGTGTTCTGGGCAGCCAAGGTTTGGCTTTGGCTGATAACTGCGCTGCTGATTGGTCGCAAGTAAGACCTTGATCCAGCGAGCATCTGCAAGAGAAATAATTTTTATTTTTTGTTATAGATTAACTGTTAACTGTGATGACAAAATGAAGACAAAAATGCAGAAAACAAAGGACCTACAGTCTTGTGCAAACTTATCTCAACGCAAGTAAAGTTTTCAAATAGGTGTCTCGAATTACCAATCTCATATGTATATAGCCTGTATTTGACAAAGCAATTACAAGAGGTTAATTCGTGCAGTCTGCCGGCTGAATGTTTGTCCACATTCGTTTGGCATGCAGCAAAGCGTTTAGCCTAAAATATAGTCTAATTAGGAAAACTCTACTAAATTTCATACAACTTGCTCCGTGGAATAAAGAATAAACAAAATTTGTGGGCAGATAGCTACTTGAAAAAAAAAAAGAACATGTACACATAAATGCTTCTCGTAGTGATGTAACAATGAACTTCACCCACACGGCGAGATTAAGTTTTTCCAAGAAATCTTGAGTCAAAATCGACGCCAAAACTTGGATGCATATGTTCATATCACGTTCCCTTTGCAACACCTTTTTATTTTTTATTTTTTAGAAACAAGTTATATAACCTTCTGCAGACCTATGGCTTTTGCCGAGCACATTTTTTGGACGAACTGTTTGTTACCATCACAAATAAGGTTATGTAATAGGTTCTCATTTAATACAAATTATATTACTGCGAGACAAACTTCCCAAAACTCTTGGCAATTTCTTCATTATACTGCTTAAATATAAATTAAAAGTGCTGATACTAATCTAAAAAAAAAAAACACCATTTATGTTCATCAGAAAGTTGTATACATGAAAAACTAATGTCAATAAACTGCACCATGCAAAAAATGGGAGTGGCCAAGAGGGCATTGATGCCTTTATCCCTTTAAAACTTATAAACATCGCAGTGCTACACATTCAAGATATTAAATGAAGAACCTCCCATCTGCTAGAAGCAGTTTCCATTTGTATCAGGAAACAGCATTTGCCCCTTGTTACGTATTCCCACCGGGGGACATACTCCAACTCGTCAACCTGCTTTAGTGACTTAAAACAATTTAATTTATTTTTAGTCAACAAATCGCTGATTATTGTAAAAAAAATTCTCATTGATGGTAAGAAAAATCCATTCTAACCTCAAAATTATGTAACCTGACAACACTCGCCGAAGTGTACATGCATCGATTTCTTATGTAATTACCGTTCTATTTTGTATGCATAAAATTGTCTTCTATACTTAACCAATTAAATAATACATAGAATTTGATAAAAAATGTAAAAAAAAAAAACTTGTAAACTTACGGCACTCCTGGCAATTGGGGCAATGCGGGATACTGTTGACACGAACATCTTCGAATGTATTTTTTATTGGATTTGATAAGCTAGCGCAACAACTCTGAAATAGAAAAATGTTATAGGAAATTAGTTTAACTTTCTTTTAAGAATGAAAAATTCAATTCAAGTGAAGATTGGAAAAATTCACAAGTTTTCTCTTCATCTTAGCGGTGGTCGCAGTAGTTACGTAACCCCCTTTTTTATCTTGACAAAAAGAGCGGCTACGTAACTATTCTTTTGAGTTTCCACTATAAGTACAATATTTCAAATTACGATGTCTCGAAAAAATCGTTCACTATTCTCTACTTTCTTAGGAAAATGAAGTTAAAAGTGAAAAAACTTCGAATCAAAAGAATACCGGAGGACAGACAAAATGGCCGCCAAGAGAGGAGACACTTTGATAAAAAGTTTTCCGTGGAAGTAATTTTTTGTGACAAAGTTTTTTCCAATTGTCAAAGAATTTACACCGGAAATACGATTTTTGACACGTAAAAGAAGATTTAATAAAATTTACAGCACAAAATTTGTTAGACGATGGGTAAATTACATGAGAAAAATCAATCGATTTCAATTTTTCCTCTCTTCAAAAAAAAAAAATGATTATTTAACACTTTTCAATAGATGAAAAAGAAGAACTCACATCGAACGAACCCTTACAACAGTGGTCGACTTGCCGAATTGAACAGTGAATGGACAAGGTAAGTAAAAATGGATGAAAAATTGCAGTACTGCCGGCTAAGGTGGTGAATTTTGGCATGGACATGCTCGTTGAGTGGATTTGACGAAGAATTTCGATCGATATTGTGGTGAATACTGTTAATATTTTCAATAGAGGCTTCTAAACTGTGTAAGGTTTATTTGATTTTTCTTTTCACCTACTCATCGATTTTTTATTCGCAATAATAAATTTGCATATTTAAAATAATTATTATAAGAGGTACTGATGGAATTATATTGACTTACCTTCGTAGTTTTCGTTTCTCGAACGAATTCTAGCTTTAAATCTACACTTTTCTGGGAAGAGTTTGATTTTTAAGCTTGGCGCTAATTTTTAAATCAAAAAATGAGAATTTGAGCGACACTCTATTATCGCACACACCAAAATATAATTCTTTGCTTTTAATCTCAATTCCTTTACTGTGGGTTCTCAAATGCAATTTAATTTTCTCAACAAACTCTTCTTTAGTTCAAACTGTTAGTTAAAGCACTTATTTGGGCCGATTCTACCAATAAATAGCAAATTAATAAATGAAAGTTGCAAATGTATCCACACCAAAGCAATAGTTAGAATGCATCTCCACGGGACATGTTAATGTCAGTGTACATGTTTAGAAATTCATTAACTTCGTTGGCGGGGGAAATTTGTCAAAATTTCACAAACACTCGCATTGTCACTGATTGTCACAAGTCTGCCATGTTTAGAGTTGCACATATTACAGAAAAAGTTAATACGGAACAACATAAGCACACGTTGCAAGAAAAGTGTTGAAGTTTCCCTTAATTATAAAAAGTACAATGTACTCTTTAGCAAGTGCGCGCTATCGGTACTCTATTCAAATTATGTATCTGAATTCCGAACCATGTATCCGGAGAGGCTCTCCAATGAAGAAAAAGCCCACAACAAGCTGTTGTTGGCTTTGCAACTAATTTTCAAGAAAATGTCTTTATATTATTAAAAAAACAAAAAAAATAACTGGAGTTCCCAACTCAGTTGAAGTGTGCAGTTGATTAACGTTAGGCGCATTACTTTTTAGATCGAAGCAGAATTTGATTTTTCAAAAAAAGCTTGTGTTTCCATTTTATTTTTAATTATGCACATAGTAAGTCATTTCATTTTGCGTTTAGAAGTTTTAAAGCACAAGCTCCATTGAAGTACTTTTCAAAGTTTCTGAGATTTTGATCTGTCAAAATTCCTGTAATTTGATATTCAGCAAGCTTTAACACAAAAGCACGCGAATGGGCCAATGTACTCTGTTGCAGTTTTATTAATTCAACGGCAACAGATACAGCCATTTTATAAACTGCTAAATAATATATAAGGGGTCAGAATAAAACAGTTTATTTTGCATTTTGAAAAATATTATTTTACATTCAATTTTGAACATTAAAATAATTTTCGAGGTATTATTTATTAAATTCAATTTAATCTCTTTTTAACTAGGATAGTTGCCATTTCTCAAAAATCTGCTAATGTGAACCGGTTCAATAATATTTATTCAACATTTTCGTATTCAGTCAGAATTATTAGCCGTCTTCTAGCATAATTTCATTTCCATTTTATATGTCTCTTCAATTTAAATTTCCCAATATCACGAGACTTGAAATTTGCTGCAATGACCCTATAATATGATTTGCAGCTTAGATTTTGTACGACTTTCTAAAGTTGTTTCGAATTCGGAACATTCAGCCACGTCACACTGGTATGCTGCATAAGTTATCGAACCGGTTTTTTAGTGATGCACTTTGGAGGGGTATTTGTAGCAAAATGTGCTGTCACGCACTGCCTTATAATGAAATGGAGTGAGTTAACAATATCCACACATTCGCACGTCCTTATTCATCTAATATCAGTGTTTTTACTGTTGTTAAACCAGTTACTACGTTTATATTCATACTATGAATCCAGGTTGAAATTCATATAAACGCAGATCGAGTTGAAATAGGATTGACTCAACTCGACTCAACTAACAGAGCTGGATCGAGTTAGAAAAATGCATGTATACCTGGGTTGAGGGGTTGAAGTGACATGTTGTCTCTGTGTCTGTGATTTCAGATAACGAATCCAACACAACAGAACACTAACACAATCAAAAGCGGAATGTCTGCTATACTTATCTGTCAGTTCAACCACGTTTAAATTTTAAAATCTTTCGACTCGGTGTGTAGAAATACTCAGATCGAAATCTCTACTCGATTCCTCGATTCTGCATATAAACGTGGTAAGTGTTACAACTGATAAACTGAAAAAATACCAATGTACATCTATACAAGTCAAGAAAGCTGTTCAGAATCAAACTGTTCCATTAAAATAAATCCATTTTTTATGTTTCGATAACCTTACAGTTAAGCAGGCACTGTGGTGAATTACTTTTGCGATTCCACCCTAACTTAGTGTTCAATCGAATTTTGACTGTCCATCTGTCAAAATTATCCAATTTGTGTTTTATCGTCTAAATAGCGAAAAATTGCAGTTTTTCACAGAGTGTACGTAAAATCTTCCAAATTGCAAACCCCAATTCAATGCAAAGAGAATAAATCCAGACTTGGCTTTATTTGATTGCTTAATCCACTCAAAATGGTTATTACCAACGATGTCCAACTACCAAGCGACGAAGAGCTGACCGTTCAGGAATTGGATCTTTCTTCGGCCGCACTAAGAGCTGGCTCATTTCACTTGGGAAAACATTGTGAATTTCAAAACAACGTAAGTAAATAGCATATTTAAGTCCAATTCAATTGCATTTTTGTACATGAACAAGGCACAGTTATATAATAAATTGCATTTACCTAACCTCAACATAGTAGAATGATACACCTTTCTTGTTCGATTTGCTTTCTAGGAGTTTATGCTCTGTCGACAAGAACTAGATGATCCAAGGGCCTGTATCAATGAGGGAAAAGCTGTAACCAGTTGTGCTCTAGATTTCTTTCGTAAGGTGAAAAAAACATGCCACGAAGAGTTCATGCAATATGCAACTTGCCTGGACAAAAGCAGTGGCAATATGGCTTTTGGACAGTAAGTTAAGAAAAAATATATAGAAATTCATCGCAGTTTTATGTATTCTAATTTAGTTGCCGTAAAACTCAAGGGGTCTTAGATAAATGCATATTGGATAATATGGGAATCGAAAGGCCAGAATACGGATACTTTACTAGGGCTAGAGTAAGTCATTTGCTGTATTGCAACTGTTCTTTGTAAAAATATGATGTTTTGTAGATCCACGCATCGGAGCGTCCGGCTCCACCAAAACTGGAAAAGAAAGTTTATGCAGACGCCACACCCGGTCTGCCAGACGATTATCCAAGACCACCAGCAAAATATGGATCACGGTTCCACTTTCTCGAATAGATTTGTGGTAACGTTTTGATAAGCTGAATTGCAAGCCAACTTGTATGCTGAATTTGTTGAACAGTCCCCGTAAAAGGGGAGTAGCCTAAATAAACCTTGCTTAAGTTAAATGATTGAGGTGCGTTTATATCTGTTACAAGACTATAAGGAAAATAAACTGCAAATGACAGCAAACTACGTCGAGGCGGTGTAAGGAATAAATTCATTAATATGGCAAGAGCCGGGTTGTGGATTCAGATTGAACTTGACACGATTGGCTAATTAGCAATGCTAGGACAATTAATGTACAATATACAGGAGTAACGCAATAACAGGAAATACCGTATCTTTTATTAATCAAATGCGAAGGGTGATACTTAATGTCCCTACTGATTTTCTTAAGTGGGAAATCCTAATACAACTGAGGCATACAAAATGCACAGAGCAGCCCGCGCAAAATGATATATTGTGAATAATTTATCATTTTGGCCTGGCATATGCATAATACGCCCGTGAGACAATAAAGGCTAATGTTCCTCATTTCCATATAGACTCCTAAATTAACATGTAGAATTAAATGTAGACAGTTACCATTCTACTTCTCAGTAATACTTTTGCCTGATGTTGTAAAATGAAAACAGACGTACATAACAGGGTGTTCTCAGTTAGACAAGCTGAAACTGAAGCTCAAATACTTTATAAACCTTGGAGGAATAAAACACCTGTACAAATAAAACCGAAAAATACATTCAATACAATAATTTTAGAAGCATTCTATCGTTTTAAGATTGTTTTTGAATGCATATATCGTGCTTGTGAGTTACTGTATAGAACGTCATATAGCCGGTACCACAAATGTGTGATTTCTATACACATTGCCGTGTATCCGATGCCGAATATGTGTGAAACAGGCCTTAAGCGCTGAAAATAATGCTTCCGAACTGACCCGCTGGTTCCGGCAAAAGTGCTGCATACGTCCCGCCATTTCTCAAAATAAGAAAAAAAAAAAAAAAAAAACAGCATAGCTATAAACGGAGAATTAATAATCGGTCCTTTTCAAATGTTTTTTTTTTTTCCTTTATTTTGGGGTGGTGTTTGTTTTGTGCATACATAACCTTAATTCCTCTTTCGTTGTTCAAATTGTTCTGCGAAGCACTCCTAACTTATTTGCACCGATTCTACCAAAAAATAGTAAATTTATAAGTTATCCCTTCCGACCTATCCGCCAAAGGTTGACCCTTCCGATCTAATACATTCATTGCGTGAAGCTTTCCGGCTAGCCATATAAAATGTATGGGTTGTCTAATTTTCGAAACAGACGCAACAGATCGGATGGGAAGCATTTTATTTGGCACACATCTCCGTCGCCGAAAATGCGATGTTTTCACACGTCTCAAGTCTTATATACCACGAGGTATATCCGATGCCGAATGAACGGGGCTTATAGTTTAAATATAAAGTATAATTTGTATAAATGTACATGTTGGGTTTTCGTCTATTACAAATCTTTTTTATATAAAAATTTGTTTGCCGGCTAATATATGCCTAAACAATTTTTCTCATTATTTATATTATATTACTCACTATCCGAGTTATTTACACAAAAAAAACTATTACAAAACTTTTTTATATAAAAATTTGTTTGTTTGCCGGCTAATATATGCCTAAACAATTTTTCTCATTATCTATATTATATTACTCACTATCCGAGTTATTTACACAAAAAAAAATTCTCATATAAAAAATTATGTTTCTAACTAACGGCAGAAATTTAGTTGAAATTTATTTAAAAGCTGCTTCCGCACGACTGCGCTATAATTAAATACGAGGGCAAGGTGAAAAGTTTTCGGCCTGACAATGAAAGACTGCGATTTTCAGTTAAAAACTGATTTTATTTTTCTACATAATATCCCCCGACTTCAACTCACTCTGGAAGGCTGTGAAAATATTCATCTACGGCCCTCTCAACTTCTGCATTGCAAACAAATTTCTTCAAGTTTGGGAACAGATGGAAGTCTGAGGGTGCCAAATCAGGTGAATAGGGGGGATGGCTGAGCAAATCGTACCCCAAATCCCGCAGTTTTCCCATCGCCAACGCACACTTGTGTACAGGTGCATTGTTCTGGTGAAATGTGATTTTTTTCTTCTTCAGGCCTCTTCTCGCGAATTTTGGCATCCAGCTGGTCAAGAAGGTTGGAGTAATATTCGCTTGTAATTGTTCTGCCTTTCTCAAGGTAATCAATTAACAGGATCCCTTTCGCATCCCAAAACACACTGGACATGACCTTTCCGGCAGTTGCGATCGATTTCGCTTTCTTTGGCGCTGAACCACCGGCTTCCACCCACTGCTTCGACAGCTGTCTCATCCATGGTGACAAATCGCCGCACAAAATCCCTATTGAATCGGTCCAAAGATTACCGCGAAAATCGTTTGCGCATTTGCTATTGAACGGCATTCAGCAAATACGGCACGCATCTTGCGCAGAGCTTTCGCATTCCTAAGTCTTTGTGCAAGATGTTTCGCACCCTCTCTTCCGATATATACACAGCCTCAACTATCTCACTCACCTTCACTCGCCTATCGTCCAACACGATATCATGCACTTTTTCGATGGTTTCAGTTGTGGTTGCGGTTTTTGGCCGTTGTTCACATGGGTCATTTTCGAGGGACGTGCGACCACGTTTAAATTCAGCTGCCCACTTTTTAACGGTTGACATGGAAGGAGCAGAGTCCCCGTAAACTTTTGTCAACTTTGGATGAATTTCCTTAGGGGTTAACCCATCCAAAACGAAGAATTTTATCGAGTTGAAATTTAAGAAAACAAAATTCCTTACTGTGGTCAATACTTTTCTTTATTACAACTTATTACAAAAGGGGAAATTAAATGGGTCGATGATGAAATTCGAAGTACTTTTTAATGTGTCGACGGTGAAATGCGAAGTGATTCTTCTTCTTCTGTCGGCTAGGTTTAAAAGCTAGGAAGTGCTGTATGCTCCTTGCTTAGGAAGTGTTCGTATACTCCTTGGTTAGGAAGTGATCGTAGTCCTTTTATTTTTTTAATTTTCTCATCTAGATGTCGCTGGGTTCAGAAGGCGGAAGGTCAGTCGCCACAGTGTAAAGAAACTACTTGAGAGAACAAGTTGAAACTTGTGATACGAACTAATGAGAAGTGCACCCAGCAGGAAACTTAAATTTTTGCTGATTGGAACGCCATCTCTGCGTCAGGCCGATAACTTTTCACCTTGCACTCGTAGATGAAATATTGAAAATGATCGCATCTACAAAACCGAACTAAACCTTTTAAACCTTGGCATGTGCAATAATAAAAATGGCAGCGCCAATATGACCAACTGCGACATCTGCACTGTGGCACAAGCAATAATGGAAATGATCATCTGCACTATCTACAGTTTGGCACTGACATCAATCTGTTACTCTATATTTTATTGTGGATAAGCGAAAAAACATGAATGTGTTCGCAAGTGACAAGAAATGACTAATGGATAGAAGGGTAGCTAAGTTAAACGACATTTTGGACGTCTGCCTTTGTCCTATTTCGTAGTTTTCGTTGTTGCTTTATTTTTGAATTTACACACCAGAATATGTTTGAATGGATTGTGCATATGAAATCAATAGGAAGATTATTAATAATTATTATTTTTAGCTTATAAACTAGCCTCCAATTTTCCTTCCATCATGAAATGTTTCCGCTAACCACTGAGTTCTCATCCCGGTACAAAATGTTTTTGCTAGCTAGGGAGTGCATGGAGAGTTTCATGGTCGATAAATTTAAATAAATAATTTTTATAATAATAAAAGAAAACTTCAATTTGACGATAAAATCAAATAATATTTATTTCGCTGTAACTTTTCATTCGTTCAAGGAGACTAATTATGCCTTTGATTTTATTTGAACTATGTACTGGCAAGTAAAATCTCAGGCAACATTTTTGTTTTGTATTTTGACGGGGTTTCGTATGGGAAATTTTCCTCTAACAACTTAAGCAAACTAAGTTAATGCAAAGAAATAAGCTTTTGTCTGTACAATTCAGCAGCTCGAATATACCAGTCTCTATCGCTAAAAACATATAAACTGAATTAAGAGAAAAATTCTATTCTGAGTTTCATTGTCTCTTAAATTTGTTTCTCGTATTTGCTAAATATCGATGTAATATTCGCTGAGTGAATTAAGAGAACCTAGGAGATTGCCCGAATTTTCTGTATTCATCTAGGTAATCCACCAAGAAATGTGTTTGTACTTTCGTGACCTGTTACAAGATTCTGCAATTGCCTAAGATAATATATTTTCGTAAGCTTACTCATCTTACTACAAAATTTGAAAATTAATCAAATGTCAACGAAATTGAATTTATATTTCGTTATTATTTTAGGTAAGAATATAATATAATACATGTATATCAAAATTCTAAAATTCACTTTAATATGAGTTGCAAAATATTAAATAAGTGCAAGCTTTTCTATTGGGCAAAAAATTAATCTTCTTTTGGTCTAGACCATTTCTTGATTTTTCCAGAGATTGGCCAAGCTCTGGTTCACAGTTAACTGAATTGTCCGCTCTTCTGATTGGTCAACCGATTCAGATATCCAGGTGACATTTAAGAGGAGAAGCAGGCAAGTCAAGGCATAATTACCACCCTGACTTCTCAGTCATCACAACTGATCACCAAAATTGAGTTGTCCTTGTATTTGTGACAGCGTAGATTTCGTAGATTCTTTTAATTATTTTATTTATTTGGAACTATGACGTCCTCAAAATAATTTTTTAGTAGCTGATTTAGAAATTTCTTTTTTCTAAATGTAAATTTGTTTTTCTAAACGAAATTTCACAAAAAATGTCAAAGTTATAAAAGAGTTTAGCTTACTAATCGAAACCAAAATATGGCCATTTAGCCCAACTTTCACTAACACGAATACTTGAAGTTTGCTCTTAAAAATTCTAATAAATAAAAAGAAAAAATTGAATTGTAAATAATGATTATGAATTTAAATGGATATATCCACAAAAATATTAAATTTGGTTAAATCAATTTCTGCATTACAGCGTAGGCAACCTTGAAAACTGAGGGAAAAGGGGGAAATTTAAACAAATACCGAAATCATGGAAATGGTCAGTTTGAATTTTATTTTGTAATTTTTTTTTTATTAAATTGTAATTTTTATGTTCTTATCATCTAAATAAACAAATAAGTGCTTACGACCAGAAAAAATAGAAAACGTAATAAAGTTTTTAAAAACACTATTGCCTCATACATTTGAGCCAATTTTCACATTTACCTCGTCTATCATACATTTTTCAGTACTTCTTTATTTAAATACATTTTCTATCAACAGAATCTATCTATATTCTTCTTAAGAAACGATTAAAAGGAAAATTGAAGGCATGTATCGGTATCCGTTTCAAAGTTTTGGGCACATTGAACTTTATTCACGATCAATCTTCCTTCAAAATGATTAAACAAAGCCATAACTGAGCACAATGCGTCCACTTTTACGCACATATGATAGAATATAATTCTTGATTAAATGTGTTCAAATTTGAACACTACGTTGATTTATGTGCTTTAGAAATTCAAATTAACATATTTTTCCTATCTATCGAACCAATTTTTATTATATATTTTTTTGTTATTTTCAATATTTTGATTGATGATTGAGCTTCTGTACCATACTTATGCAAACAAAATATTTCAACTACGTAATAAAAAGTTCTCGACTTGCGAACACAGCCGGAATAAATGTCTCCAATGCCAACTGTCACCTGTTCGTTCATTAATCTGATTAATGAGTAAAAGCACTTAATCTATCACATGATAGATGTCAGTGCGTAACCAGCATTGGAATCCAATCCAATTAGACGATTCTAGTCGAAAATTAATACCCTTTGAACTGTATTTCGCCGCAAGAGGAATATCCACGCAATCCAGCATTGATTAAGACAAACTGTGGAAGGCATTCGGTTCAACCAGACAACTATCCAATCACAAAAAACACAATGTTTCGCCAAGAATAGCGAAACGAGATGGAGGCGAGTCACAGCAACAGCAGCACTAGACAGCCAGGCAAGGCATATCAGCAGTTCAACTAAGCAACCCCTGCAATAAACCTCAAGAAATTGTCAATCATGTCGTCGTCGCCGTTCCCGTCGACGTCGTCTTCACCAACAATTTGCCGTAATTGCGATTGAGTCAACAGCGCGCATCACAGCTCCACCACCGAATTTCAGACATTTTGTAAATATATTTATCAGCAATCGTTTGGACATCGTCGTTGCCTAGAAAGAGAAGAGACGAATTGCATAACACATCTGTGTGTGACTTTTGGGTGTTGTGTGTTTTGCTTGCTGGTTGCTGCTCATCGTTATCGTTGCCATCGTTTAGCTGTTGGTGTAGAGATTTGTTATTGCTGCGCGGTGGAAGCACCAATTTCACCAACTTGGAGCGCCGCTATCTGCGGAAAGTAGCAGTAGTAGTAACAATTACCATCCACTGTACAACACATCAATAGGAAGAGGAAGGGGCAGGTCGTCTCAACAATCGTCGACACAGCGAGTGAGCGAGCGAGAGCGAGGTCCCGCATTGATTCCGCAGTCATAGTCGAGAGGACATGGCCGTGTTTTTGATCAACATCTGCAAATTCAATGGCTGCGGAATCACATTTCCTAGTTTGGGCGATTTGATCCAGCACATCGAGGACACTCACATTGGTATGTAAATCGATTTTGGGAGGGGCTACGTCGTATTCGGGGTCAGTGGTTTGTGCAATCGGATCTGTTAATTTTGCTAATTAATTTAATTGATATTTGATATTATTGGTTTTGTACACCAACACCAGCCATGGCAGTGATAGAAGAGTTGTGTAAACGTTGCATTTGTGTGTGTATATGCATACCTCGTGAGCAAGCGCTGAAAGTGATGGAGATGGAGACTGAGTTAGTGCATGGGAGAGTAGCTGAGTGAAGTTGCTCTTTTCCAATTGAATACAGTTGAGTAGGTTTGTTTTAAGGGTGAATTCTGCTAGAGTAAAAGAGCAAACGATATGCCAATTCTCCTTAATCCCAATTTGAATGTGCATCCGCTAGAAACATTAAATTCAGCATTTTATTGATTTTTATTTTGACGAGTTCTGTGTGCAGTCAGCTGCTATTTTTTTTGTTGAGCTGAATATGCAGAGAATTATGTTCATGCTACGAAACAATATGGATATGTTCCTGTGTCTTGTCAACTATTTTAATTAACACAGTTGCTATGTTTAACAAAATAGTACATACTTGGAAAAGAAATCCAAAAACCATATGGAACAGCCCTCGTTTGATTGTTTACCATCCACCCTCTTCGTTATCAGAAGATAAATTTACCTACGAGTCTGATAAAAAGACGAGTAAACTCGCCCAGAGCGGTGTACTTATTTCGAGTTGAATGAAACTCGTTGGTATGGTGGTGCCTAGTAGCAGAGTGATAAATTTCGCCTTGAGGAATGAGTAGATATTTTTAAAACAAACACCCATAATGGAGTTGGCTACAGATTAGAGGCAACCACATGAGCTCTAATGATTTATTTTCCGTTGATTACACAATTATGTCAATAAAGGATTCCCTTGTAGGATATGAGGAGTGTTTTATTTAGTAGATGTACATACAATGTAACATACATGTATATGTACATATGGACATATATGTACATTAAAGTATAGAGGCTGAATGTGGGTTAGCAAGCATATGCTTAGGTATAAGGTAACCAATTGGTGGAACATGCGCTAATAGGTACTTATTGTTTCTATAAATTATGGTTAAAATTTAATAACTCTATTCTAAGTATATACTGTTGGGTATGTAGTGTGTGTTGGTGTGTATATGTATGTACATATGTATTATGATGGAAAATTTATTTCCTATATTCCATTGTAGATTTGAGAAGCATTTTTGAGCCTTAGAAAATAATTTAACGGGTATTCTTATAGAAAATGTTTCCAAAACTCTGGGGTTTCTTCTGCGCTCAAAATCCGGCAAGTAGCAAGTAAAAGTCTGTTTTTTTCTATATACATATATGTATGTACATATGCGTATATGTATGTATGCACATTTTTGTATATTTACATATATACATATGTATATACCTATATACATACTTATGTGTGTATACATATGTATATGTACATACATATTCTGCATCACTTAAGACTGTCTTTTAAAGTTTTGGGTTAATCTCAATGATGGATAGCGAGGAAAGGGTATAGAGGAGAATTAGAATTAGAGAGGAAAGGATCGATTTTGGCAGATTAAAAACGGTGCGTTAGCCCTACGTGTCGGCGAGTGTGTGTGTTTGAGTTCAGCCGCTCCTAAACTGGAAAAACGGACACTGATCCCAGCCACCTATTTTAATTCCCGCGGCGGAAGGGATCATGGTTTGACGTTTATTTTAAGGTGATATCTGCTCGCCTTTTCGATATTGAACACAGTCGATGTTTTGGCTAATGCAGACAGGTTAAGTCCTGTAAGTTATTTTTTTTTGTGAAGTTAGAGGAGTCAAACTAGGTCGACGATAAGCTGTTCATATGAAAAATTACTCTGATTAGAGATTCAAGCAATTTAGTTAAAGGATGTTTTTTCTTTATTTTTCAAAACTTGCTATGCTATGATCTTGCATATGCCCAATATTATTAAGATATTGAACAAGTTTTGGTTCACCCTTGACAGGGTTGGCGGCTTTTCTGATTGGTGTACAGAGTCAGATGTCCACGTGACTAAAATGGGGAAGCAGACAAACCAAGACAGGAATTGCCATCCTGAGTTCTCAGTCATATCAATACGAAAACAGCTGATCACCGAAATTGAGTTGACCTTGTATTTGTGACAGCTTGCGTATATTCTTCTAATTATTTTTAAATATTTAAAAGTTGCTCAGAATAATTATGCCGTTGTTAATTTTCGTATTTTATTATATTATCTATACAAATCGGTTTTTCTAATTGAAATTTCACAGAGTGACGGATAGAAGTGTTTGGCGTTTACAATTTGTGTTCTGTGTAATTTAACATTACTGAACAGTCAGAACCATTGATTTTAAACAAAATCGAGTGAGTAAAGCACATTTTCAAAAATCAGTCATAAGTAAAGTAGTTATATGAATTCTTCGACAAAAATCTGATACGTCGTCTGACAGCATATGTACATTACTCGTATGTGCACCTCAACTAAAATATGGAATTTAAACAAAATAGTTATTTCCGGTAAATTAATTATTTGCAAAATGGTTAGCATGAAAATTCTGACTTTGTTCGCAATCCAGCCGTTTAAGCTGGCTGATTTACTGTGGGTATACATACATACAGTATCGGACAAAACATTTGCAACTAGAAGTGAAACCAAGCAATTTCTTCCAATTCATAAATGTTTCATTCCGAAACGTAATATTTTTCATATATTATGAAAGATTTGTATTTAAATTATACGAAAATAAATAATTTTCAAAATCATAATAAACATTTCGTAATCTATGCGGAATTGTAGCAAGCAACTTCAAATTATAATGCGACAAAACAATTGCAACTTTCAATTCAAATACAAAAAAAAATAAAAAATAGTCAATATTTAGTGGCAAACCCATTGTTTTGGATAACTGCCTTGCACCGACATGGCATTGATTCAATTAAATTTTGTAAAATATTTAATGGAATTTCATTCCAAGCCATCTCTATTTTTCTAAAAAATTCGTCCGTACCTCTAACATTTTCCCGATTGATTTTTCTTTTGACGATCTCCCAAAGATTTTCTATTGGGCTCAAATCGGGTGGCTGCCATAACATAACCGTAACATTGTGATCACTGAGCCATGTTTTGACTAGCCTAGACGTGTGCTTCGGGTCATTGTCCTGCTGGAAAACCCAACGCAACGGCATTTCTCATTCCGCATACGGCAACATAATATCTTCTAAAATACTTTTGTATGCGTATTGGTGCATTATTCCATTAATGCGATGCAATGGCCCCAAACCACCAGCAGAAAAACTACCCCACACCATCACATTCCCTCCGCCATGCTTAACAGTTTTTAAGCAATAACGTGATTGAAGTCGCTTCCCAAGTGGTCCTCTAACGTAAGTTATTCCATCACTACCGACGATGTTAAACTTCGATGGGCTCCACTCCATTTCTGTATGTCCCAAGAAAGATGTTCCTTTGCAAACTGTATTCGTTTTTTCTGGTTTCGGATCGAAATTAAGGGTTTTTAGCAGGTCAAAAGGTGCACAAATCAGCAACGGCCAGCCGACGAGATACCGTCCTAGCACTTACTGTTATTTGGAACTCTTGAACCAATTTCGCCGCAGATATGAAAGGATTTTTTTTAAACTTTTCTTACTAACATACATAGAGTCCGTTCGAGAGTTTGTTTTACGTGGTCGACCGCCGCGATGCACAACAGCTACTTCTTTTGTTTTGCAATATTGACATATAATTCGTGAAACCGACGATTTATGCAAATTGTATTTTTCTGAAATATCTTTTTGTGAAATGCCCGAAATAAAATCATCTACAATACGCTGTTTTAACGCATCACCAAATTTATTAGGTGCCATTATTAACTTTTTTTCTCTTGAAACTAATATCACCGGAGATCTGCTCTGTAAAAATATTTACGCAAATGAACCTTCAGGTTACGAGCTTCAGGCATATGCTCAATACAATACAACTCCAAAATAATGGAAAACTACTGCTATGTAACGGTTAATATCCTGTTAGGCATTGATGTCACTTCGGTTGCAATTGTTTTGTAGCGTGTTAATTTGAAGTTGCTTGATACAATTCAGCATAGATTACTAAATGTTTATTATGATGTTGAAAATTATTTATTTTCGTATAATTTAAATACAAAACTTTCATGATATATGAAAAATATTACGTTTCTGAATAAAACATTTATGAATTTGAAGAAATTGCTTGGTTTAACTTCTAGTTGCAAATGTTTTGTCCGATACTGTATGTACATATATGACTGTGTCGGCCATATACACACACAGTTAAAGACAAGATTTTATTCAATTCAGCTTTATCTTAATGAAATAAAAAGTCTAAGAAAATACAAATCTTATGTACGTCCTTTAGAGCATTGTATTCTTTCGGATAAATTTCTCAGACATTAGAGTGAAATATTGCGCAGAATAGAATTAATTCAGAAAGTGTAAGGATGGTAATTTTTCCGGATATTAAAGGGTATATTTGTCAGTCATGCAAGAAGAGGTACCATGAAAAACTTGTAGGTGTTTTCTGGGACTCTTACTGTAAGTCTTCCGCTCAGTGCAATGAATGTACGTAGTGTGAAGCGTTCTTAAGACAGGTCTTAACAAATTGTCAATTTCAAAGACGTTGCATTATCTTGCTTTTTCAACAAACAAACAAGGATTATACGAAACTCGCAAGGTAACACCAGAGATATAATATTTCAAAGATCTGTTCAACTGCTTACATATACATACGCCGACGATATTGACACCAGCGTACCGGCCTGGTGACTATCTGTCTACTTCGCTTAAGTAGAACGCAGTTGTGTCCTTTATTTCTAACGTAGCCCTCATTTTTTACTTGCTCCGGCAAAGCCCAAGTATTTTTTTTTCGTGAAAATTGTCGATCTCGCGATTTTGATCAATCTTGGTTTGTATTGCTACTCGTATAATATCAATATAAAGAATGAAACATTAGTGGACAATTTTACAAAGAAGAAAACATTTGATCCAAGGATAGGGAACGATCCTGTGATAGATATGAATGGTTCTGGATGTTTTCTTCTCTGGTCAATTCTCCAAAATCACAATTCGCTGTTTTATGTGCCCCTTGCTATACGCTATATAGTAGATGATTAAGGGTAAGAATTCATATCTGGTGTCTTTAGGCCTATGTACATCCCAGTGCGAAATTGTAATTTCCATTTTAACATCAAAATTCATGGTGCCTTACTTGGGTAAGATTTTGAAAAATTTGTTCAAAACAGCTCTAACGATTTTAGGTAAAATGTATCCTTTGGTAATGTTGAAGTTTGCATTAATACTGCATACTCAGAATTTTTCTAAAAATAAATTCACATTTAATTTAATATATGTATGTATGTACATATGTATGTATGTATGTACATATGTATGTATGTATGTACATATGTATGTATGTATGTACATATGTATGTATGTACATATGTATGTATGTACATATGTATGTATGTAAGTTCTTCTAAGGTTGTAAAGTAGTTGTCAGTCTGTTCAGCTGTGAATTGGTCAGCTTTTAATCTCAGAAAATCTCCGATCAGAGTTTTCTTATTCATCCCACTATCATATAACAAAATGTTTGTCGATAATGGGGCAGTGTTGGCTATTAACCTTTGCCTGGGAGAGAAGCGACTGAGAAGATAGTGGGACTTTCAGTTTCGGAATTTTGACAGTGTTACGAAGCCTGAAAGTCTGGTTAGTTTTAATAAAAATTAATTTTAAAATATTCCTGGAGTCAGACCTCAGAATGCTCTCGGCGCGTTGCCTCCTGTAATCGTTCACACTATTCCGAAACTGCTGTCTTAGCAGTGTCCTCACATTTCTCAGGAGAGACTTCAACATATGGCCATCAATAAAAACCAGGTCCTTGATATACAAGCCCACACCATAACAGACAATTTACCAAATTTGATTGTTAGAATAATATTTATTTTATCCAACTCTTTTAAAGGTTCCCGCCACACACTGTTGGGTCCTTTATTATAATAAAGCATTATCTTAGTTTCGTCACAGAAAATAACATCATCTCAATTTTCATCAGTGTATATATGTATGTAGGTAGAATACTCTATAGCGAACGACATCCTTTTTGTTATGTTGTCTTTTGAGAGCAACGGTTTCTTTCGCGCAACTTTTGATGAATATTTGTGCTTCAAAAGCACTTGCCGAATAGTCTCGTGAGGTATATCAACTCTACAGTCTGACTTAAGTTTATATGCCATCGCTCTAGTCGATATTTGGGGGTTTTCATATATTTTTCTAATTATATTTCTCTGATATAATAATTTTTCTCTGATATTTTTTGGGTCTTTTGGCTTTATTAAATGCAATCGTCGAGAAAAGTATTCTGCACTATTAATAATGTTATAGATAGTTTACCTGGTCAAGCCAAATATCTGGGATAACTCTCTTGTACTTTTACCTCTATAGTTGATATAATAAACCAACTGAATCACATCATTTGAAACTCTCTTACCAGGCATTTTTAATAACTTTTCACCTAAAATACTTCTTCGGCGGATACACAAGAACTGAACGAATTTCACTCTACTCCTCTGAAATTGAGTAAATAACAAGGATAACAAAAAAACATCAACAGTTATTACTGTAAATTGATTTCCTTAACTTTCCTCTGTAATTTCGGCTTTCGAGGAATTCTTGGATTGTAAAAGTAACATTTTAAACAAAAATGGAATTTTCGCTTCACCTGAGCGTTCGCAAAGTACCATCAATGTAAACGGTGAATATTTTATAGAATAAATGCCTTTCAATTAGGAATTATAGAGTTTTTTTTATTTTGGTCTTACAAAATCGAAGCAACGAAAATGTGTGGAGTCGATTGATAAAACGACTTGAGTTTCGGTTAGGACTAGCAGGGACTTCTCCCCTTTATGACAGAATGTATTACTTACTTTTACATTCTCCGTAATGAATTGAATTTGTTGAAAACTTAATTAAATCCATTTAATCTAATCACTTACAATATTATATTTTATTTGGAAACCGTTTTTAATTCCGAATTTTGTATGTAGAATAAGATAATAAAGATTGCACACAATGAAAAAAGGTGACCGATGAGGCGTAAACAGATCTGCAACGCAAAACAAGAACAGTGGGAAACAATAACAAGCAAAAATAAATAAATAATAAAGAAAGAAACCTCTGTCTAGAAAAGGCCTCTTAGATCAAGGAGGTCGAAGAGCACCCAAATCAAAACAATAGCGTGATATTTCATAAGAGAAATTAAGCAGGAACGTAAGCTTTTCAAGGTAGTGAAGGAAACCTACATAGTCAACAAAACGCAAGGGAAAATAGCTGTATAAATATTAATACATAGTGGGTCGGATGTTTGACAGAGCAACCAAACCGCAATATTGGTATTTCGTATAAGTTCTTTACATATCTCTACATAATCATCATCAACAAGCAATACGTATAAACTTTTATTTCAATTCTATTTACAGATTATGATCCGAAAGTTGTTGAACAAAAAGAACAGGCACAACCCGCCTGTTTGCCTCTCAGCTATGTACTACGTTTCATATCGGATGCAGCGCGCAAAGAGAGTCCGTTTCTGGGCACCACCGGTGTTGAGCTTAAACGAAAGTTGGCTATCAAACATCACAGCTACAGCTTGTCGTCTTCGAATCGGAGCAACACCCCAACTGGTTCGTCAAAGTGCCCTCTTTGTTGACTATTCACAACACCTTGGAATATCTGTAAAGGCTCATATTAGACTAATCTTAATAACTTTTCCCGGCAGGTAGTGAACTGGACGAAGATGAAATGATTGTCTCTGAGTCGGAGGATAGTAATGATTCTTGGACTACAGAGGAATTCAGTTCAGAGTTCATTATGAGATATGGGAGCAGGTGAATGCTCACAAACACTGATAACAAATCTTTAATCTAAATGTCTTTTTTCGAATTATTTTGCTATGCAAAAGGCATTCCGGATCAAGCAATGGGACACCAGGGAATGAGAAACCATTCGCATGTCCTGTTCCGGGATGTAAGAAACGATACAAAAATGTCAATGGCATCAAGTATCATTCGAAGAACGGTCACAAAAAGGATGGCAAGTAAGTAGTTAAACAATCATTTACTGAGCAAATCATTTTGTAGAAGCCGCTTGTAATTGAAATTTTATAACAGAGTTCGCAAAGGCTACAAGTGTCACTGCGGCAAGAGCTATAAAACTGCCCAAGGACTGAAGAGTCACGCGCTGGTGGCGCATAATGCGTCGCCCGACAATGTTACCAATGTGATGGTACGCAGTACCTCGCCTACTCAGTCTCTGGGCTCGCTGAGTCCATCGAGTATCAGTAACATGTCCAGCAGCAATGGTAGCTGCAATAATATCAACCAGAGCACGAATAGTAACTGTATAACTCAGGCACCACCGCCGCCGTCACTCCATCAGCAACAGCAGCAGCAGCAACAACAACCCACACAGATAATAAATGCCAGCAGCCAGGTTGCACATCTGACGAATGGTGGCAGTATACAACAGCATACGCCAGTGGCCACCACGAACAGCATTAATCAATCCATTGCGGCTACCACGGTGGCAGCTACGAATCAATTAATGCGCAGCAACATTGGCCTCATCTCCATAAAGTCTTCAACCAAGACCAATACCTCGAATCTTATTGCGGCCAATGTGACCGCGAGCAAGATTCTTAAACTGGCTGCTGCTTCAGCCGCCGCAAACAGCAATAATAATGGCGGCACAGGCAGCAATGTCATGGAGAGCAGTACAGCAATTTTGGAAAACGGTAAATTAAAATTTGAAACATGCACCACCGCTACCACATCAACAACGACGCCAACAGCCAAAACAATGACTTTACCAAATTTAGTTAATTTGGGCATTCTCACACCTGCCACCTCACCAAATAACAAATCACAACAGCATACAACAACATTTCAGACTTCGTCGGGCGCCACAGTTACCACATGCGGTGGTGTTAGCGTTTTGAGCTCTTTAAATTTAAATTCATCCTCCTCATCCTCCTGCTCGGCTTCTACTCCTACTTCGCAACCGCTTAGTAATCATGGTAACATTAATATTAGCAGCAGTAGTCTTAGCATCAATCACAACTCAAACAACAACAATAATAACAATTTGCTAGACAACAATACTACTTCTCTTCCATTGACTCCCATTAGTCCAAATGTTGTGCAACAAACGAAAACTGTGACCGTTGCCTCAGTGGCAACTGGGACCACTGGTGGCGGAGGTTTGACTATCAGTACCGGTAACGGTACTAACAGCATTGTAGGCAGTATTCATTTAGCGACTGCTTCGGGTGGCCTTGAAGAGACGTAGCCTATACTCAAGACATTGCTCATGCGAAGGAAGACGTAGTGGTTCTATCGTTGATAGGGTACACGATACTAAGCAAAAACAAAATTTATATATATCTCAGCTTCAATTTCTACTCAAAGATTATGAATATTTGATGCAAGCTACGTACATATATGCATATATACCTTAAATAGAAGAAAAAACAAATAAGTATACTAAATAGCTTTCAGCATTCTCACACATAATGAAATTAAATAGCACTTGGAATGGGTTGACTGGTATGTAGGTTGGTTGCTAGGTGTAGGTTGTGTGCGTGTAGAGTCGGTTTATTAACGGTAATTTAATTGTGGATTGAATTTCATTCAATTTAGTTTTCTATTTAAAATTATTATTGTTTTGCATTTCATTAACTATTACACTCAATGAGTGTGCGTGTGAATAAGAGTGTTTTTGTAGGTTTATTATTTTTTTGATTTCCAGTGACATTCGATGTAGAAATGAATTTGAAGTTTTTTAAACATTCTCGTTTTTAAGTTACTATTGTGGCAACAATTTGCGTTCTCTTTTTAATAGGATAGGGTGCATAGACATTTGTATGTCTATAAGAGCGCTAAGCATTCGCACTATCAAGGAAATCTGATGCTTGAGCTGCAATTAGGTGATTCTGCATACTCACTTCATCTGTTAGTTGCGGTATTCAGTCCTCAGGTAATTTTCAAACTTTTCAAAGGACGTAAAGAAATAAACATCTATCAGCTCTTTGGTGGTACGCGGGTGGGTAACCGTTGCATTCATTTGCAAGTTGTTGGTTTTGTGTACCCTTAAAAGGATTAAAACAATCAGATTGTTGATGTTGTAGAACTTTCTGGGAGGTGCTGTGGATTTATCAAGGATTGTAAGTGCTTATCCTGCATATTAAGAATTTTATATTTCAATTACATATTTGCATATCTTACATCCGTGCACATTCGTATAATCTTTCTAGCATGTTTTGGTAAGAACACCCACAACCAGTTTAGAAAGTCTACAAAATTGTGGAATAATCTATTGGTTTCAGTATTTATGTATGCTTTGCCAAAACCATGCTGCAGACTGGTACATCTTATACTGAAATTTTAGCTTCCAAAACTAATCGTTATGAATACATTATTGTGTTATTTGTGATTGCCTCTGAGTTATGCACAGTGTTCAGTCTTATAGCCACCTGCAGAGATTGAAAATCTTGCCAAAAAAAGCTAAAAATAATTGTAATGCTCTGGTGTTTGGCAAAGGTGGACATAGCCATTGATCTAAGTCGCCAAAGCACGCAATATCGTTGTCCACTTGAATTAACATTGTGACACTTAGAAAACAATAATCGTTTCTATTCACGGTGCCGATTTTTGACAATCGTTGTGCAGTTTGACAAAAAACAACTAGTTGCCGGAAGTCAAGACTGAGCCATATTTTTGTAGCAAAGCGCGATGGTTGTATTTCTTTTTTGATTTATGTTATTTTTACGTCCATTCATACTCGAACATATGGATCATGTGGAAACTCCCCATGAAATCACAATCAATATTAAAGGATGTGTCGCAATGTCTATATGTTTTCACTATCTTCTAGCTAATTCCTTGATAAAAGCTTAGAATTTAGGGAACCTAATCGAATTGCAGTTGATGCCCGAAAAACTTACGGCACTACCAGACTATAGGAGACACATCAAAACGGTGTATGGATGGTATGTTGTACATAGATCTTGTAAATCCTACAAAAATTGGAGGCATATACCCAAGATCAATAGGTAACTCACAATAAGAAATTCTTTTGTATTTTCTGGCAAAACCGGACGGTTTCAGATCTGCATAGCGAATAGAGTTTACCAATTTAGACAAAATTTGAGTTTCCAACAGTCAAAATGAAGGCGCACATAACATAAAAAGAATGAGTCCACATTCTCGGAACCATTCATACGACACACGAATGCATTGGATATGCCATTTTCGAAGGAATACTCTCAGATGTGACATTGAAAAAGTCCGTAAAATTGATAGCAATAGAACAAAAATACAGAAACGTAGCCTAAGGGCGTTAGATGCCAACAGATCGTAAACTACTTATAAGTTAATGAAACTCTTAATGGTCAGCCTAGTATAATGCCTTCACTTTTGGCTATGCACTGGCATTGGTTTCGACAAACTAGCAAACAAGTTTGGATTTTTAGCATCTTGGATGTAAGTTCCACACATTTTATATTATTTAACGAAGCAGAACGACAAAAAATTTCGTTCGTATGCACATAAGAACGAGGATATTTTAATCGTGTTCTAATTAAAATCCAATCCTTGGCTTGCTAATGCACACCTTTTGTAATCCTGAGTAAAATCGACGAAACATAAGAGATTAAAGTTATAAGATAAATTTTGCAATATTGCGTATGGATGCTGCGTATATAATTTTAGAGATTTCGCATGATAATGTTAATTAATGTGTGCCCACTTTGAATCGCGGAATCAAATCATTCTAATATAATGTCCCTAATGGGTGCGATTTTTAATTAAATGTTTACAATGAGTTCACTTGTACAATTCACGCATAGTTCCATTTAGTTTTTTTTTTTTTCTTTATGTTTTGTGATATACACATGGCTGCAATAACATTTAAAATTTGTTCACCACAGACGAAAATACGAGACTATAAACGGGTTTATTTTGTCAACAATACTTATATATGTAGGATCTGAATCCATAGTCGTGTCACCTGAATATAAGGTGCCAGGTACAAAGGTCTATTTTCATTAGGCCATTCAAGACACACCTAAAGCGACACATAAAGGCTATAAAAGGTACATATCGATACCTACACATTTAACCCAAATAACAAAGTTGTGCAAAAAAAAAAAATTGTATACGGAATGGCGGTAAATTGAATTTATCTTACAATAGATACAATGGAATTCATTCCCAGGAGACATAGAAGAAAACTTGCTTATAAATAATAATAATAAAAAAAAATCAGTATTATCTATCTCAATTTTGAAACCACTAGTTTTCAGTGATATAGTTTATTAACTCAAGATCACTCCAAATATTCGGTTAGTTCTTTAGTTGACTTCTGATTGCCGCGGTATTTTGTTAAAAAAAAAACTCATGCTGTTGTTGGGTTGTCCATTGTTGAATTGTCTTGAAGACAACACAATTTATTTGAGCTGTGTTTAATTCATGAACAATGTGTCAAACTATTCGACGTGGTCTTGCAAACGCATTGGTCACATGGTTATTAGGAAAATGTTGTAAAAATATGATGCAATTTTGTAAAAGCAACAATTATTTTGTTGTTAGTAAGCATACAAATTAGTACAAATATTGAGCAAAACCTGTTTGAATTCCATTCTACCTTTAATAGTAAGCATCGCATGTACTTGCACCTATATCTTGTTTATTTGCAAGTCAATCAGTTCGAAATTTAGGCAAAACCTAAAATATCGAAACAAAATATTTTGAACATTTCTTAAAATCTGGTATGTACATACATGTCAAATATTGTTTAAATATCGAAGTTAAACCTGAGTTATATCCGAAAATGAACCAATTTTTTAAAACCGTTCAATGAGTAAAATACCATTATACCAATATTTTGTCAAAAACCTGGTCCGCCATCTTCAAATAGCTGTTTTCGTTTTCGAGAAAATCAAATTCAAAATCGGCCATTAGTAAAGTACATTTAATTTTGGGGTTAAAATTAAAATTCCGATTTCGCCTCGATTTGTGAACCCACCGACCCCAGATTTGAAATTTGAAGAATATCCGTCTAGCCGTTTTTCTGTTATAGTAATACTAAGATTGATCAAAATCTCGAGATCGAATATTTTCAGGAAACCGATACTTGTCTTTATAGGTGCAAGTAAAAATTCTGCTATAACCTACTTTAGATATTACTATGAAATTATTAACTCTCTCATCAGTCTGTATTAATGCTTCATAAATATATCGATATTCTCGCAGAAAATAGTTTTCAGAAAATAATCACTCATACTTAATTATTAATGAGATTTTGAACGTGATTGGTAATGAAATTACATACCAAAGTGGAAGACGAAAGTGGGTTATAAGACATATGCTAAGAAGAATAAATGTGACATGTAGTAATACAAGTACACGTAATCAAGCATGTTCAAATCGCATGCTGATAATGCAAGATCTAATAAAAATTGCATGTTATGTTGTAACTACTTAGTACTTAGTCTCCTAGTAATATCTATATACCTGTCGAAAGTACATCGGGGCATTGTATGCTATCGGTCGTCAATAGTATATAAACCCACCGGCTCTTGACAATACTCCGTAATTATCTAACGAAGGACAGAATTAGGAGTTTAGAGTTAAAATACTAATCTTCAGGAGAGCGGTAATTAGGAAAAATAGTAAAACATAATCTCAACCCTATTTTATAAGTAACTAAGTTCTCTGCAACCAAGGCACTCTTCTTGTATTTCTGCATTCACACTCTACCTTAATTTTTGGAATGGTAAAACCGGATCAAACCTGTGACTAATTACGAGTATTTGCACTATTTCGTTGTGTAGACTGAAGAACCTTCTATTAGACTTTATTTTGTGAGAAAATTTATTTTGAAACGATTGGATTAGAAAATAACATTCTGCATATCATCTTAGTAACCGAGGTTAAAAAAATGGTTGTAATAAAGTATAGAGTTAAGTTATCTTCGTTTTAGTGGTTAGATATAAAGTTCAAAGAAAATATGACCAATGGCTTACGCTGTGGTTCAGTTTTCGAGTAAATGAACCAAATTGCGAACCGCTTCATCGAGCTCCTTTTTACTCAATACCAATATGTGTTGAAACATGTGGCTAAAAAATGTTATTGAAAGCAATACTCTAGCCCTTTGGGTGAGGAAGCTACACATTTTGTAAAATGTTTTATAATACTAGTTTTTGTCTTTCCATTTAAAAAACCATTGTCGATTCATAGCTTACATTCGAATGTCACTAAATAATTTTCTTTGTTTTGATTTTATACCAGGCATCTTAAATGGTTGTCATTCATAATTTCATTTTTAAAACACCTGCAAATCTTATGTATGTAATACTTTCGTGCAATATTCTTTTACATTTCTATGATCTCTAAAAAGAAAAAAAAACAGTACCGAGATTTCTCACGCGAACATTATGCCTACTATAATTAAATTAACAACTACTTAAATCGGAAAAAACACAGCACAACTACGAAATGAAATTTCAGACTTAAATAAAACTGACCTAAATTAAAGTATTAAATTATTAGTTTAATCTTAGATAGTTACGCTTAAAAAAAAAAAATAAAAATAAAAAATTTAAAAAAAAAAAAATAACAAAAAAAAAATAAAAATTCTAGAAAAATATTTGAAAAAAAAAACTTCGTGTTAGTAATTAGTGCAATATTTATAACTTTATGTTGTTAATTTTATTTTTTCAAGCAAAGGGGTTCATACTTTCTTGTTCTCTTGTTTTTGTTTACTCTTAAAACGCTGCAAGCCACTTTTAAAACGTGAAGCAATCATTTCCAGTTTATTCTCCTCTCCCTCTGTCTCTTTCCCTTTGCGCAACATAAAAAACACAACTACAAATCATTCTGTTCTGTTCTGCTTATTTTTTGTTTTAATACCAGTAACATTGTTTGTGTATGTTATATTTCATTATATTTTTGTGTTTATTTTAAACTTCACGTTTTTATTTTCTAAAACAAAAAAAAAAAAATATATATTTTTGCAGAGAGCCCTCCGACTCATGGGAGTATATTTCATTCGAAAACAAAAGCCACCCCTTTTGCTACAGAAACTCTGGGCTCTGAGCAATGTGAACAACCTTTGTTATGTTAATTTGTTTTTTAATTTCCTTTTTAATATGATTTTTTTTTTGTTTTAAATTATAACTTTTATTCTTTAAAAAAATACACATTACATATACATATAACTTTTGAAAAGTTTTTAATTTATTTCTGTATAATTTGTAAAGAAACGAGAAAATCAATTGATTGATTTAATTTAGTCTAATACTTTGTATATACTTTTTTTTTTGTATTCACTATATTTCCAATTTCTTTATTTCGCAAAATAGATTATACACGTAAAAAAATCAAGAAAGCTTTATAATGTGTATGGTAACAAAAAAAAAAAAAAAAAAACTGGGAACCCTCCCTAAAAATTGTATTATCCTCTAATATTAATATTAAAAATAGGCAAATTTACACTAACAATAATGAAAAAAAAAAACTAATGTAATTTTCTGTGTTGTTGTTACATTGGAAAATAACAAAGCATAAAAAAAAGAACTTCATAATAACTGTATAAAAAAGATGTAATTTTTGAAGGGTTATTCTTCACCTAGTCACTATTTTAGTAGTTAAATTGAGAACAAGAAAAAAAAAGAAACACTTCATTGAAATTAGGCATATTCCCATGTATTACTTCTAGAACATATTTTTTATATCTTTTTTCCTTTTTTTTTCTGTTATGTGTCCTCATAGTATTTCTTTTTTTCGGTTCATTATTTTATTTTAAAAGGAAAAATAAAAAAAAACTTGGCTGATAGTTATTTTAATTATGTCGGATTATAGTAAGCAAACTTGTGAAGAAAGAAACATTGAGCGAAACTTGTTGTTTCTTTAAAAAAAAAAACCTTCAAAATTCAAAAGTGAAAAAAAATACGAGTTATTTTTCCTGTATATGTAATTTTTAATTTCAAAATGAAAATTTTCGAAAAAAAATAAACATTGAACAAAATATTGGTATAATCATTACAAAAATTAAAAAAAAAGTGAACGTTGTTGTATATTTTTAATGTAAGCTAAATTTAATGTTTCATGAAAAAAAAACAACATAAATAATAATTATTTGAAAAATATATATATATAAACTTCATCTTAAATAAGACTGCTGTATTGTTCGTATATAATAATTAATTATAAACACATTAATGTATAAAAATGGACAAAAAAAAACTAAAAAACAAAAAAAAAAAATATATTATACATATTTAGACAAATTTTTTTCTTCATCTTTTTTCTGCTTTTTGTGATTAAATGTGAACATATATTAATTAATAAATGAGAAAATATATTTTCTTCATTTTATTGATATGATGTGGAGAATTTTCATTTGATTGAAAATGGGTTTTCTAAAATTAAGACTCCTATTATAGAAATAACTTCGTTTGTAGTTTGGTTGTAAATAAAAAAATCAGTATTATCTATCTCAAATTTGAAACAACCAGTTGTCAATAATCTATCGACCCAAGACAATTTTATAGGTGCATTCGGTTGACTATTATCACGTATACAAGGAGGATTGAAGTTGGATTAAAGCGCACTTGACTCTCATGTATGCATACACAGATTGAGTTCAAACTTGATCGACTCAATCCGATCAGAAAATGTTCTCTTAATTGCGTGAAAATCGAAACGTATTGCCCTCAGTATATAGAAGTGCAGTTGTCAGGAAACACTTTTCCAGCTTCTTGGTTTGAACATAACGAAAATATGCAATTTGGGAAAATTTATCGATTGAATTCAAAAAGTAATAAATTGTTATTAATTATAAATTAACTAAACATAAGTTTATCTGCTGATTTAAAATCGTTTTTTTTTTTTTAAATAACTTTTTTTGAAAATGTTCCAAAACTTGGTATTGATCGTATCATACTATTTCTCGGCTATGACTTGATCAAGTTTTCAAAAAGTAATAGCTTTGTTCAGTGACTGAAAAAGCAGCACAGAACAGCACAAGTTTGCGAAAACTGTCAGAACAGATTAGAACAGAAAATTACAGCCTTGTGTTAGCTGTCAAAAGTATTAAGTTGTTAAACATTTTCGTGTGCAAGCGATACCAAAGGAAATAAAATAAATAAAAATGGACACAGAATCCGATATTGTTCAACTATTATTGGTCGAAACTGTGCGGTACAGTCATTGAACAAAAGGAACACTTTCGGACGAGATATTTTCTCATTGAACGCAAAATCCTATAATTTGTTGTGCTGGACTGTGCGGTAGTCACTGAACGAAGCTAATAAGTAAAGTACCGTTATACGCATTTTTTGTTGGCAAAAAACTTGGTACTTCTTTTGTTGGCATATGGCCATTTTCGAAAACGTCATTTGATCGTCATTGCAGCACTTAAGGTTTGCGAACGTCAAACTGCAAACGTTTTTTGGTACCATTGATCTGTGTCGCCTCCATAATTTTTTTTTGCAATTGCATTTGACGTTTTCAAACAGCAACATGAAGCCCTTAGCAAAATTTATTGAGAAAATTTTCAATATTCCAATGACTCGACCCATACTTGGGTAGGAGTAGGTGATGGAGTTATATAAACATAATATTTAGTTAAAAGAAACAAAATAATCGAATTAATTCAACCGATTCAGTCATTTGTCTTATTGCGCAGCGCAGATGTCTGGCTGCTTTTTTGCAGCGCAGATAACGTTTATGAACATCTGCCCTGCAAACACTGCATTATCGAACATGCTGCAAATGCAGTGCAATTTATAATGTTGTTTTCGAATAAACGACTTATGGCAGCTTGCGTTTAAGAACATTATGCAAAAGCAATTTAATGCAGATGACGTTTTCAAAAACGGCCTAAGTCCTCTCAAATATTATTTTTTTTACAAAATCGGCAATTAGTAACACCTTTAATTTCGAGGTTAAAATGAAAATTCCGATTTCACTTCTAATTGTACGCCAGATACGAAGTTTGAAGAAAATCCATCCAGAAGTCTAGGCTGCACTCGGCTATACATACACAGACAGAATTGCGAGACCACTTTTTTGAGATTCTCCATTATCACTTTCAGACCGCTAGTACACAATTATGCGGGTACATTAAAAAAAAAATATTCTGAGGAAATTAGTAAAATTTTCGAGCTAAGACCGGTACGCATCGATTGTGCGTTTAGTTTTCTACCATTCCTTCAATACACTTGTTTATTCTTTGACTTTAAATGGGTAGTCAGTATAGTACTAGTGCTTGAAGAAGAATTTCAAATATCACTTAAATCGGGCAATATTATTTTCTCAGTTCTGAAAGGGTTATATGTAGTACTATCAAGATTGATCAAAATCTCGTCGCTTATTAGTTTATTGTTTTATTATTTGCTTTAAACAAAATAGTACTTCTCTCCCTTCCCATGGAACAAGACGATTAATGTGTATTGGTGAGTTCTGGGCAATTTTCTCAACAACTCTCCGACGCTTCTTTCATTTTGAGAATTAATCTACAATTGCTCTTTTTTTCATTGAAACTAGAAGAAAGGAAATACGCCATTATTAGATCGAAATTATCCTTATACGCGCATTGGAAACTTTAGTGACTCAAAATATAATTTTGTTATTTTGCAGTGGATTTGCTTCTAAAAATAAAGTGAGTCTCTAGATTTTTAAAGTGAAATGAAAGTTATTTTCTCACTCCTTTATTAGAATGTAAAAACGTGTCACACTCCAAACTTGATCTAATTTCATGTATATATGTATGTATTTACTTACATATGTACATACCTGCTTTTATGATTTGTGAATCGAGCAATTCAAATTTTTAATGAAAAGCCGAAATACAAACTGTCAAAATTTAAAATACATAAAAAATTATTAAAGCGAACGCGACCACAGTGATAAAGCTTAAGCGGAGGCTGAAGTAAAAGTAAAGTCAACTCCAGCTTAGTTCTGGAAATGAGAAGCAACGTTTGACTCGTATCAAAAACTTCACCTGCCAAATCCATATTTTTGCCGCCGTATGCAAGGGCGGTATAAGTCAATTTATTGCCTTTTTCAAGTTTGTACAACTAATCGAAAGCTTTAAGCTCAGTCTGTCTTGTGATGAAAGTGGTGTGTCTCGTTTCCTTGGTTGCCGCTAGATGGCAGCAGAAGTGTAAAGTTAGCCAAAAAGAATCGCAACAGCGCTTTGTGCAAAAGTGGTGTTAGTCACAGTAAACCAAATGTAAAGATTTTAGTGCTACACGGAACTGGTGTAAGTGATTGTGGCATTCCGCACTAGTATTCTTGCATCAGTTGTCGAACCGGTTTACATTTTTCTACAAATTGAATCTCATTAACACTAAAATCAACAGGTTTTGAGTCCTAGTTTAGGTAAGCATTTCCAAAAAGAATAATACAAATCGGTGCATTTTTGCTAAATTTAATTTCGCTCGAACACAACATGTCACCGACATTTTGAGTATAATAAGTACAGTTGAATAGGTTATTTTGAAAAGGGGTCATGTCCAATTTATTCACAAATTGAATTTTTGATAATAATAATTTTCCTAGGCTTCCCTTTAAAGGTAAAAAATGTTATTGTCATAACTTTTCCCCAAATATAATGAATTAAATGTGTTTTTTTCTTTTCCTATAAATTTTTAAAAACTGTATTCGACTCCTTTTCAAAATGACCGATTTAGTTAGATTCTCATTATCTCACACATTTTTTTTACACGATCTTCATGCATTGGTCAAAAAGGGGAATACTAATTAGAGATAGAATTGCACTGCAACTTTACACAATTGTTAATAAAAGTATAAATCTCAAAACACATTTGGTTGACTTGCAACACTTTTGCATTCGACAGTTCATTTTATTTACTTCCTGTACATTAAAGATTGAATGTACTTTATCTAAAACAATCGGAAGAGAAAAACTTGGTTCATTTTACTTTGACCCCGGAATAAAACATCTAGATAAGTTTCTTTGTTATGTTTATGTCGACCGGAGATTGAGAGTTAACTACGTCCAGTGTAGGAATCCTACTTTGTATTCCGTTTCGAATTTAAAAACTACTCCAAAGTGATTTTCGATTCCAAATTGATTTGACACTTTAACCCTTTCAAAAAGAATGCAGTATTTTGAACTGAACATCATACATCTTTCGGATTTTGTTGCGAGTCTCGCGCTTTGAAATGTTAATTTCAAACGTCAACGTAGATGAAGAGGAGGGTGTGCTGCGTATTTGTTAAAAATGTTTTTGATTCACGTTGCCTTTAGCAAAATTATGATATGTACGAGGAGCGTTCGATAATTCCGTACAATAATATAGAAAACATGTTTTTTTCCGGCAAAAATCAGTTTTATGATATTTTTCAACCCAGCGATGCTTTAACTTTTCTAAGCCGCCCGAGTAATATGATTTTTCGAACTCTGCAAAATAGGCCTCAGTTGCGGCGATAACCTCTTCAGGGCATTGTGGTGAAACAGCAGTTATTTCTTTGCCAAGCGACGACGTATTTTCATCAATTCCTCGTTGAAACTATCTAATAACTCTGCATTGCAAACGACAATAATTGTTTTTCCCTTTCTCAAATAGTCGATGTGTATTATTCCCAGCGAATCCCAAAAAACGGTGGCCATGACCCTTCCGGTCTTTGACGTTTGCCAGTAGAAATCTATTGATTTGACTGTTCTTTCATTTCAGGTGTGTAGTAATGGATCCAAGCTTCATCAACAGTTGTGAAACGACGAAAATATATAATCCGATTTTCGGACAAGAAGTGCTAATCATCCGCTTTCGAATATTTTGACTTTTTGATCGAAGTACAGAGTAAGGCGAGGAAGAAATTGTTTACCATCTTGCACATTCTTATAGATTTATCACGGATTTCCTTATAAAACACAATAATGAGAAAACGAGGTATGGTAGCGCATAGTACAATATATTAATGAATAGTGCACATATAAATTTTTGCAATGCGTTCAATATAATTGTTTACTTATTTTTTAGACATTAATTGTTGAATATATAAATCAACCTTCTCTGAGAGGCTTCTATTACCGCTATTCGCGGCCCCATGCTTAATAGAATGTAATGTATTTATATCACGTTGTTCAAATGCAATTGATGCTGCGTCCTCTTGCAACCTACATATATTAAGGAATGAAATAAGTTTATTTTTATATACTCGTATTTCTTACCCAGCCCTAATATACAATTTTGCTTTCTTGTCTTCCCTGCATCTAACAATATATTTCCTTGCTTCGTGCACATTACCCATCTTAAGACAAACTTCAACAAATGGTTCATAGCCAATAGGACTCTTTTTCGATTTAGAAAGTTTTTCTAATTCTTCAAATTTACCCTTTTCCGAGAGAGTTTGTATGCGTAACCACCAAAATCTGCAAAGACAATTCATAAGATTCGTAAGATATCGAGGGAAAACACAATCGGTGGCCCTACCTTCTTTCGGGAATTTTATAATCATTCTTTATCTTCTCTGCTTCTTTAAGTTCTCCTAATCGTAAGAGTTGTAACACAGTATCATGTATGGTCTCACTATAGAGCTCTATATTTGGATGGGTGTTTCTAAGCCTGCAAAATATTTATTTGGTTTAACAAACAGAAATCGTAAATTTTAAACCAAAATGTTCTTACCTTTGTGACAACGCTTTCTGTAACTTAAGCATCCTTCCAGTTTCGGTGCACAAATCAGCTTCAACAATTCGCTTTCCTTGACTATATCGATTGGCTACAATTAACAAATTGGATTCTACATTTCCATCCTTGATAGCATATCTCAAAGTATACTCTGCAATTGACTGATGATCGTCCTCCGTGTGAAAACTGTCAGTCAATGCAGTTCGACTGCATTCCGCCATAGCTTTTCGATACAAATTGAAAGCCATTGGAAATTCTCGAATAATCATCTTAGAGAAAAAATTTATAGTAAAAAATCATATCGCCATACAAATATGCAAATGCTCACATGAAAGTTAGCAACTGTCCTATTCTCTTTGATTTTAAGCAGAACCATTTGAACAAGGTCAGTATCACCAGACTGTGTTGCACTATAAAGAGCTTTATCAAATTTCCCAAGCTTCAGCAGCAGAGGAACTTGCAGTGATGATCGTGGTTCTAGTTCAAGAAGCTGAATAATTAAATTGCTTATCAAGAATCGTTCTTTAAGATATAAGCCCTCTTTGCTAATTACCTTAATAGCCAAATCGTCTTTTCCAACAGAATGTGCTTTTTCAGCAATGTTGCAGTAAGAAATGCCTTGAACTGAGGGATTCTTAAATTTCTCGGTGATTTTTCGGGCAACTTCATTATCATCTATATAAACATTAAAAAAAAGATTTTAAACAGTTTCGGAACGTAAAGCCGATTATCAAAAACTGGACACACTACAGCCAAAGCTCTACAAAAATGTTACAGAAATTGCAGATGGGGAGACAGTGACTTAAACATTAGATAAAAATTATCACCTAAGCTGAAGACTAGCTTTTCGGTCTTTATAGATTAGCCAGAATGAATAGGTCAATCTTACTTTGAAAAGTTGTGTCATTTAACGATCATAAGCTACCGAACAAAGACAAATTTAGGTTTTAAATGCGAAAACACTTGCGACTCTGGCAAAGATTTTTAAAATGATCGACTCTTCCTGAACAAGTTTCGAATATAAGACCGATAGCGGAGTGTATAGACGATGCTAGTAGGATGAAAAAGCATCATACAAATTTAAGAAAAAAAAAAAACATTTTCGGATATGAGAGAGGGAGATTGCTAATCTACTACATACCATGCGCGGAGGACTGGAGAATGGCTGCGACCACCTGTACAGAAGAATAGTTGGACTAGGTTGTAAATTTCTTTCAATCGCACAGGGCGACTTTTTTGCCTATTATGAAAAAGAAAAACAGAACATCATGCAGCGCCTAAAGAGAATAACGCAGTCTAGTACTTGGATACATACCAACACTCTGAAGAAGAGCTCCAAAAGTGCGCATGAAAGACACCACTAATCCGAAGACCTTCAGACCTATCAGCCTGACTTGATTCATATTGATAGTGCTGGATAAAGATGTGGATAATTATATTAGAACTAGAGTGCTAGATAGGATGACTTAATGCATCCATCCAAGAAGACCGCTCTGTACATCTAACGTGCTCTACAGAGAGAGCACTAGAAATGATCCATCAGTTCAGAGATCCTTTGACAAAACTTCACATGGAGCCATTAAGACTCTTCGCAAGAACTGAAATCGATCAGAAGCCGGAGGTCAAACATCTAGGAGATACCCTCGATAGCAAACTTCTTTGGAAAAAGCATGGAAAGGAGGTAGTTGGTAGATTCACTCAAGCCCGTGGGACCACTCCATAAAAGCCATAACCATCCATTTTTACTATAAAGTTCGAATAAAATTCCGTTGTCATATGCCGCCGAGCAACATTCATTTCTTTCGTTTCGTTTAATTGTTTGTTAACGTTATTTCGTTTTGCTTATACTTTTATTGATAATAAATTATACACTTGTAAATGGCGTTATTTGTTCTTTTTAAAAAACCATAAAACAACCCTATTCGGTAAATCCTGACACGTGCAAAAGCTTCAGGGGAAAAGCCTTGGAATCCCGATACCCCGTCGGATGTACATATAACACACAATTATGAAAACTATAATCAGTCGGTGGTTTGTCAAAAGAACCTTTCTGGGCACAACAGAGAAAACCTTCGGAAAGTGCAAAAAATAGCCTGCAATATGCGACAAAAAAAAAAAACAAATTAATTCGCGAAGAGACTTCTATATAAATCGTCGACGACCTGGCAAAGGAAGGGACGACTACATTGCCCGTAGGTCAATGGGGGGATTTATCTTTACTGCGAATAAGAGCAAGCACAAAAAATAAGAAGAGAACAAGGAGTTTCGAAGCAAGACGTCTGTTATTTAGTCAAACTGGAAATTGTTGGACTTATGGATGAATGGATTAATTACTCGAGAACAAGCAAATATAGCAGTAGCAGTAATTCGTGATCCCAAGTCAAACATTAAGAACAGGCGATGAAATGGAGAAAAAAGGAAATAATGAACTTTCAAGCTGGACAGTTTTTCAACAGAGAAAATACAAATCTAAGATTTATATTGCAAGGAAAATACATTTACCTCTGTCATGGACTACTTTATGAAATGCCCAATGCTCCAGAATCCATGATTCAGGTAACTTTAGATGCTTCGCTACTTGAATGGCTACTGCATAGTTCTTTCGAAACACTAATCGTGCTAGGATAACGTCTGGCTTTAGGTGACAAAACCTGAAATTAAAAAAAAAAAAAAAAATCATCAGCCTCTTTACTCACTTTTGCAACAAGGACAACTTACTGCTTATAGGTTAGAGGCATTGCGATTTTCGGATGTCGTAGGGCGTTCAGCACTCTAAGTATTCGACAGATCCTCATGTATTTATCAGGATTATGCGATGCAATGAAGCCTTTGCCAAAATATGCTGTCTAATGGGATAAAGAAACTTATAATTTACTCAACCATGCAGACTGCATTCTTACCCTTATTAAAGATTTTTGCGTCTCAGCACAGAATTCATAGCCTGCCGCCTCAATGCACTCATCAACGGCAATGTCCATCTTCCCCCTGAACAAACTTAGATACTCATCTGACTGATGGCTTCGCTCTTGAAACTTCTTTTGCGCTTCAAAGAGAAAACTCGAAGGTTCTTGGCTGTTGATAGCGAAAATATTCTGTACGCACTTTGGCACTTTTTGAATCATTTCATGTGTGCTATTGGTTATGATACGAACGCCATCCATCTCTGCGACAAGAAATATCGCCGGGTCATATGTGAATACGTTTTGATCGCCGTTTTTGTTGACTACCAACAAAAGCGACGGGTATGTGATGATAACAGCATCTGACTGTCGATCATTGTCTGAGTCCATTATCCATTCAATTTGCTTTGGCTGATCCAGGCGACCAGTATCGAATTCACAGAACTTCTTCTTCATGTCGACTGATCCCAGCCAAAGGAGACCATTGTTTGTGTACAGCGCAAGGAACTGATGATTGTAGGAGACTGACATTTGAATGATCCTATCAAATGGCTTGTCGAAAAGGTTTCTGTGGATGCCTCCAACACTTTGGCCAGGCACAAGTTTAATGACTTCCTTATCTCGGCCAATCAGACAGTAGCTATTCCGATCTTCAGAAACAATCTGCCAACAGGTGTTCTCCGAAATGGATTCTAATGGAATGGAGATGTAAAAATATAAAACCGTTTATTGGCATTCTTACTTGGAATATCGGGCATCTGTCGTGTTTTAAACTCCTCCACGTTACTGCTTTTTAAGAAAACTCTTCCATTTGTAGTCATCACAGCAACTCCTATTCCAGAACTTGATGAAAATATTCTCGCATCGATGACCTTAGTGCAACTCGCCTCGGGTCCCATGCTAAAGGTGTGTTTCTCCTCCCCGAACATGCTATAGATGATAACTAGACCATCATCCTGTACACAGATTAAATCTTCTGTGTCAGACCAACCCATTGTAATGAACTTTCCATGATTCCACTGTATGAAAATAAGAACTTAGAAGCATTCTGACAATGAATTAAAAAGAGGCTGATGTGTTTACCAAAATTTTTCCTAGTAGTGAGCCTGAGGAATCAAAAGTTCTTATTAGCGGCTTAGCGCCTCCTTTGACGGGAGCGATTTGAGAGAAATCACGGATAATAGCAATTGGTCCTCCAAATGGAGCACCATACACCCTCATATGGTCCAAATCAACATCGATAGGCCAATCGAATGGGTATAAATCGAATTTGCTGTTTGGATATCGCGATCATTTCAACAACGTAGGAAAAATGGGTGTGATTCACAATTCACTTACCGATAGGTATGTGGCCTTAGGCTGAACCAGTCCCCAGTATTGTACATAACAGGCATTTTATGCTAGTTTTAATTACAAATTAAGTAAATTCTAGTATACTTTGCACTGCAAATATACTTTCGCGATATAATTGCATTCAAACTCAAACAAAACAAAAATTCCGCAAAATCAGCTGGGGCCGATGATTTTAATGGAAATGACATTTTACATACAGGGATGGTTAATAACAGTTTGGAGTTGTGGTGCGTTCACGTTAATGACAAGTGAGGTGTTTAAGCAAAGAATTATTAGGTGTTTTTCGGTATCCTGTAAAAGCTAAAAATACTAAATACGAAGAATGTATGTACATGTATTGCTGGAGATATTAAGTGTTTTTTTTTGTTCACCCATCCATTATTTGTTGTATAGCTTCGATATTATACCGGATATTTTTAGCCGTAACCGTTGTCGTTGTAATTAACATACACATTTTTCGGTAAGTTTACATAAGATATGAAAAAAGCACACCTATTCCTTGTTTCTTTGAACGGGGTTGAGTTGAGTTGAAAATAAAAGAGAGATATTAGCTCGATTCGAGTTCCGAATGTATGGAAACATGATATATATTTGCTATTCCGCAGACTATTTAGCACAACCCAAAATAATTTCAAGGCGAGGCGCTGCAGCGTTGGCATCTGTTGTAGCAGTCAGTTTATGAATATGAAAAACAATATACACGGGCAATGGTCAACATGTGCATCAATTGACCGCTACGGCCACCAGAATGTTGCAAAAGAATGAGAACAATATTTCAATAACTGTTAATTATTGATGTTGTAAAATTCAAAATGTTGCAAAAGAATGAAAACATAATAGTTCAATATGTTTTAATTATTGATGTTGTAAAATTGATTGTAAATGTCAACAATTTTCAATTTATCATTCGTCATCAACGGGTATATCGTGATGGAAGATGAGTTGGAAGAGCAAAGTCCGGGAGAGTCACTTATGCTTGACTCTTTTTGACGTTGTCATGATCTTCACTCTTAATTTTCATGTTTATATTATATTCATTCTATAGAAGCAATGGGCAGTCATATCTGGCGTTATAATTTTGAATAAGAGTGTTTCACTTACTGATCCCATGGAAACCTCTGAGGGATCCACTGCTCCACTTAAATTTCTAGCTGAGGAATATGAAGACGCGTTTAAATTATGTTGAACATCTACGAATGAACGATCTCGATCGATCATAGATAATTTACTTAATTCAGAAGCAGTTTAACTTTCTATTTTATGTTGTCTTTTTTAATACTAAACATCTACAAAAAAATCCACAACACACAAAAGAATATTACTTTAATTTTTTTTAGACAAAAATAAGAGAGAGTCAGAGTGCGATAACACGTTTTTGATAGCTAATTTCTTACTCAGCGGAAAATTTCTGTTCAACTTAACAGATATTCTCCGCTTAGGAATCAGAGAAAAATCTCTGAGGGTTTCGTAGATGGAACACGCCTAATGTACTGTACAAAAAGTAACCTGTTTTGAGTCATCGTTTAAATTTTGACACAAACAGATTGACAGAATCATTTATCTATAGAGTGTATAGATCAAGAGTATTAAACCGAGTATACACCTCCAATATAATTGATCAATATAATTGAATAACAATTGTGGACCCAAAGGATTGAGCAGATCACATTTTTTTCGATGAATGAAAAAAAAGTAATAAACACAACAAAAATCTATTACATTCTCTTGCATGAATTATCCGCATTTAAAATATTTTATAATGTTGAGAGAACAACATTTCATCTGCAGATATAATTTACAAACTGTGTTCAACTTTCTCGAATATTTTTTTTTTCTCTCAAAATTATCATACTGGGGTAGGAATTCTGGTGTTTTTGTATGGTTGTGCGTATTAGAATTGCATAAAAAAAATCACTTTTACCGATTCGGAAGCAAGTATTTAGAGATTTGACATAATTTCTGACAGTAACGTCTTTTTTAACAATTACATATTGGTTTCTAAAGGGCGTTGTCCACCATCGCAACAAAATAACTTATTTCCACCGATTCCATCAACTGACACCAATTTGTAGGTCAATCTTTTGAATGACTCGTTTATTCTATCCACATTTCCGGAATGTCGTACAAACTATATGGCCAGTGTATTTATTTTTAATTTTTCCCGAACAAACAGATCCGACTTAATGGATCTTATCGGAAGCATTATAATCGATGATTAAGTTTAACATACATTGCTAGAATTTTATCAAAATTAAAAAGAAATATGTATTAAACCATCAGTTTTTGAGAGGTTTGAATTAATAAAAATGCTATTAAGACAATTTTTGAATCATTTTGAATGCATTTGTATGATAAGCGACACTATGACACGATCTATAGCCATCATGATACAGAACAAATAGTTCTCGAATGTGTGTAGAACAGATTTATGAATGTAAAATGTTTAATTCTGTTGCAAAAATGTGTTGTTGAATTCGGCTTTCTTTTTTTTTTTGATCCAAAAGTGCATGTTGCTCAACTCAGCAGATAAAAATTGTAAACTTTGTTTAAAAAACTTTTGATTAAAAATATTTAAACAGTTAACCGTTTTTTTTTTTTTTGTTTGGCTTTCATCCTCAATAGAATGCATCCACGAACATGTGTGCATATGTTTTCTTGCAATAATATTATTTTCAGTAATCAATTATTGGTGTGATATGAAGTATTGGGAAATGAAAGTAAAAATGTATGGGACCAGCAAAATACTTTTTCAAATAGAGGACCTGTAAATATTGCGTGCTTGTGGAATGCACAATGTGTGGACTATAATATATTGTAACATGCGAGCTACGGCTCGAGTAGATAAAACAATTATTCTGTGAAATTTATTTCTTTATTTTCTAGTCTATAGAACAATTCAAGTTCACACTATACTATTCTTCGCAAATTCTTTTCTTACAAGGTCTCTTTCCTCTCAAATCACTTTATCTCCTTTCTATTACTTAATTCACAAATCCAAACTAATTACTTTTTCTTGTTCACTCTCAACTTTCAATTTATCACCAAATTACAACTTCGCCCATTATCACTTTTCCAATCTCTTCGCCACGGTTCTAAACCAACTGTCTTTTTTTTTGACCGCCATCTGTCCTTATATAGCAGAAGTTTCTGATAGCCAGAAACTTCTAGCAAATTCTTCGACCACTGGAATAAGAGAAATAATTCTTGCAGTTATAATTCCCTTTTATCCCTGATATTATTCGTCTCTTTCGTTGACATGAGCTGTGGAGACTTCGTCCCAGACACGAACCTCGAATGAAAGGACAGTACGAACCAAAATTCTGCCAGAATGAAGTCACTTCGGAATTTGTTGCGTCATATTTTTAGGGGGCGTAGTTATTATTATGCTACACTGCCCCCCTCTTAGACATGTTCGTCCCGAACAAGTGCATCCTCATTTCGGCCATTGTATCGACTCAGTCGGTCCACATGAACCACTTTCATTTTGGCCCTCGGTCCTCGCTGGATGCGGTAGACAACATCGTTGATGCGGGTTATTATTCTGTAGGGACCTTCCCAGTTCCGCTGTAATTTAGGTGATTTCCCCTTTTGGCGATGGGGATTATACAGCCACACCAGATCTCCTTCCTGGAATCCTGACGTTGTTGCCTTGGCATCATACCTGGTCTTCATGCGGTCGCTCGTCATCTTAATCTGGCTTCTGGTCCTTTGGTGTATGTCCCTAAGCCTTTCCCTAAGGTCCGCCACGTACTCTTCTTCATTTCTGGGCTCATTGGTAGGAGATCCAAATTTCACCTCACTGGGTAAACGAGCTATTCCACCAAATAAGATTTCGAACGGCGTATGTCGAGTAGTGCTATGCACGGCACTTCTATAGGCCATCAAAAACAAGGGAATCTGCCGGTCCCAATCCCGTTGGTAGTCACCTACGACCTTCGAGAGATGTTCGTCCAAAGTCCTATTGAAACGCTCCACCATACCGTCCGACTGTGGATGAAGCGGGGTTGTCCTTGTCTTTTTGATTCCGAGTAGTTGACACATCTCTTGGAAGATTCTTGACTCGAAGTTCCGCCCTTGGTCAGAATGCAATTCCAAGGGCACACCGAATCTGCTAACCCAATTGTAGACGATCTGCTCCGCCACGGTTCTGGCTTCCTGGTTAGGGATCGGAAACGCTTCCGGCCACTTACTGAAGTAGTCCATCACTACGAGTATATACCGATTACCATTGTCGGTTTCCGGAAAGGGCCCTGCGATGTCAATGGCGATTCGTTCGAAAGGTGCTCCCACGTTGTATTGGTGCATCTTACCTCGAGTTTTGATTCTCGGACCCTTGCTAGCTGCACACACGTCGCATTTTCTGCACCAGTCTTCGATATCTTCCTTCGCTTTTAACCAATAAAAACGTTCTCGTACCTTTTCTAACGTCTTATTCACTCCCAAGTGGCCTCCGGTCGCCCCGCCATGCATTTCCTGTAACACCTCCTTGACCCTCGTCCGTGGTACGACAAGCTGCATTACAAACGACTTTCCGTCGGAGGATTCCCATTTTCTTCTCAGAACACCTTCTTGGACATGGAGGGAGTCCCACTGCGCAAAATATGCCTTTAAGGTCGGGCTTCTGTGAGAGATGTCCTGATGATCCGGTTTCTCCATGTTCTCCTTCCAGGCCAGAATCGGCTCGATATCCGGGTCTTCCTTCTGAGCGTTCCGGATCTCATCTACGCTCCAGCCGGCGATAGGTTCGGCTCTCATTCTTTGGATGGAAACCAGCTCCCGTTCTTCCTGACGCGCACAATGTTTACAATCCGTTCTGCATGGTCTCCGGGACAGTGCATCCGCATTAGAGTGGAGTTTTCCTTTACGATGCTGTATTTCGTAGTCGTAGATTTGCAGCCTTTCGATCCATCTTGCGACCTGACCCTCAGGACTCTTGAACTGTAATAGCCATTTTAAGGCTGCATGGTCTGTGCGAAGAACGAACTTCCTCCCGTAGAGGTATTTGTGAAAATGCTTCGTAGCCAAGATCAAAGCTAGAAGTTCCCGCCTTGTCACGCAGTAGTTCCTTTCCGGCTTAGAGAGCACCTTGCTGAAGTACGCAACCACCTTCTCTTGGCCGTCATGCACCTGGGAGAGTACGGCTCCTACCCCGACATTACTAGCATCTGCATCCACAACGAACGTTTCCCCGGGAGTGGGGTAAGCCAGTATCGGGGCATCGCATAGCCGTTGTTTAAGTGCCTTGAAGCTCTTCTCGCACTCAATTGACCATTTGAATTGTTTTCCCTTTTCCGTCAACTGGTGCAGGTTCTTTGCGATCCCGGCAAAATCCTTCACGAACCGTCTGTAGTAGGTGGCTAGGCCCAGGAAGCTCCTTAGTTGGTGTTTGTCTTTGGGGACTGGCCAGTTTTTCACCGCTTCTACCTTCTCCGGATCGGTTCTCACTCCTTTCGCTGAAATTATGTGTCCCAGGTACTTGACTTCCGCTCTAAACAGGGCGCACTTCTTGGGGTTGAGCTTCAGGTGGGCACTTCGAAGCCTTTGAAATACCTCCCTTAGATTGTCTCGGTGTTGCGCAAACGTTTTTCCTACGACGATGACATCATCCAAGTATACCAAACAGGTTTTCCATGTTAACCCTTGCAGGACACATTCCATCAATCGCTCGAAAGTCGCCGGAGCATTGCACAGCCCGAATGGCATTACCGTGAATTGCCATAGCCCATTTCCTGCGGTGAAGGCGGTTTTCTCCCGGTCTTCTGGATGGATCTGTACCTGCCAGTAGCCACTCTTCAAGTCGAGAGTGGAAAACCATCGGGCTCCTGATAGTGTGTCTAGCGTGTCGTCAATCCGTGGCAGAGGGTAGCTGTCTTTCTTGGTGACGTAATTGAGCTGCCGATAGTCCACGCAGAACCGCGTGCTGCCATCTTTCTTCTTAACCAGTACAACCGGTGATGCCCACGGACTTTTGGAACTTTCAATCACACCTTCTTTCTCCATTGCCGACACCATCTCTGCAACTTCTGTCTGCTTTGCCAATGGAAGGCGCCTAGCAGGCTGACGAATTGGTCTAGTATCACCAGTGTCTATTCGATGTTGTACCAGGTGTGTTCGGCCGTATTCTCCGTCCTGTGAGGCAAATACATCAGCGTACTCATTGATAAGATCCTCTGCCATAGTTCGCTGCTCCTGATTCAGCTCACTGGACTGGAGAATCGTCTCTCTCGTTTCCGCTGTCCAAGGTGATGGGAGAGGTTTTGGAGCATCACGTTCAGATATTGTTGCGACGGCGGTAATCGGCGTGCATTTTCCAGTCACCTCCCCTCGCCTTAGTTTGACAGTGTGTGGTCTTGTGTTCAAAACTCTCACTGGAACCATGGTGTTCTTTGGTTCGACTAACGTCTTTCCCACGACGTAGTCTTGAGAATTCTTCTCTGGGTCTGGTTCTACTATGTAGAATCGGTGGCTCCCAAGATCACCTTCCAGCTTCGTCCAAATGATTGTCTCTGAAGAAGGCGGCAAAACTTCGTCTTTGCTGATGACTGTCCTGAGAGTTGCGGCATTCTCGTTTCCGTACACCATCGGAATTTCCACATTTCGATACCTCAGTACTTGCATCCCGATGTCCAAGATTACTTCATTTGCTTTCATGAAGTCTATTCCGATGATGCACTCGTCGCATATATCTGCCACCAGAAACGCATGGGAGAACGTCAGTCCTGCCAGAGTAATCGTAAGACGAACTTCTCCAAATACCTTCGCCATTTCCCCTGTTGCAGTCTTCAGGCAGTAGCTGTTGGTGTTGTGCAGCCAGGAGCCTTTGACGATATCTCTTCTTACAATGGAGGCGGTGGCACCTGTGTCGATGGTGGCTACGCACTTCTTCTTGTTGATTAGTGCCTCCACTGTCAGGCTCTTGTTACCCCGTTTGGTTTGCGAAACTTGAATGGTGGTCCTGGGGGCCTCGATTCCAGTAACCAACTTCTGCCCCGCGAAGTTGGTCCTTACGCATTTCCCGACTGCTGGTTTTGGGAAGTCTGACTGACAGGATGAATGTTATCACCGCCAGATGCTTCCTCTCTGCTTCTCCTACTTCCGCAATGTGGACAATTTCCACGTCTAGGTGCACTTCTGCACTGCCGTTGTAGGTGTCCGGTTTGGTTGCAATTCCAGCAACGGATTTGACTTCCGCGAGCTTTGTCTTCATCCAAGACGGCTGTTCTCTGGCATGAGCATTCCACGACGGACATTTCCCTGACACGGTGTATTCCCTGGTATGCTTGGTCCGCAGCCTTCATTGACAGAGCGAATGCCAATGCCTCGGGGAGTGTTCGCTTTTCAGCCATCCTTACAGCCATTTGCAGTTGTCTGTCCTCTATGGCCTGAATAAAAGCTTCCACCGCCATTTCGTTGATAAGCTCCTCACCGGCTTTAGGGTATGAAAGATGGGCTAGTCGCTCTATATCCGCTTGCAACTGTTGGAGCGTTTCCCCCCTTTTCTGGACTCGACTACGCAGCTGAACCCTGTACACCTGCTGCATGTGTTCATCCCCAAACCGCATCTCGATAGCCTGAACCAGAGAGTCGTAGTTCTGCTGTTTATCTTCCGGGATGGTCTGCAAGAGCTCCGCAGCTGGACCCCTCAGTGCAAGTGTGAGTGCAATGGACTTCTCTTCATCGTCCCAGCTATTGGTCATTGCGGCCGCTTCGAATTGCCTTTTATAAATTGGCCATGATGTTTGACCATCGAAGATAGGAGGCTGCATCTCCTTTCTTCTCAGACCGTCAGTGGAATATTCCCGTGCTTTCTGTCTCTTCACGTTGCTGAGCTCCTTAGCAAGATTTTCGACTTGCTTTCCTACTATCTCGAATTTCGTATCCACTTTTTCAAATTGAGTCTCTATCTTCCCGAACTGAGTTTCATGTTTCTCAAAATTTTCATCGAATCTAATTTCGACTTTTTCGAGTTGCGTCTCGACCTTCTCGATTTTCTCTTCGATCACTTCGAATTTGGATTCCAAGTTCTTGTTTTGCTCATCAAGTTTACTTTCCAGAGCATCTAGAGAATTCTTTTGTTCGTCCATTGCTTTCTTTTGTTCGTCCATTGCTTTCTTTTGTTCGTCCATTGCTTTCTTTTGTTCGTCCAGCTTAAGTTCTAGAGAATTCCTTTGGTCGCCCATTGCTTTCTTTTGTTCGTCCATCGCTTTCTTTTGTTCATCCAGCTTAAGTTCTAGAGAATTCTTTTGTTCGTCCATTGCTTTCTTTTGTTCGTCCAGCTTAAGTTCTATAGAATTCCTTTGGTCTTCTATTGCTTTCTTTTGTTCGTCCATGACTAACTTAAGTTGCAGGAGCAGACTTGTTATACCCGGGTCGGCTGCTGTACTTGCTGGTTCCTCTTCCACGTCAAACTCTACGTCGTGCGGATTTTCACCTTCCTGCGTTACTGCTTCTTCCAGACGAATCAGCAGGGCATCTTTTCCCCCAGTTGTGTCGAGGTTCCGCTTACTGAGTTCTGCCTTTAGTTGAGTTATAGTTAGTTTTCCCAATTTGCGACCCATTTTGCGCAACTAATTAACTCAACACAGAAATCGTTTTTTTTTTTTTTTTTGTTTGTGCAATTTCACACCACGGAAATAGTTATTCACAGAATAAGTTTTATCCCAGCTTCTGACACCAATGTAACATGCGAGCTACGGCTCGAGTAGATAAAACAATTATTCTGTGAAATTTATTTCTTTATTTTCTAGTCTATAGAACAATTCAAGTTCACACTATACTATTCTTCGCAAATTCTTTTCTTACAAGGTCTCTTTCCTCTCAAATCACTTTATCTCCTTTCTATTACTTAATTCACAAATCCAAACTAATTACTTTTTCTTGTTCACTCTCAACTTTCAATTTATCACCAAATTACAACTTCGCCCATTATCACTTTTCCAATCTCTTCGCCACGGTTCTAAACCAACTGTCTTTTTTTTTTGACCGCCATCTGTCCTTATATAGCAGAAGTTTCTGATAGCCAGAAACTTCTAGCAAATTCTTCGACCACTGGAATAAGAGAAATAATTCTTGCAGTTATAATTCCCTTTTATCCCTGATATTATTCGTCTCTTTCGTTGACATGAGCTGTGGAGACTTCGTCCCAGACACGAACCTCGAATGAAAGGACAGTACGAACCAAAATTCTGCCAGAATGAAGTCACTTCGGAATGTGTTGCGTCATATTTTTAGGGGGCGTAGTTATTATTATGCTACAATATTGTAATATGCGAGCTACGGCTCGAGTAGATAAAACGATATTCTGTGAAATTTATTTCTTTATTTTCTAGTCTATAGAACAATTCAAGTTCACACTATACTATTCTTCGCAAATTCTTTTCTTACAAGGTCTCTTTCCTCTCAAATCACTTTATCTCTTTTCAATTACTTAATTCACAAATCCAAACTAATTACTTTTTCTTGTTTACTCTCCACTTTTATTTAGTTCCAAATTACAACTTCGCCCATTATCACTTTTCCAATCTCTTCGCCACAGTTTAAAAACTACTGTGTTTTTTTTTGACCGCCATCTGTCCTTATATAGCAGAAGTTTCTGATAGCCAGAAACTTCTAGCAAATTCTTCGACCACTGGAATAAGAGAAATAATTCTTGCAGTTATAATTCCCTTTTATCCCTGATATTATTCGTCTCTTTCGTTGACATGAGCTGTGGAGACTTCGTCCCAGACACGAACCTCGAATGAAAGGACAGTACGAACCAAAATTCTGCCAGAATGAAGTCACTTCGGAATTTGTTGCGTCATATTTTTAGGGGGCGTAGTTATTATTATGCTACACTGCCCCCCTCTTAGACATGTTCGTCCCGAACAAGTGCATCCTCATTTCGGCCATTGTATCGACTCAGTCGGTCCACATGAACCACTTTCATTTTGGCCCTCGGTCCTCGCTGGATGCGGTAGACAACATCGTTGATGCGGGTTATTATTCTGTAGGGACCTTCCCAGTTCCGCTGTAATTTAGGTGATTTCCCCTTTTGGCGATGGGGATTATACAGCCACACCAGATCTCCTTCCTGGAATCCTGACGTTGTTGCCTTGGCATCATACCTGGTCTTCATGCGGTCGCTCGTCATCTTAATCTGGCTTCTGGTCCTTTGGTGTATGTCCCTAAGCCTTTCCCTAAGGTCCGCCACGTACTCTTCTTCATTTCTGGGCTCATTGGTAGGAGATCCAAATTTCACCTCACTGGGTAAACGAGCTATTCCACCAAATAAGATTTCGAACGGCGTATGTCGAGTAGTGCTATGCACGGCACTTCTATAGGCCATCAAAAACAAGGGAATCTGCCGGTCCCAATCCCGTTGGTAGTCACCTACGACCTTCGAGAGATGTTCGTCCAAAGTCCTATTGAAACGCTCCACCATACCGTCCGACTGTGGATGAAGCGGGGTTGTCCTTGTCTTTTTGATTCCGAGTAGTTGACACATCTCTTGGAAGATTCTTGACTCGAAGTTCCGCCCTTGGTCAGAATGCAATTCCAAGGGCACACCGAATCTGCTAACCCAATTGTAGACGATCTGCTCCGCCACGGTTCTGGCTTCCTGGTTAGGGATCGGAAACGCTTCCGGCCACTTACTGAAGTAGTCCATCACTACGAGGATATACCGATTACCATTGTCGGTTTCCGGAAAGGGTCCTGCGATGTCAATGGCGATTCGTTCAAAAGGTGCTCCCACGTTGTATTGGTGCATCTTACCTCGAGTTTTGATTCTCGGACCCTTGCTAGCTGCACACACGTCGCATTTTCTGCACCAGTCTTCTATATCTTCCTTCGCTTTTAACCAATAAAAACGTTCTCGTACCTTTTCTAGCGTCTTATTCACTCCCAGGTGGCCTCCGGTCGCCCCGCCATGCATTTCCTGTAACACCTCCTTGACCCTCGTCCGCGGTACGACAAGCTGCATTACAAACGACTTTCCGTCGGAGGATTCCCATTTTCTTCTCAGAACACCTTCTTGGACATGGAGGGAGTCCCACTGCGCAAAATATGCCTTTAAGGTCGGGCTTCTGTGAGAGATGTCCTGATGATCCGGTTTCTCCATGTTCTCCTTCCAGGCCAGAATCGGCTCGATATCCGGGTCTTCCTTCTGAGCGTTCCGGATCTCATCTACGCTCCAGCCGACGATAGGTTCGGCTCTCATTCTTTGGATTGAAACCAGCTCCCGTTCTTCCTGACGCGCACAATGTTTACAATCCGTTCTGCATGGTCTCCGGGACAGTGCATCCGCATTAGAGTGGAGTTTTCCTTTACGATGCTGTATTTCGTAGTCGTAGATTTGCAGCCTTTCGATCCATCTTGCGACCTGACCCTCAGGACTCTTGAACTGTAATAGCCATTTTAAGGCTGCATGGTCTGTGCGAAGAACGAACTTCCTCCCGTAGAGGTATTTGTGAAAATGCTTCGTAGCCAAGATCAAAGCTAGAAGTTCCCGCCTTGTCACGCAGTAGTTCCTTTCTGGCTTAGAGAGCACCTTGCTGAAGTACGCAACCACCTTCTCTTGGCCGTCATGCACCTGGGAGAGTACGGCTCCTACCCCGACATTACTAGCATCTGCATCCACAACGAACGTTTCCCCGGGAGTGGGGTAAGCCAGTATCGGGGCATCGCATAGCCGTTGTTTAAGTGCCTTGAAGCTCTTCTCGCACTCAATTGACCATTTGAATTGTTTTCCCTTTTCCGTCAACTGGTGCAGGTTCTTTGCGATCCCGGCAAAATCCTTCACGAACCGTCTGTAGTAGGTGGCTAGGCCCAGGAAGCTCCTTAGTTGGTGTTTGTCTTTGGGGACTGGCCAGTTTTTCACCGCTTCGACCTTCTCCGGATCGGTTCTCACTCCTTTCGCTGAAATTATGTGTCCCAGGTACTTGACTTCCGCTCTAAACAGGGCGCACTTCTTGGGGTTGAGCTTCAGGTGGGCACTTCGAAGCCTTTGAAACACATCCCTTAGATTGTCTCGGTGTTGCGCAAACGTTTTTCCTACGACGATGACATCATCCAAGTATACCAAACAGGTTTTCCATGTTAACCCTTGCAGGACACATTCCATCAATCGCTCGAAAGTCGCCGGAGCATTGCACAGCCCGAATGGCATTACCGTGAATTGCCATAGCCCATTTCCTGCGGTGAAGGCGGTTTTCTCCCGGTCTTCTGGATGGATCTGTACCTGCCAGTAGCCACTCTTCAAGTCGAGAGTGGAAAACCATCGGGCTCCTGATAGTGTGTCTAGCGTGTCGTCAATCCGTGGCAGAGGGTAGCTGTCTTTCTTGGTGACGTAATTGAGCTGCCGATAGTCCACGCAGAACCGCGTGCTGCCATCTTTCTTCTTAACCAGTACAACCGGTGATGCCCACGGACTTTTGGAACTTTCAATCAGACCTTCTTTCTCCATTGCCGACACCATCTCTGCAACTTCTGTCTGCTTTGCCAATGGAAGGCGCCTAGCAGGCTGACGAATTGGTCTAGTATCACCAGTGTCTATTCGATGTTGTACCAGGTGTGTTCGGCCGTATTCTCCGTCCTGTGAGGCAAATACATCAGCGTACTCATTGATAAGATTCTCTGCCATAGTTCGCTGCTCCTGATTCAGCTCACTGGACTGGAGAATCGTCTCTCTCGCTTCCGCTGTCCAAGGTGATGGGAGAAGTTTTGGAGCATCACGTTCAGATATTGTTGCGACGGCGGTAATCGGCGTGCATTTTCCAGTCACCTCCCCTCGCCTTAGTTTGACAGTGTGTGGTCTTGCGTTCAAAACCCTCACTGGAACCATGGTGTTCTTTGGTTCGACTAACGTCTTTCCCACGATGTAGTCTTGAGAATTCTTCTCTGGGTCTGGTTCTACTATGTAGAATCGGTGGCTCCCAAGATCACCTTCCAGCTTCGTCCAAATGATTGTCTCTGAAGACGGCGGCAAAACTTCGTCTTTGCTGATGACTGTCCTGAGAGTTACGGCATTCTCATTTCCGTACACCATCGGAATCTCCACATTTCGATACCTCAGTACTTGCATCCCGATGTCCAAGATTACTTCATTTGCTTTCATGAAGTCTACTCCGATGATGCACTCGTCGCATATATCTGCCACCAGAAACGCATGGGAGAACGTCAGTCCTGCCAGAGTAATCGTAAGACGAACTTCTCCAAACACCTTCGCCATTTCCCCTGTTGCAGTCTTCAGGCAGTAGCTGTTGGTGTTGTGCAGCCAGGAGCTTTTGACGATATCTCTTCTTACAATGGAGGCAGTGGCACCTGTGTCGATGGTGGCTACGCACTTCTTCTCGTTGATTAGTGCCTCCACTGTCAGGCTCTTGTTACCCCGTTTGGTTTGCGAAACTTGAATGGTGGTCCTGGGGGCCTCGATTCCAGTAACCAACTTCTGCCCCGCGAAGTTGGTCCTTACGCATTTCCCGACTGCTGGTTTTGGGAAGTCTGACTGACAGGATGGATGTTATCACCGCCAGATGCTTCCTCTCTGCTTCTCCTACTTCCGCAATGTGAACAATTTCCTCGTCTAGGTGCACTCCTGCACTGCCGTTGTAGGTGTCCGGTTTGGTTGCAATTCCAGCAACGGATTTGACTTCCGCGAGCTCTGTCTTCATCCATGACGGCTGTTCTCTGGCATGAGCATTCCACGACGGACATTTCCCTGACACGGTGTATTCCCTGGTATGCTTGGTCCGCAGCCTTCATTGACAAAGCGAATGCCAATGCCTCGGGGAGTGTTCGCTTTTCAGCCATCCTTACAGCCATTTGCAGTTGTCTGTCCTCTATGGCCTGAATAAAAGCTTCCACCGCCATTTCGTTGATAAGCTCCTCACCGGCTTTAGGGTATGAAAGATGGGCTAGTCGCTCTATATCCGCTTGCAACTGTTGGAGCGTTTCCCCCCTTTTCTGGACTCGACTACGCAGCTGAACCCTGTACACCTGCTGCATGTGTTCATCCCCAAACCGCATCTCGATAGCCTGAACCAGAGAGTCGTAGTTCTGCTGTTTATCTTCCGGGATGGTCTGCAAGAGCTCCGCAGCTGGACCCCTCAGTGCAAGCGTGAGTGCAATAGACTTCTCTTCATCGTCCCAGCTATTGGTCATTGCGGCCGCTTCGAATTGCCTCTTATAAATTGGCCATGATGTTTGACCATCGAAGATAGGAGGCTGCATCTCCTTTCTTCTCAGACCGTCAGTGGAATATTCCCGTGCTTTCTGTCTCTTCACGTTGCTGAGCTCCTTAGCAAGATTTTCGACTTGCTTTCCTACTATCTCGAATTGCGTATCCACTTTTTCAAACTGAGTCTCTATCTTCCCGAACTGAGTTTCATGTTTCTCAAAATTTTCATCGAATCTGGTTTCGACTTTTTCGAGTTGCGTCTCGACCTTCTCGATTTTCTCTTCGATCACTTCGAATTTGGATTCCAAGTTCTTGTTTTGCTCATCAAGTTTACTTTCCAGAGCATCTAGAGAATTCTTTTGTTCGTCCATTGCTTTCTTTTGTTCATCCATTGCTTTCTTTTGTTCATCCAACTTAAGTTCTAGAGAATTCCTTTGGTCGCCCATTGCTTTCTTTTGTTCGTCCATCGCTTTCTTTTGTTCATCCATTGCTTTCTTTTGTTCATCCAGCTTAAGTTCTATAGAATTCTTTTGGTCATCGAGCTTATGACTTTGATCTTCTATTGCTTTCTTTTGTTCGTCCATGACTAACTTAAGTTGCAGGAGCAGACTTGTTATACCCGGGTCGGCTACTGTACTTGCTGGTTCCTCTTCCACGTCAAACTCTATGTCATGCGGATTTTCACCTTCCTGCGTTACTGCTTCTTCCAGACGAATCAGTAGGGCGTCTTTTCCCCCAGTTGTGTCGAGATTCCGCTTACTGAGTTCTGCCTTTAGTTGAATTATAGTTAGTTTTCCCAATTTGCGACCCATTTTGCGCAACTAATTAACTCAACGCAGAAATCGTTTTTTTTTTTTTTTTTCTTGTGCAATTTCACACCACGGAAATAGTTATTCACAGAATAAGTTTTATCCCAGCTTCTGACACCAATGTAATATGCGAGCTACGGCTCGAGTAGATAAAACGATATTCTGTGAAATTTATTTCTTTATTTTCTAGTCTATAGAACAATTCAAGTTCACACTATACTATTCTTCGCAAATTCTTTTCTTACAAGGTCTCTTTCCTCTCAAATCACTTTATCTCTTTTCAATTACTTAATTCACAAATCCAAACTAATTACTTTTTCTTGTTTACTCTCCACTTTTATTTAGTTCCAAATTACAACTTCGCCCATTATCACTTTTCCAATCTCTTCGCCACAGTTTAAAAACTACTGTGTTTTTTTTTGACCGCCATCTGTCCTTATATAGCAGAAGTTTCTGATAGCCAGAAACTTCTAGCAAATTCTTCGACCACTGGAATAAGAGAAATAATTCTTGCAGTTATAATTCCCTTTTATCCCTGATATTATTCGTCTCTTTCGTTGACATGAGCTGTGGAGACTTCGTCCCAGACACGAACCTCGAATGAAAGGACAGTACGAACCAAAATTCTGCCAGAATGAAGTCACTTCGGAATTTGTTGCGTCATATTTTTAGGGGGCGTAGTTATTATTATGCTACAATATGTTATGCTTAAATCAGCGCATTGGAATTTTTTGATAAAACACAAAAGGTTTGTTTTTTGAATCCTATATAAGGTAAGAAAAAATCTGAAAAAACGCGCACCATAAAAACTTGGCAGCGTATGTATCTAAATGACACTTTTGCAATCAGTTGTTTATTAAAACTGGAAAAAGTAAATAGTTACTGTTAAACTTTTTTAGGTTGACGTTGTTGTTGGGTTCAACATGCGCATTTTTTGCTAAGCTTTCGAAGATATAAACAATAAAACACCTAAATTTCCAACAGACTTAAATTTTTAGGTGTGGGCACTTCGTGTGTTTTCGAAAATGAAAACAAATGTTTGTCAAAGGCTCGAAAACATTTGTTTAATTTTTATTTGTTGGAAAACTTCTGTTTGCGGGTAATTATTGTATGCAAGTGTGAAGACTGTACATTTTTTGAGTACAAATCAAGTTACGCATGGTATAAAACCATTTTAAAAGAATCTGATGTTTATCGTATTTCTATCTAACTACAATCCACAAGTGTGTAGTCGCCTCAGGTGTGGATTTGCATCCCACCATTTTGACATTTCGCTGCTTACCGCTGACTGACATTTGGTGATGTCAAGTTTAGCACGTGTGCGAAGTTTGTTTTTTTTTTGGTTCCGGGCTATTAGTAACAGGAGTTTTTGGTTTGGATTCCAAATAAGTTAAATAATTTAGAGGAATTATGGCAGATTTTTCTATGTACTCCGATTCCGATGAAGCAGAATACAATGCATCTGACGAAGAAGTAAGTTACTCAAAGTAGAACTATGCACTTTGTAAGCAATACATCTCTTCCAGCTTCAAGATGCTTTTGCAAGGGGAGACCTAAAGCCTGGACTAAATATTGAATTCAATCCTACTAATGGAAAGGCAAATGACACTGTGAGTAGCACGATAATACGCATCGAATGTGAAAACTAACGAAATAAAAATTTCAGCTAAAAATCACAGCAAAACTTGCTGAAATTAAACAGGATCTACCATGGATCGAACGTATGGACATGGTGAACGACCTTGCACCCCTGGCACCTGAGCTTGCCATTCAGATGGAGAAACACGAGCAGAAACGTGCAAGTGTATTCAAAGGCAACGCTAAAATACCCTATGTGCGACCAGAGGAAGATCCTGTCCTAAACGACTTCAAACGTGAGATGCTTTTCCATCGTCAAGCCCAGTCGGCTGTTATCGAAGGTATAAAGAAATTACACCAACTGGGTATTGCCACTCGTAGACCAGACGATTACTTTGCTGAAATGGCAAAAACAGACGAACACATGCAAAAGGTACGCTCCAATCTGATGGCCAAGCAAGAGGGTCAAGCGAAGTCGGAACGTATCCGGCAGATCCGTGAGCAGAGGAAAATGGGTAAAATGCTTGCTAATCAGACCAAGGTGCAGCGTGAAATGGACAAGAAAGATATGCTGGATAAATTGAAGAAGTTCCGAAAGGGTAAACTGAAGAATTTGGATTTCTTGGAGGATGCCAAAGCATTGGAAGCCAAGAAAAAACAGTCGGCTGACAACAGAAAGTCTCGTAATAAGAAATTTGGCTTCGGTGGTAAAAAGAAGGGGTTGAAGCGGAATACCAAATCTTCGTCTATGGGAGTAGAGAAGACGAAGAACTTCCGAGGCAAATCCAAGAGCGGAAAAGGTGTAAAGGCAGCACCAGGGGCAAATAAGCGACTAGGTAAATCCAGACGGAATAAAGCTCGCTCCAAGAAGTAGTTGGTTAAGAATGTATATGTTTTAGGCTAGTTGTAACAAATATTACATTTTTTCTTATTTTACAATAAAGATACTAATTGTATGTAAGAAAGTTTACGTGTACTTCTTGCTTATAACTTTTGAACTCTCAACATAAATCACTGTTTGCAGGTCATCAACAAAAAAAGAAAAACGCATACTCAGATTGTAATCTAAAACAGAATGAATCTTACACTTACAAGTCAAAGTATTTGTTTCGATCTCGAGATTTTGATAAATTTTGGTATAATAGATAAACGCAAGAAAGAGTGTATGCCGGAGTTTGAACATATGTATGGCAGACTGCAGCCTGAACGGCTGGACGGATTTTCTTCAGATCTCATTTCTGTGATCGGTGGGTTCACAATATGGGTGGGATTTATATTCTAAGGCCAAAATTAAGTTTACTTTTCTAATGGTCAGTTTTGTAAAATAAATCGATTTGCTCGAAAACTGCAGTCTCGTATTTGGATACTACTAGATGGCGTACCAGGTTTTGCCAAAAAATACATGTAAAGATACTTTAGTTATTAGTTAGTTCGTTGTCTAAGTAAAACTTGGCATATGCAAGATCATGACATACAAAGTTTTAGAAGATTTAACCCTTTCCCCCCTACTGGGACAATACGTCCCAGCACAAAAAACCTTGTCTTATTTTCATTATTGGGACATATACGTCCCACCTTAAAATATTATTGGGATTATATGTCCCAGGATAACGAAAAGGACTACGTTATCTTAATACACACCAAACATTTTCTTTGCAATTATACTTCCAGAATAAAAAAGAAGTTGCTATAATTGTTTCTGGTTCTTAAATAAAAACTCAGGGGCGAAGGGGTTAAAAAAGAAATCGTTTCAATTTCAAATACCTACTAGTGTTTTGACATATTGTTCTTCTGACATGGGTCTTTCAAGATGCGCTGCGTTCAGCGCAGTCGTTCCTGAACGACTATTCGGAAACCGGGCACAATTTTTTCCTTAGTGGTAAAAACAATTGACATTTGGAACTGGCGTCTTGTATTGTCAAACAATAATAATACTTAGGAAAATGCGGTTTTTTTTTATAATTTGCGTGCGCCAAAGAGGATATGAATACTCTTAAGAAAGATTTAGTGTAGTGGTTTGAAACTTATATCGTATTAAGTTTCTGGAAACTCCAATGCTCATGATTCATAGTATTTTTTTCCGTCCTCCTGATGTCATAATCGCGATCAAGTTGCATTTTCAGTCATATGACCGCTCTACTGCCAGTGCTATGCCTTTGCAGTAGAGTTGACTTAGCTTACGCAATTGATCGACTTTTTTATTTATTTCAGACGAAATAAATAGATGATTGTTGACATCAGGATTTGAACCGTGAACCAAGAGATTGACAAGCATTGTTGTTGCCACTACACCATGGCTACCCGTATTATTGCAAGGAAATTGAGATATAGAAGTAGTTTTAAATTTATTTCGACCTTAGCTAATTTTGTTGCTTTATTTTAATGTAATGTAAAGTTTGTGAAAATTTTAAATCAAAAACAATTGTCTAATTTTTTTTAAATGACATTAGCAGGGATCCCCCTTGTTCCAAAGTCGAGTTGTAATTTAGAACTGGATTGGGGAATTATTTTATGTACGTAGTATTAAACATTTAGACTATGCAGTAAAATTGTTGTTTCCTTTGCTATTTAATTAATAGCAGCAAAGTCCATTCGCGTGTTTTTTGTGTTAAAGCCAGAGAACAACAATTGGGATATAACGTGAATATGTTATTAAAAAGTTGAAGAAAGTACCACAAATACACTGATAATATTAACTGTCCATTTGTATTGACAGGAGTAGCATATGTATTGATCTTCTATCTCTAGACTTATTCGTAAACGCAATGAATTTGAGAATAGGCACCCAGGAAGCCATCAGCCTTAGTACAAAATATGTGGCAAATTGGAAGTAAAGTTCAACACTTTAGAAATTTTTGAAAAAAAAAGGTTGTTCAAATCGGTGCATTTTAACTAAAAAAGAGTCATAATAAACATCAATGATGCAAGAATACTAGTGTGGAATGGCCCATTAGTTGTTGGTTTCCAAATGTAATTCAATTTTCTTACCAAATCTTCAGTTGTTTAAATTGTTATGCAAAACTCTTTACGATCTATCCAGCAAATATTTCGGAGCAGCAGAAACGGATCGAACCGGAAGCATTCTGCTCCGTGCTTTTTGAATAAGCACATACAGGAAGTTGAACTTAGATCTGTGTCTAAAATGACGAAACAAAAAAGAGTTCGAATTGACAGAATTTCATAAAATCGGAAGAGAGTACTATGTATGATTGTAGTACTCTGTTAACACTGTTCACCACCGGCGAATGACAGTCAGCGGCCGCTTTTTTCAAATTCGATTTTGACAGTTTATGTTTTGCGTTAAATTTGTGTGAATTTTGTTAAAAAGTTTTGTTTAAGTTATAATATATGGCTTCAAATTTAGCAAATCTTTATGCATTTATGCGCCGGACTTTTTCGGAATGCAACTTAATATATAGCACACCAGTTTCCTACCTTCAAACGTTAACCGGGCAAACGAGTAAAGTAATTTTTGTTTATGAAGAGGTGATTATTGAAATAAAATTGGAAGTTGAATTTTAGAAATTCCACCATTCACCAATGTCGGCCTTGAAAATATTTGCTTGGAGTCATACTCTGGTGGCTCAATTGTACGTCTAGAAAGGTTCATAAGATAACAAACTCCTTTTCGGTCTTAGACCAAGTTTTGCGTGACCGACACACGTCTTTTTATTAGGTCTAAGTGGGTACCGCAAATGGACTAATGGAGGAGGCGATGTGGAAGATGAAAGAAAAGTCAGGACGATTGGTCAAAATATATTTCAGATGATGTCTTGGCGATTGCAAGAAGCACACAATCACCACTACTTCACATACTTTATTAAGCTGCTTTTCTTTGTAAATCATTCCCTTCCCCCACTCAACAGGGTAGGTCTCGGTAACTTAAGGCATTTTGGCTAACCTTCACCGGAATGACTTTAGACGTTCGAAAAGTGATCTTTCAATTATTGTATCCACACCCAAAATCAGGAAAGAACGCATCTACTTGGTACTTCGGCCGGACCGTTGATGAAATTTATTTTGTCTTGGTGCACACTATACTGAACTTAGTTCCTATTTATATGGTACTGGGACTTAAGTTCTCTATGGGTGCAATGCAAACTCCTCATTATCGGATCCTATTTGCGAAGGTATTGCCCTACTGATTGCCTCAGTTCCTTTAGCAAGATGGACGTGGTAGTATTATACCTCTCTTCTCGAAGAGGGGCAAAAGCGGCTATATTATGTAAGCTATCATAAGAATTCATTCAATTCCGAGGTTAGTTTCTCGCCTGTTTCGCCTATCGAAGATATATATATCTTACTTTAGGTAGCGCTACAGGCCGGGATGGATCTCGGCCAGAGGTATTTAATCTGACCAAAATCATTAACGTAAAAGAAAGGCCATGTTTTATAGTTCAAAAGTCCTGTAACTATTCAGGCACACAAAGTAGAGAGTTATAAACGTGGGGCATCAATATGCTTCCACAAAATTAAGTCTACGCTTAAATATTTTAAAAAAGGTAATAAAACAAAAACACTTCGCTCGACAACTTGAAATAGATTCCTAATTTTTATTTTGATAAGGCCTATCATCTCCCAAAGTTCGATTGCTGGAAGTGAAATAATCTGTATACGACAACTTTTTATTGTTTGTGACTTCTCGCAGCTCTAACTCGAAGACAATCCATTTTATGTAAAATATGATTAAGAACCTTTTTTTAGACTTTCATCCTGGGCAATAAAGGTTTTGACATTTTTGTTGGTAAAATTGATGTATAGCGAGATTCGGGGACTTTTTCCAAGATCAACTCACACTCCGCACAAAGGGAAAAATTTATATAATTTTTACGAGCTTATAATGAAGCGATTCAAATCATTTCCAGCTTTCTGGAAATTATTTCCGAATTTTCGTCGTTAATCCCCGAGTAACTCTGTAATTATTTACCCTGTCTGTTAATGAAAATTTGTTTCAAAGGAGATTCACTAGGGTATAATATTAATAATGCTTATTCATTGTTATTCCATTTTATTGAATGAAACGAAACACAATTTTTATGTTTCTCTTTAGGACAAGACCAAGTTGAAGTACGTCTCGAATTTTGTCTCTCCTTCAAAACTGAACATTCAACAAGACGACAATCTCAACTTAACCGGATCCCCACTAAAAGACGATTGCTATGTAGATGCCATTGACATGTCTATGGATTTAAAGCTAGCTTCAGAGACAAGTTGGTCACCAGAAGAAGAATGCTACAAAGGACTGCGAATGGACTTGGCTCGATCCATTTTGTGTGATTTTAATTTACAAAAAGAAGCAATTTCATCACAAGGTTCTGTTTGGATCCTCTGCGCTGGTTCCGATGAAGAAAATACAGTTCTTCTAGAAATGGAATTTGATAAAAACTTAAACATTCGTGGAATGGTTACGTTTAAGGGAATAATTCCAACTTCCTGCGTCAAATCACAAGATATGTTCGAACAGCATATGTCATTGATGAGCAACAATATGAAGATAAATACACAAATTGATTGCTTTTTCAACATTAAAGCGAATATAAGTCTTAAAGTCTCGTGGTCTACTTCTTCGTTACATCCATCTTTGAATAATCTAAAGAATAGCGATGTAGTGCTTTTTCAGTCATTTTCAGTTAGTGAATGTTCCTCGTTGACTGAAGATTTTCTAAACCAAGTAAGGATTTTAGCTTACATCAAAGAAGATATTGTCGAATATAAAGAGGGAAAGGATGAAAACAAAGATCCTGTTTATCGCTGTGGAAGGTTGAAAGTTTAAATATGTACATTATAGTTATTTTGTTTATATAAAGGATACCAATTTATTTCACAGAGGTATTGAAATGGATGACTTGAAGGACAAGGTTTTGAGCGTAATGACAGAACTTTCAGGATTCTTTGATATGGATGGGACTTGTTTTGAAATTGAAGCTGTTGTGCAACGTGCAAAGGAACGAACACTCACGGATCTAACTGATAAATTGTGGGAGGTCTTGAAATGTAGGAAAATTTATATTTAAAGAGTGCATATCTAAACCATTTTTTTGTTTAGGTTGTTCATCATACAGGGACCTCAAACAAGCTCTAAACTATGTCTTTCAGTGCGCTGCTAAATGCAATATCGTGGTAAGTGCAAATAGAAAATTATCAATACAGTGTTCATCATATTAAATCTTCCACTTCAATACAAACACATGTACTCCCACTCATGTTTAAATGTTGTAAACTGCTTCGTGGTTGTTTATTCTAAATAATTCATAATCTAATAAGGATATATTGATTGATTGATTTGTTTAGTTCTGTTTTGTGTGCATGTTTATTATACGTCAGTGAGTAATCGCTGGTGGGGTTGGAGTGGCTTAAGAATGATTTTTTGTCTGCTTGTAGAATTTGCCGACAAATCACAATAGGTTGGCGGAAATAATCAACGAAGTTTCGCAGCAGCGCTTAGCTATTCCATGTCTAACCGGTTCGGAGCCATTGGAACTGCTTTTAGAAATCGGATTAGAGAAATTGTTCAAAGACTATGAGTTCATATTTACCGAGTGTAAGATGTGCAACTCGAATGATTTAAGGGCGACATACGAGTAGGTGCATTTGTGTTAAGTTTAATCTAAGATGTCTATTTTTATTCAATTGAATGTGAAGGCCAAAGGTGGAGGAAGTGGACTCAGGTGATATGCCCCTAAATGTACGGAAATCCATTCGAAGTGCGATACGTGTAGATGCAACGCCGTCGTCACACCGCAAGACTTTCCTGCATAGTAATTCGACAAAAAAGAATAGAGAATCCGATGTGGTGGGTTTTCAAAACAGCACATTTAATCGAAGTGATGTCGAAGCAAAGCTGGCCCGTTTGTTGCAGATTCATTTGGCCCTGGAGCATTTGTTGTTGATTCAAATCAATTTGAATCTAGAGAATGGTATAAATGTCATGAAAGATAAAATATTATTTGTTATTTAATATTTTCTTATTTTAGCGTATGTTCACATTTGCGAGCAACTATTAAAGAAGAATCCTCGAACGTATAAAGTTATCGATGAATCACTGGTAGATAAAATTGAAATCCCAATTCTATCGGATAATGTTGTACAGCATTTAGAAGGGTACGTTGGTAAATTTCTTAGATGAATTTTATGTAGTGTGTACATAGAAAAAGTAGTCTTAAGTAGTAGTAGATAAATGCAAGAAGCTCCATGATGGTCTGCTGAACAATAAAAATTGGATTGGGCTATTACAAAAGACTACAGATTCTATCATTAATATTTAGGTTTGTTAAGTGGACAGACTGGTCGATCTATACTTTCGAAGATTGTATTGGACTAGTCAGGGCAATTCTCTTCAACTAATCGTAGACCCTTCTTTTGAATAATTAATCTGGATTTGTGCTGAAGCGCGATTAGTTATTGATACGCCTTGAATAGCAGATGGATTTTGACTGGGGTTTTAGCAGATACTAAATAGGCACCAGGTAGAGACGGTGATAGGGCTGGAATCTGAGAAGAGAAAACCAAATCTAGGTAATGAAGACACGCTATGTTCTGTGCAATTTGGAAGCTGTTCTTTCGAGATATACCAAACATGTATCAGAATATAATATAGTCCCTATATTATATTATATATAAAAATCTATTACAGGCATTTCTTCACCGTGAGTGCTAAATAAATAATTTACCTATATAATACGAAAGAAACATTTTTAAATTTTGCTTATATACGAACTCTGTGAGCCTATCATACAATATGTGGAAGTAGTGGATCGACGAGAATGTAATGTCAAAATAAAGTAAGAAAAGGGGGTCACAAAATATGTTTAACTCGAATTTTGAAATTTTGTAGATTGGGCCGTTACGAAAGTTAAGGTAGTGTATACCTCCTCAGTTAGGCGGTCATGACTGAAGGTCATTGTTCTTACGCTCCCTTTTTTAAAAATTCGTATTAGGACTTCTGAGTTGCCTATTTCAGGCGATTAGGCCAACAAGAGTGTCTTCAATTTACTGAAATTTCTCATCAACGTAATTTCTTTTGCCCTAGTTTTCTGTGACTAACAGAATACTCATTTTTTATAGATTTATGTTTCTATTTTTTTCAGAATTTTTTAAAGAAATATTGTTAATATGATTTTTGTTTGGTTTTATTTCCAGAAAGGATCCAAACTGCCGTAAAATAACACTGTTCTCGAAGAATGCTTTTCGAGAGGTTCAAAGTACATTTCTCTATTCAATGGAAAATATATTCCCCTCAAATGCAGCTGAGTGCTATCAGACTGATGGTAAGTTAATCTTACCCAATATTTTATAAATGTCCTCGAATTTGACATCTCTTTTAGATAAGGAAATGGTAAAGGAAAACATTTATTTCTGCTGGAACTACACGAAAATCAAATCTAGGCGGTGTTAATTTGAAGCCTTTAATATTTAATAATTTTTAATATTTTGTATTAATGCTATAATAAATCAAGTAAATGTTACTAATATTAACTCTATATGAGTATTCCTTTTATTTCTGCTACTCTACATACATTTTTCTTAGATGCAAAGTAGAATAAAAGTTTAAAAGAACAATCAATAGAAAAATATGTAAGGTCTATTTCTCATCGTTTTTCAATTCTATTTCACCCAGTTAAAAGGAACTAAAAGCTTGCAAAAAAAAAAACAACAAATTGAACGAACAATTGGCAACAACGAAAGGAATCTGTGTTTAGAGATTAATGTTCTCTTTTAGTAAGACTACCTCTAATAATATTGTATATATTTTTGTTGGTGGAAATCGAGTTTGTTAGGAATCCTTACAAATGTTCACCCCAGTTCGCTTTTGGAGAGTATAACACGATAATAATTTTTGTTTCCCCTTAGGGTAACCAAATACTTTTGGATTTTTTTTATGTTATATTTTTTTAATCATAAAATGGTTTTTTGTTTCCGACATCTTAGACGTTTGATTTTTGTTTAAGTAAAGGCATTTGAATATCTACTTAAAAAGGGGATAGTGGATAGTTTATAGTACTTAGCCGAAGTCCTTGAATTCAAATTTTGCAAGACAAGAATTCCCAAAAACTGTGCAAGTGTAGAGTAAGGTATTGAAAACTAAAATTTTGCCGTTCTACCTTTAAACACATCTTCTATGCACCTTTTAAAATGGTGTACCTAGGAAAAGGCCCATTTCCCACCAAATCGTGGTCGTTGTGTTGAGCGAAACGATAGGCATTGTTATACTATAGCTAAAGGTCACTGAGGCCCGTTTACTGATACGAGTCTTAAATATTTAAGTATCACTTATACACTTAAGTAATATTTAACGGGTTGCACAAAATACAAAGTAAGTCTTAAATATCAGTAAGTTAAACTTCTAAGTGCAAAGATGCACTTACATATTTTCCAGAAACTGGAAATAAGCTCTGATGATCTTTAGGTTTAAGTTAAACATATCACTAAGTATTCCTTAGATAAGACACAATTTTATGACTAGTATCAGCAAAAGGATCTAAGTTGTGTACTACGAAAGTAGGAGATTATGCAAATAAGCAAACAGGATGCCTACACGTCGTGCTTAGGTTTGATTTACCAATAGTAAGTAATGATACAAGAAACCACGGATGAAGGGATTGACTGAAGGCAACGATTTACCAATCTACACATGAAATGATCCAGAAGCCATTACCATGAGGTGATGATGTCCAACGCCTTTAACCTTTGAGATCGTGAGTCATTAGAGAAATATGTACATATAGAGAGGGGGTGAGGGAGAGAGAGAGAGAGAGAAATAGAAAGAAAGAGAGAGAGAGAAAGAGAGAGAGAAATAGAGAGAGATAGAGATAGAAAAGTAGGTATATATTTACATATATATTATATATACATATATATGCATATGTACATATATAGAGAGATACAAATAGTAAAGAGAGAAAAGAAAAACGGTGCTACAGAACTGTTGATTAGTGGACTCAAAAAAAAAAAAAAAAACAACTTGTTCATTATTTACAAGAACTCATTCAATGTTGCATCCACTTACTGACTTGAAAATTTGCTTACTGCCATCAAGACAGCTGCAACGGATGTATTAGCTGCTAAAAACAACCACACCCGGTCTTTGAGCAGAAAATGTTTTCGAGTTAAACAAAGTCGTTTTAAAGCTCGTTGGTAGGAAAACCCATCCATCGCTTCACATTTGAAATAGAGTCAGGCGAAAGCATATTCGAAGATTAGAGCTTTAGAACTCTTCACCTGATCCATTTAGTAGTAGACATTTTCTGAACATCGCTTCCCTATTAAGAATATATTTTTAAATTTTTTTTCCTGATTGTTTTCGGTTTACGACGTACTATATTTCAGCGCTCTAGTTATAGCGGTTTAAATTAATGCATTATTGTTGCGTTTTATACCATTCTGGTATGGCATACTAAAACGGCTTATTTACTTAATTTCATTCTGGGTATACTTATGGGTCATAGGGAAAAAACTACGCCTACTCACCTACATATCAGATTCTAAGTTTTTCCCTGGCGGCACAAGAAAAAGGATGATTTATAGTTTAAAATTATTCTTTATTGAATGCTCTACTAAGCAAAATAAATTTCAATTTAATTTTAAAGCCAATCGATTGTTTTTTTGAGCAAAGTGGTCCAAATCCCCCAAAAAGTATGAGGTGAGCTAACATAGATCAACGTGGAAGTAAAAAACTTTTGCAGGTATAGAAACTAGGATGGTAAACTGTACATTGTCAATTTGTTCTGTTAATTGTCCTTTAATATTATCCCCAAGTTTTTTAATTGAATATAAACTTTTAAAGATAAGCTAGGAACATCGAATCAGGATCGAAATTTAAGCCTAGTCTGATAAGAATCCGAGAGTAAAGTTCTCATGAAAAGCTTCTGAATTGAAAAAGATTTTTATGGATACCGATATTATATTTGCTTTAAACGACCATCTCCCAACATCACCCGGTGCAAGTATAGATACTTTTGCGAACAATATGGCAAACCTATCGATCGGTAGAAGTTCTATAGAGGCAGCTGAAAAACTCCAAGAAGCTACAAATGAAATAGTCGAGTGGACGAATGGAAAAATGGAGGAGGAATTCAATGAATCTAAAGCAAGTCATATAAACTTCACAAACTTAATAATATATGTTACTCCCATATTCATTAACTCAAATAGAGTTCCGTATGCTAACACCTCCAAGTACCTTGGTAGGACTCTAGATGTGAAACTCAAATGGAAAGAACACGTCAAGAAAAAAAAAATCAAAGATGAGCTGAATCGGCATCCAAGTTTGGGGTTGTACAAAGAAAAGTAATATTGTTCCTATAAAAAGATTTCAAAACAAAGCACTACGTTGCATACTAAAAGCCCCGTGGTACATATGAAACGTAAAAATTCACAAAGATCTGAATTTAAAAACAGTACAACAAGAGACAATAGACAATGTAACGAAACATTTTCAAAATATAGAAATCCAACAAATGTTAAATACACCCACTGAGCCGAGAAGACTACAGAGCACAACTCCAATGGACTTAATGTTATAAATGTTATTTAAATTGAACAATATTTTATATATTAAAATAATCTAGAATTGTAAGCGATTTGGCGAAAGGCTTAATTTTTACCCATATAACTTGACGAATTATGAAATGTAAATTACTAGACGTGATATGTATCTCAGTTGTAATATAACAAAAAAAAAAAAAAAAAAACTTATTTGAAGATCTTATACGAATTTATATTTATATAAGTACATATATATACATATATGAATTTGTGAATCAGATTTAAAGGGTGTCCCAAAATTCACGCAAGATTTGAATTTTGCGCCATTTGTGAGGTAATTGTTGCCAACGAAAAAAAAAGAGCGTGACAGTTCAGGGTTATTAAGAATGGTGTACTTCACGAAAGAACAACGCGTTTTCATTGTTGAGCAATATTTCAAAAATAATGAAGGTCCTTCAACAAGTCATTCAACAAAAAACATCGAAGCAGTTCGTGAGAGTGTTGTTGAGAGTCCAGGAACATTAATTCGGCACCGTGGTCAACAATTGAACATTTCGAGAAGCTCTCTATAGCGTATTCTCACGAAAGATTTGCATCTTCATGCATATAAAGGGCAATTGACTCAAGAACTGAAGCCTACTGACCACGCACGGCTAAGAGAGTTCGTTGAATGGATTATGCAACAACAACAAATGGGTGATGATTTTTCCAACAAAATCATCTTCAGCGATGAGGCTTTGTTAGTCGTCAAAATTGTCGAATTTGAAGTTCAGAAATTCCACGAGTGATTGTTGAAAAACAAATGCATCCACAACGTGTCACTGTTTGGTGCGGATTTTGAGCTGGAGGCATCATCGGACCATTCTTCTTTGAAAATGCGGCTGGTTAGGCAATAACAGTTAATTGTTTTCGCTATCGCGACATGATAATACAGTTTTTTGTGCCCAAATTGCAAGATATTACAATTATGGCATGAGTCATTTTCTGGTCGTGTAATTTCCCGTTTTGGTGTTCAGAATGGCCGCCCAGATCATGCGATTTAACGCCGTTGGACTTTCTTCTTTGGGTTTATGCCAACAAGCCCACGACGAAGGAGAAAATTGAGCGCTCTATCAACGAAGCCACATTTATGCAAGAGTGGGTTTGTGCCAGCAAAGCCGTGAAAGCCATTTACCGATATGTTATTATATACATAACCCTATACTGCATACTTTATGAATCAATAAAACATTTAGGTACAATTTTTAATTAAAAACCTGTGTTTACTATGAAAATTACTTCTTGCGTGAATTTTGGGACACCATTTAAAAATGGTACATTTCTACACACACCCATTTTTTAAATTGCATTGTGCTTTCTCCTGACGACGGCAAGTTACTGATTTGCGTTTTATAGAAAAAAGTTTGTACTTCATAAATCATTTCTTCGAAAGCTGTTAAAGTGCCTCACAGATTTGGTGTAACGAAACTGAAAGTACGTCATTTAGAAGAGGAAAACAATTTTTGACGTCGTATTTAAATATTTGGTGATTTAACATGGCCCAATCCAATTACGATAAGCCGGTAGGAGAATGTAAAGTTTTAAGTTCTTATATTAGCTTAAGCAAGTACATTTACAGCAATATATATTATAAAATATATTATGTAAGTGTTTATTATTTTTTTTTTTTGTAACAATTATTATAGATTGGTAACTCTACATTTATTTCCTGTGAACATTTTTCATTATAATTCATTGCACTGAATTTAGATGAAATAATAAAGAATGTGTAAAAAACACGAAGCAGGAAAAACAAAGTAAGACACAACTGTTCCAGCAACCGCATGCAGTTCATCCTCTAGTGCCCCAGTGAACACTATTATAAACTAAAAATCGTGGGGGTAGAAAGTGAAAAAAGAATTCGAACGAAACATGGCGAATTGGAATCCAATTAGTCGCTAAGCTCGTTTCCTTATCCCAGAAACCTAGAATGTCTATGAAATTGTGCGGTTCAGAATATCGTAGCGGTTGCTGAGGTTCGGACGTTTCTTAGCATCGCATTCATTTTAAAACGAAAATTAAGGAATACAATTTGCAAGGAGTGTCGGTCGAATGCCTGCATTTAAATTATAATTTTTACATTCGAAGTGATTTTTAGACGGAAAGGATAAAGAGTAATTGCAACTAAGTGCTTAAAAAATTTGTGGTCCTATGTGAGAAACTAAAGTTTTCCCATTCGAAGTGATTTAGTCAAAAAATAAGAAAATGGTTAGTGTGTTTTATGTAATAAATGGTTGCAATTAAAAATGTAGGTGATATGTCACATACAATTTAAGGATAACAGCATGTTAAATAATAAATTAGTGCAAGTGAAACAATATTTAAAAAGTAGTTTAATCATGTTTACTCTAATTATCACTTTGGATATTTCTTCATTACCAAAAATTTACTTTAAATGGATGTGGGTTCAAGTGTATTTTAAAAATGCTTAATGTAATAATAAGAATGTGTTTTTTTAAAGCCCCTATTCTTGATACCAACCAGGATTTGCAATAAAATTTCTTTCAGTTACCTGTTTTTTTTTTTGTAACGACAGACAAAATATTCCAATTTATTGCACAATATTTTTTTCTTTTTATATAGAAAAAATATTCTTCCTCTTTGTACATTTCTTTATACATATTTACTTAGGTAATCGTTTTTCGTTTTTGAACGACTATCATTTAATTCGTCGGTTACGCCTCTCTCAAGTTTTCTCCCATTTTTTTCAAAAGACATCGTAATCAGCGTCCAAGAAGACGTTGTTTTAAAAAAAAGGATATTTATTTATTTTTCCAAACATACTCGTATGTACACTAACATGCAAAAAAAGCATGTGATTTAACCAGAAAAACCAAAACTAGGATCGTATTATTCCAGAAAAATAAACCCGTTAGTAATTTTAACCCTTTAAAAATTAATTTATGGTCTGTGCGTTTTATTGTTTTATAACTTACAAAATATGTAGATTTAACGTTGGTTAGTTTTGTAAAAATTAAAAAAAAAAATCACTTACGAGTATTAATACGGCGTGTGGCCGTCTTTGGCTTTTATAAGGGCTTCAACACTTTTTGGCATGGAATCTTAAAGGCTTCTTGATTCCTTCAAATTTCTTGGCTTTTTATTCCTTAATTTTACACCCATTCGATGCCACACATGCTCAATGGGAACCTAGAAAAAGAATTGGACAAACTTGATTAAAAGCACCATAAAGATTGATAAAATTATCAAAATAACAGTGAAAAGTTCATGTTTTACTTAGGGTCTTAACACGATGGCAAGCTGCGGAATCGTTCTGAAGCACAACACCCGTGTAGTACAGGCTCAATTCCTCTATAGTGTTAACTACTACATTTTCTATGACCTCTTTGTATTTTACATTATTTGTGGATCCATCCACTATCAAAATAGTGTCAACTCCACGGGCAGTTATGATTCCCAAACCATGACACCTTTGGAACAAGTCGGACGAGCTGCTACACATTCATCCTTAATCCGTTCTCCAGGTCGACTTCGAACTGTGGTCTTTCCAGTCATCTCGAATCCAATTCTACCTTTAGCGTGCTCATTTTAGACGACTTTTTTTTTTTATCCTAGTTTTACGAAGTCTTTGAACTCTTGTCACAGAGATGTCTATTCCAGTTTCCACTTTTTCGCTCTAAAACAGCTCTTTCTTGGTATTTTTTTTTTTGTTCAAAAATCTTCTTATGGTCGACTCGTTTAATCCTATTCGACGATCAATTTCTCTCATCGATTCACCTTCCTCCTTAAAAGCCAGGATTTTACCCTTTTCAAATTTTATTAACTGCCTCCACTTTTTTTTTCACGGTCAAAAATCGATTAAAAAAAATATCCATTTGAGTTCAAAACTTCCGCCTTCTTCTTCTCTCGTCCTAATTCACGGACCAATTAACAGATTTCAACGATTTCTAGTTCCGTCGTCGGATTTAATCTTTTACGTAGAATGTCCCATCTGAAAATCATCAAAGTCGGATTGCAAAAATCTTCAAAAATCGTTTTCGACGCACGCTTAACGTAAGAACCATCTTGATAAAATTTGGTTTGTGAAGATCAGTAAATTAGATGGAGGAGGGAATAGGATATAAGAGGTGAGGTTACAAAAAACTTTATTAAACCCTTAACTTGAGAAATATTGATTGCAAATGATTCAACTTATATAAAAAATGGAGTGGAGATATGATTTGAAGATGGGTTCCAAAAACGACCACGAGGAAGCGCTGCTCACTTGTTAGACGTTTTATTATTTCCATGTTCTAAGGAAATGAAAATGGAATACTAACCGTGCCCAAAAAATAGTTTCCAAAATAAGGTCAGATTCTAACTGTAGTATACTTAAAATGTCAGTGGCATTATCTTTTTCTTCTTTCGTTTAAGATAACTTCTGCAAAAATGCATTTGTTATTTTATTAGCGATTATTTTTGCAGAATGTTTACCTAAACGAAGAACACTTTTTGACATTGGTGTCAATTGGATTACCTGTTTTGAAAATACAGTTAACTCTGTGGATTTGTTTTTTTTGGTTCACGATAACTTGTGTATTGCAACAATTCTTCTTGCTTAACATTTGCCTTAATGAGGAATAGAGACTTATTGATTTTGGAGTTAATAGGACCTGGGGTTTTTGAAAATACTGTTAATTTTTCCTTAAAATTTATTTTTTCCGCTAATTATTCCACTACTACAGATACCTTATTTAAGCTAGAAATTATCTTTGTGCATTATCCATCAAATAATCAAATAATCATCATCAATTTTCAATCTGTGGATACCAGGGCCAACAGTGGTGCAGCAGTGGATTGGTTTGTATGGTTGTGTGCTATTAAAACAGCATAATGAAGGGAGATTTAGCTGAAGTTATTTTTGCTTTTCCCCCTTTTTGCGTGTTTCTAGGGGTTGAATGTTATACATATGGTGGGAATGGAAGACAAAAATATTTTTGGGTAGAGGAATATTTTTGTTTTTGAGTAATGGCTATAATATTATGAAACGATTTTGATAAATTTTGTTTGTTAGTTTTGGTTTTTTCGCACACGGGAAATGTATATGTTTAAAGTAGTGCATAACGTGTAGGAATCTACAAATCGTATGACAGGAATACATTCTGTAAAGGGAGAAGACTTTACAATGATCGGGTGAGGATATTTTCATTTGTACTGCAAAGCTGGAAGAAAGTCAGCTAGTATGTGACATATTTATAGGCATAAAACTGCATAATGTATGAGAATCTAATCATGAACTAACAAAAATATTATGTTCACAGGGTTTGGAAATAATATTCAAATTAGGCTATGCCATACTCATACTCTCCATTACGTTAATGATATGGGCGTCTTTGACTAGAGCAGCGATAAGTCGTGAAATGGAAGAAATGCGTTATCCGCCATGTACATACAATCCTCTGTGTACATGCTCAAAATCCTCTACAGATCTTGGAATAGTCTATTGTCGAAATGTACCATTTCCAGCGTTGCCAAAGATGGTCAACCAATCGAAGGTGCGACCCATAAGACAAATTTGTTTTAAAATAGTATATGTACATATTTTATATAGGTTTTCATGCTGCATATGGAAAATACTGGACTGCGCGAAGTTGAACCGTACTTCCTACAATCGACAGGTTAGTGAAACAACTCTGTATCCTATACGATTGACTCATATCATCACTTGTAGGGATGTATCGGTTGAAAATTTCCGGTAACCATCTCACTGAAATTCCTGATGATGCATTTACTGGTTTGGAAAGATCCCTCTGGGAGATGATATTGCCACAGAATGATCTGGTTGAGATTCCATCAAAGGCTTTTAGGCATCTACAAAAAATGCGGCTACTTGATTTGAGCTATAATCATATCACTCATATTCATCATGATTCGTTTCGTGGACTAGAGGATTCCTTGCAGACGCTTATTCTTAAGGAAAATTGTATCTCCATGCTGCAGTCGCACAGTTTCTCTGGTTTGTTGATACTGGAGACGTTAGACCTCAGTGGAAATAACTTGTACGAAATCGACCCAAGTGTATTTCGTGACGGAATGCCAAGGCTTATGAAATTACTTTTAACTGATAATATTCTTTCGGAAATTCCATACGATGCTTTAGCACCGCTAAAGAGCCTACGAACATTGGATATTTCACATAATGTAATTTGGTCGATGAGTGGTAACGATACTTATGGGGCAAAGTCAACGGCTAAGTTGAATTTGGACAATTTACATTTGGAATACAATCATATTGATATACTTCGACCGAACTCGTTTCAAAATTTCGAAACAGTTAATAGAACATTTTTTGATGGCAACCCTATTCATACATTGAAGGTGAATTTTTCTTTTTATTTTAGGGTTTAAACAAATTTATTGCATTTCTATAGGAAGATGCATTTAAACCGGCGAAAATTCGAGAGATATATATGAGATATTGTGGACTGACTAACATTTCACCAGTGGCATTTGATAGCTTGGTGAATACTCTACAAATTCTGGATCTATCGGGCAATAACCTCACAGATCTACCAAACAAATTGTTTAATAATTTCGATGTATTGAGGTAAGTTTTGTAATAATTGTTTGTGTAGCCTTCTAAAAAAGAATACATTAAAAGAGATTGGTTAGTAGGAATGAAACACAAATTCACTTGTTCACCAAGTTGTGCAGTTTTTAGAACTTTAATAATAGGTTTTCCTGAAGATCTCGATCATTTGCTCTTCTGGGTAGAGTTTGCCAGAAGCACCTCTTTCGCTCCTTTATTAATGCAGTTGAAGTAACAGAATGTCACTTCACTTCCCATTGCCATAGCCATGTAAAGTAACAAATATTCCCTCTATGTAACTATGCATGTGAAGAAAATAGTCGCATCTGCTTTCTCAATCTAATGAAATCAGCCTTATTCACATACATAGTCGAAGTGATACGCTGTATCAGTATTTTAGTCGCTCAAGGTGACAAACTTGATATTTGTTACCTAAATATACTATGAGAATAAGAATTAGAAGAATAAGAACACGACTATGAGAACAACGGTGAATATTACTATAAGTCTCAAGGGATTGCAATTAGGTCCTCACTCTTATTCCCGAAGTTCAAGTTGCGGAGCATCACCTCATGTTTGAGTTCATTTCCACTGTCAATCAAAGTGATTAGCAATTCAATCCTGTAGAAATCCAGACACTACAAATAAGACTATTCACTTCAATCGATTTATGGGAATAGATATTCGTTATCTTTGTAATTACACACAAGTTTTTTTTTTTTTTCCTGAGTAAGCTTAATGTATTATACGTTAAAAAAACGACTCTGAGAATTTTTTTTAGAACGCATTTCACGCAATTTGTATGATCTTTGGTAGAGGTCTCGTCTTTAAAGAAATTCGGAGTACGTTGTGGAAAGTGCTGCCTTTCTGCTAACCTTTTTTCAATCATCACTCTAAAGCATAGTATATCTCTTTCATCCAATATACATAAGTCTATATCTTCCATCCGATTTTGTTAACACTTATTTTGATCGATAGGGCCTTATTACTCAATAGTTTTGGTAGTCCAAATAACCAGTGTTTATCAAGACAGCAAAGTCTAGGTAGCCTTGATTCTCCACTACATTGAAGTTATGTCTATGCGTCGTGATGTTTTGGCGAAATTAATATTGTTCTTTGTTTTATTCTCGTTTATGTACAAACCCATCTTATTCGCTTCTGAATCACATCAGTTCGCTTCGTTGTGTCGATGATGTCAATGACGCCCAGATCGCATAGTTAAGTAGTAGCCTGGACGTTACTGACTATTGACGGTCTCGGTGCTGTCTTTTGTAATCTTGAATGAGCAGCGAGTATTTTCACACTTAAAGGAGCCAATAACTTTTAGGAGGTGTATACATATGAAATTGACGAAGTTGTGGCGGTCTCAATTGACAAATTTTTACGTAACACTACAACACGTTTGCAAATTAAATTCACAGAGTAAACTTATTGTTTTAAAACGTTTGCAGAACGTATCATTTACAAATGAATTGCAAAATGATGTGTGAAAAGTTGTAAAGTTGTTTGGTGGAATAGGGCTTTTACCAAGTCGTATCACAAATATGTATATCATGTCATATTTTTCGTAGGCATCCATTTTCCAGCGTCTTACATCAAACTATAGGTTCCGTGCAGGTGGTCTAGTGAAACTTTGCACATCAGTTGCGGTACTTCTTTTGGCTTGCTGGATGTATTGTCGCTGGTCTTCCGCCTGTTGAGATTGCAGCCGTTCAACGGTGAACTTCCTCAAGATGGTAGATCGGGCGCTCGCCGTTGGCATCTCAGAACCAAATACTAGAGTAGCTCTTAGGAACCATTGTTCTAGTCGCTTTTCTCTTCTGTGCTGCGCAAATGTGGCTGATGTCGTCTAATTTTCTCTTGATGCCTTGGACAACAAACGATTATGGGGATTATATTTGCTTTATAGCAGTTGCAGACCCACGGAAAATCGTTCTATTTAGCACGTGCGCATAATCGCCTAGCTCCTGAAAACTACTCAGGAGTTTCAGACGTGTTTCAACTCTATATGTGTTCATCGTAAATGGCAAATAATCGCTATAACTTCCCTTTCAATCTCAATATTCAAGGTTCTTCTTAGTTCCATTCTCTGCAGGTACATATACATATATAGGTTGAGCTTCCTGATTAATTTTATGATATTTGAAAATCTTCGTCGCAAGATTTAATAACCCGTGTAGCTCACACCCTTAACGTAGAGTTCTCGACTCAAGCGATCCCGCAATTTCTGAAAGCATTTAATTTAAAACACAATTTTTTTTTTCACTTTCTAGGGTAATAAGCATGCGTGACAACAAGGTAAAGTTAACAGCTCCTGCCGAAATGTTTAACGCTATACAGTATACGCTGCTAAAATTGGATTTAAGTGGCGACAAAAACGATCCCACAAATTTGCAAGCGCTGCGCAAGTAATTTGATTTCACAATTAACTGGCTATAATTCCTTTTATTTATTTTCTAAAAGTATGACCAGAATGAGAAACATGCGGTCATTGTCGATATCCCGAATGAGCGGCCAATCCTTGGGCCCTGATGACTTTATGGATTTCGGTGTGGAACTGGAAGACTTACAAATAACCAGAGGTGGACTGCAATCTGTACAGTCACATGCTTTCAAACATGTTCGCGGGTTGAAGCGTTTGGATTTCAGTGAGAATAGTATTGGAACGATTGAGAATGAGGCTTTTACAGAGGTTGGCTGTATAAAATTATAAATGTATAGGATGAAGTTATTGAATATATTTTATTTTTTTTTGTTAGATTGGACACTCCCTGATTTCGTTTAAAATATCACATGGTTACTCGGGGGCTTCGCTACCATCGGATGCGTTAAGACACCTTACATCCCTCCAGGAGTTGGATTTTAGTAATAATAAAATCACTAGTATGAGCGATACGAGTTTTCATTTTTTGAAGAATCTAAGATTGCTTGAGTTGCATGATAATCGAATCGAACAAGTGATGAAGGGAACGTTTCAGGTAGTCTTTTAGGAACAAAAAAGAAGATCATGTAAAATAACATTTATTTATTTTTGTTAGGGAGACATTCATTCGAAGTTAGAGGAAATATCGTTACGTTTCAATCATTTGACTCAGGTATCCCAGCATACATTCTTTGACTTGGAGGTGAGTTTAACGGTAAGAAAACAAAGAACTGAGTTACAATTTGATTTTTTAGGCACTTCGTGAACTTCATTTGGACGATAATAAAATAGAAAGAATCGAGAGAAGAGCTTTTATGAATTTGGATGAATTGGAGCGTCTCAGTCTGAGGGGAAATAAACTCAATAACCTCGCAGAGGAGTCGTTTCAAGTAAGTGAACTGATTAATGTAGATTTGACTCAGTTAGATTTTAACATTTGTATTGCATTTGAATCTCCAGCAGATTAAAATATTATTATTTTTTTTTTAATTTTAAGTTTCATGAAGTCTTTTGGGTACACTCCCACTTTTGTTTGCGTTCAATTTTTAACTTTTATAAGTTTCGGAATTTAGTGGGTTTTCAGAGTCTCAAATGGTTCGAAGAAATTTTACTTCATCAGCTGGTTCATATCAAACTTGTGTGCTATTTCTTCAGTAAGGGACTTTGTGAGTTTTTACCATTATTGTGGAATATTGTGAAGAATATGTTTTTCTCGATCAAATTGGTGATTATCAGCCGGCGATTAGTTAGTTCTAATTAATGAAATCGACAATTGTCGTTAATGAAAACAAATCCAGAGGCTTCCGGAGTTTTGCTCATTCTTCCACCAAAGTGTGGGTGGCTACAACTAAAAATTGTCCACCTTCGTTACAAGATTTATTAATCGTCTTCAGTTTGACAAGCAGGTCCATCGAAAACGCATTTCTTTTGCAACTGCCAATGCTAACGACGATTGGATGGTGGTGATTCCAAATAACAACTTAATTTGAAAGACGATATAAAAAAAAAAAAAATGCTAATTTCATGCACTTTCGTTTTTAGCAATTTATGAGAGTTGAAGTAGGGAGTGCTGCCAATGTTTCTTTGAACGCCTTTGTCATCTCATTTAACTTAAAGAATAACGATTGCTTCCAAGCTCGACTCTCTCAATGTCGAGAAGTGGCTTGTGACTCTACTTAGATGAAAGGAGTATTAAAGTGGCGATATATGTATGTATAACTACAGGAATAGTGTCGATAGTTTTCTTTCTTTGTTGGTTGGACGGTATAACTATTATTCTTCGGCAGTTTCTTTCGGCAATGCAAGACTTTTTCGTATCTTAAATAGGAACATTCTATATTTCTACTTAATTCAAGTACAAACTCAGTTATTATAATAATTTTCAGCAAAATCACGTTGCTCTTACTTCTGTTTAATGCATCCTTACAAACTATTTAGACATTATGTACTCATATTATATGTATTTCAGTTAACGAAAAGTCAAGTTTAAAAAAAAATAAAAACATTTTCCTACAACAATGTGCTACTGGGCGCAACTATTCTTGTGCAACAGCATTATGTGCATTTGCAGATCAGCGCTCGTCAAAAAATGCCTTGAACAGAATTGGCATGGAAACAAATTGTTGGCTGTGCATTTTCTTTTGTGTCTAAAGAGTTCTAGTTTTGATGAAAACTTTCCACCACACGGATGACAATTGAAAATCTGGCCATAGTTCATGTTGTCTTTCGGCGCTGTCGCAACGCCCAGTCCATTACTTGTAGGGACATTATTTCCAGATGGTCCAGCTGAATTAATTGCTCGAAGACATGATTTATCAGAATCTTCAGGTTGCTGTGAAGATACAGAGGGATCCTGTAAGTCTACCAAAGGCTTCACTTTCAGTACCTGCGAACCCAAACCCGGTTCGATTTTGAAATTAATTGAGTTAGGATTGGGACGTATTTGAACATATTTTGTTCGTACTCCGGTGGGGTGGCTGGTTCGGATCCCTATATTTTGTGGTCTGTGAGTAATTATTTTCGATGGCGGGTGTAGCTGCGGCTGTAAAGCAGCGTTTGGAGCACAAGGTAAGACTACTTTGCTGGTGGATGCAGCAGGTGTATCTAGAGATCCGATAATGTGATATGGAATGTTGTCGTAGTCCTGGGGTTCATCTTTGACCGGAAGCAAATTGGTACGATTGAATGCCAGCAATGTATCCGACAGTGATGGTGGTGGTTGTGCCGGCAACAACGGTGGGTGTTTGTGTGCACGCATGTGAGAGTTGCGTGCTTTGAAGTTGGCAAATACTTTCATGCAAATATTGCAGGCCACTTTAACTGAGAGAGCTTCGTTTGAGACACTGCCTTTCTGTCCCTTATGAGGCGACAATTCAGACTTTTGTGGCGATTTTTCAATTTTCAGTTTTTCATTTTTAATACGTGGTTTAGGTGTAAGCGTATGTGGACGAAGCATCTTAGAAGATTTATAGCTTATACCATGTGCAGCCGGGACATGCTCTCGAAGCATTTTCGGACTTGAAGCGAATTCTTTTCCACAAATTTGACAAAAGTAATCACAATCTCCAGATGACCAATGATGAAGAATTGATTTGTTGTCCACAAATATTCGCCAGCAGTTCAAACACCGAATGCATTTCTTCTCCTCAACCCTTATTAAACGCCCACGGCGAATTCTTTTGTCCAAGTACCTTCTTTCTGAGAGCTTTGGAACGGAAAGACTTAAGTGATCTAATTGGTGAATGGCTAATTCTTCAACTGTTTCACAGCGGAATGAGCACATTTTGCATTCAACTGAGCATACTGAGTATTCTTCGTGAAAAAGTAGCTCTTCTTTTATTTCAACTTTAATCTGGTCGATTTCGTTGGGTTGCGGCTCAGGTGCAGCTCTGATCGTAGGTTTGAGTTTGGTTAGTGTGCAACCGTTAAGTTCGAGAACTGATTTGAGATGTGTGATTTTCGTGGGAGAATTGCTGAGGACTGTTTGGACAGATTGCTCATGTTTAGGCACACTTGTCTGATCTGCAATTGTAGTGGCGGATAACTCTATATCTTGCTCCATTCTGGCTGGTGCAGGTGCAGGTGAAAGAGCAGGGGCAGGAGAAGGAGCAGGTGTTGGTGAAGGTTTGTCTACAATCGCAATCAAATCCTGCCTAATATTGTTCTGTGGCTTGTGGGGTATATTATTATCGTCTGTTTTAAAGTTGAACAGATGGCATACTGTTCGTTCACCAAGTTCTTCACCAGCCAAGTCCGAGATAATTTGTGCTGTTTGCTTATTGGCACCCTGAAATACAAAAATTATAAAAAAATATTCATTAGTAATAAAACGACACATTTCTACTTAATTTTCTACTTAAATTATACAAAAAAAAAAAAAAAAATATTCCACTTTTTTTATAGGAGTTTTTAAGTTGACTCTATTTTACTCGCAGGTACACCTGCCCTATCCCCAATTTTGTGTGTGCGGTGCAGAATATACGGCTTAAAAAAATGTAAACAGGAGAAAATCCTACGTTTCAACCCGTCAAGTTGAGTAGTAAGGTATGAAATAAGCAAAATATGAGTATTTGATTGTATTCTTACTGATGAAGTAGTTTCTTGGGAACTTGTATACGCACGCAAATAATCAAATGTTTGTGTCTATGTAATTCAAAATAGCATTATGTGTATTCAAAATAAACCGGCCATACTGTGACCAGAAAATTTATGTTTATCATTTTCTCAAAAAAAAAAAAAAAAAAATACAAGAGTCTTGTAAAGGTAAGTGGTAACGTTTTACTGCTCTAATCATACTGTAGACGTCCAGACGATAGTCCGCAGTTAGTTTTGTCTTAGGCTGCTCACAGGAAGACCAGGCGAGGCGTAGCGTAAATTCAAGGCAAAGTTCTATGCCTGTGGATATACGTTTCTGTTGTGTATGGCAGAACGATTTTTAAGCCATTTTATGTCTTACACAATTGTTCACAACCGAAGAAACCAATGGTTCCATGCATAACGCATAACAACACCTGTTTTGTCAACCTAACTTATAAAAATAATAATAAAACTCAATTGATATAACTACATACATATGTATATTTAGTCATCAGCCAATTTAAAAAAATAAGGGAATCCACGGACTGCAAATAGAAATCTAATCTTCAATATTCGCAGCAAATTCTACCATACCCGACTGCACTATTTCTGTTCAAATATCTGTGACCAACATTTTTTCGAACCCATTTAGTAGCTCGAGTTCTAAAAAATCTAAATTTCAACAAGTCTTCAGGGACAGATAGGATTTCTCATTTTCTTTTACCCTAGCTTTAGCTTCAGTCCAAGGTCACGAAGAGCAATGTTAACCACCACCTTATGAGTTATTTTGAAAAAAAAAAACCTTCTCCTTAATGAACGCCAGTACGGTTTCCGGTAACAGCGTTCCTCTTAATGACCTACCTGTCCGAAAAATGAGATTAGTGCATTCATGATCATGATGAATGCAGATTTGTTACCCTTGATATCTCTAAAGCTTCCTGTCTTGGTTACCAAGCATGAAGCTCATGGTGTTGGTGACATTTTCGTGAAGTGTAGACCGTTGTCTAAAAAGACCGTCTGAAAGCAACCTTTGAAGCTGAACCATCCAAAGCAATAAGGTGCATTGCAGAGATTTTGGACGTATTCCCAATGATTGTGAGTCGGCATCTTTCCATTGTAAAAAGTGAAGAAGCACCACAAGTGGCTACCGCACGAGCTGAATTAGATTCAAACGTTGTGAAAGTTGGGAATTTGTTCCAGCATTTTTCAACAGACATGGCCCGATATTTTTTCATGACAACGCGCGACCACACACTTCACACGTTATTCCCCGGATATTTCAACAACATATTATCACCGCTTTAGCAGTTTCGAGCCGATTCTTCGGAAGAACAATTTTCAGGGTTCCGTATACGAATAGGCCACGGAACCCTATTGCTCTCGCTACCACCAACTTATAGCTCCAAAACTATTAAATCGATTTTCATACAAGTCATGCAAAACAATAGCTCAAACACAATGCCTCGTGTCTCGAAAAAATTATTCTATTTCGAGTCTTTCTAAGAAAATCCTTTAACCGACAAAAAAAATTCCAACAAAAGCGTTTGAATAATTCAGAATTTATTCAAGAAAATGACCGACAAAAAGCCTTGTTTGCTTTTCGTATGATATAATAGTTACGGTTTTTGATTTTATAGCATCAACAAACAAATTTGTTTGACAAGAGCATATTTCCTTTAGCATCTTGTTGTGATAATGTTATAGATGCAAATCGTTCTTATTTTGACTAATAAATCTATTCTAAACGATCACGATTTATCGAAATCTCGAGGTCGAAAATACCCACGAAAACAATACTTAACCTCTAAGGATAATTAAGAAGCACTTGTCCGGACAGGGCGCAGATACGAGTTCGTAATGTGGTTGCAGAATTCAATCGGCCTTGGTTTTTCTCAAAAGTATATATTATGTATGTATGTATGTATGTATATTTGCGGTCAGCATCGAAAGTTAAATCGATCTAGCCATGTCCGTCCGAATGTCACCACTTTTTGGGCCTTACATTTTGAGCTTATACGCCCGCTTTTTGAAAAATATAGCCCGAACAAAATATTTAGACGTTCATTCGTCCAAACAAAAAACCTGATATTCCTTTTTTTAAAGTTACGTGCGGTGATGGATAAGCTCTATTTTCAAGATCTCACCACAATCCACTAACTTCTGTAACAAATAGTTACAGCCACGCCCAATTCCTTATAAGAAGTCATCAAATCAGTTTGTCTGATAAAATCTCTTAAAAGTTGTGAAAGTAAACTCTGAATAGAAAGATATGCATATCATTAAATTTGAATTATAAATTTCAGAATGCCACACCACTTTATTAGGGATGAGTTAGAAGATGAGAGGTATGGTATCATACGATCCGATTGTAACCGTCACCTGTTTTTACATACTATTAAATGATTGAAGTGCATTCATTGATTTATCCCATCCTTAATTTAACTCTAATATTATACTGAACCGTAATTCGTACATTCAGTACATTCATTTTTTTTTTTAAATCTACCGTACCGACGTTACTTCATTCACATGGGGTCAATGAACCCGGAAGTCTTTTAGCTTTCTAAATAAACGTAAAATATGTCCACAAACTTTTCTATCGAATAAAATATAAAAAAAAAAAAAAAAAAAAAAACATCGTTCTTGTCAAAATCACAAACCAATATTAACAATGTATTTGCTCTTACCTCTACGCTATCCACGACCTTTACATAGTGATTATCGGGCTGCACTGAACGTACATTAGCAATCCACCTGCTCTGGTTTTTTAGTGCTCTTTCAATTTCAGTGTACATGCTGTTTGAACTAATTAAACACTTCTTGCAGATATGTTTTGGAAGAGGATCATTTGGGTACAACTGTAAAATAAAAACAGATTCCAAATCAATTCAAGCACATTAGCCGTCGACTGAAATTGTGTTTTTCATGAGTGAAAGGCTTGTTTCCTTTGGATTCTGCCGCCTACTTTACCCACTGTGAACAAGTTTTTTTTATTTTTCTTTTCTCTACGACACCGACTCCTTATTTAGCTTCCATTAAGAAACACTTACAATAATAGGAAAAACGGCAACAATTTTTTCGACCAATTTGTAATTCGATTGGAAAATATTGGTGTTGGCCAAGTCGGCAAATCCACAGATGCGACATTTTTTATCCTCCATTTGGATACACGACCACACTTCAGTTATTTGAGAACAAATGTGAGAAATTTTTGCAGACTCTCGACCTGAATTTATTTATGGTTCAATGCATTTTACTTTGGTGCTCTTGTTAGTTTACTTTTTACAAGAAATTGAATTAAAAACAAAAGAGTAAATGAAATAAACCGAATTTAAATAGTTCGGAACGCTTGGAGTGAATTTTTATTGTTTTCGTAGAGGGTCGATACGTCAAAAATTTCATTAGCTGTCGAAAATGACGGATAAAAATTAGGGGGGTAGGCGTGATAAAACAAACTAACCTCACCACAAAGTTTGAGAGTAACTGTTGCATGAAAGTGGTCTCGATTCATTTTTTGTTGGTTTGTAGTAAAAGTTAAATAATTTGCTGATGTGTGCCCGATCGAAAACTTTCAAGAAGCATACGATTTGCGGATGATTGTTTGGTGTAACACGATGACAGAGTGTAGAAGTTTTCTACATATGTATTTTGTTCATTTTAATAAACATAAACAAGCATTCGATATCATAGTACAGTTCAATTAAATTCAATTAAGCACATGTTTGTTTTTTGACATTTGGGCAATTGGTCGTGTCGGCGAATCCAATAACGCATTTGTAGGGTTCTGGTTGGCGAATGAGCTAGAAGCACGGAAAAACTCCAAGGTGTCTGTGATTAGCTCTATTTGCAGTGATGCATATTTATAGGATTCAATAAATTCGTAATAGCATTTGTAGGTTTTGGTTTGTGTATTAAATGGGTTGGCATATAAAATAAAAATTCAATTCAAAATCGTGCCGGCGAATTTAATCATGCATTTGTAGGGTTTTGGTTGGCACATAAGCTAGAAGCACGGACAAACTCCAAGGTGTCTGTGATTAGCTCTATTTCCAATGATGCATATTTATAGGATTCAATAAATTCGTTATAGCATTTTTAGCTTTCGGTTTGTGTATTAAATGGGTTGGCGTATAAAATACAAATTAAAACAGTGGCCTCACAACTTTTTAGTATATAGTGAAGTTGAAAAGTTTATGCAGATGAGTAATTTGAAACGAATTTAGTTATAAAATTGCATACATATTAACATATTGTAACATAATAATAACTACGCCCCCTAAAATATGACGCAACAAATTCCGAAGTGACTTCATTCTGGCAGAATTTTGGTTCGTACTGTCCTTTCATTCGAGGTTCGTGTCTGGGACGAAGTCTCCACAGCTCATGTCAACGAAAGAGACGAATAATATCAGGGATAAAAGGGAATTGAAACTGCAAGAATTATTTCTCTTGTTCCAGTGGTCGAAGAATTTGCTAGAAGTTTCTGGCTATCAGAAACTTCTGCTATATAAGGACAGATGGCGATCAAAAAAGACACAGTTGGTTTTAGAACCGTGGCGAAGAGATTGGAAAAGTGATAACGGGCGAAGTTGTAATTTGGTGATAAATTGAAAGTTGAGAGTAAACAAGAAAAAGTAATTAGTTTGAATTTGTGAATTAAGTAATTGAAAGGAGATAAAGTGATTTGAGAGGAAAGAGACATTGTAAGAAAAGAATTTGCGAAGAATAGTATAGTGTGAACTTGAATTGTTCTATAGAGTAGAAAATAAAGAAATAATTTCACAGAATAATTGTTTTATCTACTCGAGCCGTAGCTCGCATATTACATTGGTGTCAGAAGCGGGATAAAACTTATTCTGTGAATAACTATTTCCGTGGTGTGAAATTGCACAAAAAAAAAAAAAAAAAAAAAACGATTTCTGTGTTGAGTTAATTAGTTGCGCAAAATGGGTCGCAAATTGGGAAAACTAACTATAACTCAACTAAAGGCAGAACTCAGTAAGCGGAACCTCGACACAACTGGGGGAAAAGATGCCCTACTGATTCGTCTGGAAGAAGCAGTAACGCAGGAAGGTGAAAATCCGCATGACATAGAGTTTGACGTGGAAGAGGAACCAGCAAGTACAGTAGCCGACCCGGGTATAACAAGTCTGCTCCTGCAACTTAAGTTAGTCATGGACGAACAAAAGAAAGCAATAGAAGATCAAAGTCATAAGCTCGATGACCAAAGGAATTCTCTAGAACTTAAGCTGGACGAACAAAAGAAAGCAATGGACGAACAAAAGAATTCTCTAGAACTTAAGCTGGATGAACAAAAGAAAGCGATGGACGAACAAAAGAAAGCAATGGGCGACCAAAGGAATTCTCTAGAACTTAAGCTGGACGAACAAAAGAAAGCAATGGACGAACAAAAGAATTCTCTAGATGCTCTGGAAAGTAAACTTGATGAGCAAAACAAGAACTTGGAATCCAAATTCGAAGTGATCGAAGAAAAAATCGAGAAGGTCGAGACGCAACTCGAAAAAGTCGAAATTAGATTCGATGAAAATTTTGAGAAACATGAAACTCAGTTCGGGAAGATAGAGACTCAGTTTGAAAAAGTGGATACGCAATTCGAGATAGTAGGAAAGCAAGTCGAAAATCTTGCTAAGGAGCTCAGCAACGTGAAGAGACAGAAAGCACGGGAATATTCCACTGACGGTCTGAGAAGAAAGGAGATGCAGCCTCCTATCTTCGATGGTCAAACATCATGGCCAATTTATAAAAGGCAATTCGAAGCGGCCGCAATGACCAATAGCTGGGACGATGAAGAGAAGTCCATTGCACTCACACTTGCACTGAGGGGTCCAGCTGCGGAGCTCTTGCAGACCATCCCGGAAGATAAACAGCAGAACTACGACTCTCTGGTTCAGGCTATCGAGATGCGGTTTGGGGATGAACACATGCAGCAGGTGTACAGGGTTCAGCTGCGTAGTCGAGTCCAGAAAAGGGGGGAAACGCTCCAACAGTTGCAAGCGGATATAGAGCGACTAGCCCATCTTTCATACCCTAAAGCCGGTGAGGAGCTTATCAACGAAATGGCGGTGGAAGCTTTTATTCAGGCCATAGAGGACAGACAACTGCAAATGGCTGTAAGGATGGCTGAAAAACGAACACTCCCCGAGGCATTGGCATTCGCTTTGTCAATGAAGGCTGCGGACCAAGCATACCAGGGAATACACCGTGTCAGGGAAATGTCCGTCGTGGAATGCTCATGCCAGAGAACAGCCGTCATGGATGAAGACAGAGCTCGCGGAAGTCAAATCCGTTGCTGGAATTGCAACCAAACGGGACACCTACAACGGCAGTGCAGAAGTGCACCTAGACGAGGAAATTGTTCACATTGCGGAAGTAGGAGAAGCAGAGAGGAAGCATCTGGCGGTGATAACATCCATCCTGTCAGTCAGACTTCGCAAAACCAGCAGTCGGGAAATGCGTAAGGACCAACTTCGCGGGGCAGAAGTTGGTTACTGGAATCGAGGCCCCCAGGACCACCATTCAAGTTTCGCAAACCAAACGGGGTAACAAGAGCCTGACAGTGGAGGCACTAATCAACGAGAAGAAGTGCGTAGCCACCATCGACACAGGTGCCACTGCCTCCATTGTAAGAAGAGATATCGTCAAAAGCTCCTGGCTGCACAACACCAACAGCTACTGCCTGAAGACTGCAACAGGGGAAATGGCGAAGGTATTTGGAGAAGTTCGTCTTACGATTACTCTGGCAGGACTGACGTTCTCCCATGCGTTTCTGGTGGCAGATATATGCGACGAGTGCATCATCGGAGTAGACTTCATGAAAGCAAATGAAGTAATCTTGGACATCGGGATGCAAGTACTGAGGTATCGAAATGTGGAGATTCCGATGGTGTACGGAAATGAGAATGCCGTAACTCTCAGGACAGTCATCAGCAAAGACGAAGTTTTGCCGCCGTCTTCAGAGACAATCATTTGGACGAAGCTGGAAGGTGATCTTGGGAGCCACCGATTCTACATAGTAGAACCAGACCCAGAGAAGAATTCTCAAGACTACATCGTGGGAAAGACGTTAGTCGAACCAAAGAACACCATGGTTCCAGTGAGGGTTTTGAACGCAAGACCACACACTGTCAAACTAAGGCGAGGGGAGGTGACTGGAAAATGCACGCCGATTACCGCCGTCGCAACAATATCTGAACGTGATGCTCCAAAACTTCTCCCATCACCTTGGACAGCGGAAGCGAGAGAGACGATTCTCCAGTCCAGTGAGCTGAATCAGGAGCAGCGAACTATGGCAGAGAATCTTATCAATGAGTACGCTGATGTATTTGCCTCACAGGACGGAGAATACGGCCGAACACACCTGGTACAACATCGAATAGACACTGGTGATACTAGACCAATTCGTCAGCCTGCTAGGCGCCTTCCATTGGCAAAGCAGACAGAAGTTGCAGAGATGGTGTCGGCAATGGAGAAAGAAGGTCTGATTGAAAGTTCCAAAAGTCCGTGGGCATCACCGGTTGTACTGGTTAAGAAGAAAGATGGCAGCACGCGGTTCTGCGTGGACTATCGGCAGCTCAATTACGTCACCAAGAAAGACAGCTACCCTCTGCCACGGATTGACGACACGCTAGACACACTATCAGGAGCCCGATGGTTTTCCACTCTCGACTTGAAGAGTGGCTACTGGCAGGTACAGATCCATCCAGAAGACCGGGAGAAAACCGCCTTCACCGCAGGAAATGGGCTATGGCAATTCACGGTAATGCCATTCGGGCTGTGCAATGCTCCGGCGACTTTCGAGCGATTGATGGAATGTGTCCTGCAAGGGTTAACATGGAAAACCTGTTTGGTATACTTGGATGATGTCATCGTCGTAGGAAAAACGTTTGCGCAACACCGAGACAATCTAAGGGATGTGTTTCAAAGGCTTCGAAGTGCCCACCTGAAGCTCAACCCCAAGAAGTGCGCCCTGTTTAGAGCGGAAGTCAAGTACCTGGGACACATAATTTCAGCGAAAGGAGTGAGAACCGATCCGGAGAAGGTCGAAGCGGTGAAAAACTGGCCAGTCCCCAAAGACAAACACCAACTAAGGAGCTTCCTGGGCCTAGCCACCTACTACAGACGGTTCGTGAAGGATTTTGCCGGGATCGCAAAGAACCTGCACCAGTTGACGGAAAAGGGAAAACAATTCAAATGGTCAATTGAGTGCGAGAAGAGCTTCAAGGCACTTAAACAACGGCTATGCGATGCCCCGATACTGGCTTACCCCACTCCCGGGGAAACGTTCGTTGTGGATGCAGATGCTAGTAATGTCGGGGTAGGAGCCGTACTCTCCCAGGTGCATGACGGCCAAGAGAAGGTGGTTGCGTACTTCAGCAAGGTGCTCTCTAAGCCAGAAAGGAACTACTGCGTGACAAGGCGGGAACTTCTAGCTTTGATCTTGGCTACGAAGCATTTTCACAAATACCTCTACGGGAGGAAGTTCGTTCTTCGCACAGACCATGCAGCATTAAAATGGCTATTACAGTTCAAGAGTCCTGAGGGTCAGGTCGCAAGATGGATCGAAAGGCTGCAAATCTACGACTACGAAATACAGCATCGTAAAGGAAAACTCCACTCTAATGCGGATGCACTGTCCCGGAGACCATGCAGAACGGATTGTAAACATTGTGCGCGTCAGGAAGAACGGGAGCTGGTTTCCATCCAAAGAATGAGAGCCGAACCTATCGCCGGCTGGAGCGTAGATGAGATCCGGAACGCTCAGAAGGAAGACCCCGATATCGAGCCGATTCTGGCCTGGAAGGAGAACATGGAGAAACCGGATCATCAGGACATCTCTCACAGAAGCCCGACCTTAAAGGCATATTTTGCGCAGTGGGACTCCCTCCATGTCCAAGAAGGTGTTCTGAGAAGAAAATGGGAATCCTCCGACGGAAAATCGTTTGTAATGCAGCTTGTAGTACCGCGGACGAGGGTCAAGGAGGTGTTACAGGAAATGCATGGCGGGGCGACCGGAGGCCACTTGGGAGTGAATAAGACGCTAGAAAGGGTACGAGAACGTTTTTATTGGTTAAAAGCGAAGGAAGATATCGAAGACTGGTGCAGAAAATGCGACGTGTGTGCAGCTAGCAAGGGTCCGAGAATCAAAACTCGAGGTAAGATGCACCAATACAACGTGGGAGCACCTTTCGAACGAATCGCCATTGACATCGCAGGGCCCTTTCCGGAAACCGACAATGGTAATCGGTATATACTCGTAGTGATGGACTACTTCAGTAAGTGGCCGGAAGCGTTTCCGATCCCTAACCAGGAAGCCAGAACCGTGGCGGAGCAGATCGTCTACAATTGGGTTAGCAGATTCGGTGTGCCCTTGGAATTGCATTCTGACCAAGGGCGGAACTTCGAGTCAAGAATCTTCCAAGAGATGTGTCAACTACTCGGAATCAAAAAGACAAGGACAACCCCGCTTCATCCACAGTCGGACGGTATGGTGGAGCGTTTCAATAGGACTTTGGACGAACATCTCTCGAAGGTCGTAGGTGACTACCAACGGGATTGGGACCGGCAGATTCCCTTGTTTTTGATGGCCTATAGAAGTGCCGTGCATAGCACTACTCGACATACGCCGTTCGAAATCTTATTTGGTGGAATAGCTCGTTTACCCAGTGAGGTGAAATTTGGATCTCCTACCAATGAGCCCAGAAATGAAGAAGAGTACGTGGCGGACCTTAGGGAAAGGCTTAGGGACATACACCAAAGGACCAGAAGCCAGATTAAGATGACGAGCGACCGCATGAAGACCAGGTATGATGCCAAGGCAACAACGTCAGGATTCCAGGAAGGAGATCTGGTGTGGCTGTATAATCCCCATCGCCAAAAGGGGAAATCACCTAAGTTACAGCGGAACTGGGAAGGTCCCTACAGAATAGTAACCCGCATCAACGATGTTGTCTACCGCATCCAGCGAGGACCAAGGGCCAAAATGAAAGTGGTTCATGTGGACCGACTGAGTCGATACAATGGCCGAAATGAGGATGCACTTGTTCGGGACGAACACGTCTAAGAGGGGGGCAGTGTAACATAATAATAACTACGCCCCCTAAAATATGACGCAACAAATTCCGAAGTGACTTCATTCTGGCAGAATTTTGGTTCGTACTGTCCTTTCATTCGAGGTTCGTGTCTGGGACGAAGTCTCCACAGCTCATGTCAACGAAAGAGACGAATAATATCAGGGATAAAAGGGAATTGAAACTGCAAGAATTATTTCTCTTGTTCCAGTGGTCGAAGAATTTGCTAGAAGTTTCTGGCTATCAGAAACTTCTGCTATATAAGGACAGATGGCGATCAAAAAAGACACAGTTGGTTTTAGAACCGTGGCGAAGAGATTGGAAAAGTGATAACGGGCGAAGTTGTAATTTGGTGATAAATTGAAAGTTGAGAGTAAACAAGAAAAAGTAATTAGTTTGAATTTGTGAATTAAGTAATTGAAAGGAGATAAAGTGATTTGAGAGGAAAGAGACATTGTAAGAAAAGAATTTGCGAAGAATAGTATAGTGTGAACTTGAATTGTTCTATAGAGTAGAAAATAAAGAAATAATTTCACAGAATAATTGTTTTATCTACTCGAGCCGTAGCTCGCATATTACAATATTAAGAGTAAACAGTTTCTTAAGTAGGCAAATTTTAGGACAAAAAAACTGAATTTGGTACAAACAAAATTATTAAGAAATCGAGATTGGACAGCCCGAACAAGTAGCCTCCCATGACAAAACCCCTATTCCGACTACTTACCACGGTGTACAAAACGAACAGGTACTTAATTAATTCGTCAACCAACCGGAATATGGGGAATTGTGCGAAAAATGAGCTGCAGGTCCGTTCGGACGGGACAACGGGTTATGTATGGTGGAATGGCTTTTAGATATAAAAGGTTAGCTGTGAATAAGTATGTATTTACAAATAAACAGCTCAGAACAAGCAGCGGATATTGAATAGGTGTAGAGAAATTTGTTTGGCCCTCTGATTTTCTAAGAAAGACTAAGAAGATAAGTATATGTCGGGGGCTACGGACAGTGTCTGTTTCTCCAGGTTAAAAACTGCTGAAACATGACAACCGACAACGGGGATTCCGTTTAAGTTCCAATTTGTACTAGTCTTTATTAGCGTGAAATATTATTTCTTCAATTGGGTAGAGTTGTTTAACTTAAAAGGGTTCACGGATCATAACCCCGTCGTAAGGAAAAGAAGAAGAAGAAGAAGGAGATCTCTTCTCAGGTGTTATTGCATGCTTTTGGCTACATGGGGCTGTGGCGTAGTAATCAATCAGAATCTTAGTAGTAGCAGCGTATTCGATCATAGCTGTTACGGCTAAGCGTATATTTGTAGATTTCAAAGTCTAGGTAAACGTGGTCTTTATCTAGTTAAACTTTAAGCTACCGGAGTCGCTGACCGATGGCTTATGCTTCACTTAAGGATCACGTAAAAAGATGTTAGAGTTTCATTCATAGAAAAGTTGATATATTTTCGGTACCAAATCATACTCTGCTGGTTTGAAGAGCTCGGCAGTTATTTTCACCTCACTTTGGTCTGGTGGACGGAAATTTGGCTATCATCGTCCGGGTTGAAAAGAGCAGTATGCAGAAGTGATCAAATTAATATTTGGTGCAAACAGTCCATTTAAGACCTTGGGTAAGGTTCGCTTCTGTTATATTTTTGCAAGAATAAAAACACAGAAGTGATCTTTTCAAATTCTCAGTACCAACTGTAGCTCTAGTTATAGATTTTCACCTTCGTTCCTCCTGGCCTCTGCCAGGGCATTGTCGATTAAATACGTTCTCTTTATGCTCAAATTTTCGAATATTATTCCTGCCACAGTTCTTCTCTATAGACTCGATTGCGAGCCTCTCATGTTCTTTCTTTTTCCCTTCGGAAATAAATATCATTTTTAAATTTATTTAACCCACAATTCACAGTCACAATTTCCTATAAACAAAAAAAACTAATCCCAGGGAAACCAACACAATTTCTAATAGAAAGACTATCATCGCCTCGAAGCGGATATAAAAGTTGAAAATCTGATTTAATCCCATACTGAGAAGCAGATGTCATAGCCAATATATAAATGCAAATTTCCCCTTAAGCTTATAAATCCTACTTAAGTGTTTCCCTTGTCTTTTCTCAGAATCTACCAAAATTGGAAGTATTGGACATGGCATTCAATTCTTTACCAAACTTCAACTTTGATTACTTTGATCAGGTAAGTTGGGTGTTAAGCTCCCCTGGAGTGCAATACCTACAAACAGTTTCTATCAATTACTCCCACTATCAACAGGTTGGTACTCTGTCAAATCTGAATGTAAACGTCAGCCATAATATGATTAAAATGCTAATGTACAATTCATCCTGGACGGGTCGATCCGAACATGGTATTTCTTGGAATTTCCCAAACCTCTACACCTTATTTACCTTTTTTTTATTTATAGGATCAGTTTACCATTCGAATATAAAAATTCTCGATTTATCACACAACAACATATCACTTATACATCCTGGATATTTTAGGCCAGCAGAGATATCCTTGACCCATTTACACTTGGGCTTCAATTCTCTTATGGTTAGTAAATGGACGTTCTGATCTAGGTATCTCATTTCCTAAATTATGTTTAATTTCCCTTTACGCGGAATCTGCGTTGAGTAGAATGCAACAAGAGATATTTTCGGAAACATGCCACACCTTCAATGGCTGGATATATCGCATAATTTAATTCGTGAAGTTGACTTTGACGCATTCAAGAACACAAAGAAATTACAGGTGAGCTATATATTCACATGTAAAAGTAGGTACATACTTGATTGAACTCGGAAATGTGTTTTGCAGGTTTTGTATCTATCATATAACAGATTGACAGACATGCCGCAGGATATTTTCAAACCCATATATGCTTTAAGGGTGATGGATTTGTCATATAATCATTTGAGGTCTCTACCCGATAATCTCTTTTACAATGGGGGAATGGAAAAGTAAGTACGTGTTGCTGACAGTGGATATTAATTGAAATTTAGATGATGACAGCTATTCAATGGGACAGTTATGGTCAAGGTAGTTGGTTTATCTAGGCGCATATTATCTTTAATTTAACGCAGGGAATTCGGGAATTGCCCAATGGAATGAGCACCAATTAGACATTGTTTACATTCTGCGGTGAAATATTCTACATACATTCGTGTCGATTTGCATTCGAGACAAAATATTATATAAATTTTTACCTATCCTCGAGTAAATCATTCAATTGTTTTTGTTCAATAGTCCAAGCTCTTTACATTCATCGGCGACAAAATTAATAACCATTTTTTCTTTATCAAAGGATGCACTTGCATTTTTTAACAACATGTAAAATATCCTGACAAATATAGACTGCGCAAAATTCGCCATTTTGGAAAAATGGTGGATCAAAAATTATTTTTCACCTTATCTTCGAAAATAGTTAATCTTTTCATAGCATTGTTGTAATTGTTTTCTTAAACGACGTATTGAAAGTCCAGACTAAGCCAGACTGCGCATAGCCCTCCATATTGGAATAATTACCGATTAAGGGTTTTCTCTGGTTTTTCCCAACTATCCCGAGAAACTCATACACTAACATAATTTATAGTTCCAATAAACTTAACACTACATGTACTATTATGTACCTTAAAGTAACTGACCTGAGGGGTGCTCAATACTTATACTATGATTTTTAGAAAACTTAATTCTATGTTTTAATTTTAATCGGTGATTTTTTGTTAATTTCAAATTTACTTTATTTTTTTATTTTTTATTATTTCATTTTAAGAAAAAACGTGGGGAAACCTTTTACAACACATTATTGTTTTTCATAAAAACTAATCTAGGTAATAAAAAATAAACCTACCTTACCCTAATTCTCGGGTCGGACCCTGATATGTATTTTCCGACCCGCCACTGAAAAGACAAATCAAATGATAGTTAAACCATTCAATCGGCCATTTCTATGTAAATAATATCGATTTTTTTCGAATCAATGCATAGTATGAAAGTATCGATAGTTTACTAAGTATCAAATAAATATATCGATGCGTCGATTAGTGATCATAAATGTGTAAATGCAAGCCTCTTTGTGAAAAACAAACTTAGAACTAATAGAAGAGAACCACTGACAAATATTAATTTACCTACTCTTACATGCATCAACATATTTCCAATAAACTCTGTACATACTCGTACTCGTATATTCAGACTTTTTGTTTTAAAAAGCTAAGTTATTACATGTACCACATCATCATTCAAGTATGGTTGAATGAAAGCATGCCCCACGACTGAAATATCAGCTCTACATGCCCCAAATACAAAAGGGTCTTTCCGATTCCAAAGACAGGCAGTATCATTATGGCTTTTTTTCCAGCAGATAGACCATATTTTCGCATCTAAGTAAACCACCATTTTTCAATAGACTATGCGATATACATACATACAACGGAATGAGTATTAGAAATCGGATATCCAGCATCGGAGGCAAATACATTGATATTCATCGATATATCGAATGGTGTGGTAAACATAGAAGAATATTACCTATGCATCGATGTACATATGCATATCGTGCATCCCTGCCAAGAAGATAGCTGACAGGCAGATGAGCTGCTTAGATGGTTGTCAATCCTTACAAAAAAATACAAAAAGTAGACTGATAAATGTACGAGTATTACGAATATAAAAAGTAGACTGATAAATATATTATTATTATACAAATCTAATACTAAACTTATTCAAATTGTAAGGTCTTTAATGCCCCGGAAATTGTAAGAAATATTTATATACAAGTGTATAAACCTGCCACTGACAAACATGCTAAGCATGTTGATGTATAGAGGAGAAAAAAGTCCTTTGTACCACCAGTGTTAATAAAATCGAAAACCTGCCAACATAAGGTCATGGCTCTTGTTTCATGCAATAGTCTGCAAAACCTCAGCTTTCTAGTTGCTCTAGGAGCTTAACATGCCAACATACAGTATTTCGAAAATCAAAAACCGGGCTTACAGATCGCTGTCGCCATATGTGAAAACTGATTTGTTTCAAAGTGAAGTTTTTTTTCATTAAATTTTCAGCTGCAATGTAAGATAACAAAAACAAAAAAAACAATGTCAGTTGAAAATTTTTAGGAAAATTTAGTAAAAAATCTTCACTTTGGAGACAAATCTTTACCAATGGCAACGGTGCTTTAGCGTGGGTTCAGATTTAAGAAACTACACTGCATATACAGGGTGTTTATTTATGCTCCAGGTGGATTTTTATTTTTTGACTAACAATGAAATGATTTTTTTTTATTGATCGATTATTTGGTTTATAACAATTATGCATGAAATATTATATTGGCCAAATGGCGTTGGTGCAGATGGGTGCTCTTTCGGAGTCTAATGGAGGTGCTCGGACTTTCATCAATATTGCCTCTCACTGCAGCAATATTTTGTGCCATACGTACGCTACGAACTGGGCCTTACTTCACTTTATCTGCCAATGTATACTGAGTTTCAAAGTTATTCATACGCTGAATGGTTGACTTACTAGGCACATAATTTAAACCAAACAAATAACGCAAATTTCTTCTTGTTTTTACAATTAAACCATTATTTAGATGAAATGTTTTCATAACTTCAACACGTTGTTGAGGCGTTAGATGCTCCATAATGTATTGTTATCGACTGCTCTTCACAACCGTCAAATGCGAACTAACAAATGCCAACCAAACCAAAATGGCGGAAAAACTATTACACATCGACCTGGAACATAAAAAGTTCCCTGTATTTGTTACCTAAGTTCATGGATTTTAATGAGATCTTGAAAATAAGGCTTTTTCATCACCATAAGTAGATTTAAAAAAGTAATATCAGTTTTTTTTTTTAAAGAAAACGTCCCCAAGAATCATCGACTTGGTATATAAAACACACTCTGTAGTTTTGAAATCATTGTTGCAAGTCCTTTCGTTTGATAGATATCTCATTAGATTCATAGATTTCAATTAACTTGAATTTTCGTAATTTGACAAAATAGCGCCTACTGTCCGCCATATTGAATTTCTCGAATAGGCATTTAGCCAGTGTGACCTGCGTAACCTATTGATGCTTTAGTCATAAACATTGGTTCAGCTTTTTGGGCTATTAGTGGTAACATGAAAACAACGTACATACAAAAATTGAGGTTAGTTATAACCACTAGTGAGAAAAAGTGGGTTCCATGTAACATCTACTCGCAAGTACCTGCACGTATTTACTTAATATACTTAATTCTACAAGCCGTTAAAAGGAGAAGAAAGAAGTTTTTTTGTTTACCATTTTAACACCGTTAGACACAGTTCTAGAGCTCAAAAGTTTCACCTATTCATGCATCTTAATTCAGATATCAAAGGTACGCGAGAAACTGAGCTGATGTGAGTGGTGAAGATCATTTTTGAAGTGATATTATATGTGCGATTTTGATTTTTGAAAACAAGACCATTCCGCGAAGTTGGATGAGTTTGAAAGGAAGAATTAAACTGGACACAGACTTGTAGAATTCACAACTACATGCACATAACACACGTTATTTGTTAAAATAAAAACTATTTTCCTTTTAAGTTTTATTTTTTGGTATCTTTGGATAGACTAAACTAATACTTTATGTCATCTCCAACAGATTGGACGTATCACATAATCAGCTCTTGAAGATCCCATCATCGTCTTTGTCCAGTTTGGCTGCCCTGACCCTGTGCGAACTTCATTTGTCAAATAATTACATTGCCACAATTCATAGCATGGATTTGTCGAACAAGTTCAGGGTATGTCTCGCAAAAACAAAAGAAAAAAACAGAACAACAGATGAAAAATTTTATATCATTTCCTTTCCCTTCAATTAATATAACAACTCATTCCACTTTGCTCGGACAGTCTCTCAGGTACCTGGACATCTCATACAACTTCTTGTTGCGTATCGATGACGCAGTTTTTGCCACAATGCCCAAACTTGCCGTGTTAGATCTTTCACACAATCGCGATTTGAAAGTCTTGGACAAGTCATTTATGGGATTGGAGAATTCATTAATTAAGCTTGGTTTAGAGAATGTCTCACTTAGTATGGTTCCGGAAATTCGACTGAAGCACTTGCGAGAGTTCCGGTTGGGCTTCAACAATCTGCCATCAATTCCACAAGAATTAGCACATAATATGACGAATTTACGAATGCTAGATTTGTCAAATAACGACTTGACCAATGTGCCACTGATGACACAGTCTCTGCCGCATTTAAGGACACTGAAGCTGTCAGGCAATCCGATAACATCGTTGAATAACAATAGCTTCGATGGAGTGAATGAGGACTTGGAAATGTTGGATATCTCTAACTTCAGGTTGCATAATTTTGAGGTGAGTTGATTGATTACGTGGGAGTATTATTGTTAAGTGTGATTTTTCCATTTTAGTATGGCTCCTTAGAAAGTCTGCCAAATTTGAGGTCACTGAAAATCACCGCCTATTCGCATTTGAAAGAGTTCAACATTCCATATTTACTCAAGCATCATCATAATATTAGAGAGCTATGGATTGAAGCTCCACAGCCTTTTATGCGGATAATTCCGCAAAGTCAGGGTCAGGAACCGAAAGCCATTCAAATGGGCTCACCAACAGACTTGATGAAGGAGATGACGGGTCATTTGCCATCGAAATTAAAGAATATCACATTTAGTGGTCCCCAGTTCTCGTCGTTAGGAGAAAACATATTGAAGGTGAGTGTGCTTCTATTTTTTTTTACGTATATGAGTACCTAATTAGTAATATGAAATTAAGTTACATCTTTCTTTGAGCCTCTCGAGGCAAGATTTTGAAATCAAAGTTAGTCTTCGTTAGTGCTGATGTTGTTCACTAAGGGCTTATCCGCCACAATCTGAAAAAAATACGATCACTCGATACCGGAACGCTGTTTTGAAAGGACGTTATAAACCTGGACCTTTGGTGAAAATTACTCGTTTTGTCGATAATATGCAACCTTATCGGCAATTTGGATATCACTCAGCTTTTTCATAGCTGCCAGAAATCAGCTAGGAGTTTATTTAAAAGCAATGCTTTTACATAAAAAATCTTGAAAATAAGATTTTTTAGAAATGTGACACAAACAACAACAAAGTGTGTCATACATTGTGGATTGATTGTTGGGGTGTAAGCCCTCTTCATATATTTAATTCTATTTAAACGTAACAACTTAGGTAACACATTTTAATTACACTGGCAGTTATAAACAACTTAAAATCATTCAAAACCTTATAATTTATCTGTAAAAGACTACTTCATCGCCTCAACTGAACACAAATTTTACTTAATTTAAAATCCCCATGGTGCCTAAGGAAATGGAAGTAGCGTTTGAATTGAAATTTATTTTCTACTGAATATATGCAAATTTTTGTAATCATATGAAAAGTCTTGAAATTAGATGAGTTGTCAATTGCCAATTGCCTTGCCCGGCTTCGCTGGCCGGGCCTGACTTTCTCTGCGAATGCCCGAGCCTTATTAGAACTAGAAAAGCAATTGTAATTATACAGGATTCTAGTGATCTCCATCTGCTATTTGCTATGGCAATCATTTTATTTCTAACTTCTAGGTTCAGGTTGCAGGGTGGTGTCTTCATTGATGGGTCAGCTCGTTCAGGATTTAGTGATTTAGAGCTGAACCCTCCCTTGCCAGCTCGTCAGCCTTCTCATTTCCTGAAACGCCATTATGTCCGGGTACCCAGCAGAGCTTTACATTGTGTTGCTACATTGTGTAGCTCTTCGCGACAGCAACGCACAAGCTTCGATTTTATTTGTGTGGCGGAAATCCCTCTTATCGTTGCCTGGTTGTCAATGAAAAAGGTGATATTATCTGGTGACATAGCTTTCATTGCAGCGTACCGGGCAGCTGTTGCCACCACCAAGACCTCCGCTTGAAAAACACTGCCATAGTCCGGAAGTCGAATTGACTTGTTCAAATTGAGTTTTCCAGAAAAAATCCATGCACCTATTCCCACGTCCATCTTGGATCCATCAGTGTAGATGGAGTTGTCATTTAGCGGGATATTAGTTTCCCATTCCTCTCGACTCGGAAATGAACTGGAAAACGGCTTATGAAAGTCTAAATAGGGCACTATGTAGTCTGTGCTACCATCTCCGCCTATGTATTTGCGCATGCCCCGTCAAGCTTGACCTCCAACCTTCAGATTGGCTTAAGCAATGCTAGCTGCAGAATCCTGTGCAAATAGATGTAAAGTAATAGATTGAGTATGGTCTCTAATCCTGCAGTTGGTGTGGTTCTCATAGCTCCTGTGACACCAATGCACGCCATTCTTTGTAATCTGGTTAGTATCTTCAGGTTTGTGCCCTTAATTACGGCTGGCCACCATACTAGGCTGCCGTATGTCAATATGGGTCTCACAACTGCTGTGTAGAGCCAGAAAATGACTTTTGGTTTGGGCCCCCAAGTTTTTCCAAATTTTCTGCTACAGGTATAGAGAGCTATCATAGCTTTCCTTACTCTCTCCCTTGTGTTTAGTCCCCAGTTTAGTTTCTGGTCTAGTATTAACCCTAGATATTTAGCTCTATCAGAAATTTTAAGAGGAGTGCCTTCAATGGATGGAATTTTGAATTCTGGTATTTTCCTCTTGTTAGTAAATAGTGTCAGCTCCGTTTTTAGTGGATTTATTGCGAGCAGTCTGACGGTTTGCAGCAGGCAGCAGGGTTCCTAACTACAATTCTAAGATTAATCTCTTCCTTCCTATCACGTGATATGGATCTGAAAGGTGCATACTGTCCTGTCGCCCCAAAAACCCAACCCAACCTATGCCTGTAGGTTTATAGATGCAGTCTTTGTGCTGCACATCGTAATATGCATTTATCTCTTGATACTTATATAGAAGTTTATAATTTTCGCAAATTTATTAGACACACAAACTATACGTTTAGTGAGTAGACAAACATTTCATGTATGAATCCTTATTTTCAACTAAATGCATTTATTTTTTCTTAACGATCGAGATCGCTGGCAGTTGCGACATTTCTCTGTGCTGGATTACAGGATACAGCGATTTTCCGGGCAACTGCAGAGCGGATGAGCTAGCAAAAGAGGGTGAGGGTCGGAACCTCACTACAAATAGAGAGGAACCGTCCGCTTCCTTAGAATCGATCAAGTTCCGCCTTGATACTAAAGAAAAGTGGGAAACAGCAATAGTAATCAGTACTTGTCTTTCGTTGAAACAGATCTATCCTAACCTGTATCTGAAGGAAAAGACTTCTGTCTATAAATAAGAAACGCATTAGTAAAATAATGGGAGGCCTCACGGAGCCCTGCTTGATAGGTAGATATGCTATTAGAATGGGTGTACCTTCCAACGATTTCTGTAGAAGCTGTAGAGACGAGGAATAGGAGGAAGAAATTATAACTCACCTTTTATGCACTTGTCCTGCCTTATCAGTGCTGAGAAGGAAACCTTAGGGAAATACTTCTATGAGGATATTAACTTGGCCAGGCTTAATATCTACAAAATAGAGAGTTTTGTCTTTAGATCTAGATGGTTCTGCACATAGATGCAGAGCAGAAAAGGGTTAACAGCACAACAATTACCCATTTTTGTCTTCCTTTAGGAAGAAACTAGTTATGTAAGGTCTTATTTACAATACATTTGTCAACACTGTCGCTTGTCAAGACGAACTGTCAAGCATTTAGCCTGCCTTCTCTCGTTTACCTACGCATATTACTTACTATCTAGAATATTCTGACGCCGATATGTAGTATGTTACAAGTATCCAGTTTCAAATTGTGTTGCTAACATTTGGGAGATGACTTAATGAAGTGAATTCTTATTAAAGAGTGCCATTAAATGATACGAATACCTTCTAGATAGATTTTTAAAAATTTCGTAATAATTCCAATTTCAGGGAATGCGGTCACCTTACCTCTATATCCAGCTCTTTAACACATCACTGTCTGGTTTTCCACCAAACTTCTTCAAGTTCATGGGACGTGTACGAAATATTTCCATAGACATACGATATAACAATCCACAATTAAAACAGATTCCAAATCCAAATACCGGAACTGTACCATATCTGCCGAGTAGTGTCTTCTTAACGGATTTGAAGATGTCAGGAACCGATCTAAACTGTGATTGCAATTTGGGGTGAGTTCTTGAAAAATAAGCAACCTATACATTTTCAACCTTCTGTCTCTTATGCAGATGGATAGAATTCTGGCAACGAAAACGAAGACAATATATTTGTTCATCTCAAACATGGACGGACACAGTTTTTCGAACATTTATGAATTCGCCGTGTCAAATTTATGGTCGTCACAATTGTGACGATCACGATGATGATCTCAGAGAGACGCGTTGTGCAAACAAAAATTCAGCACAATTAATGGAGGTAAGTTCGGGTCTTTTGCTAATCATTCGAAAACTGCGAAAATCATTCTCAATTACTAGATACTAAAATCTGATCTCGAATGCGGATGGGATGCAGCTGTGCGTTTGGATCAAATCCTCACGGTGATAGCAGCGTGTGTTGTTTTCGCCTTATGGATATGACTTCTTAAATTTGCATATGACACCTCTGTAGAGTTTTACGATATTTTAGAAAAGGTTTACGGTAGTAATATAGCTTAGAGTTATATACAAGTTGCTAGAATTACACAAGAACACAAACACAAACGATTGGGTGTCATATTCGGATGAAACTGTAGAATCAAAATTCTAAATTGACTCTGCTTCCACTGAGGATAGAGAAAAAAAAAAGAAAAAGTAAAAGAAAATCTTATGAACAATATTTCTGCCAGTTCTTATGATCGTTTTCATTATGTCATATAAGAATAAAACTTATCGTTATTGCTATTCATAATCACTCTCACATAGCATTCACTAGAAAGTTTAATTTTATTCGTATTTAGTATAAGAAATATAATTTTTAATACCGTCTAAGGATAACAACTTTTTTCACTGTTCAGTAGATAAAATCAACAAAAATAAAATAATTTTTAATATTTTACAAGTACACACACAACTAAAGGCAAAACGCTGAAATTGTAATTGCAATTGGCATTTTCTGTATGTATAAAATGAAATAAACAGTAATATAAAGGAATAATAGTTTTACACAAACGTGAGTAGATGTCTTTCATAAAAAAATTTAAAATTATTTGAATGCTGACATCTTATCTGTGGAATAGATGTCAGCTAGATGTCAGTGGAGCAGATGCCAGCTATCGCGGTGCCGATGGCTTTAACGGCGAGGAGATCTCGGAAGAGTGGAAAAAGTAACCGCTTGTTGATCCCCCTGAGAGCCATCGGAAATCGAATCAGAAGTGGCAGAAAAAGAGTTCCTCCAGGTTTACTACAAAAACGGGAGAACCTCAAACCTCCTCATTTTCGAAATAGACAGGTTAAACTAACATTTTCTTCCATTTCACCCTGCCTGTTTGTTTTCACACACCTCGTTTGTTTTTTTGATCTGATATTTACGAGTAGGGAGTCTCACGTAAAAAATTTTACAAATCGGATGGAGTGTCTGCAAGATGGTGGCAAGGTTTCAAAAATGTTTAACCCACCTTTGTTAGCTATCTAACTCAAGTTTATAAGTTTAGACTGATGTGTAATTTACGTTTCGATTCAAGTAGCACTTGCAGATCCGTCTCTCTGAAAACTATTAAAATATTATACATGGCGAAGGGGAAAGAAATTATTTTTTGGGGTTTGTATCGTCTTTGCCATGTTTTTCGAGTTTTTTGTCCAACAAACTTTATTATTTATATATTTACACACTTCAATTCTTTAAAATTGCAGCTTCCATGTATTTTCTATGATTTTTTTTTCAGATTATTTTCGGTTCACGACATACTATATTTCTTTCCATTACTAAGGGCAAGCAGGTCAAGTTGTTCTTTGGAGAAGGTGAGCTTAATTCTAACCATGTTTCCCGAAAATCACGCAGAGGGGACAGCTAGATATTATGGAAGAGATGATTGTGCCAACCAACAAAAGTAGTACAAATAATGTCAATAATCCCACCTTCATATTAGCAACTGAAATTAAGTTTTAGGCGGATAATCGAATAGACGCCTTTTTCTAAAATTTACTTGTTACTTTGTATCTAGTCAAAGACACGCTAAGAAATCTTTCGAGTGGTCCAATTACAAAGAGAAAAATAATTCATTGTGGGCAGAGTGGATGTGGATATAAACAGCAAAATAAGTGAAAAGAAGATAGCGTGGATCGTAATCATGAATGAATCAACATGAATGGATAACATTTAACTGCAAAAGCTACATATGTGACGTGCGATGTATTTCATTTTAATTCACACAGTTAACAAAATTAATCATCACCACATACTCTTGTAGATTGAGTAGTTTATTGCCTCTCTTCTGAAAACTCTGGAAGAGTATGCCAAAAATTTGATTGCAGACTACTTATCTAAATTACAGCATGCGTACATGAAAGGAAGATTTATGGATACAAAGAGTATGTGTAAAAGGTTCGCAGCAGCATAAGTACAAAATTTACCTTAGAAGTCTTTCTCGATATTGAGAGACCTTCAATAACTTTAGCGTTTACTCTGTTTGAATGAGAATGAGAGTGACATCAAAATGAACTTTGTCATATCCGTTGCGCTGTTGAAGAACCAACACATTTCTAATTCTCTTACAACCTTATTACGGTAACACCACCCACATTTTTACATCCTTAATCAATTCCGGTGTTAAAAGCGTTTCCACGTTTAAGAAAAGTTAATTTTCATTTAAAACTTTCGACGGAAGTAAACTCCTCTTCCTTGTCTTTTTTAAAATCAAAGGAAAACTTTTATCGAAAGTTTAATTGTCTTTCATTTCCTCATACCAAAGAAAAAGGAAAACCATTCTTTCTCCTATTTCGAAGAAAATGTATAGAAACGTATTTTATTACATATATAAGCACTTGTTTAAATCTCTTTGGGGGGGAAAAAAAACGAATAAAAAATACAATGTACAACGAACTTATAAACTACGAGTACATCTTCTTTTGGCCATCATCATCATACCACAAATGGATTCTTAACAATCTCTACGAGTTCTTTCTTGTGAATTTTACCAATTCCAGTTGCAGTAGTAGGAGCTTCAGCACGTCCGCAATATTTTAACTGAAATTCAAAAGAGTGAGTAGATTATGGGAATTGGAGTTATTTTTTTGGAGTCAATCAAATGTCTACGATACCTGTTTTCCAATCATGTGCTCGAATCGAGGGCGGACAAAATTCCATGCACCAGCGTTACGAGACTCTTCTTGACTCCAAATGAAGGCTAAAATAGATAGAAAATGAAAATATCGTGAATTCACGAGTTCATACATACGAGTATGTATATATATGCATATGGATAAATGAATAACATGATAAAAATTTTAAATTCGCTTTAAGAATTTGCAAACTAATCCTGCAGTAAGTGGAGGTTACTCATGTGCGGAAATGCCGTGATGACTAATTAACTTTTAACTTTTTTTTATGTACATATTCATAATCATAACCACACTTATAGAGTAGGCAGCATATTTGCATAGACAATTTGGGTAAGTTGAAAAAGAGATCAGTGTAGACCTGATGACTCAAGTGGTGGAAGGTCTCTATAGGCCCTCACAATGAACAGACAGACAATGCCAATTTAACTTCACACATTAGAAGGCGTTTGAGAAGCAAATTTTAAGTTTAGTATTGACGGTTACCAGACAGACATTCTGGCGGACATCGAGTTGGATTTAGTCCACCGTAATCTATGGCGCCGATGTGTGCCCCACCGGAGCGGGTCGAAGAAGGGCCTGTTGGGCGAGAACAGGTTCTTGAGAACGGGAGTAATAAAGCTGTTGTGGGGTCCTTTCTAGTGATAATAAAAAAAGGTTTGTCCAATAGGGTAGGCGATTTATCAAAAGAGGGCTGCCATCCGACAAATGAAGGCCCTCAAATGGCAAGCAGAAGGGGCAGCCCGATGTGGGAATGTCCTGAATAAATGGCAGGAAGAGAAGTCAGATCGATAAAGGAAATTCGGTCTCCAAGATGATTCTTCTCAAACTCCAAATAAGGTGAAGAAACCGGCCCGGTATCTGTGTATGTACTCGTATGTGAGGAGGGAACATCCATTCTTATTTCTATTAACTCAAACCAAATATGGTATCAACATTTTATGAATTTAAAGTACTGATAAGAGGATATTGAAAACATTTTCTTTGCAAATGGCACTATTAGGCGAATTCAAAAAGTGAGGGACTATGTACATGTGTACATATCCGCACGATGGGCACACTAAAATTTGTGGATCGAGGAGAAGTGGTTTTCATACCGATAGTTCACAAGACCTCTCAGGGACCTGAACTGTTAATGAACTCGTAAAATGAATAGACAAAGTTGGTCCTAGTGTTAGCAGCGCAAAGACCCAATTGATATTGTTTCAAAGATCTCAACTTTAATTCGCAAACTTTGCCAAATACTTAGGGGTAATTGTCGATAAGGATTAAATTATTATTAAATTATTTCAGGGCACGGCGTTTGTAGAAAGTGAGAGAGAGAGAAAGAAAGATTGGTGTAATGGGTTTGAAACTCAGGTGGTATTAAGTTTCAGTAAACTCCAAGGGTGGTGTCCATATAACTGGGTATCATTTTTGTTTTGTTGTTATTGTCGTTGCTTATGATTCACAGTAATTTTTTCTAGTCCTCCTGATGTCATCATCACGGTTAAGTTGCATTTTCAGCCAGTGTTATGCCTTCACAGCAGAGGTAACATGAGCTTCGCAATTGATCGACTTTTTTGTTTATTTCATGTGAAATAAATAGATGATTCTTAACATCAATAATTTGAACCGTGAACCTGCAGCGTAACAAGCGACCATTACACACGGTCACCCTCAAGTATTTTGAAAAAGCGGTTCTGGGCCCGAAATGGGGCCTTTAGTCTCGAGTTGTTCACTAGCAATTGTGAGAACAATCCTGATGTACGAGTACGGAACATTGCAGTTATCATGTGTCTGTGTATTGGGGCGGAGCCGATGCCGATGATTTATGTTGTTATCGTTGGGAACCAAATGGCAATCCGGACTACACATCGTCCCCCACTTTAACTTCAATGTCAAATACATAATCAGAATTCGTAGCAGAAGTGTTTGGGAATTCGGGCGACTTCTACATAAATTTATATAATAATTGAGATGTACACACGCAGATTTAAATAAAGTGCACGATTGGGTCGCACGTACTTGCACCTACATGCTGTTCAGGAAATCACTAAAAAACTTTTTAAAAAATGTTTGAAATGCTTAGAGCTCTAGTTTGTATTCGATATGTTGTTTGGCGTTTGGAAAAATATTTGTTTCTTGCCCCCAAAAGAATATTTTCCTCTAGCTATTTTCGATTCACCAGGTATTTTTTTTTTGCATGCACAAATTCAGTTCTCTAGGCCTAACGGTTCAAAAGTTACAGGCGTGGATAGACAGACACCCTGTCAAATTACAAATTACGGTCTAGCATGATAGTGCTTCATGTACCGGAGTTTCTCAGTAATATGAAAACAAATATGTATTTATATTACTATGTAGATATCAAACAAGTAGTATTATTTGGCCTTTGTTACAGTTATTATTCTTTATAAAGTGCGCTTCGTATGGACCGCTCTCAATTTTTTAATCTGGTTCTGTTCAAGACAAAAAAAGGTTACAGACCTAAGGTTGCGTGCATTAGTATTAAGAAATATGGTTTGAAACCGAGCGGGGCAGTTAATGTTTCCAACTATTAGTTGTAGGCTGTAAGAGCCTTTTGTCCTTATGTCCTACCCTATCAAATTTGAGTAGGAAAATTCTAGCCGAGTACCGCTACAAAAACATTTGCAATTTACGTAGCTAGACTTGATATCCTAGAGTACCTTCACTGAGAGAAAAAACACTATATGTACCTATTTGTTTAGCGCCAGATGCTGTTATATTTAAAATCAGACTATGATCGGGTCAACTTTAAGCAAGTGAACACATATACTTCCATTAATTTTACCAAAGCGATGATTCTTTATTTTAAGATGGAAGAGATAGAGGTTGCTCAAAAGTATTGATATCTCATACCCGATAAGGCACAGCAGAAATTTAAAAATAAAAATAAAAATTAACTTACATTTAACATTTTTGAACTTGCGCAGCTCCTCCTGGATCTCATAGACTGGGAATGGACACAGTGATTCCAACCTCAAAATCGCAGTGTTGTTAATTTTTTTCGACACCCTTTCATCTTTCAGATTGTAATAATGCCTGCCAGTGCATAAAATAATTCGATCTACCTGATTTGGCTCAACTTGGTTATCCCCTAAAAAGCATCTTATGTCACCATTTCAGTCATTCATTATTATCTCGCCTTCAGCTTACCTATCACGTTGCTGAAAAACGTTCCGGCCTGAAATTCTGTGTATGTAGAAGTGGCAGCCGATAGCCGCAGGAGTGTTTTCGGTGCAACAATAACAAGTGGTTTTCTAAAATTCCTCATCAATTGCCTCCTCAGCACATGATAGTACTGAGCTGGTGTAGTCGGATTCACAATATGTACGTTCACATCATCGCCGTCCGGTGTGGTCTCTTTCGAATCGGTCAACTGTAAGAACCTCTCCATGCGACAACTGCTGTGTTCTGAAGCCGCACCATCGTAACCATGCGGCAACAGCACGACAAGTCCATTAGATTCCATCCATTTGGCTACAATCGATTATAAAGCAAACGCTACATGAATGCATCATAATTATTTCATCTGTGACACCTACTCTCGCCTGTGAATATGAAGTTATCGAAAATTATCTGAGCACCATTGGCAAAGTCTCCAAACTGGGCTTCCCATATGATCAGATTATTGGGGTTATCTATTGCCATGCCGTACTCGTAGCCCAGTACTGCCTCCTCCGAGAGGATGCTGTGGGCTATCTCCAGCTTCCCACCGTGTCCACCTTTGAGACTGTTAAGAGGGATGAACATTTGGTTGGTCTTCTGGTCGACCAGCATTGCATGGCGGTGAGAAAATGTACCACGTCCTACATCCTCACCACTTATTCGAACGTTATGACCTTGGTACATAAGGCTTCCTATAGCCAGTGCTTCGGCAGTTGCCCAATCAATTTTCTGACCCGAATTTAATCTCTTCAGTCGACCTTCGACGTGGATTTTCAACAAATGTGGGTGAATATTCTAGAGGGAGTGATTCAATTTATGTATGTGGTTACTATAGGGTTAAACTCGTATTTTATTTTATAACTTACGAAGCCCTCTGGATAGTGAACACTTTTGGTGCCAACGTAATTGAGCAGCGTATAATCCAAACCAGTGTCCCAGTAGGTTATCGCATTGGGTGCTGACTGTAAGCCACTCCATTGTTTCTGGAAGTATGTTGGCTCGGGTTGGTAAGAGTTCACGTTGGCGAGCTCTTGATTTAGGTAGTCCATAAATTTGCAGCGCATTTCATCCGCTTCGTCGTTGCTAAGAACTCCTTTGTTAACCAACCGCTCAGCATATAAATCTGGAACAGATCTGTGTGGGAGTTTTATACTTTTCACTTAGCTAGATTTCCTACTTGCGATTTTCAATGATAGAGTAGAGGGCAGGGTTGGTGAATTTCGGATCATCCAGTTCGTTATGCCCCCATCGGCGGAAACAATTCAGGTCAACGAAGACATCTTTACGGAATTTCCGTTGGTAGTTAAAAGCTAATTGTGTTATAATGGCAACTTGTTCTGGATCGTCACCGTTTACGTGGAATACTGGAGCTTGAATTGACTTGGCTAAGTCCGTAGCATAGTCTGTTGAACGGCCTCGATCAGATGGTGTAGTGAAGCCAACTTGATTGTTCACAACCATGTGAATAGTGCCACCGATTTCGAAATGTGGTACATAAGCCATATGAAGACATTCTTGATTGATGCCTTGACCTGCAAAAGCTGCATCACCATGTAGAATAACGTTGAGGACTGATGTTGAGAATGGCTTCTCGGGGTCATCACTAAAGGCACCGTCGCGAGAGGTTAGTTGCTTGGAGCGAGTTTTACCCATTGAGACGGGATTGGCAGCCTGAAAGAAAAAGTTAGACGAGTGATAGAAGCTCTGTTTAAAAATCATCAAAATGGTACAGAAAGTTGAATATGCTAAAGTAGGAGACCTTATGGCGCCATGAGAAGGGTAAAACCCGAAGTATGGGATCACTACTAGGGCGAGAAGAAAAAGTGGAAGAGAGTTCTACAAAAACGAAAAAGGAATTTGTGTCCGAGCAGTGAGCAGGGAGGGAAAGTTTGAAATCAGGAGTATTCAAAAAATACTTCCCAGAGATCCAGTCTCTAAAGTTGGGCTTGATTTATTAGAATAAGATTTATTTATAAAGAACATAGCGGCATTCATGGCAATTAGTTTATTAGGAGATGTTGATTGGCACAGGTGCGCTAACATTTACGGATATATTGTAGGAGGATCTTATCTATCTGAAATAGGGGAACTGAATATTCATACTACCTTGATCAAAGAGTGTCAGGAATGACTGCTGTGTGGCGCTTTCAGTTCACTGATTCGTCTTTTTTTTAGGCTGACACATCTGCCAATAATTTTTTACGATTTTAAAAATGGGATCAATTTTGCAACAACGAGTTTGGATCAAATTTTGTGTTAAAAGCGGATTCAACGGTGCCAAGACTTTGGAAATGTTGGCAACGAGTGTTTCGGCAATGCTACTAAAGTGATCGTGAGTCCGTAGAGGATGACGAACTCAGCACTAGGCCGTCGACATCGAAAACCGACGAAAACATCAATAAAAGCAAAGAAATGTTGACCGAAAACCGCTAATTGACCATCAGAGAACTGGCAGAGGACTTAAACATTGCTTATAGATCCGTTCAAGATATTTTGGTTAAAGATTTGGGCTTCAGACGTGTCGATGCAAAGCTGGTGCCGAAAGACTTCAATTTCATGCAAAAAAGGGACCGCGAAAGACATGATTTTGGTGGCTGAATTTGACGCAACATTCATCAAACGCATAATTACTGGAGACGAGACGTGGGTTTATGAATACGAAAAGCAATCCAGGTATCAGGCGAGTGAAGGGCGTACACCGAATGAGCCAAGACCGAAAAACCACGTCGTTCTCAGTCCAAATAGAAGGCGATGCTCACGTTTTTAATGGATTAAAACGGTGTTGTGCATCATGAATTCTTGCCACAAGATCGGACAGTCAGCAAGATTTATGATATGAAGCAATTCGGCAAAAAATATCGGATTTATTGGCAAACAACTCGTGGGTTTTGCACCTCTATAACGCACCGTCGCATAATGCCATCCTTATTTGAAAAATTATAAGAGTGTAATAGATGGACAGAAACCATATTGAATCCATAAGTGCTCCGTTTTTCAGTTTCTGTACGGAACACTCAAACAAGGCAGGTATCAATAAGTAAACCATTTCTAAACAAAAAATTAGACCAACAACTTTACTTTTCACAGCATCTGCAATACATACCTCTAAGTGCGATGGATTCCTCACCATACTAATGCGAATCTTTTTACCCTCAATATCCAGCTCCTCCGATGAATCTTAAAAACGAAAGTCGTAGAGGAAGCGTAATAATTACATTTTCAAAACTTTTAATTCTCTCAACGACAAACTTACGAAAATGGGTAACGACATCACTCATTGCATTCACACCATCCCGAAACTCCGATTCGCCTTGAAATTTGCGAAAAACTTTTGCTGGTCGAAGATTTAACATGGTAGTTTGTAAATTTCCACGACCACGATGTGGCATCGCCAGAACGATATGCTCAAGTTCCTCTATGGACTAAGATCGTTTAGTAAAAGTTAGAAAGAAAGAGTATACTCACCTTCGGCACTGCTTGCGAATAACTGCCAAAAGAAGGCTAAAAGGCTTTCGGCACCCTCACCACCATACCGCTTAACGGTGGGAAATTTCGTTGCCAAAAAGTTATCCCATGCTTGCGATTTAATAAGGAGTTCCGCGATTTGCTTCTTCCCCTTTGCGCTGACATTTTTTTGTGATAGTTTTTCGAAATGCTCTGCCAACCATTCGCGTTCTTCCTGGTTCTTTGCCATCCATCGAAAACAAAAAAAATAAATTGAAAGATTAAATTTAACTTTCTCCAATGAGTTTCAAGAGATTCATTGACACGTACTTCGATGTAAGTAAACTCTACGCTGGCTCCTGTGCCACAGTAAATCTCGTCGAGAATCTTTTGAATCTCTCCCACGGTAGTGCTGTCATCGTTTGAAACATTCAATATTCCCCGCGGTATAACTCTGTCACCAAAGTTAAGACCGTGGTACTCTGGAGTCAGCTCATCTAAGGTACTAGAGAAGAATTTAACTTGATTATGTGCTGAGAAGGATTGCATTACCTTGACTTTGATTTGAAGTTCACAGGATTTATTGTAGCCAATTTGTGCCCAAGTTTCCGGTAGGCCTCTACCCACCGGAATACGTTGGGCTGTGAGTTTCTAGATTGAAGCACATCCTCGGAAACTGTAGAAAAGTATAACGATCAGAGAATGTAGCTGCATGACAAATGAGTATTGTTTATTGATTTTTTGCTGTAGATAGCAAATTGCCTTTGTAGGATGTTCGACCATTGAAATGGCTATATCATTCATTAAGTGAAATTATCATTCGCCCACGGTTTAGGCGAATATATGAGATGAATTATTTATGTGGTTTGATTACATCAAATATCGTTCGATTAAGATGTAAGTGCGTGGGGCGTGTTAGAATGTGTTTGGCATAAAAGATGCAAGGGAAGGGAACGTTAATAGGAAAGTGATGGTGCATGTGCTTCCAATTTTTTTTTTAATGTGATAATATACACAAGTACTTATGTATATATATAATTGGTTCACTAATTTATGGCAAGGGACCATACTTTAATAACTGACATAAACTTCTACAGTAAGGTATATTCAGAGAATAAATCCGTACAAAATGAGTTTTCTTGGTAATTCTAACACGAAGTTGATCTTGATGACTTATGTATGTTCCATAAAGTAACTTGGGTAAAATGACGCATAGGGATAAAAGGAAATGAAAAAGTGGACGCGTTGAAGCTGGAGATAGTTTTTAACAACTGAATTCATTGGGAGATGCAAGCAATTTAAGAGTCAACAATTTGGAAGCAAGCAGTTCATATATATATATACATATATGTAGGTCATCTCGCGACTGTTTCATTATCTAAATACACGCAGTATTTTAAAAAACTTTTGGATTGTTCTGTGGGTTCTTTTTTCGCTGATATCTTATAAACGGTTGGATTTTCGGAAACATTTTTTTATGTTTACACACTGGCAATCTCAAAAGTAGGTAGGTGCCCATTTAAATGTAAAGGATTTTTCAATTAGGACATAACAATTTTGTATTTAAATAAAACATAGAATAATTGAGATATCGGGCTGAAATTTATTCCAGGTGTAGTACACATGCTAAATTTGGGTATGAAATTCGACCTCATTCATATGACCACCTCGAGCACGTTTGCAGCGTCGATTCTTTGGAGCCTATTTTCCACCACTCTTCCACACATATCGACCGGAACGTTGACAATTTTGTTGTTGGCATAAACCAATGACTTAACGTAACCCCATAAAAATAAATCCGTCGGCCATTCGACAGGACCATTTCTCGAGATTACAGAATTACCGAACTTTCCCTCCAATAGATCAATTGTTTGACCAGCTATGTGGCATGTAGCACCATCTTGTTAGAACCGCATATCACTGATGTCAAGTCAATTCTGGCCAAAAATAGTATTCCAACATGACATGATAGCGAACTCCATTGACCGTAACATGGCGATCATTTTCATCGACGAAAAATTACTGTCCAATCACACCCCCGGTTTGAAATCCAAACCACATGGTCACTTTTTGTGGATGCAATTGAGTCTCTTGGAGCGCATGTGGGTTTGTTGCTGTCCAATAATGCACATTTTGCTTATTGACAAAGCCATTAAGACAAAAATGAGCTTCATCGCTGAAGATGATTTTTCGAAGAAATTCATGATTTTCTTCAAACTTTCGCAGAGCCCAATCGGAGAAGTTTCGGCACTTCAAATGATCAAGAGGCTTCAGTTTTTGAGTTAATTTGATCTTGTAAGGGTATAGGCCAAGATCTTTACTCAAAATTTGCCACAATATGGATTGAGAGATTCCCAATTCCTGTGAACGGGGTGGAATCGACTGATTTGGCTCATTTTGAACTGAAGCCCTTACGGCTGCGATATTTTCGATACATCGGCCGGTGCGTTGTCTCACTGGCATTCAATAGTGAATATGTTGACTCGAATTTATCCATTATAGCACGCACAGCCTGTCTTGTGGGACGATTATTACGACCGAAAATTGGAGTAAGGCTCTTAAAGTTGCGACTACCGACTCAGAATTTCGGTAGTAGTTTTTAATAATTTCCAAAAGTAGTGTTAGTGAACTTCACCATGATAAAAACGTAAATCTTGACTGACGTTTTGACATTGACAGATCATAAAAAAGTTTAGGCGTGCGTTTGTATTAAAATACAAAATTGTTATGTCCCTATTGAAAAACCCCCTAGAAAAGGTCGATGTTGCAGCCTGATCGTTAGCTTTAAGGTCAATCGATTTAAAAGATAAAATCTTAAAGAAGATCAATAATATTTCGGATTTACGTTGTATACTGATTCATCAGAATGGAATTTTAAGCTGCATTTTAAAATATAAAATCCGCTTTTATTTCGAAGTGCCAGTACATTGAGTGAATATCATCAATACTCTGAACCCTAGACATATACACACTCGTACGTACTTACATAAATTAAGAAAGAGAGAGAGAGAGAGGGAGAGAGGGAAAGAGGGAGAGAGTTTACTGAACGAACGTTTAATTGCGTGCACCAGTGGATAATAACTTCAGCGAGTTCCGAGTACGAGTTGCAATTGAAGCCAGATACATGTCTATCTATGTACGTGCCAGCTAGATAGATTTGTTCGCTGATTTCATTCATTCATTTCATTTTATTGAGACATGCGTATATAACACACTTTTTTTTTTTTTGAATACAATGTTTACATTTAGCCGACCAAGTATGTATATTGTTCTAGTCATACACACAGTTTCTTTCACGCTAATTCAGTGTATTCTATTAAGTTCTCTATTTCTTTCGAAGATTATTCACGGATTAAATAATTTCTTATCGATGCGGTCAATTCTAATTTAATGTTGTACTAGATACTGCACTAAATTATTTAGCTTAATCAAAATTAACAGCATGCAACCTTTTAAACTCTTGACTTCTAGGCAAAATACTTAAATAGACAACAATGAGACCAAAAATCTTATCTCTACCACGCCAATCGCATAAATAATAGTATTTAAATAATGAATCTTTTAAGTGACAATCTAGTTTTTATTTTAACACTGAAGAACGCGCACGTCGAGATAAGATTACATTAAAGATGATAACAATTATTCGCTGGTGGTGAGATTTCTGTACGAGATTATCTCTTATCACTAGAACGCAAATAAAAAGTTGTTTGCACCTAAATTCACTGGTACATTCAGGTTATGTAAGAGAGTGAAGGACTGTTCCAAAGGGATTGAACTTACCTTTGAAAACTCTATTTGGCAATGGACGATATCCAAAGACTCCTTTTTCAGTGTGATATTTTTGAAATATCTTAAATGGCAAACCCCCACGGCAATGCGACGTTTGTGATAATGATAAGTGTTTGAACATTTTGTGTGATGTATTTTTTCTCGTGAAAAAAGTGTCTATTAAAAAAAAAGAAGTGCTCACTTGTAAAACTAAACGATTACAATCCACTCAACGTTGCGGTAAAAACTGAAAGTACATCTATCGAATGACATTCCCATAAGTGGCAGCATAATTGATAAGCAAAAAATACTGCCGCTCAGTTCGTTGAGATATTATTATTTGCTCTCTGTTCTAAAGAGAAAATACAGTCGTAATTTTTTTTGTTTACATATTGCTATCACTAATATGTTTATCTGTCATTTAAGAGAAATAATACGAAAGTTAAGTGGGAAGGGAATTGACCCCCTATTGATGATAGTACATATGTATGTGTCGATTTACGAATGTATGTAACACAGATTAATATGGAAGGTAATTAAAAATAAAGCTGCACTATTGGGTCTCACGTACTGGCTCTTATATTTCATATTTCATATTTATTTATTTCTATCGTTTTATACAAGACGTTTTGTCTTTTATAGTTCAATGAAAGGGATATTACAAATGTGGTTGAATTTAAATACTATATGATATTGAAGCTAATACCTAATATTTTAACAAACAATTCTATAAAATAATATAAAAAAAAAAATGATAGAAGGAAATAGGAAAGTGTGAGAAATAAGGAAGGAAGAAAATGAACAAACAGATAGAGAAAGAGAGATGAAAACTAGCGCTGAATAATAGTTAAATATATAATTTCTAAACTTGTGAAAACTTTTACTTTTACTGGCAAAAAAATCCAAACACGAACGCTATTAACATAAAATAGGCTCGATGAATTCAGATATTTAAACGAAGGTGCTACTATGTTGAACGTTCTCGCAGACTGAAGAAGTTGAGTTTGTTATTCAAATAACGTGGTGACGTAGACATACTGAGTCACATCGTTGAATGCCACAAGTTGTTTGTGTTCAGAGGCAGAGTTCAATCAACTTTCGAATAAGTGATTAGGGGCAAGAGTAATGTTTTAGCTAAGGTGAAGCCTTGTTTCAGTTGAAGTAAAACTGCAGAGCTTCCTCAGAGCTCCATAAATGCGCCCAACGATCAAACTAACTTGATCATTACCAGACAAATGCGTGTTCACTTTAAAACCTAAGCTTCTCACTGACTTCGAGAATGGTACTTTGAAGTCTTTCAGACAAATAGAGGGAAAGTCGTTTGTATTGTATTCCTTATTTGAGAGCAGTATTGCTTGCGTCTTACCTGGATTTAGGGAAAGACCGGTCGGAGACCAATGGCCATGGATTTCCGCGAGATTCCTTACAATAAGGTTTTCAATAAAGCCAATAGCCCTCGACAAATAAATCTGTATCTCGTCGGCATAGAGATGAAAAGAAACATTTTTACAAAACTTGGGTAAGTCATTTATGAACATACCGAAGAGGATTGTCCTCAACATCTAACACGGGGGTACCCCCGATAGAAGTTTTCTGGATTCCGAAATTACCTCATTACCAATCTTGGTTTTTTTTTTTTTTTTTTATTTCCCTTGAATATTTACAACTGTCTATAATATTAGAATTGGATCTAAATATACGTTGGACTTTTGTCCTTAAAATTACGCCACTTTTGTTTTTATTTAAAAAAAAAAGAATGACTGGCACAGGTGGGATTTAATCCACCCGAAGTGTTGGGGGTTTTATTAACTCCGAGTTGTCGCCTTATTTTGTGGAGCGTACAATTGTTTACATGCATGCATACAATGGATTTACATATGATACAATTTGCATAACGTGAATTTACATATAGTGAAATTACATAACATGTATTTACATTTAAAAATCACAAGTAATATTTTTAAAGACAGATAATAATTTTAAGAACACATATATGTTAACAGATGTGGACATATTACGACTGGAAAATCTAGGCTGGTCTAAGCCTTCTTCTTCTTGAGGTTTCTTGGACAAGCGAGCCAGAATTTCTCCTATGTGTCTTGTGCTGATTTTTTGTATTTCATTGTCGACAGAATTAATCTGCAGGTCGCGATGGATAGCTTGGTTGCAAAATTTACCATTCTGCGTTGGTAATCGTCTTTAGAATTTTTGTTTGCTGTCTTTGTATGATATCTAGATTTGATTTTTTTGAGGTTCCCAAATGTGAATACCATACATCCATATAGGCTTAATTATACTCTTGTAAATGAGTAGTTTGTTATTTATGGATAGCTTGGATTGAGGTCGTAATAGCAAATAGAGTTGACGGAACTTATTCTTTATTTGGTTGCGTTTTTGTTGGATGTGTGCTTCCATGTTAATTGATAAATCTTCAGATATTTAGCTACCGGTTGAATGGATACTTGTTTGTTGTTAATAGTTAATGGTGAAAGTGTATATTTAGTTTTGGTGGTGTAAATAACTTAATACTTCCTTGAGGTACTCCTGCATTAATTGGGTGAATTTGTGAGCATTTGTCAAATCATACCTTATATAAAAACATCTATCTTCTAGACAACTTTTTAGTAGCAAAAAGTAGTCTTTTGGGATTATTTTACTAAGATTGTATAAAAGTCCTTTATGCCAGACCGAGTCAAATGCTTTCGCAACGTTCAGGTAAACCGCTACACAAAATTGCTTTTCGTCGATGGATGTTGATATTTTGTTTGCCACTCTATGTATTTGCTCAATAGTTGAGTGATGTCTTCTAAAATCGAATTGATGACTGGGAATAGCATTAGATTGTGCCAATATTGGTCGCAGTCTCTTTTGTACAAGTTTTTCAAATATTTCGGAAATTAGGAGGAGTAGACTGATAGGTCTATAAGATGTAATGTTCGTGGCGTTCTTCCCTGATTTTGGAATGGCAATTAGGGCAAGTAATTTAATGTTTCAAGAGTTTTGGAAAGTGTTTGAGTCTTGTTATACTGTTGAACAGGTTGCGTAGAAATATGAAGGCTAGTTGTGGTAGTTCCCTTAATATTTTTCCAGTTAAGAGGTGGTATCCCGGTGCTTTTTTACTTTTTATTCCGTTTTTGACGCAGGCATCAATTTCTTTTACTGTCATCCTGTTAATGTGTTTCTTCTCTGAGATGTTGTTGTAGTAGAGTATTGCTAAGTTTTTATCCCCATCCGAGTTGATGAAGGTAGCCTCGAAGTTGATGAGGATTGATGCTTTGTCAAAATTATCTCTAGCCCATGTCTTGTCTGGGTTTTTGAATGGTGGGAGATGTTTTGTCTTGTTTGATGTGTGTCTTGTAGTCTTCCATAGTGAATAATTTGTTTCAGATGTTGGGGTAAGATTTCTTAAATAGTTCGCTAGGTTAGTTGCCTGGACCTCTCTTAATTTTTGTTTGAGTTCTTTGGTTACCTTGTTTAACTGTGTTTTGTCGTTTGGTGCTCTAGTCATCTGCCACCTTTTCCTTAGTTTCCTCTTGGTAAGTATTTGATTTTTAATGACATGAGTTGATGAAGAGTTGGTAGTCATTTGTGGGCGTTGCTCTGTATGTTTTTTGAGTCAATCACTAAACCCAAAATAAACAGCAAGTTTTTGGCATAAAATGTCATGATTTACCCTATTCGTTTTGTAGCATTCTCGTATGGAATTCTAAAAATATGCTCTTCGAAAAATGGGTTAAAAAGCGAAAAACAAAATTTTTATTTCAATATTTTTAAAAATTGTTGTTTCCCGTGCTACTACATACATATTTATATATGTAAAATATTATTTGAACATTGATTTTGAAGGAATCGTTCGATTGCATGCGAGAAAATACTTTGTTATATGAAGTATTTACCGTTAGATCACCCCTACTCAAATATCAAATGTTAAGATAACCGGTGAAAAAGTTTTGAAAAATAAAATTTTGTCTAATTACCATTAATTTTGATTTTAGAATTAAAATTTCGATTCCTTCTTCAGCTACAGTCTGCTGTATATCTGCACAGATGAGAGAACTGACATGCAAACATAAGAACAGGTAGACAGAATTGAGAGACTACTTTTTCGAGTTCCTTTACAATACAATTTTAATAACAAGATTTGGCAGAATATCGAGATAGGATCTTTCTATGCAACCAATACTTGCCCTTTTTCCGCCAAGTAATGGCACAGCTCTTACATGTGCTGAATTTAGCTTTTACCTACACATAAACTTCGAAACCAAGTTTCATTGAACTTCGTTCAGTAGTTTTTGTATTAGACGTGTAATAAAGCCGATTTTGGAAAATTTTTTAAAGGCCATCCAAACATTTTACATCCACAATTTCAGAGGGCCAGATAGAACCAATAGAATATATTTTATGAAACCCCATTTTTGAGATAGCCTTGAGATAAAAATATGTGTTTGATGAACCGATTTTGATGACTTTCAAGTGCCATCATTTTTATTCTAAACCAAATTTTGAAAAAAGAAAAAACAATTTCATCAAAATTCATTCATCTGACCATAGCCTTTTTGAAGATCTTATAAACCCCACACAACATTTCTTAAAATCACTTCAATTCTGATAATTTTCAGGCAGAGCCATTGTCAAAATACGTCTCGCGAACGTCTGAAAAACACCTCAGAGTAAAAATGTCAAGAGAAGCTCCTCAATCGAAAAGAATTCGTGTGTCGCAAAGTTAGACAAGAATGGCTGCGAGAAGCTATCCCATAAACCCCATGCACCAAATGTTTTGTTTTCTTTCACCAGAAGCACTCTTCAACGCTGATGCATCGTTTCTGGCCTGTGGAACAGTGTAATTGACCATAAATATACCATCGAAATACATACATACATACACACATTCAAAATTAGAAATATATTTTTGGATACCATTATTATAACTACTAGTTTCCTTGGTCAAATTGAATCCTTTAAATTGCTTTAGCCCACGTTGGAAAAAAGCTAAGTTGGGAAAATAATTCTGACCTCAAAAAAAAAAAATTTAAAATATGATTTGATCCTGCATTAGAACACGTTGTATGAGACTTTAAATACCACACTCTGCACTATTTCCTACATTATTATTCATTAATAATTTTTTAGAAACACTTTTATAAACATCCTCGAATAAATATAGTACCGTATTACTGCTCCAACTCCAATCAAAACGATACCTCCCTACTGTCATGATTTTGGAACATCTTTTCGACAAATATCGTTTTATTCGTCGTGCAGTTGCTGAATCGATTTCTGTAACTTTCTTTGATGTGACAATCAATTCTCCAGGTCTGAAGCAAGCTAAGAAACGTCTGGGACAGTACAACTGGAACAAATTCGAAGCGTGCATCTGCATTAGAACATTTTCTGGAGTCTTGTGGGGCTATAACTTGGGCAAGTACTAACTATCGATATGCCAACCATAGACCCACTTCTCATTCTCAGATTCCTAAGGGAATAAACCTCTCCTAGGTATTAGCAGGGGGCACAATAGACCATTAGGTCGCAGTGCAAGATAACCCTATATAAATAATAATAATAATAATAAAGTGTTTGTAATTTTGTAATACAATTGATACAATATGGGCAAAAATTGTAAATTTTGTTGCAAAAAATAGAAAAACCTCTCAATATGGTATTTTAATACATGAAAGAATTTCTTTGCATCTAAAGAGATGCACATAATTAGTCCAAGACGTTAAATCTCGTTGGCAGCGAGAAGCTAGGCCAGCGCCAAAATACTTATGAGTGGATTGTGGATACCTAGTAGATGTAGAATTAGGTCAAACTGTTAATTGCGAAAAATAATTCCATGAACAGTGGGCGTGTACTGCAGCCGAATCTGCACTTACATTTTTGTTTCGGCTTGAAGGAGCATGTAGCTTGATTTTAAATTCTAGAAGTATGCAATTCAAGGTTCGAATTAATCTGTTCATATTAATAATTCAATTTTAACTAATGTAATGATGGGATTTTCTCATTGTTTTTTACATTTGAGGGTGAGAGTACATATACGTATATATTTTAAAATTCGTAAGAAAAATAAAAGAAGTAATACATTTTAAAGTATCTAGAAGAAGAAGAATATTCTTTATTTCGTATTGTAATTTACATTTGGTGAGCCACCGCGCAGTTTACATACAGAGATTTGATATTTTAATTATATCTTTCTACTGAACAATTATTTTAAATAATGATAACAAAAAAAAAAAACAAAATTGGGCAATAATAAACTTTGAAGGAAAAATACGTTAAAAACCTTCAATACAAAGAAAAGATAGCTAAAACTAAGCAGGTACATTGTAGTGACTAAATAATAAATAATAATTAATAAATAATAAATAATAAATAATTAATAAGAAATAATAAGCAATGAATAATAAATAATAAATAAATAATAAATTATAGATTATAAATAATAAATAAAAACAAAATAAATAATAAATAGTAATTAATAAATAATGAATAATAAATAATTAATAATAAAAATAAATAAATTATAAATAATAAATAATGAATAGTAAATAATAAATAAATAATAAATAATAAATTATAGATTACAAATAATAAATAATAAATAACAACAAAATAAATAATAAATAATAACATGAAGAAACATGATTAAACATTTAGTTGGTTTATAAGTGGGTTTTCCGAGATCTCACAATTGTAGAGAAACCGTGTTGTTAGTTTGGTGTAATTCTGTCATGAATCAAGTCGACATTTGCCCTGCTATGAAGATCAGCGGTTGAGTGATACGAGGGAAGATTAAGCATCATCTTAAGAATTTTATTTTGGGAAACTTGTAGTTTTTTAAGATGGCATTTTGCTGAATTTCCCCAAATTTGGCAACCATATAGGAGGATCAGTTGAAAAATTACTTTAAAGATTGTAATCTTATTGGCGTTGCTTAGTAAAGACTTTCTGTTTATAAACGGATACAGCATGTTTATCGCTATATTTACTTTATGTAATGTTTTTGCAATATGTTCTTTAAATGTGAGTTTTGCATCGAGATGAATGCCCAAATATCTTACAGATGGAACCCAGTTAACACATATATTATTAACAACTAGCTGGTTGCTTGGAAGAAAACAAGTCTTTCGTTTCCTACTGAAAAAGATAGCTTGCACCTTCTCAGCATTTAGTTTAATTTTCCAGCAGTTGTAATATCTTAGCAATATTAGGATCGCATGTTGTAAATTTGTCTCTACGTTGAGACTAAATTCATGCGAAGAATATATTGCCTTGTCATCCGCAAAAATAGCTACTTCACAATCAGGAAGTCTTGGAATATCAGACATAAAGATGTATCTACATTTGAGTTGAATTATTGTTCTTTTCTGATTTTTGTGGAACTTTAAGTTTCGACAGACTTCACATGTCTCTAAATATATAATATGTATACGTCAACCAAATTTTAAATAAAAAAAATTAATTGTAGGTATTTTCAGCTCCGAACCCATTACTGTATAATGACTCAAACGATAATCGTTGAGAAACAAAAAACGACACCGCCATTTCTATTCTATTTCTATTCTATTCTCAGCAATGGAGCCATGGTAGAAAAGAAACTATCATTAGGTTTCATTAGAATGCGGAATATGTTCTTCTAAGAGTGTGGTTAATACCATCCTCTCTATACTACTCACCTCTTGTTGACGAAATCATCCAGGAGTTCTTCCTGCAAAATTTTAAAATATAATTTAAGACGATATTACAATTGATTTTCATTTCCCATTCAATTGTAAATTTATAATTGTAATGAGAAAATAACGAAACCCATTTGAATACCATCAGCTCTCCGTTTTTCAATGCGATTTAATATAGCGTAACAAATCTAATTTCGATAAAAATACTTTTCCCACTTTTCCATTGTCATGCTTGCGTCTAGCGTCCTTATCGTCGAGTGCCGATCAATAATCCACTCCACCCAGACAACCATTAAAGTATAAATTCTCTATTTCCAATTACATTTCGCTTCTTTTTTTTTCGTTTCCGACAGAATCATGCAGATCGCAAAGTAGTATCTCTGCCACGAAAATAAGGAACATAACTGAATAAAACCGATTGAACAGGGAAGACCAGAGGAAATCAGTTTTGAAATGCTGAAATCTCTTTAAATCTCGGCGTCACGCGAAAATTCCATCAGGGAGATCCGTGAAGGAAATAAAATACGAAATGATTTTAAACTCCCTGAGGACAAGTGAACAAATTGGAACTGCAAGGAAATCATGGACAAGGAAGACATACAAAAAATAAGTTAAAACTCTGATGAGACATAAGAGGAAATGATTTCTACATTTCAATCTTAGAACTTTATTCATTTGGAATACCAAACAAACAACGAGCGGATGAACAGTAGATATTTTCGTGGACAAGTTTTTAGTATTTAGATTGCTGCAAGCCTTCTTGAAAATCCGGTGAGATTTCTTCCGGGATTTCAAATGTTATTTTTAGCCTCGAAAATGAAACCACACTTACGAGTATAGCAGTCGATTAAATAAAATATTTCCATCTAATGTACGTGTCGATTCTTGGTTCAAAAAGTCACTGTGTACTATCCATTCAATTTAGTGTCACTGCGTTTGGAGTTGCACATTCGTTGAATTTTGGTACATATTCCATCGCCAGTGAGGTGTAAACTTCAGTTCACTTTATGCGCTTGATCAATGCTTGATTGTAAGTGATTCAGCACATGCAGCAAAACCACTGAGGTTGCTTCATACACTGAGGTTTATGTCTTCTGACTAAGATATATGTTAGATTAAAATCCAAAGAGATACCTGCTCCGTCTCTACCATCGATTCTGTAGTGATCGAGTTTTGTGATACCTCTCGAAAACTTATACTCTTTTCATCCCCTAGCTTGCTCATTTTGTTTTTAACGAGTTTCAGAATTTTTTCTTCTTTATGAATTTTTTTTGTTACTGTTCTTGTGACCTTCTATAGATGGAATGCAAAATGAAAAATATTCCTGTACAACTTCTTTCACATGGTGATCCTTGGTTGTCTCACAGGGCTCGTCTATTGGCGACCATCGGAACCAAAATTTCATAGGAACTAAAGGTTAGAGTTCGCACACAAATATAAAAACTATACCACTAGTGATTAGACAATAAAAACAATCATACAATAATGTTACAATCCGTTTGGAACATATACCCTCTAATAAAGTGGGTGTTTTTTTTTTTTAGACGAAGGGGAAATCTTCAAAAAGTGATGATCAGCATGCCGGATTTTTACCGACTAAAACCACTTCTCACATAATTGCGACCTAGTCACTTGGACTAATAAGCATTTTTTTTCTGACATCTTAGACTTTGAATGAGTTTCATCCCCTGGTGACTCTTTCTTTCGACTGTGCTATACGTATATATTTATATGTAAATACATACATTTTTATTTTTTTCATATTAAGTTAAATTTAGAGGTTTTATTCTTTTAAGCCTTCGTAATTGATTTTCATTATGCAGTAGTTTTCTTGCATCTAAGTTTATATGCTCTTCTGACTTTTCTTTGTTCTTTTTTGCATGTTATAGAATTTCCGAATTTACACTTTCTACCTTCAGGTCTCGATGAAGGTCAGTATTTTCTATGTACCAAGGTGCATTTACTACAATATTTTGGAATCGTTGTATTTTGTCTATGTTTGTCTTTTTGGCACAACCCCATAGTTGGATTCCATATGTCCATGTTGGTTTCAGAATTTGATTATATAAAAGCACTTTATTTCCAATTTATACGGATGAGTTTCTTCCTATCAGCCAGTGCAGTTTTCTATATTTGATTTCTAACTCTTCTTTTTTCTTTTTACGTGCTTTTTCCATCTCAGCTTTGCATTTAGAGTCATACCTAAATATTTCGCTGTATTAGTGCATGGAACTATTTTTTGGTTTATAATAATTGGTATACATTAAATTTTTTTATTAGTAAAGTCAACTTGGACTCGTTTAATTTGATTCTCCACTTTTTAGTCCATTCACTGATTTTGTTTATGTCAATTTGGAGTTTTTCTGTGGATTCTTCATTGGTTCTTCCTACTGCTAGTATTGCAGTATCATCTGCAAATGTTGCCATAGTATGATTTTGGGCTTAGTACACTACCTTGCGGTACGACGGGCTTTATTTCTCTTAGTTTTGAATAAGTATTCTGTTGTTTTATTCTGAAATGTCTTCCATCTAGATACGATTTAAGAATGGAAGCATACTGATTTGGCAACATACATCTCAGTTTATAGATAAGTCCTTCGTGCCTTACTTTATCAAAGGCCTGCGCCACATCCAAGAATACAGCCGAGCAAACATTCATTTTTTCTAGTGCTTCTTCGATTTTATTCGTAATTCTGTGTACCTGTTGTATCGTAGAGTGCTGGCTTCGAAAACCAAATTGATGGTTCGGAATCAGCTTTTTCCTTTCAATTATTTTAGCTGAACGTTTTGTGAGTACTTTCTCAAACACTTTTGATATCATTGGCAATAACGACATAGGTCTGTAAGATGACACTTCATTTGCCTGTTTACCGGGTTTGGGAATGATTAGGACGTCAGCAATCTTCCACAAACTAGTCACATATTTAAGCTTATTAAATTTATTATTTTAATTATTGTCTTATTTGGGAAGTTCTTTAGTATGACACCAGATATAATGTCATATCCAGGACTTTTCTTTGAATTTATTTCATGCTTAATTAAGTTGCATATTTCATTAGGAGTTGTGAGCAGAATTCGTTCGCTTTCTTTTTCTGAAGGTCCTATTAACGTAGGTTGTATATTTCCATTTTCAACTGGTGGTTTAAATATGTTTTCTAGGTAGTCTGCGAAGAGAAAGGCTTCTTACCCAGTTTCCATCAGTTGCTCTGATTGGAGGTATTTACACAGTAGGCTGTTTTAATCCTTTTGTTGCTTTCCATAGAGAGTAATTTGTTACATATTCAGCTGTTAACCCTCTGAGGTAACTTTTCATTGAATCTTTTTTAAATTTTTTAATTTCTCTTCGTAGTTATTGACAGAGGTTGTTTAGCTGGCTTTAAGGTGTGGAGTTCTTGGTTTCTGCCACGTTCTTCTTGTTCGTCTTTTATCTACTACTAAATCTTTTATTTCTTTCGTGTAGTTTCTTATTGTGTTCTTTCTATTTAGTGCGGGGGTGCTTTCCCAGGCCGATTGCTGGATATCGCTGACCAACTTATGCAGTTCTTTTTCTATATCAGTTTTGGTTATAAGAGGTATCATTAAATCTATTTTACTTGTTAAGTTCAGCTTAAAGGCTTGCCAATCTGTTCTGATATTATAAGGGGATTGAAGTTTTTAATATTTGTATTTTTAATTATACATACATATATTCACTCATTAGGAGAATTATAGGTGAATGGTCAGAGCTTAGATGCTCGAACTCATCTATATGTATGTAACTGCTTGAAAAATTTTTGATTATGAAAAATTCAATTAGATCTGGTATCTTATTTTTGTCTGTAGGCCAGCACGTGGGCCTTCCTGTCGAGAGAATTTCACACTGATGTTTTTGAATAGCAGCATAAAGTTCTCTTCCTCTCGTTGTTGTCAATCTGGATTCCCAGTTAACGTTTTTGTTATTAAAATCTCCACCTATTATGTAACTGTTTCCAAGTTTTTAAAAAAATTGGAATATTCTACTTTTTTAACTGTATTTTTTGGAGGACAGTAAATAGCACTACACTGCTGTAGCTTGTATTTTCTCTGAAATATACTTCAACTCCTCATATTGTTGGATATTATTTTTTATTATTAGTGCGCTTCCACCCTTAGCTATATTTTCAGGGTGGGCGGTGTGGTAGATTTTGTAATTTAAAATTTTGTTTGCGTTTGTTTTGTAAAATGGGTTTCAGAGATAAGATAAATGTCTATGTTATTTGTTTCAAGAATCACCTACGATTCCTGTTGATGTTGCAAGAGACCATTTGCATTCCAACATATCACTTTAAGATTTTGATCCACGATTATGCTTATATCACGATTATGCTTTTATATCATCTATAACTTTTGAAGTCTCATATCTAGTGCATAAAGTTTGGTTAGGATCAGTTGTAGTGTTTGATTCATGTCATTGCTTGGTTGAGTCTCTTGTTGGTTACACTCAGGTTGGTCCTTTTTCTGCATAGGATGCTGTTATTTATGTGCAAGCACTTGAGCATATGACATTATACCTGCGCTGGTTTCTTTAGCGTTCGGTTTCTTGTTTTCTTTTGTAATGAGTTTTTTAATCTCTAGTTTTGATAGTTCCACATCTACTTATAATAAAGTGGGTGTGGTGTTGAACTTTTTTATTCACATAAATATAATGGCATCTCTCTAGAATATTTGTAGTCTAAGCTCACGGCATTTGATTAGATATTTAGAATGAAGCCTAACTAAGTTTTGTAAGCCCAGTAAATTCTTAAATTTGGTGGAGGAAATTTAATGATTTTTGAGTGTATGCACATGGAATGATTCAACGGATTTGCCTGAGTAATGCGACGCATGAATTTCTTGCACCATCCGTGAACAAGGACTCCAAAGAAGCATAAAAGGTTGGAACAAAAATGTGTCAGACATAATCTTCCAACAAGATAATGATCAGAATGAAGGTTTTGAATTGTTTGATTGGCCACCACAATCTCCTGATCTCAATGGAACACCATTGGGTTGAGGTTAAACATTCAATCACAGACATATCAGAAGATCGTGGAGATCGTTGAAACCTTTTAAGAACCAGACGCATACTATTTGGCACAATATCAGTTCCAGCAAGTTAAGGATGCTTGTAGAATAGATTCCAAGAAGAACTTAAGCGGTTCTAAAGGAGAGTGAACAAAATATAAGACAAGAAAATTTCTTCAACGTCAACAAATTGATCAAGTGCATTATTTTGTTTATGTTAAAGTTTGATGAATTCAAAAAAGTTTTTTAAGTTAATTTTGTATGCATTACATTACAATATTAGTTTGACTCGTGACTGCCTTATGCACTTTTACGTAGTATTTCTCTGTTACAAATTAATTATCATCAAAAGCCGCAAATATGCAAGAAAAAAATTTACTAAGAAATAAAATTCAATTACACTCGGAGCGAAGGGACAAGTCAATTTTAATTGCAAAATAGAAAAGGATGCACATGAAAGGAAAGTTGAAAAATATTAAATTGGACTTCCAATTGTCAACAACATCCCGAGTATCATGGGGGAGTGCATATGGGTGGAACAATTTACCACAGTGGTAAAATTTTCTAATTTCATTAGCACTGATTAGGGAACTGTAATATAATGTAGAAATTATTATAACTTTTTAGATAGATACCATCTGTGTACCTATATAGAACGGATACAGCATATTTTCTGGGCCAGAAATTTAATTTATTCTTGGACAAATGAAACTCATAAACATGGATAGGTTCGTGGAATAGATTATCCTTGAAATATACAACTTCTAGATTTATATATTTCATCATTTTTTAAGTTATTATATCACCAAAAAAAAGGTGTTTATTCCAATTTGTTGATTATTTAATGTTAAGACTATTTGATTAAAAATTTCGAACTTAAAGTGAGAGAAATAATCCTTACTACTAAAGGAAAGGTGCAAAAGTACGGACATTTCGGAGAAATTCATTTAATGTCAGAAGGATAGCCCACAATCGTTAAGGATTATCTCTGTAAGAGAATAGACAATTGACATTACCATCTCTAATGGTAATATTGATCTAAACTTCAATCCCCTGATAATCATCGAGTGATGTTGAAACTAAGGAGACAAACCGCAAGGACAGTTGATTTATTCAATTATGCTATTTGAATATGCATTTGGAAACGTTTAACTTAATATTCTATTTTGCATGAATTGACCAACTGTGGCACCGCAAATCGATAATGTTTTAATACGGATTATAAAGGATTTTAATGAAACTATGTTAGAATCTATTTGGTAGAGGCAGAGTCTGCATTGAGGTGCATAGAAAGTCATAAAACTTGGGATTATTTTAAAATACATTCAACCCAGTAACAAGCATGATACTAGTGCTTTGCAGCATTACAATAAATAGTCATTGTTAATTTAATTACATGAAGATAATGAGGACACGCGTTAGACCAAGCTGATAAGGAATACTCGGCTTATTGATGAAATCATTTTATGCGTTCACAGAATATTGTGCAAACCATAACCTCAACTCCACTAATTTTTAGTTCGACCATGTAGATTGATTTCAGAATGATTTTAGGGGTGTACCTAAGTGCACTGTGACTTTATAGACCCATTATGCTCCGTTGAGTTGGAGATCTAGTCGATGAGATACTTGACCACCTCTTCCAGTCCAATTTCCTTGATGAACCGGCGTATCTGGAGTGGATCTTCTTCTGACAGTTGATAGGCATCGAGGTGTTTCCTTCTTTTGTGGATTAGGTGCCCTGGGGTTTTCTCATTATTTATTTATTATTATTTTTTTTTTATAATTTGCATGTATCAAAGAGGATATGAATACCCTTATACTAATTTTAGCACACAGGCAGTTTGGCGGAAAGGGGAAGAGACAGAGAGAAAGACAGATTGATTTAGTTATTTCGAAACTCAGGTGGTATTAAGCTTTCAGTGAACTCCATGGGTGGCGTCCAGATAACTGGGGAGTATTTTTGTTTTGCTGTATTGCCTTTGGTTATAATTCACAGTATTTTTTTCCAACCTCCTAATGTCATCATCACGATTAAGTTGCATTTTAGCCATATGACCATCCTACTGCCAGTGTTATGCCTTCGCAGTAGAGTTGACATAAGCTTTCGCAATTGATCGACTTTTTTATTTATTTCATGAGAAATAAATAGATGATTTTTGAGAAATGATGTTACCACTACACCATGGCCACCGCAAAACCTGCAGTCTCCGCGTTGCTTATTCACAGTTTCGTGAGGTGTTCCTTAAGACTACAGTAACCCGTTAGGAAACATGTAAGACTGCACAGCCGCTTTTTGTTAATCTTTATACAGACCTTACTCCTTTTCCGTTTTAGCTTAGGGAGGTCTTCACTTTAGTTTATATTTTTTTCTTCCTTAGCTCTTCCCATATTGTATGCGGCCATTCACCTCCCTCTACTCGAACGTGGCCTGGTACCTAGTAGAGGGTGACTCTCGACCATCTTAGTATCCTGCCAGAGATACCAAGTTTTCGTGTAATCGATAGGCGACAAAAGGAATTGTTTGAAGGACGCAGTGAAAAATGATCGTTTCCAGGACTATTGACTTTTTTCCTTTTTTTTCCCGAACGTGTGGAAATTATTAAAAAAATTTATCGAAATTCCGGCTCAGTTGTAAATACGTAACGTGAATTTCGTATAAGATTGTGCTAACACAAGAATAGAAGCCGGACGACTATACTCGTAGACATCGCCGTGAGTTCGCTAATTGGGCGCTGGAAATGTTGACCGGAGATCCGGATTTTGTCCAAAAAATCATCTTCCCGGACGAAGCCCATTTTTGGCTCAGCAGCTATGTCAGCAAGCAAAATTGCTGTTATTGGAGCACCACAATCTGCAAGTATTCGACCAAGCATCAATGTTTTATAAAGATTGACTGTTTGGTGCGGTTTATGGCACGGCGGCATCATCGGGCCTTATTTCTTTCGAAATGAGGAAGGAGATACCGTTAGCTTCAATGGTCCTCGGTATAGAGCGATGTTAACCGACTTTCTGTGGCCAGAGCTCGACAACATCGATATATCCGAGCTGTGGTTCCAACAAGACGGCTCTACATGCCATACAAGCGACGCAACACTCGAAGTGGTGAAGGAGAAATTTGGCGACTGGACCATCTCACGGCGAGTGTTCATCAATTGGCCGACACGATCATGCGACTTGACATCTAAGTCCTTAGTCTACGTTAACAAGCCAACTACTTTGGACGAGCTCGAGGCCAACATTCGAGACGCTATTGCCGGAATAACGCCGCACATATTGGACCGAATCATCAAAAATTGGACCGACCACATGAAGCACTACCAGCGAAGCTGAGGCAGCCATTTAAATGCTATTCCATATATAATGGCATGAATATAGCTTCAAAATAAAGCCAGAATCAATTTAATATCTCATACTGTTGTTGTTTTATTTAAATTTTTTTTCCTATCGTTCTTATCTGGTCACCCTTTAGTGTAATAAAAGGCATCAACACATGTAGAGTAATTGGTATAAAATTAGTATCAAATTTCAAGGTTCTTTGTTTATGGGAAGTACCCTATAGGTTTTGATGATTAGTGCGTCATTGAGCCAGTCATAAAACAATCGTTTGTTAAAGTTTTGTATCTCAGGAACAGGTAGTAAAAGTGCTCCAAGTTGTTTCGTGCAAATAAGGTGGTAATGCACAAGTTGCTGGAAAACATGGCGGCTTTTAGCTGTCTATCAGTATTTACCTATGTTCTGACTAGGTACATCGCTTAAGTCAAACTTTCACTTTGACTTTTCAAAAGCTATACATATGTATAATGAATTAATGCATACGAGTACGTATCGAATTATACAAATTAATGCATACGTACTCGAATGATAGAAAGAAACATTTGTTGACGATTTGCACGAAGAAGAAAATATAGGTACACAGACAGGGACCGAACCTGAAATACCCTTGGTTTTAGCCACTAATGCTCTACCAACGGAGCTATCCGTATACATTTTCAAAAGTTGTTTACCAAAGACCGATAATGAAATCACTTTTAATGGATATTTTTCATCATGACAATTAGTTCGAATTTCCTGTAATTTTGTAGTAAAAACCTATTTCGTTGCTTATGTATCAGATGGCTTTGCAATTAATTTTGTTGAAATAACTCATCGCTTCGCAGCGGGTTTCCAATCTCAATGGGAAGTTATTAATTTCAAAATTCACATTTCATCAAAAGGAAAATTGATCTGCGTTATCATCATGTATTTCATGGCATTCCTGGAGAGACTATTGAATTTCGCAATTCACAGCAGCAAATGACGAATTACTTTCATGAATATTAATTAATTGGAGATTACCGCAGTCATCTCCTGTTTATTATTTGAGTTGAATTTAAATTCGTATTGACACTGTTCCTTAACAAAACACAAAATTTAGGTGTGGGATGAAATAAAAAGTGATTTTTCATACCAGCTGTATGTATTTGTATTGTGCTATATTTCAGGAGTAAATACTTATACTTTTGTGAAATCCTATCAGCCACATCCTAACAAAGACACACGGAGAGATGGAGAATGCTGAAGGACCAATAATTTAATTTTATAATTATTTACCAACACTATAGTAAGGTAAAATTATTTTACGCTTTATTTCTCTTATTCTATTAAATCTCATCAATCAATTTGAGAAAATAATTTTTCTTCATTGTTTTTGAGGGGGAAAAAGAAAAATATTCGTACCTAACACCTAGAACGAACAGCCTGTTTTATGTTGAAATTAATGATTATTTCGGATTATCCTGAACTCAATCCACTTAACCCCAATCTACCGGATGGTTGTATACATTTTTCATGCCACCAGGAGAGGTACACGATTAGCTGTACATTTTAGCCAGTTCATTAGGGGATGCCAGTTTCATTTACTTTTCATTTGAAGAGTAGATTTTCACAACAATAGGTTCTGTTGTTTTTTACCATAATTGGGTTAAATTGAAAATGGGCGGTAAAATCCAATTTATATTTCTTTTTGTTCACTCCGGTGGTGGTAATCGCTATTACCTTGATTTGAGGTGAAACTTCACCGTTGGCGCGTGTTTTCAATGAGATGCTAATGAGCTTATACTGTGCGCAGATTTGGTTCTCAAAATTTTGAGAATAAGTTTTGAAGCATTTCCTCTCGAATTAATTTACCTGAGAGGAGTGTCCTCGAAAATGATCAACTTGATAAACTGATTTTTGTTATTATTAAATTTGTTTGCTTTCAATTTTAGATCCAAATGACCGGATTGGTCCTTCAGATGATTGCTATGTAATAACGCCGCAACGTTTAAAGGAGATTTGAAGTCAGTTCTTGTACTGATTTCTCGATAACGATAAGTATGGTGGACGTGGTGATTAATGGTTCGATATTCATAATTCAAAGGAAAAGCTGCACACGAATTTGAACTTCCAGCTGCCGTTCTTTGGTTTTAGATTTATAAATTGTAAGAACTCTGACTAAATTGTATACCAAGGAAGCGAGACACCGGAGCTTGAGTATTGTTCTTACTTTTGGAGTAAAGTTCAGTTCGAAAAAATCTCCTTATCTACTCGACAGCATACAAAGAGAAGAGGTTCGCTTGTTTATTTTATTTAGCGTATGGCTTTGTATATTATTGTAATGCTGCACATACTAACATGTACAAAATATATGCATATAATCATTTTAAACTAACACTATGCATTCAAAGTTGACATTAAATATAAGTAAAATAAGCTATATCACAACATCTAAATTTCGTAATTAGTCTATCACAGTAAAGTTATTATTAATGTCAGCAAAGTCTTGGATATCCCCAGGATAGGAATGATGGGAAACACTTCCCCAGTGGAACAGTGAGTCTATATATCCTCCGTGATTCTGTTGAGTGTAGACCAGAGATTGCGTGGTAGGTCAAACTCAAAGAGTCGGCATGATGGGTTCGAGACTGTGATATTATCAGCTTTCATTGATGCTGCCCAATTAGAATTAAAATTGAATACAGCATGCGGCAGCTCTTCAGCGAGATTTATGGTTGCGTGCCGAGACTTTAGTCTCTGCTTACGTGACAGAAGTATTGTCATCGTGAATGGTCATTTCAGCGCTTGCCAACACCTTATTACATTCCCTCAGTAGCATGTTTAATCAGTGTAGGAGAGGTGGAACAGTTTTGCTAAGTACTGAGTACAATTTTTAGCATCGCATTGGCATTGATCTTATTGTGTCAGAGATGATCTATATGGTGTTCACTGTTCAGCCCTTAACCATATAGTGGTTACGGCGAAACACTTAGGCGAGCTAGAGTTAAATGCTAACGAGACTATAGCATCTGTCAAACAATGGTTAGAGTCAAAGAGTTTAGCTTCGGCAGGACACAAAACGGAGGCAGTGGTTATTAGTAGTCGCAGAATAAGAGAGACCATCAATGTCAAGGTGGGGAGTCATACAATAATCTCCAAAAGATGCATTAAATATCTCGGCAGTATGATAGATGACAGGCTAAACTTTTGTAACCACATGGAATACATGTCAAAGAAGGCATCGAATGTATATGAATATACTGCCAAGTGGCCCACAAAGCAGCAGGAGACTATTATTGTTTACAGTTCTGATCTCAACAATGCTCTACGCATCTCCAATCTGGGCTAATGCATTAAAATTAAAAAAAAATCGATCGCGTATAAACAGCGTCTATAAACTAACAATATAGGACAATTTCCGATGAGGCGGCGTACGTCATTGCTGGTATGATTCCTCGACATCCTTGCTGATGAAGCTAAAAGAATTCAGATTGGAAAAACGGACAACATTTCAGATAAAGAAATTACAAGACAAGTGAGGTCATTATCGCTTACAATGTGGCAAAAACGATGGGATACCTCACATAACTGTCGGTGGACACGCAAACTAATCCCCAGCATAGAACCGTCGATAAGTAGAAGACGTGGGGAAGTAAACTACCAATTGACGCAATTTTTGCCGGGCCACGGCGGCTATAGCCGAGACCACCATCGCTTTAGATTAGACATCTCGCTAGAATGCCCAACATGTCCTGGGTGCGAAGAAGACCCGGAATATGTCCTTTTTAATTGCCCAAAGTTCCTTGAGGAAAGACGAAGATTGGAGAGCGAAATAAATAAAACACTTAATGCTCCAAATATAATAGCAGAGATGCTAAGATCGGAGAGCAGTTGGGTCGCAGTTAGCACATTATTAACTAGAGTACAAATCGAGCTCAGACAGGCAGAAAGCCAGAGAAGAATGCTGGAAATTCAGATAAGGAAGGCCGTGTCAACCGGAATACCCTCCCCGCGAAGTAATACCTGGCGGTGGTTCCGCGGGGCGAGGATCTGAGCTAGCGGGGGTAAGGTTTAGGCAGTAAGAATCTGACACTACTGTGCAACTTGAAGTGCGGTGCCTATGCAAGGTTCCCCCTCCGCTTAAAAATAAGCCTATAGTCTGCAAGTTGGCTGGTTAGATGCGTTGAATTGCTCAAGGTCTAGGGTTAGAGCTCTCACTATGCTCGCTATGTCTTTATACTGAGCCACAATTGCCAGTTCATCTGCATATCCATACATACTCGTATATTGCTGATGTAAAAGTTAAAGAGCAGAGGAAGGAGGACGGTCATGAGATCTAAGAAGTAGAAAAACTCCAATGCTTCTTCCGCTTACCATCAACAACACCTAACTCATGTACTGCTGCCATAAACGGGCCTAACAGCCCTTTTCATATATTCTAATGACCACACACAGCGAAGAGAACTCGTTGAATGGATTATGGAACACCAAGTGGATGTTCATTTTTCAAACAAAATCGTCTTCAGCAATGAGGCTCATTTTCATCTCGATGGCTTTGTTAATCGTCAAAATTGTCGAATTAAGGGTTCAGAAAATCCACGAGTGATTGTTGAGAAACAAATGCATCTACAACGTGTTACTGTTTGGTGCGGATTTTCGGCTGGAGGCATCTTCGGACCATTCTTCTTTGAAAATGCGGTTGGCCAGGTAATAACAGTTGAAAAGACAGTTTTGTGTACCTAAATTACAAAATATAGATGTTGACAACATGTGGTTTCAACAAAACGGTGCCACACGCCATACAGCCCGAGAAACAATTTAATTACTGCATGAGTCATTTCCTGGTCGTGTAATTTCCCGTTTTGGTGATCAGTATTGGCCACCCAGATCATGCGATTTAAAGCCGTTGGAATTTTTTCCTTGGGTTTTTTGAAGTTTAAGGTTTATGCCAACAAACCCATGAACACCCACGTCTTGAAGGAGCAAATTGAGGGCTGTATCAACTAAAAACCTGTGATTTATAATAAAATAATTTTTTGCGAGAATTTTGGAAAACCCTTTATATAGCAAAAATGCTTGCAAATAATATTGAAGATTTAAAGTATGCAATTTCGTACAAATGATGGTGAAAGCTTAACTTGTTATACAACACCATTCACTGACAAAAATTGCACACACTTCTTCACACATTGATCCTATTTTCTGCAAGTATCTTTAAAACATTATCTTATTTAAAGAGAAGTGTAAAAGTAGTCGTATACTAATAATTGGCCGGGTATTTGTGCCATTACCCTACTTGGAATTTTCGAGTCCTTCACAGTATTACTGGTATCCATTGACCTTTCCGGTAAGATATTGGCCCTCGAAGAATGATCGTTCATTTACTGGTACTCTAAATGTCATATTGAACGTATGTTCCCAGGTGATATTGATCCGACGACACTAGGTATTTCTTTAACTTTTTTTTTAGGTCTTCTATCTTTTAGTCGAGCAACAGAGTAGTTGGAAAAATTTAGCGATTCAGTTTTTGTTTTTATTTTAATTTCATCGAATTATGAATACGTATACATAATGTATGCACCTCTATCGAAAAATTAAAACACTTTCAGAATATGACATTATTTCCATGGAATTGCTAAAATTGAATTTTTCTAAAGCATTTTTTCGTGCTTGTAGTAGGTAGTCTATTAAATGAGTTTGTGCCAACAAGAATGATTTAAACAAATTGGATAGAAGCAAAAATACAAAAATGCTTCTACAGGCTATTTTAAGTAGAAATTATAATTATAATGAATTGTTAAAAATTAAAAATCATCTGACATAAAATATTTGCTACTTAAATTCATATGCAATCATGGTAAAGATCGGATTACAACAACTTCACCATAAAAAAAAGGACCAAATAATTATTATCTCTTAACTCGATTAAAATGTTCAAAGGATACAGCACAGACAGTGCGACTACGTGAAAATGAATTTGCCTTCATCTATTGTCTATTCATTACAGCTTAACTTTTGTAATGCAAATTGTGGTAGCAATGTTATCTAGTCGTGGTCGTCGTCGTCATCCTGACACAAGTCTTTGAGTGTGCACACAGTGAATTTCTTTTTGCGCGTACCATCATAGTTGTTTCTTGCAAATTTTTCATATTTTTTTAAGTTAGATTAAATAAATAAAAGAAATATATGTATGCACCACAAGTCGACTTTATTCAAATAATATGTACTCGTACATATGCCATGTTGTGTATGTATGTATGTTCTTGGTTATTAACAACTGAAATAATCCACCCGCATATTTTACAATTAGTCTAATGGCGCGGTGCGGTGAACTGATTTTCAATGTATGCATTCATTGTGAACACCGAATATTTGCCAAAGACCACAAACAAATCGCTACAATCACACCAGATTCATAGGGAAAGTGAGAATTTTTCTGTGGTCTCTCCCCTTTCGTTCAATGTAATTGGACCACACATTGTGATCCTGTACGAGTGTGTAATTGGGCTATGTACGAGTACCCAGGCGGATGCACACAGCAGGGTGCACTGCACTACCGTCACGATGTTTAGCCACTGTGTTTGACTTTCTGTCGGTTTTTATGTTTACACACTATCCTACTAGGGTGTCTTCTCTTTATACAATACAATGGTAACATAGAGAAATAATGGAGCAATTCTCATAAAAGCATATATACGAGTAGGTATAGTCAAACCTCTTTTATTCGGAAATATTTTATCTGCAAAAATTATCACCCTTTCCGGATGAATTCTATTATGAAGAATATTTCACTCTAATATCCGGAAAATTCATCCGGAAGAATACATGTGTATGCCCTAAAATATGCAGGATGTTTATTTTTCGATCAGATTTTTAAAAAAAAGATAAAGAACAAATTTGAAAGTTTTTATTCCTTCAGGTTAAAACTGCCTTAAGAAAATTAAACTGTTTTCAGAGTTCCGGCATTTACAAGTTAACAAAAAGTAAGAAGTGAGAGTCAGTTGCCTGTCAATCCCTCTACCCATCTGCCGGTTACAGCCTCATAATTTTTGAACCGTTCGACGTAGAAAGTTTAAATTTGGACTAGAGATTAATTTTCAAATCCGCAGATAGTTCAAAAGTAAATGTTTTGGAAAAATTGAAATATTCTTTTTGTGGGTATCGGATGAAGCTGCCGATGTCTTTATTTTAAAAATGTATCGATTAGTTATTATATCTTCATCAAGTTTCGAAAAAAAATCCAAAATACTTTCAATAGGTTTGTCTTCCCCTACCCCTTATCGCTGAATCTAATGAATCTACAAATTTTGAAATCACTTTTACAAAATACTGGAAAATTACTTCGATTTTGATACATACACGAAGGGCTTATGAAAACAGGAAAGATAGACAAAATGAGGAATACTGCCCGTCGTCTTGCTTTTTTGAATAGCCGCATACTTATTCTCATTTCTCATGAAAATTGGCCCAGCCGTTTAGGCTGCGTAAGGTAAAAAGTAGTCACGGGGATGTAGAATTTCAGGAACCTGAAACATATACCAGTGTTTTCTTAACTTCGTCGTAGTACGTTAAAAAATAAAACACTCATAGGTTAGATTAGGTTGAGGTTGAGGTGGCTGTCAGCTAAAATCCAACACACTTAGACCAATAATAGGTGCATTGTGATACCACATGGGTTTGGAAAATGTTCTCTAGTCTACTGATTCAACCATTTGGAGCTTCTGATGAAACGTAGAAGGTTCCTAACGTCTATTTTTTTCAGATCATTTAGATCGTTGAAACAGAAGGCTCCTAAGTGGAGTTTCTTTCTTTGGGAGAGAGCTGGTCAGGTGCAAAGAAGGTGAAGAATAGTCTCCTCCTCCTCCTCTTCCCTTGTTGCCATTATCTTCGCCTGGTTTGGGAGACGAAAAGAGAGGTTTAGATTAAGCCTATCAGAGAAGACACCGCCACCCACCCCGTCGTTAGTTTTTGAACCGTCGGTATATAAATGTAACGACTTATCTTCCGTAAAGCTTTGTTGGAGAAGGTTAAGCTTGTTCTATTAAGTGATGGGGGGGTCAATAGGTGGGATTTTATATTTCCTTGAGAAGAGGACAAGTTCGGTTTTGTGGGGATTCACTCCTAGGCCACACCGAGCTGTCCACCTACATAGCTTATTCAAAGCATTTTGTAGGAGCTCTTTTAAAGTAATGAGGTGTTTACTAGAGACTGCTAAAGCAAGACTTGCATAAATATTCTTAAGTAGAAGGCAGAGCAAATAGAATGGAGGTGGGCAGCTACATATGTAGTATTTGCATGTACCTTTTATAAATCAGAGATAATAACATGTAAAGGGGCGATGAAAATTAAGGACAATTGTAATTTTGATAATGAATGCAGAATAGGGTATGACATAATCCATTCCAAACAGCCAGTATATGCTTTCCATGCTTTCACTCTAATGTAATCCATCACTTAGCATTTCTACATGGCATCCGTTTAGTTTAGCTTCCTCCAGTAACTTCAGTAACGTACAACTGTCGGCTAAAAGTCCTCTTTATTGCAATATTAGTTCCTCTGTGGTGCAGGAAGAAATATATTTTAATAACCAGAATAATATGACAGGATGAAGTTTTGTGGTTACTCCGGTATCCTTCTTCGGTCTTTCTGCAACGGATGCTATATGCAACTACAGATTTGCAATGACTAGATATGTATTTGCCAAGGATTATATGTAGACTGTTGCAAGTTGTACTGTCGTAATTCAGGAACAAATATATAAGTAGCTAAATGTAGATTTGTCGTTTAGGTAGAGGACAAACATTTGAATTTTCAGGTGGCTTTAATTAAATTCATAAACATTGTGTAATCTAATAAAAGCATAGACTTATGTACGTAGGTTGCCAACCTTATTATTTATAGAAAAATATTTGCACTGAGTCATATTTCTCTGCAATTCAAAAGCATTGTTGATTGATTGCGCTCTACATGCCCTATGTATCTAAGACTGTTGACTTTAACACTTCTGACTGGCATGTACGAGCACTCCAGGTTGCTACTTACCTTGTACAGTTGATTGTTTAATCTGGGCCTCCAACCACTAATTTTAAAAAGGAGACAGGTTGCATTAGGTGGAGAATTTTCCTTCCGAAGAGTCCAAGGATTTGCTCGTTGGACATTGACACTGGCCTGCATTATGATACATACGTAAGCACTGGAGCTACCGTGGCAGAGCTCTGGTCCTTTAGTGCAAATATTTTGCCCAGAATTTAGGCCAGAAATTGGACAACTTCTAAAAGAGGTACAATCCTTTCTAAGATAATATTAAATAAGTAGCGTGATAGCATCAACACGTCACTCTGCCGAAATTGTTTGCTAGTGGTGGTAAAGGCAGCCTTAATATCGATGTTGAGATGGTGAGACTAATTGTGAGTGTCCCCTTATTTAAAAATAGGGCATACTGGCAATAGAATACAATCGCCAATGTTTAAGTACTAATAAGTTGGTTAATGCAGCGAACTAGATTAATAGCTCCAATGCCTTGTTGTCAACTCTTTTGTATGGGCTCGTTAATATTCGCATTGCAACTTGAATAGCTTGCGTAAACTTCGATTTTTCCTGCATTCCTCATTATATCATGCATGGATTCATCGCGTTCTAATGACTTTCACACGATGACTAAAAATCTCCTCTGCAAATGATATATATGAATTATTATTTTTTTTTTTTGTCGGGGTAGGAAAGACTCCAACACAGACTTGATACCGGTCAACCTCCTGTTAATTAGATTTCTTTGTCTTTCGTAGAAAAGCAAATAAGAGCTTCAATGATGAAGAGCTTATATCACAGATAATAATAGTTTATTATCTGTGCTTATATGGTATCAGCACTCACCACATCGGCTCCAAAGCTCTGCCACCTGACACGAGCAAAGGCAGGATTATCATAAAAAAGAGTTCCGCAGTATCGTCCCCCTCTCTACTGGCGTTGCAAATGGTACTGTCGCTTAAGCCCAACACATAAAATGCTTGGCAAAAGTAAAATGGAAAGCAAATACGTCAGTAAGTAAGTTGTGTGTAGTGTTTTTTTTTTTACTGAGGAACGGCAAGAATGCCGCGGATTTCTTAAAGACGTCTGTTTACATCCCAGAGAGACATATTATCCACGAGTATGTTCATAGGAAACCCAAACGTCAATGGAATCCCTGACCGAGGACGCAGTAAGACCCAGCATAAGTTCAGGTACTGAGAAGTCATCCTCTGAATCTTGTTTAGCAAGTTCATCGGAGATCTCATTCAACATTGTATTTAAAATAGAGTCAGGCATGGTAATGTATATTAGATAATGACGTTCCTCTGAAGAGAGAATCGTACTATTGTATTGTAAGTTTTTTAAAGTGGTCGGTTGTGTTTTTTTTCTATCTCTCAAGTAGTCATCCCAAAATTGATGACACAGTATTTCCAGAAGAAAAAAAAAAGATTAATCCAAAACAACATTGAAGCAAACACAACCTCCTTTTAAAAACATTTGAAGTTTTTTGTTTATTACTCTTTTTTTTAAATAAATCAACTGTAATATCCTTTGGTTTATTTACTTTCCTCTCTCTAAAGCACAAATACTGATACACTTACATATATAAAAATTGCTTTTTACAACATGTTCCGAATGCCTCAGCGATTTCCCAGCCGATGAAGACTTCGGGACATGCTATAGGTGCGATAGAAAAATGCACTACGGATGTACGACCATCGTCGAAAAATCATATCGGAAAATGACTTTGGCTAAAAGGGATGAATGGAATTGTCCAACCTGTAGAAAGGAACTCATGTCATTTCCCTTTTCCCCGAAAGACTTAGCGTTTGCGTTTTCCGTAAAGTCTTTACTTCAAACAAATACTCAAATCCTGGATCTCTCCCCGAAATCCGTGACACCGTGTCACAAGCTCCTATCAAAATAAAGACGAACAACTTAGACGAGCCAATCAAATCTTAAAAATAAAAAAAGCTCCTAGCATCGCATCTAGGTCTAGGCTAGTATTACTCCCAAAATGTTGAAGGAACTACCCAAAGTTGCCGTAATTCAGCTTTTGCATATATTAAATGCTTCACTACGCCTTAGTTACGGAAACAATCCAATATTATCGTAACCAAATCAGAAAAAAAGATTATACGAACCAATTTAAATTCAGGAGAAGACATAATACTATTGAACAAGTGCATCGCATAATTACAAAAATTAGAAGAGCGTTCCAAGATAAACAATATTGTTCCGCTTTGTTAATAGATATTAACCCAGCCTTCGATAAGGTTTGGCACAGGGGCCTGTTACACAAAATAAAGATAATGCTTCCGCAAAACACCGATGGCATTCTAGAAAGTTATCTTTCCCATCGTAAATTTCGTATTAAATACAAGAACTTTACGTCCCAACTATTCAACATCGAAGCCGAAGACCCTCAAGGGAACATCTTGGGCCGGTTTTTGTATTTAATTTATACATCTGATATGCCAACTAACCACTTCACACTCACCTCAACAATGGCAGACGACACAGCAATTATTAGTTCTCATAAAGACCCAAAACTCGCATCTCAACGACTCCTAAGTCATATCCATGGCTAAGAAAATGGTTGGAAACTTGGAGAATAAAAGTGAATGAAACCAAATGTGCTCAGATTACATTTACCATCACGCCCCATGGTTCATTAGAAATGCCCATGTCTTACGTGACCTGAAAATCCCTACTGTATAAGAAGAAATTGGAAGATATGCTAACAAATATATCAACAAACTGGAAATCCATCCAAATCCTCTCGCTAGAAACCTTTTATTTTCACATAGGCATGACGTACATTTTACCAAGAAAAAAGATACTCTGAATTTAATAGATACTCGTAATGTTTAAATCTTAGTAAAATAATTGTTATATCTTTGAATGAAACAAGTTAGTTCAATAAATTGGTAGAGAACATTATTGTATTTTTAGCTCCTAAGATTTGTTAAATTATTGTTATATGTATGATTTTCTAAAACGAAAATAGCTGAAATAACGCCAGCGCAACCACTATACAAGCGATTGAGAAGCGTGAGTTCTCCTGATGCGAAAGGTACAACTTCAGCAACAATATTTATCAAAAGAATATAAATTACAATATAATTCCAGTAAATCTAATCAACTATGAAAGTCTACATCTTGAAATTACCCATAAAGGCACTAAAAAATACAAGTATATATCTGTACATGCAATTTATAGACGACCAGAATTAAGTGTTGCGAGATTCATGGACGAATTAAATGAAACCATCAAAGCAGACAAAGAAAACATTGTGTTAGGTGGTAAGTTTTGAAATAAATAAATGGAGATGTTGGTTTCGAAAGGACTGACAAGTTTAATCAAACAATCCTCGCTTGTTGACCTCAAAAGGAACACTTCAACACTTATTTTTATTGATTACATAAATATATGTTAGCATCACAAAACTAGATATATTCTCAGCTATAACTGAAACGGATCTTTGCGATCACTACATCGAGCTGTATGCAACAAAAAGCTTAAACAATAACCAAACGAATGTCCAAGTTGATGTTAAAGACATTCGCCAACAAAAAGTTAATGAGCTAATAGAGCAAATGAACTGGCAAAATATGCTAGAAGAAAATGATGTTGAAAAATTTATAACACTTTTGTAAGAGAAATAAATAATATATACACTCAAGCAAGTAAAACAAAAATAACCAAAAAAAAAATCGGAAACAAAAACAATGGATTACCACCTAAATAATTTCAATGTGTAAAAAGAGAGACTAGCTCTATAGGAAATGGAAAAATAGCCCAAGGAGTAAAAGCTATGAAACTGAGTATAAGAGTTTTCGATATCTTGTAAATAAGAACATCAACTTATAAAAGCTTATTTTTATAAACAACAATTCGTAAATACTAAAAATGATCCAAGGAAGACACGGAACATTGTTAACGAACTTCTGGGAAGAAAGAAACGTTCTATAGATGGAACTATTAAAAACAATTTCCCGAATGCTAACGAAGGTCTGAATGACATCGTCCAAATATTTGCGGAGCAATTTTCAAACCAGGCTTCAAAGACTATGCATGTATGTAATATAAGGGCATCAAACCACATAAACTGGGAACTACAGCAGAGTATTTTTTTTGAAGAAGCAAGCGAAAAGGCAATTTGTAAGATGCTACATCAACTGAACAGCAAAAAGGTCCTGGAGCCGACAATATTAGACCAATTGATTTAAAAGTAAATGCAGTACACCTCGGACCGAATGGTCCATGGCTTGTAACCCGGACAAGCCTCAGTGTAAATAACAGCCACCAAATTTAAGGTTTCTCCAATCACTACATTAAAAAGAGGTTTCCATCTGGTAGTACATACAATAGTGGTGGCGTCATATAAACTTGTCATGTACCGCTTCGTACCTCAAATAACAACCTACTCTTATGCAACGGGAGACATTTCGAGCCTTCGTTTCGTAGCCAACAGTCAACAGTTTGCATGCCATTATGAACTATTTGTTCACTCTATCGAAAGGAAAATAAGCCTACTCTAGATGTGTTATTTTATAATTACAAATCAACGTATTGAAGTATGTCTGTTTACCTACTTCCATTTGTAAATTTATAAATGCATAGTGGAATATTTTCGGAAATGAATGTAATTTGCATATTCCTATTTGAAATATTGTATTCCTTCAAATTAGTACAATTATTAGCGTTCTCCATCTATTGATATTCAATTTATTTTCATTTGGGTTTTATGTGTGCATGCAACTGCAAATCTACCCACTCTACTAAATAAGTGATACCACAAATTTCTATGAAAAGAACGAATGAGATTTTTGAATTTACAAAGGTTATCCTATTTGCACATCCTTTGTGTGAATATTCATGGAAATATATTATTTACTCAAATATACAAACAAATAGCTCAGATCGATACTCCATACGTAATTAACTATTTCAAAGCTGTACTGTTTTCCAGCGATATGGATATATGTATATTTACATACATCCATTTCTATCAAATAGGAAATAAATATAGTTACATTATCTAGCATCCCCGCACACTATCATTTATCCACATCACGAACACCGGATGCCCCCTAATGCGCTCACCACGGAGGTATAAATGACATTCAATGTCACACTGTGAACATTGAATTCTGGACAAAATGTGCAAAATGGATACAGATACAAAAGTATCTGAAAATAACGAGGAGTATAAAAAAAAAAAATTGATACAATTCTGAAATACTTCGATGATAGTCTTTCTCGTATGCAAACTTTACCAGCAGCTTCACTTGAATGGATAGGGTATAGATCCAGTGATAAGTTGGTTATGCACATCCAAAAGCATTCTATAAAAAGCCACACAGCAGGAGAATGACGACGATGATGATGAAAATGTTGATATAAAACTGTGAGGAGCTCGCACCCGTTTTATTGGAATGAATAGTTCGAGAATCATTGCGTGTGATAAAAGGAAAAGCAAACAGTGGAAAAAGTCTATGCAGAGAGGAAATTTCGGATAAATTGTTAGTAGTTTGTTATTTAATATTTCGTTTGATCAATTTACCAAACAAATTGTTATACAAAACCTATCCGGTTTTTTATCGTTGTAGTTTTTACTTTCACCGATAAGAGCATGTATTCGCTTCGTGAAAATGTTCGATTTCGAGTCCAATCTTGGTACTATTATAGTACAATCTGAAAAAGTGGGATTTAATCCGAAACTGTATATCTGGGGTCTGAAGGTTAATGCCCAGAGGCGAAATTTAAATTTTATAAACGCAAAATTTATGGTACTTTACTAGTGCCCGATTTTCATAAAAATCGATTTTCTCGAATACACCTCCAACGATTTGGTTCAAATTAGATATTTGAGCTTGGGAATATGCTAAAAGAAGGCGTACCAGGATTTTGGCAACAAAATCGTATACCTGCAGTTTACGTTTTGGCTTGTTTTTGAAACTAGATTGAGGCTATGACTCAAACCAAATAACTAAAGACTAAATTTTGAAAAATTGTAAATATATTTTGTTCGGTTTTTAACGGATTAAAAAAAAAAAATTAAACGACCGTTTTTAATTCAAAGTCAGTTTGCAAGTAAACAACATATAAATGCAAATACGGGCACTTTATTTGTAGTACGTACTCCTCGGCGTGTTGCCCCTTTACTACCATCGTAGTAGTTCTAATTACAATCGCTTTCCCCAAAATTCAAATATGCTACTAAGTGCCGCAAATCTATTCCGCATTTATTAATTTATTTTTTTTTTCTGTAAAGTTCAATAAAATTTATTAGAAAGCTTTCATTTATGTATTCAATTTCAATTTCACCAGAGAACGAAAAAACATTTGACCGATGTTGAACTCTGCGCTCATTTTTGGAACCCCATCTCCAAATCGGAATTGTCTTTAACACGTTGACTGCCAGGACAGTTTTACTAGTGCGTACGCCGTACGCCAACTCTGTTGAAAGATACAAGAAACAAGAAACTTCTGCGAAACATGCCCCGAAAAGCCAGCTCTATGTGTGGGTAATTGCTTTAAAATCTCCCACCAAAAATTATAAAAATTATAATACATTTTGAAAAATTAAACAATGTTATTGAATTAAAAAATAACTATAAAATATTTTGACTTTTATTTCATTTTAAAATAAGGTTCACTCATAACTTTGGTTATTTTGCAATATTATGCTTATTGCAATTTCAAATTTCAAGTTAAAAATTGGAAGTGTAGAGGCTTATTTCTCTTAATTGGGGTTATTTTTATTGCCACATAGAAATTAGAGAGTCTAGGTTTGTAGGCTACAGAAAAAATGACAAATCAAAAATCATCTACCAAGTACGACTATACTCGTAGGTGGCGTACTGAACCAGCCGCTTTACAACGAGTATACTCGTAGTTGCCAGTCAACGTGTTATAATAGACGTACGATGGGAATGATTTATCCTTCCTTATGTCCTGTATCCCCTTGTGGGTCCTAGGGCCTCTACAACGCCTACGCGCCATCGTGTGCGATTTCTGGAAATGTGCCTCAGCTCTCCCCAACTCTTTCCCAGTTGCCGTGCTTCCTTCTCAACTGTTCTGCGCCACGTACTCCTAGGACCGCCGCGTATCCTGCCATCCTGGGTAAGCGGGTTCCATTGCATCGCTTGGTTAGCTATGGACCTGTCACCCTTTCGGAGAGTGTGACCGATCCACTGCCACTTTCGTCGTATGGTTGTGCCTATAGGTTCATGGCCCGTTCTCTGATAAAGCTGTTCGTTAGAGATACGGTTTGGCCAGAATATCCTTAAGATGTAACGTAGACACCTATTGACAAACGTTTGCAGCTTCCTCGTGATAGTGACGGTCACTCTCCAGGTACCACATCCATATAGCAACACGGATTCAACGTTGGAACGGAACAGTCGTAGCTTGGTGTTTAAGCTAATTGCATTACTTCGCCAAACTATGGATAGCATCCCAAACGCAGATTTTGCTTTACCTATTCGGCTGGCTATATCCAGTTCGGTTCCGCCATCAGTTGAGACAATACTCCCAAGGTACTGGAAACTCTCTACTCTCTCAACCGTTTGTCCAGCAATGCATATATGAGTTGATGAGTTTGGTCCTAGGCTGATCATTTTTGTTTTTGCCGAGTTAATTTTCAGCCCAACGACGTCTGCTTCCCTCTCCACATTTGCTGTCATTTGGTGAAGGTCCATTATTCTGTGAGACAGTAGGCATACATCGTCGGCGTAGTCGAGGTGTTTGAGTTCAGATGTAAGAGTCCATCGAATTCCTCCATTTCCTGTTGATAAGGCCGCATTCAGCACATCGCTAATCACCAATAAAAACAATATTGGTGAAAGTATGCAGCCTTGTCGAACCCCACTTTGGACTTCGAATTCCTCAGACAGCCTTCCTCTGTGCAAAACGTGACATGTGGACCCATCATATGTAGCTTTGATAATTGCTATTAATTTATCCGGAATGCCTCTCCTGCGCAAGGCACGCCAAATAAATTCCCGATTGACACTATCAAACGCCTTTTCAAAATCGATGAACAACAGGTGAAGTGGTGATCGATATTCAACGCATTGCTCGATGATGATCCGCAGGGTGTTGATGTGGTCGACACAGGAGGATCCAGAGCGGAAACCTGCTTGTTCGGCGTCAAGTGTGTCTTCAAGGTGTTCTTTGATTCGCTCCAGGATGATTCTAGCTATTATCTTGGCTACAGCAGGCAGCACGCAGATACCTCTCCAGTTTTCGCACTGCATTAGGTTGCCTTTTTTAGGGAGCTTGACAATCATTCCCTTTTTCCACTCATCTGGAAAACTCTCGTCTTCCCATGTTCTCCCGACAAGTGGGAACAGTAGCTCTGCCGATGCTGTTGGCGCAGCTTGAAAAAGCTCCGCGGGTATGCCGTCAAGCCCTACCGCCTTATTAGTTTTCAGTGCTTTGATTGCGGTAATAATCTCTTCTTTACTGGGGGTTGTGGTGCGAATTCGGGAACTTCTTTCTACGGACACTTCAGTCTGACTTGGGTGCATATTGCTGGCGAATACTCGGTTTAGAACCGAAGCAAAATGCTCCTTCCATCTCTTCAGTTGATCCTCATCCGATATTAGCAACGAACCGTCTAAGCCTTTCACTGGGTGTTGAGTAGAGCTTCGGCCACCTATAAGCTCTTTAGTGATTCTATAAACGGTTCTGCTGTCGCACCTCGCTGCTGCTTCTTCTGCTTCCGTAGCCAGCGCATTGATGTAATTGCGCTTGTCACGTCTCACGCTACGCTGTACTTCTCTCATCTTCACGCGATATAGGGACTCAAGCTCGATCCTCCCTGCTGCTGGAGTTGCTGCAATTTGAGCTCTTAGCTGTTTTCGTTCGTTGATCCTTCCCCAGGTATCCTCGGAAAGCCACGCCCTATGGTTTCCCTGTGATCGACCGACAATCCTTTCAGCACCTGATGTGAAAACAGTTTTCACAGCGCACCAATGGTCTTGGATGGTGGCGGGCAGGGAGCTGCTGATTGTTTCCACTCCACGTGAGAGATGGTCCCTTAATTCTTGGCGCACTGTGGGAACTCTCAGTCGGTCTACATTGAACCTAGGTATTCTTGTGTCGTTAGATCTACGAACGGCAGCAGTGCGTAGTCGGAGAGTAGCTATCATAAGATGGTGATCTCGTACCAACCCCATGTCGGCACCTCGCCTGTTTCGGACGTCTAGGAGACTACTTCTAAAACGACGACTGATGGCAAAATGGTCAATTTGGTTGGAGGTTGCTTGCCTGTCAGTTGACACCCAACTGATTTTATGGCAGGCTTTGTGCTCAAACATGGTGCCACCTATGACAAGACGATTTGCGTTGCAAAAGTCAACAAATCTTTCGCCGTTGTCATTCCGATTGCCTAGTCCGTGCCGTCCCATAACATGTTTGAGCCCTTCGTTGTCGCAGCCTACCTTGGCATTCAGGTCCCCCATCACAATGACAATGTCGCCATTGGGTGTTGCATTATGAACAGCTCCCAACTGGTTGTAGAAGTTCTCCTTTTCTTCCTCAGACGAACCATCCGTGGGGGCGTAACACTGTATGATGGTGACGCGACGTACTCTCGTCCGGAAACTGGCCGTTAAAATCCTATCACCGTGCGGTTGCCAGGTAATTAGGCCTCTGCGTGCTGTTGGCGTTAGCAGCAGTCCAACTCCATATCCACGGGGGTTTCCGGTTGGTCTTCCGGAGTAGAGTAATACAGTATTACGCGTTGGGGATTGGTACTCACCCGCATCTAACCATCTTATCTCGCTTACTCCCAATATGTCCAGCCTATATCGCATGAACTCATGCTCCAATTGAAGGAATCTGGCGTTCTGAGGTCCTTCACTCTGAGAGTCAAGGAGCGTCTTCACATTCCAGAAACCAATCTTAGTCCGGGTACGATAGCCAAAAGTCGTCAACGTATTATCAGTCCTTATCCGAGGCATTGTGTCGGTTTCCATAGCTATTGTAGTTTCGGTAACGCGGGTTGCTGGCCCAGGTTACCTAGCCTAGGCATAAGACCCTAGACAATCTCGCACTTGCAATTTTGGCCTATATGTATAAGGATTTATACATGCAGTTGCCCGGGGACCACCACGTGGAGGTAAAGCAAGCACTACATTACGAACTTGATTGTTGCGCTACTGGTCCAATCCATTTTTGGACAGTCAGTAGTTTCCCGATCAATCGCCATGCAGATCCCCAAATGGGAATGATTTAGGGGAGTTTTGAAACTTTTTACCACCACTACATCCGATTGTGATGGAGTGACTATACATCAGACCAAGCCAATAAACCCAATTTCATAAAAATCTATTAAGTGGTTCTTTAGTTTATTGGCTATACTTCTGCAAGCTAGACAAAACAGTTTTTTATTGTTGGAAATCCTAAAAGAAAATATCGGTGTTTTTTTTGCTCTATTTACTTGTTAATTGATGAAATAAAATAAAAAAATAATAGAGGGCCTGTATCCGTTTAGAGTTTCGTGGAAAAGGCCTTTTACAGGGTGCAGTTATACTGCACTGTATTGATGAAAAGACGATAGTCCCAATTCACCAATTTGGATTTAGAAATAAGGACTGATCAGGTGCATAGAATCACAGATAAAATCGAAAAAGCATTTAAAAAGAAAAATTGTGATCTACAATATTTCTTGATATAGTACAAGCTTTCGATAAAGTCTGGCACAAAGGATTGATCCACAAATTACAAAAGCAACTGCCAAAGCAGAATTCTAAAATTCTGGAGTCATATATGATACATATATCAGATCGATTCTTCAGAATGAAGCAAGAAACAGAGTACTCAACATTAAGAGAAATTAAAGCGGGCGTACCACAAGGCAGTGTATAGGATTTTGTGCTCTATCTCTTATTTACTAGCGATCTGCCTGAAAGTGGAGAAACCACTACAGCAAACTTTTGCAAATGATACTGCTGTACTTGGGAGCAACTGTCGAAATAGCAACAAAAAAACTTCAAGTGGCAATAAACAGTATTTCAGAATGGATTAAAAAATGGCAGATTAGATTAAATGACCTAAAGTCAGTCCATATTAATTTTATATATAAAAACGTACCACACATTCCAGTACACATAAACAAGAATGTAATGGAATACTTAAATACAGGCATGAACTAAACTGTATTGGAAAGCGCATGTAAAGAAAAAGAGGGATGAGTTGAACAGTAAAATGTATTGGCTTATTGGGAGATACTCATCCCTGTCCAAAAACTATTGCTTTAAAAGCAGGTCCTGAAACTGGTATGGACCTATGAGCTTCAGTTGTGGGCATGCACATGCTAAACAAATTTACAAAAAATCGAAGTCTTCCAAAATAAGGTACTAAGGAACATAGTTAATGCGCCTTGTTACATACGCAAAGCTGATCTACGTAGAGATCTTAATATTGAAGTGATTGAAGATGAAGTTAAAAAAGCTGCTCAAAGGCACAAACGTATGCTTCTTAACCACGTTAACAATGTAATCAGGAGACTAAGATGGGTAAAACCTCTTGATCTGTAAGAGTTAGCTAAGTCCAAGAAATTATTAATAATAATAATATTTTCAAACAAAAAAGTCTTGAAATCCGACAAACGGCGGATTTTTCTTTTCTATTTATCAAATAATTCAAAAAACGAATTGCTGATTAGTCGAACGACTAGGAGCAATCCAATTCGAGATGAAGAAAGTCAGTCCCCCAGGGGGTTTTTTAGATCGCGTTAAAGTCCCTCACTATTACAGAAGCATATCTCGCGTACTAGCTCTGCAATATCTTTCGATGATTTTTATTTCAAACGAACCATACATATGAGTATGTGGATGTGTTTTGCAGTATTTTTTTAAAGCCTCAGAATTTCAAAATTCTGACATTGGATTTGAATTCAGGGACCCCGAAAACCGCTCGTATTTTTCGTATTTTTATCAGCAGCAATAAATTAACCAATTGGCCTTCAAATAAAAATCTTATTGACTATTGCTAGATGAAACGTCATCAGAGGTCTTCAGCAAAAACTAACCAAACTTCTTCTTCTCATACTGCCAACGCTGCTATAAAGTGTATTTGCTTTTCAACTCTTTTTGTTGTAGTCATTATTTTTTAAGTAGCTAGTGGTTCCAAACTTTTATAGTCACAAGCTAATTTTTAAAATCTATTGTTTTGGCGACCCAATCTTCACTTGCCCAGTGTTGTTCCATGATGTGTTTACTTTGATTGAATATATTTTGTGAAGTTGGAGTGAATAGTGTGCTATTTTTAAATACCAACATACACACAAATGTGTCTCTTCATAAAGAAAAAGCCTCTTGGTTACGATAAAACTACCACCCGTGGAGTATTATGAGAAAATGAAGTAAAACACTAACAAAGAAAGATGGCTGAAAAGTTTTCCAATACGGTGGTCTGACTCGACATCTCTATCTCATTATTTTACAAATCATCTTAGCCCTATTCTTCACGTGGCATTTAAAACTCTAGCAAAATGTTCGCACCCACCAGAATCAATTCTTTTTAATGGGAGTGACTACAAAACCGTTTTTGAATTTGTTCAACAGAGCGGCGCGTTTTAAATGCTTGTTAAGTAGCAGTAGGGTAAAAAAAATCAGAAATAAAAGCAAACAATGTAGAACATTAAGTTTTCAGCCACCCCAGGATGTGCCTTATTATTTCGAAGGTCTTCTGAAATAGCACCCGAGAGTTGTGATTCGCTGGTGCCTTCCTATTTCGGCCTCTTCTCATTCAAACAGGCATACAGATTGGTGTTACTTTTGTCGCAATCTAAAATAAAAATCGACTTTGTGGTACTTCTACAATGGTCAACGAAATAATTCAGTTTCAAATTTCGGTCTCACTTTATTCAAACAGAACCCACGTATTTATAAAATTTAGATTTATTTTCTCATGTTGACGTAATTAAAATCACCAATTTGTAGTTAAAATCAGATTGTTAGCTAGCTATTTCTTTGAAAATAGCTGCGAAATTTCCAAAACCAACCCTTGATGTACTAGTAAAGTATTTCGTAAATCCACAGTGCACGTATTTTGCGCATTATGGCGTCATTAAGCGGTTTGTGTACTCATTAAGTATTCTATTACCATGTGGAATGTTCCATACGAAACACATTCTAGTCATCCATTATTATGTTGGTGAGATAATTGTTTTTTATCCTACATGACAGTGAGTTTTGGCAGAATGTTGGAAGATTTGTTAAGAGCAACTCCTCAATGGAGCATCCATCAATTAAGTTTTAGTATTATTATTTTCGCAGAAAAAAAAATTGGAATATAACTTGTTAAAATTTAATTTTCTAACTAATACTAATTTGTGAATGGAACGTAATTTGCTGACACGTACGGACCGATTTGGCATTGAAGTACGCGAACGGGTTATATGACATACACTGCAGGCCAAAAGTTTGAGGCCGCCCTCACTGCTCGAAAAAATAACATCGGAACATAATATGAAACAAAAATAAGAAAAATATTTTCATTTTTTCTTAACATAAAGGAATTCATTAAAAAGAAGAAAAATGATTTAATGATTTTTGGTCGAAAAGCAATTCTTAGCATCCAGCTATCAGTTTTTGAATTGTTGCTTGTTTTAGCAATCTTTCCACAACGCAGATTTTGATGATGGGATCCCGGACCCTTCTATCCAGTTCCTCCCTCAACAGCACTATAGGTTGAGCGCTGCGTCGAATGAAAACTCTCCGTTTTGTGCCAAATACCTCGAACTTGGATTCATCGCTCCATAAATCTCTCTTAAAATCTTCTTCCGTCCAGTCTTTATGCTTTTTGACCCATTCTAACCTTTTCTGCTTGTTTTGTGGTCGCAGCAGGGGTTTTCGAACAACAACTCGTCCAAGTAGTCCAGCATGTCTTATTCTTCATTTGACCACTGTCAAGGACAGCGGTTTATTCCGAGTTTCATTTATTTCGGCACTTATTTCGGGTGCTCTTTTTCATCCACTTCGTTTGCTTGTTGTGACTATTAGCCGCTCCTCGTGTTTAGTTGTAGCTCTATGCCGCCCTGACCGTGGTTTATCCTAAAGACTTTGAGCGTCGTTCAGTGGTACGTTGAATGCATCACCTTGATGCCTTCAACTATGAAGCATCTTCCCGCAGCGATTTGCCGTTTTTAAGAAGGGTGATGATTGTAAATAGTTTCTCGATTGTACCTATAGTTTCTGCGACTTTTCCCATTTTTAACGAGTTGTTTACTCAAGACGTGAAGAATCTCAAATAAATTCTTATTCAAAGTGTGGCTTTTATGTAAAACCAGGTGACAAATTTTGAGATTTGAGAACTCTTTTATTGTAAGGAATCATAAACAAGTGCTGAATCAATAACCAAAAGTCATGAAATTCAATAATTGTGAAAAACCTAAACACTTCTCAATAAACCCCACATTTGTATACAAAACGTCCACTGTTGAAAAACGTGGGTGTAAAATCCGACTTTTATTATCCGAATATGTTCAAGTAGAAAATTTAGATAAATAAAACCCAATGCAATTAATAAAATTCAATCTACATGCATCAATTCAGTTGTCTAGGTAGGCCTCAAACTTTTGGCCAGCAGTGTATGTCATTTGCTGGTGGTAGAGCGAATTCTGTATATTGAATGAGTTTCTGTTTTAATTCTATTAGGGTATTGTGCTTAAAAAGGAGACTATAATAAATTGTCGACCTGGTTACGATAAGATCATTTGAGTCGTCAACTCGATCGACTTTGACTCGAACACAAAAGGTTGTAACCGTCTAGTTCCTTCTTAACGATATAACTGGGAACAGTATTACTTTAGGTTATGTACACCTCTTTGTTATCTTGCAAATTGCATTGAGTATTCCCTCCTTATTCACTTTGCATTCTCAATGCAAGATCACTCTCCCAACAAATGAGGACACATACCGTATCTAGACACTAATACCATTACCGTCACCAGGTCAATTCCAAACACAAATAAAGACGCATCGCAGCAAAGCGGACGATCCTAAGGATGGCAAAAGAGGGCATCGGGAGGGAGAAATGCATCAATTCAAAAGAATATGATGTACTTCTCAAGCAACTCCCCCTTCTAGCAATTCCTAGGGGCGATAGTATCAGGGAATTTAACTTTGATAAAAAATTCCATACGAAGTTGAGTAACAAGAAGGCCTTGAGCAATGAATCTATAATATACGAATCGTTACACGTTACGTTAAAGTGCTATACAGATTTCAAGCTGAAATATGCGCTATATATAGATGTGTTCAATTTAATCTCGATAGAAGATACAAAAAATGTAACACAGCAATATTGTCAGACAGTCAAGCAGCTATCAAGCCACTTAACTCTCGTGTCATTAGATCAAAACTTGTGTGGGAATGCCTATACAAACTTCATGACTTGAGTAGCAGTAACAGGGTAACCCTCCATTAGATTCCTGGCCATGCTGGAATAGAAGGCAACGAAGAAGCAGACTCCTTGGCAAGATAAGGAGCAGCAGAATCTTTTATTGGGCCTGAACCATTCTGCGGGATAGGAAATCAAGAAATCAGAAAACGTGGCGAGAACTTGGGCCAATACTCCAGGTTTGAGGCAGGCTAAGAAACTTCTGGGATACTACAACTGGAAGAGATTCGAAACGTGCATCTGCTTTAACAAGAATAACCTACGTATCCTAACAGGCTTTCTAACGGGGCACTGTAAACTCGGGAAGCATTTAAGGAAACTTGGTATAACTAACGGAGGCCTTTGCAGATTCTACAATTAGTCCAATGAGACTCCAGAACACAAAAGATCGAAATGCTTGGGCAAGTACCAACTATCAGATGAGGATATGCCAACCATGGACCCAATTCTCATTCTCAGATTCCTAAAAGAAACTGGATTAGAAAGGATGCTCTAGGGTGAACATCCTTGCCAAGGCAAAGAAAGAGTGTTTGATCCTCGATAGCAATTCTGGGGGAAACTCTAATTAGGAAATAAATCTCTCCTAGGTATTAGCAGGGGGCACAATAGACCATTAGGTCGCAGTGCAAGATAACCCTACACAAACAATAACAATATAATAAAAGCATTCCTATTCTCTAATATTTCTTGATTTTGTGCGTTGAGGTTAACAGTGATTTTGTGGGGTTTCCGAAGTTTTCCTCGATTTAATATGGTGATGCTTATTGCTGCTGCCTTTGGTGGCAAGACACACCTCGAATTACTGAATTTTAGCAATCCTTTTGCTTAGCTATCGAACTGAATGGGAGTTCGGACGCAAAATCTTATTGGTTGTCCAATCTTATTAATATCGAACCTTGTGAATTGTCTGACAAAACCGCAGAGGTCAGATTCTTTTCCGGGCCTTCGACGAATCTTATGTCAGAGTAAGACAGCAGAGCTTCATCATCAAATCTTTCTCATTAACATTGAAATTGTTTCTTTCAAAATACACTAGACCTCGCATTTTATGCTTCACAAAATCACTATTACTTCTCAAGTAGCAATTACAGTCTATCAACAAATACTCCTTGCAATTTCTTTACTAAGTTCAAAATCTTTCCAATCCCTGGTATTAGCTTGCTTTCAGTTGAAAATAAATTTTCTAATTTTCCGGAATAAAACTTAACCCGTAGTGCGACTTCAATAAGTTTTATTTGAGTTTCATAGCAAAGGATTCCATCAGAATAAATATTATTATCATTATCCGGATTTCCACTGTAATTTATTCAGTGTCCCTTCTGCATCCTTTTCATTGTAACAAAACCGATTTCAAAACGTAATTTTAATTCAAGTTCATCGCCATCCTTCAATGCAAAACTCACCCCAGAAAGGGGAACACTTCCTGACCTTGATTCTTAATTCTTCCTTGAGTATACCAGAAGAGAGATAAATAGCCTAAATAAGGTAACAAAAAGCAGTCTTCTGAGGTCGTCATTGTAGAAAACTTGTTATCAGGAAACTTTATATCAGTTTAAGGATAATATTAAAGTGCTTCTTTTCCTTGTATGTGACATAACTACCTACATATGGTATGTGTATGGGTAGTGTCTCTTAAAAAAGGGACCAGACTCTATTATTGATTGGAACGAGTTGCAATTTTTGTTCCTTTTTTTCATTGCAGACCAATACCTTCCAGATGGTCCTCACTAGAGACGAAGTTTCCACTTTTGCCATTTTCAATTATGCCACAATTAATTGGACATCACACACTGAAGCGGGTGGCGATAGTACATACGGAGATGGCGGCGTTCCTGCATTTGTAAGTACAATTTATCAATCCAATTTGGTTTTTTTGCGGTTGCTTTCAAAATCGATTTTGTGCTAAATACTCTTTCGTTTTTGTCTCAACATTGATGCATACAAAATGAAAACTTGTCTGACTACAGAGAAAAAAAGGTCAATGTATTCATAGAATGAGTAAGAGTAGTTGTGGTGATAAAAAAAACATTCTTTTTGAATTTAATTTCGGAAAATTAATGACCGTACATAAGCGAAGTTTTTTGTCTAGGATATCATTGGCAGCTTTATTCTCCATTTTTCATTTGGGATTTGTTGAACAGGAAAAGAGTTTTGTAACCGAAAAGTAGTAGAATACTTCTGCTGCAGAAAGAGGATGAGGGCAGATGATGCAATCCAATACTGAATGTATCCACCAACAGAATCAAAATTTGCAACATTTTATATTCAAACCAAAAATAAATTGAATGTAAGGATATCCAAAGATTGAAATAGATCCCCCGCTCGTTACTTCGACCATGGAATTTGTTTCAGCTATTTGCGGTCATAATTTGTTGCGGAATTCCTTCAAACTGGGAGCGTTTGAATGAAAAATTAAATTCCCGGAATTTTAATTTCATTAATAATTTTTCTTGGTAACGTCCATCGGCCATAGTGTCATAGGGCAGCATTCTTCAATTATGTAACTAGTTGGTTAGGTCTAATGAAGTCAGGTTTGCAACTAAGTAATTTCTTCTGATCTTTATCGGCAAAAAAATGAATCAAGTGCGATTTCACAGCGTCATCATCATTGAAAGTTTTATCATCCAAAGAGTTTAGCGAAGATCGAAATAAATGGTAATCTGATGGAGCAAGATCAGGGCTATATGGTGGATGTAACATTAATCTCCAACCAAGCTCCAATAATTTTTGGCGAGTGACCAAAGATGTACATATGTGGTCTAGCATTGTCCTGGTGAAAAATGACACCTTTTCGATGGACCAACCCTGGCCGTTATTCGTTGATCGCTGTATTTAATCTGTCCAGTTGTTGACAGTACACATCCGAATTGATCGTTTGATTCCTTGGAAGCAGCTCAAAATGCACCACACCTTTCCAATCCCACCAAATTGAGAGCAAAATTGACGTTACTGTAAACAACCCATTTTTCATCGTTTCAAAAAAGGGTCGGATTCATTGCGTCTAAAATGCAAATCGCAAGCATTGAGGCGCTTCGTTAAATGAATTTCTTTCAAATCATATGGAACCCAAATATCAAGCTTTTCAACGAGTTTCATACGTTTTAAATGTTTCTCAATAGCTGTATGTGACACACGATCCGACTCGATTATGGCTTTAATTTGATCATCATCAAGCTCATCTGGTCGATCAGATCGTTGTTCATCTTTCAGTGAAAAATCTCCGGAACGAAATTTGTCAAACCAATTCCAACACCGTCTTTCTATTAAGGCATAATAGAATATTTGGCAAAGTCAACGCATAATTCATATTTGGCAAAGTGCCTGTGCTATTGGGTGGGGTCTTAGTCTCTTATTCCGAAAAGTTTTAGAGCAACATGTGCACTATCATACGAAACTATTTATGACACTTTCAACTAACAAATAAATTGTTGTATTAAGATAATCCATATTGGGATTCCCACCAAATCTGAAGCGGTTGTTGTAAGTAGTAGCTACAATAATGTTCATAAATTGATTGATATTACATTTTAAAACTTATCTACCAAGGCAAACAACGAACAGTATTGTGCTCTTAAAAAAATGCTGATGGCAACTTCACGAATAATGTTTACTTCTGCAAACCCACTTTCATGGATCTGGAATTACAGATTGTAATGGCTTTTTTAACTATTTCCGACGGACGACTTGTAATTTTTCACATTTTTTGAACATATGTCAATATGCTTCTCTATTAGAATTCCTAGCAGAAAGAATGGGATGAGGGAAGTGTCTGTTTCGAGAATGAACTGGCCATATTTACCGAGGGATCCACAATGATTGCCGGTACTGGTGCCGGCGTCTATTGTGAGTCTCGAAATATACATCGCTCGTTTAGACTTAAGGATGAAGGTGTTTTCCAAGCCGAAATTGCTGCAATAAAACAAGCTGTGGATACGATTATTGCGGAAGAAATTTCAGCGCAAATATTCAGAGTCTATGTCTGTTGCCAAGCGTCCATTAAAGCAACAGTCAACATAATTAATATCCAAACTTATAAAAATTTGTAAAAAACTACTGGATGTTATCTCAGCGGCCAACACGGTGATTCTGTGCTGGGTACCGGGTCACATGGATATCTCCGGTACCGAAAAAGCGGACGAACTAGCCAGAAAAGGTTCACTTACAGACCCTTCGCGGGCCCTTTCCGAAGCTGTTGTACCGCCCAGCATCCTATACAGGGAGATAGACATCGAGTCTAATGAGGAAGTTAATGAACGCTGGTGTCTATTAGATACATCCGCTACATCCAAATCATTATGGCCAGTCTACGACAAAAAGAGATCTATCTAATTAGAAGGGATATCAGTATAGCTGTTGGTGTCGTGATAGGATACTGTGTGAAAGGTAGTCACGCAGTACGGCTATGGTTACCTTATAATGACTACTGTAGAAGCTGCAGGGACGTAGTGAAAATAGAATCCGTTCATCATCTCCAGTGTGATTGTCCAGCTCTGGCCATAAAAAGAAGCTTTTGGCAGACAATTCTTTCCAGAGCTAGATGAGCTAGGTAGTATTGAGCCAAGAAAACTCCTGAGATTCATACATTTATGGGTGGTTTAGCCTAGCGGTCGAAAATTGAAATTTGTAGGTTCCTAGGGTTTTAAATATTGGGCTCAATGGACTCTTAGAGGTCTAAGTGAGCTGTTGATAACCCTGCCAACAAGGTCACCCGATTTTTAATCTAACCTATGTCAATATACTTGTGTGTAATATGTATTTCCGAAGTGCATTTAATACGTTCTACAAATTCTAGCAGATCACCGATTTTTAAGTATGCGTTTGCATCAATAGAGATTTATATCCATTGGGTGTGGTTTGAAGTGAAAAATTTCATTCATTTTCATTCAATACTATCACAAATGACAGGTTCCAAGTTTAATTGGTGGGTTAGTGTAGTTGATGCTATCATTATATTGAAGTTTCCTGTCATTGTGTTTTTTTCTTTTTTGTGTCGCCCATGTACAGGATTCTATTGTGTTGAAATCGGTTCTAAAATTGTCGAACCTACGAATACTTGATAATAAAATCACACGCATGATTGCTAAGCAGTGTATCATTTTCCAAGTTCTCGAACCATTTCAATAATTATTGAGATGTTATATACCCTTTCTTTCGTCGAAGTGTCCCGGGGGCTTAAGTTGTATGGTAAAAAGTCTGGCAAAACGTTTCGCTTCTAGATGATTTGATATTCATTCAAGTAAACCAAATAATTTGATTATGGCTCAAAAAGGGCCATTTTCATTAGTTATTAGACATCTGGCCATTAACATAAATGTGATTCCATACAACTTGTTTATACCTCATAAGTCAATTGGCACAATTAACTATCTAAACTTCCGACTTATAGGTAAATTCTGCAATATTTTAAGTAGCATATTTATCCTATCCATAGCTGCAAAATGCAGGTAAAGATTTTAACATTTATTTGTGTCAACATTAAAGTTGATATCTTTAAGAATAATACACCACTTTTACAAAGACCTAAAGCCGTAAAAAAAAACTTTTTGCACAGTGGGTGCATTTGTTGAAACCACCCCCATTCACTGGTGCTAAATACAATATTATTATTCCGTGAATGGACCTTGAATATGATGTTCCACCAATATATTTCTAAATTTACACATTGCCCCAAAAGTCCATCGAATATATTATTCAACTGTTAAGGTGTTAATATACGTTTTAATAGACTTGCGTCCTACAAGTATCATAAAAATACCTTAATGCACCATTTACTCCCAGGCTCCCATAGGAAATCATTTAACCGTGACATTGGCGTAATTTCGATTATGTACTCCTGTCCGGTTATCTGCAAAATAACAGCCAGTCATTGTCGCTAATGGACGCGATTATTTATTAATAATATATGCAATGTCCTTCTTTCAGGTTGGATTTAATGCTGACAATGGAACCCAGTTGTACGAATACGAACCATACAGACAATCGATTGTTATTCGCGACTTGACAAGTCACGGATGCGGAAATGGATTTAAAGGGCGACATTTATTCAGAATAGATGAAAAGATATTAATTGGATTATGTAGCAAAGATATTGGTAAGCTATTTTTTTTTCTTTTCAAATTTATTGCGAAATAAATGATGTTATTTGAATATAGATAAACCAGCTTGAGTTTCAGGATTTAAAAATCAAAATACTAAAGCGACCGTTATTAGAAAAATTTTATAATTGAATTTGGCTAAAATAAAGTGCACGGCTGTGTCGCATGTCCTTGCGCCTACATGTTGTTTACTAGCATGTGTAAATCATATAGATCTAAAATTTAAGCAAATTCGTTAAAACGATTTTTTTTTAAATCCGTTAATAATAAAAAACAAATATTTGACAATTTTCTAAAACTTTTCTTATTTTGCATATGGTAAATAATGTTTAAATTTTAATGTTAAACAAAATCGATATACAGTCTTGGCCATAAATGAAAAGCAAAAAACTACTGCAGGTATGTGAATATTTTTGACTTCCCAGGATCCGTTACCCATCATGACTAGATTATGGGGAATTCCAGTGATTTTTAACTCTGGAGTTTTTGTGTGCGGTAAAATTGGTATAATTGGTATCATTTCGAAAATAGTAGTGAAAGTGTGCACATCAGTTTTTTGCGGATATCTTATTAATCATTCATAGTTTTTTGTGTTTAAATAATAAAAGTAATCAACCTAAAGATGACTTAACCAAAGAGACACGAACTAAGTAAAGCTGAAAGAGTCCAAATTGTCCTTTTGGCCTCTCAAGGCATGTCCAAGCAAAAAAATTAAAAAAAACTCTTAACCATTCGCCTGAAGCCGTTCAATATGGCTTAAAGTTATACAGGGAGACTGAAGAGTACATTTTTAGGCTGCGACCAGGCAGATATAGAAAGTCTTCGGCTCGTGAAGATCGGAGTCGTGCCCGGGAGTCTTTAAAAAATCGTTAAAAGACCTCTTCTGAACTAGCTGCTTAGCTTTAGGAATGTTACGCTATCTGCTAGAACGGTTAGAACAAGGCTAACAAAAAGCTGGTCTTAGAGGTTGCAAGGCCAGAAAAAAAACCCTTGGTTTTCTGAGGAAACAAGAAACGACGTCTTGAGTGGGCCAAATTGCATAAGGATGGAGGAGCAATGTCGCGTGGTCAGACGAGGCAAATTTTAAAGTATGTAGATTGCATACTTCTAAGAACAAAATCAAAAGCAGATTTAAGAAAACATTGGACATTTTTTTTAATAAAAGTGGGTCCTCACTGAATACTAAACCAGAATGTGTCTTTAAAGATTTTTGGGACTCCTGGCGCAGTTTACGTTTACAGGAGGAAGGGAAAAGAATACCATCGCGATTGTGTGATACTCACAGTCAAGATTGGTGGTGGTAGTTGCATGGTGTGGAGCTGCATGGCGGCAGGAGGCTCAGGAGAGCTATTCACGTGTGAGAGGAGAATGAATAGCGACAGCCATATTGATGTTTTAGGGCATTCTGTCCTTAAAGGCATTCTGTCGTAAAATATTTGGGAACAGGACTCAACTAAGGATAATTTTTAAGCAAGATAATGCTCCATACCATAAATCTCGAAAAACGATGAAATGGTTTTTAAATTAAAACATTCAGGTCTTGGAGTGGCCAACTTAATAGCCAGACTTGAACCCGATCGAACACCTTTGGGCACTTCTAAAAAAAGAGGATAAATAACTATTATCCGCCATCTTTAGTAGGCCTAAAGGGCGTTAACCGACGAAAATGAGCAAAAATCAACTCGAAAGATTGTTTTAATTTAGTTGCTAGGATGCTTCGTAGGGTTCTTGCAGTGATAAAGGCTAATGGAGGGCCAACAAAATATTAAATTATAAAAAAAATAAATGTTCGTCCACATACTAATTGTTTTTTTTATTTATAAGCATAGAATGGAACTGCATTTTATATATTTGCGTAGGGTACTTTTCATTTGTGACCAAGGCTGTTTGTAGTCATAACCCAGAAATGGCATATTTTTAAAATCCATCTAACAAGTAAAGTATTGTGTATTGTTATACGCATTTTTTGGCAAAAATCTGATACGACATCTGTTGGCAGATATCTACTGTACTCGTAACTTAAATATCAAATTTAAACAAAATCATTAGAAGCGATTTCGAAACTCTACAGGTATGAAATGTGAAGAAAACCCTCTCAGTCGTTTAGGCTGCAGCCGAACATATGTATGTACATACATACAGCCATACAGATAGGTAGACAGAATTACTACACCCATTTTTTTAGACTCTCCAAGATTGGTCAAAATCTGGAGATCGACAATTTTCACGATACCAATACTTGGCACATTTTTAAGAATATTTTAAAGAAAGTGAAATTATTGCCAAAATACCTATAAATTGTGTTTTTTGGTGCTGATTAACCGAAAAGTGAGAGAAGAACCTCTACCGCGTGAACTGGAAGACCACTACAATTTTATTTATTTATTTATTTAATCGACCTTATTAATTAGAGATTATGTATGCTAAAGATTTATTTAAACTCAAGAAAAATATAAATACCAATATAATTAATCTTAATTCTGTAAAACAAAAGTTTTAGGTTCCGATTACACTAAGATTAGACTAGATTTTATTTAAATGCATGTCGTTAACAATAAGAGTTTACAAAAATCAAAAATCATAGCACCACAGATAAGAATTATCGAACTTTCAACTGTAGTATCTGTGATAGCACTTTTATATATTTTTAGTAGGTAGGAGTGGCGGCTGATAAGTTCCCGGCCTAAGGCATTAAGTTAAAGAAGAGATCCGATTTAAATACTTTACTTCTCAATATAATCTCCCTCGAGTGAAATGTGTTTCTCACATCGGGCATATAGTGCCTTAATATCACCAAACAAATTATCTTTTTCTTCAAAATGACTTTCTACGGCCGTGTTGATCTCGTTCTCATCTGCAAATCTCCAGCCTCGTAACTCCTTTTTCAAATTGAAAAAAATGGAAAAGTCGCTCGGGGCTAAGGGTGGGTGGTCTATCGTTGAAAACCTGTGTCTTTTAAGGCCTGTCTCGAAAGCCGTGCAAAAACAATACTCCGTGTCTGAGTTTCCCACGTCGCTTCTGTACGATCGCTTCACGTGCTTGGGTCAATAAATTTGCGTAATATTGACCATTCATCGTAGTCCCCTTTGGAAGGTAATCAATCAGCAAAACACCTTCGCTGTCCCAAAAAACAGTCGCCATAAGCTTCGAACCCAACTTTTCCAGTTCGAATTTTTTCGGCGGCATCTCTCCTTTCTCAATCCATTGCATGGACTATTGTTTGGACTTCGGATCATATTGGCGAATCCAAGTCGCATCTATAGTTACGATTCGGATGCAAATTCCGTCGAGATTGCCCCGGTTAACTATAACAAATTTTTGCAGCACTCGAGTCGTTGTTGCTTGTCGAACTGCTTGAGCATTTTCGACACACAGCGATTACATATTTTTTTCATGTTTAATGCTCGAGCAAAATGTCTTCAATCCATTCTTTGCTGATGTGCAACTCGTCCGCTATCTGCCACATTTGTGTTCTTCGGTCGGCCAGAACTAATATTTCAACTTTTTAGACGTTTTCTTCAGTGACCACTGACACAGGATGCCCTGGGCGGGGGTCATCTTTACAGCTCTCTTTCTAGAAATAAGCGAGTCCATTTATTGACCATGGAATCCTGAAGAGATATGCGATTTACCTTTTTTCACAAGGTAATTTATCACGGCGCGGTGCTCAAAATTACGAGAATTTCCGATTTCGGCTGACATGGTGATATTTATGATACCACAGGTAATAACAAAATGAGATTATTATTGAAACGAGGTGATATTTATACTACTAAAGAGAGTCGCAGTTAGTGTTATCACTAATGAGAAGAGGACTCGTTGTTGAGTATCTCAGGCCACAAACTTATCAGCCGTCCCTCGTATTATCAAAATTAACAAACAGATTGCCCAGATATGAAGGTCCAGCCAGACATATTTCGTTGTAGTTCACAGAAGGATTTAAAGTTGGCTCTATCTTTATAGTTCATCTCTGAGGCGGGCATAACTATAAAACCCAGTGGAATTAATTTACTGACTTGCAATTCAGTTTCTTTCATGTTAGTTTAATTGACCTACTCTGGCTGCGAAAGTAATCCGTAAGTAATGGAAATGAGTTAATTATTTTCCCCTTATTATACATATATGAATATCCCTTAACACGTGAACACAAAGCATTCATTCAACTGGCCTTTAAATAAAAACAGGACCACAGGTGTACAACGAAGGACAGTGGAAACAATAACTTTTAAATAAACCTGGTTGTTTGGATAAAACCCGTCCTTAAATGATACTCATATCTACCTATTTCCGGCGGCGGGAATATAAATTTCATCGGCTTAAAATCTTTTCTGGGAAATTTTAATAGACATTTTTGGAGGACAATAGCCGTTGGATATAAATATCTGAAGAATACTATTAATATGTACTCAAATGTATTACATCTACACCCCAAAAGCATTTCTAATATTTATTTACAGATATTTTATCTGACTTAACTCAGAGGACATTGCTAATTCGGTTTGTTCCCCAGAAAGAAAAGTTTTCAATCAATTCAAGACGTATGGAGTGAGTATTTTCCGGGAAATTTCGGTGTGAGTGTATGTCCTTCCAGAGATAATGTGCATTTTCATAGAACGGAAATTTAAAAAGTTTTTTTGGAAAAAGTTTGTCATATTGAGTATCTGAGAGTTTAAACATTATTTTGTGTATCTTTCTGGAAAATTAACGAAGGTCCTTGTAGGGACTTAATATTATTAGATTTTGATGATATAACTGTTGTTTTATTTGAATTTTAATTGAATTTGAAATAAAATTTGTAAGAAAAAGAAAAGTGTTTGGTACGGAGTAGGAAAAGAGAACTGTCAAAGAGTTTTAAACTCTTTTAAATCTTTTTAATTGCTGTAAATTATTTGAACAATGTAAATATATCTACTGCTTCGTTCACTCAGTAGTTTGAAAGCAAGTACATGTAACATGAACGTTTGTTAATTACATGCCTAAATAAGACTGGAGAAAAGTGTAGAGCGAGGTGCCACGCTGGTAAATCTACCAACAACATACAAACTTTTAGGTGGTTTTTATTCGTTCATGGATATTCAACCCTTGTTGTTTACTTATGCTGTTCTTGTTGTTAGTGATGTGCAGGGTTTCCAGAGTAAGTAAATATACATATTGAATGTAAGTTTTTCTGTCTGTAGGGTCTGATGTTCTCGAAGTTCGTTTTGTGGTTTTTCTCGATAGTATGACTGTCGGATTAATCCGAAAAAAAAAGAATTACTGGCATTGTCCAGTTTAAGACTTGTGGACATTCGCTGTTTAGAAGTTGTTAAGTTGTGCAAATATACGTAACAGATACCACAGGTATCTTGTGGACTAGCAGGTAGTCAATCTAACTTAATCGTATAAAGTCCTTCGTTGGTGAAAATGAGGCAAGTTGTCTATGACATCCCCCGGGGAACTTCTTTGCTTGAAAAACTGTGTTACATGATTCTCATTAGTAAAATAGAATCTCTCGTCACTCAATGCGTGAACTTTTTTTTCTGGCAAAACATATGTCTGCTGGAAGTGAATTCCAAAGTTTACTTGTCCTGTAGCAGAAGGAGTTTTAATAAGTGGATGTCCGCGCGATTGTCAAGTGGACATAGAAGTGATGGGCCTTATGACTTGTTTTGTAGAATGCTCAAATATCGTATTTCTGGTGATCATCCCATTGATATGTTTGCAACATCTGCCATGACAGTGTCTGATATTACAGGCATTGATCTACTACCAGTCTTAGGTGAGCTAGCTGTTGGAGATTGGAAGTTATTGTACGATCTTCTATTAAGCGAACTGCTCTCTCTTAATTTGAAACTGTGGCACAGAGAGACGATCTGGTCGTATATTTGACGATGTTATGTAATTGCATTTATGGGCATGTTGTTAAAACAAGACGAAATTAGTGTACTGTAATCGGCAAAATCAAAGATCTAGTTTTTTGTTGACTCTAGAATGTCGTTGAGTAGAAACCGAGTTGTAGAACCCTCAGGCACTCCATCCACCAAAACTTGAATGAATTTGTTATAAAGGCAATTTTCCATCCAACAGCAGAGCTGTTGTGAGATTTGTTAATACGGCACTCTAGGGGACTCGATCGAATCACAGATAATAAAGTTACATAGATATCGCATGCAGAACAAAAAAAAAAAATGTCCACTTTTTCAACGACAATAAAATTCTCAAACCTAAGAGTTGTTGCATCAATTCGGTATGAAACCATTTTAAATTGTATAGTCGTGGTTATCAACCATCATTTTTTTCATATTTCGTTTTGCTTCAACCCTTTATTTTGTTTTACGTCTCAATCGATCTTGCAAGCGAACATATAGGAATGACGACTGTGTCGCTGGTGTTTATCTGGATCGCTACACTGTGGTGTGTTTGTGTGTACTCGTATATATTTATTGAGGAGGCACATCGTACATATGCATATGTATATATTTTGAGAAGGACGTCAATGTCGCTTTTGTTCGATTTTATTTTTCAATTTCATTTTCATTCGCCGTCAACTTTCGAGGGATTTGGCTGTTTTTGGTTTATGATTGAGCGATATACTTTTTCAATATGTGTGATACACGTAAAAGGAAGTCTGGCGTTTCTTGTTCGATTTGTAAAAAATCGAAAAGAAATTTCCCCGATCTGAAAACTTTTGCATATCCTTCGAATGAAAAAAAATGAAATTTTGAGTATTTAGTGGAGGCAGGCATGCGATTTTAAGAGCGAAGGAAAATAATTTGTGTGTCAAAATCATTTTTATTCGGAATTTGTTGGCAGAAAAATGCTTAAAAGGGACGCTGTTCCATCCTTAAATCTAAATTGTGATTTAAATTTAGACTTAAGTTTAGAAAATCATTCATCTTTGCTACCACAACGGAGAAGGACCTCTAGTAGTTCAAATATTTATTGCGTTAGATGCAATAAATTATTAGAAAAATGCGTACAAGAGGAGAAAACAAATTCTGAATTGAAAAAAAAAAATAAAAAAAATATTAAGTTGCAGACTTAAAATTCAAAGCTTGAGAAGAAAACTTCGCTCTAGAACTAAAACTCATAACGCTCTACGAACTAGCAAAATATCAACTAGTTTATCATCGCAAATTCAAGTAGTTGATATTTCAGAGCATTCAAAAACTGTTTGTGGTATATTGATGGAGCTGTCCAAGTCCAAAAAATATAATGTTGCCGAAAGAGAACTTTTCCAAAACATTTTTTACAGATCTCAGAATGGATTTAGACTTCCCCACGTACCCACATTTTATCGTTGGGCTCCTGTTAAAGACTTACAACCTGGATTCCACAACAATGCCCACTGTTTTCTGAAAGCAAAGTTTGCATCATTAAGCCAACGTGAACGGAATGTGGTACTGATATTTGATGAAATTAGAATTCGTCCAAATCTCACGTACAATATCAAAAATGACTTAATTGATGGATTTGAAGATCAAGGAGTGGATCGAAAAAGATTGTACGGCAATGAAATTTGTGTTTTTATGGTAAACGGCAAAACGGCAAACGTGGAAAAGTATTTTAAATTATTTTGTTTCAGCAAACTCTGTCAAAGGGGTTAATCTGAAGGCTATTTTAGAAAATAATTTGACAATTTGCCAAGAACTTGGTCTGAAAGTGTGAGCTATAGTTTGCGACCAAAGACCTAACAACAGGAAAGCTTACCAATTATTAGGTGTTACAGAAAAAAGCCTTTTACAATTTTCAATAATGAAAAAAATATTTTGTATTTATGATTTTTCTCATTTATTAAAATCCATGCGTAATGTTTTACTCAAATCTGATATGCTATCTCCAGATGGTAATGTTTCCTTTGATGTTTTCAGAGAAATATTCAATTTAGAAAGAGATAATGTGGCTAAAACATGCTTGAAATTTACAAGTTCAAACATAGCCCCAAATGCATTTGAAAAAATGAGTGTTCGCTTGGCAACGGAAACCTTTAGTATGACAACAGCAGCATCAATACAAACTGCTCATCAACTTGCCTAAAAAATAGTTCAAATGAAGCTCTAGCAACACAAGCGTTTACATTCAAAATGAATAATACTTTCGACTGTATGGATAGTGGATAAAAATATTTTAAAGCGTGTAGTTCAGGTCGGAAATCCAGCTTATAATGAGCTTAAACAATTCTTGTCTTACTTACGATTAATGCAAGAGTCTAATAATCTTCCAAGGAACTTTTGTGTAAAAGGAATGGTACAGACAAAAAACGGGGTTTTATTACTTAGTGAAGATATAAGTGATGGTTTATTCGGGAAAGTTGAGTATTTACTTACAAAGAGAACTCATCAAGATATTTTGGAAAATTTATTTTCTATTATTATAAAGGCGGTAATAACAAAAATCCCTCTGTGTACGAATTTAATGTTTTGATGTCAAAAATTCTGTCCTCAAATCTAATTGCTTTCTCTCCTCATAGTAATTGTGCTGATGACGATGTAGAATTTTTGAATTTAGATACCTCCCAGACTCAACCGCACACATGAAGAACTTTTTTATTACCTGAAGCACGCGAGGAAACTGTATTTGATAATACTTTGTTCGAAAAAGTGATAAATGAAATCAAAATTACAAATGGAATTTCATTGGAAACGACTGCAATGCTTTATTTTACAGGATATCTGGCGTTTAAAATGCTTTTAAAAAAACAAGTGTGCAAATTGTTCGAAACTATTTTTAAAAAGTGATGAACAAATAACATGTCCGTCAGAATTTTTCATTTTTACTAAGAATTTTTCCCAAAGTAGTGATTTTGGAAGTCTCTTAGCACCAACTGATGAATTTTTCAATATTTGTAAGCTCAATTTCAAAGTATTCCATACAATTTTTAGAGATGGTCCGCATATTAGAAATATAAGGGAGAGAATGGCCTTGGAATGCATGAGAATAACAAACCTTAGAGACTCGAACTGGTTTGATGAGCAAAACCAATGCTTTGAGCACCGCAAAGAAATTCTTTACTTTGCACTTCCTATTCTCTTGCGAAAACATTGTGCCTGGAAAATCCAAAAAAGAATTACCAGTAAAAATCAAAAAATTCAAATTTTGTCAGGAAAACAAATGCAAAACAATCATGAAAATGAACCAACTACGCCAGAATGAGAGGCGGGGACCTCACTATAAACCAACACCCAAAGAGTACACTGGTGAATCCAATCTATGACTTCCGTCTATGTATTCAAATGAAATAATTTAATAATCCACTTCTGTAGGCCAGCAAAAGCAACAATCCATTTGTTGTTCCAACCAAATTTGAAGGAATATCATGTCTTATGCACGATTGGAACGAGTTCGATCAAACTGGGACGTATGTAGTAGTACTCGTAAATCCCATTCGGCTGAAAAAGTGACATATTTTTTTACTCTGCATGCGATATCTATGTAACTTTATTATCTGTGATCGAATGCTTTTGAGATATGATTCCCCATGCTATTCGACAGCTGTGGTCTCTAGGTGAATTAAATTGCGCAGCTAGTCTCCAAACAGCCGGCCACTTACTAGTGTCCGTGTCCCTCCAGGTATTTAATTATTTTAGCACCTTGTTAGTATGGACAAAAACGGCAGTTTTGCGGCAAGCATTTTCCTTCTTCTTTGGGAATCGGTTGGAAGCCGGCAAGTTTCTAGCAAGAAGGAAATGTTTTTTGCGCATAAGACATAGAATAGATGTTAGCTCTGGTGCACAGTTTTTGAGGGCTACGGATAATATTCTGCCAGTTTCTGTTGCCCAGGCTCTGTTCTTGGCAGCAATGGCTTTTTTGCAATTGCTGTTGAACCAAGATTTTCTGGAGGTTGATTTTTGCTGGTATGTGGAGTGTACTCGTATGTACATGTCAGTGACAGCTTCAGCGCAAACGTTGATATCAGTGCTCCTGAAATAAGTTTTAGCCCATGGAAAAGAATCGAACATATCCCGCAGCTCATCTCATCTTAGTTAGAAATTTAGTAATTTAAAATCAAGTCATGGTGTTAGTAGCGGATGTGCGGATGGGCATGGTATGAATTTCCCAAAGTGGCAGAAACTTTAATATTACCTATTATTTTTTGTTGAGATAAATATCATAGATCTGGAGTATTTCCGAAATTACATGGATTGTTTGGAAACTGTGTGGGCTTTCAGCAAGCTGGGCGAGGTTGCAACTAATAGCAAACGTTTCATCCAGTTTGTCATCATGCATCACAGTTCTATTCGAGTATTGCAGCCAATTTGAGTTTTGCACTTTAAAGTCATCGAGAACAATGTTTTCTGCCGTCGAGTAATGAATCTGTATCCAGTCGACCTTGTTGAAATAACCTGACATATTAGAGGCAGTGTTTATGACAATGTGCTTAGACTGATTGGGCCAACAGTTGATGAGTCTTAACGATGTTGTTTTTTCGATGCCAATTGAATGAAAGATGATTCTTTTCGCATGGATTATGCCATCGAAAATGCTGTCGCCTTGTTTTTCTCCCTCTCGACAGTAAATTGGATCTGGAGTCCGTTATAGCATCGCAGCATCTAATAGCATTTCATGGACTTTCGGTTAGTCTATCCCAGTTTTTAGTCACCGTGTAAAAATACTTAAGTAGTACATAGCTTCCTAGCACCTACTTGGAAGTTTGATTTAGCTGAATATCAAATAAATCTGGCGAATAAGCGAATAGGTTTATTTCTCATCGTATATACTTTGTCTCATAGATTGTAGTGTTCAGTATTATCATCTACCCATTGTTTAATTGTGTATTATCAGATAACCATACTCCGATGCCATCTGAAATTCTAACTGATAAGATATGTGCCAAAGATAGTTGGTTTTATTCAACAAATCAAAAATTAATGCCATCACCTTAAGTACTAGTAACGAACGAAATTTAGTCGAAGATGGTACCGTGAGCTCTCCGATCCGTCTGAAGTTAAATTAATAAATAAATTAATAGTTACTGAACAACAATTTATTTGAAAGTGAATTAAGGAAGATATAAGTGAAATTGAACAGCAAAGCCGCAATGCAACTAACAGTACAATTGCGCGTGATCCTATTTTCTGGGATTACACTGACCAATGGTTATGACTTAACTAAAGTCAACGAAGAAGAACTTGACAAAGGGAACCTAAAGTAAATTCAAAAATTGAATTCGAATATTCAGATGGACATGATTGGGGTAAGTAATTAAAAGAAAAACCGAAAAAAAAACTTTATGAATCAAGTTGAAGTAGACGAATTTATCATTCTTTAGACAATAATTGGTGGTGTAGAGTGATGTCTTATCAATAAGGCGCCAGTAAAAACAAATAGACGTATCTTTGAGTTCTATATACTTCGAGCCGGATATTTATCGGCATATATCCAGTGTCGGATATGTGTGAAATTGAGTTTAGACATAGAAGGATGTTTAATCTAGACCAATGGATTAAGGCGTGGTGAGTTAGGTAGCCATACGTTGTGATCATGGAAATTGATCGCATTCCTGAGTCGTTGTATGCTAGTGCAGAATTTTGTTGGAAAACGTATGGTCTTCCTTTGCTCACACTGTCTATCCAGGGTTTAACAATTGCCTCTAGCACCTCGATATATCCGGGAGTATTCATTCGAAAACCTTGTGGGAAAAAGTAGGGAGGCATAACGTGACCTTTACTGCCCACTACTCCAAGGAAACTTGGTGTGCAACAGACTGGAGTATCTGACAGCTTTGTACACAGCCATCTGCCGTTCAATTGACCTTCTGGTCCTGGTCGATATTTTTTTAATTAGAAAAAAGCCAAAGAGGATCTTCTGGATGCTTCAACTTGTTGAGAAGCCGTCTTCCTCGGAGTACACCCTGGTTTTTCATTTCGTCCGACATAAACTGGTCACTTCTCATGGTAAGTAGAAGACTTCTATCGGAGGTTTTCATGAACCTCACAGCGAATTGGTTCAGATACTTGAAGGTCATCAACGCTTCAATCAACTTCCTATTTCACGGCATTCCTGGAAGAGGACTATTGAATTTCGCAATTTACTACTAATAACGAATTACATAAATATTAATTAATTGGACATTTTGTTTATTATGAGAGTTGCTTATGTATGTATTGACGCGGCCCTTAACAAAATACAAAATTCAGGTGCGGTGTAATATGAAAATCGATTTTTCATTCCCTCTGTGTTTGTATTGTGCTACACCTTGATCAAAAAGTTTCAGGATTGATTACCGTGTGGCTTTCAGTCATCTGATTCGAGCTTATTTTTATGTTAGCATATCTGTCATTAACATTCCTTACACATTTTAGCTTCGTAGCTTGTCATTTGTAAAAGCTACGCTGTCGAGAGTACATCTGCATCCATGCAACAACGAGTTTATATCAAATTTTGTGTAAAAAACGGATTCAACGGTGCGAATACTTTGGAAATGTTGAAAAAGTGTTTCGGTAACGACATTCTATCGAATACAATGCGTTGCACAAACGCTTCAAAAGTGGTCATGAGTCCGTCGAGCATGATGAACGCAGTGGTAGGCCGTCGATATCGAAAACTGACGCAAAACATCAATAAAATCAAAGAAATGTTGGCCGAAAACTGCTAATTGACCATCAGAGACCTGGACAAGACATTTCGGTTAAAAATTTGGGCTTCAGATGTGTCGCTAAAAAGCTGGTGCCGAAAGACCTGAATTTCATGCAAAAACGGGACTGCATTTACATCGCGAAAGACATGATTTTAGGGGCTGAGTCCGACCCATTATTCATCAAACGCATAATTACTGGAGACTAGACGTGGGTTTATGAGTACGAAATGCAATCCAGGCATCAGGCGAGTGAATGGCGTACACCGAATAAGCCAAGTCTGAAAAAACCACGTCATTTTCAGTCGAAAAAGAAGGCGGTGCTCACGGTTCTTATGGATTATAACGGTGTTGTGCATCATGAATTCTTGCCACAAGATCAGGCAGTCAACAAAGTTTATGATTTGGGCGTTATGAGACGTTTGCGTTAAGCAATTCGCCAAAAAAGAATGGATTTGTGGGCAAACAACTCATGGGTTTTGCACCACGATAACGCACCTCATTTCATTCTGGCAGAATTTTGGTCCGAACTGTCCTTTCATTCGAGGTTCGTGTCTGGGATGAAGTCTCCACAGCTCATGTCAACGAAAGAGACGAATAATATCAGGGATAAAAGGGAATTATAACTGCAAGAATTATTACATCAGAATTTCTCTTGTTCCAGTGGTCGAAGAATTTGCTAGAAGTTTCTGGCTATCAGAAACTTCTGCTATATAAGGACAGATGGCGATTGAGAAAGGAGCAGTAGTTTTTAAACTGTGGCGAAGAGATTAGAAAAGTGATAATGGGCGAAGTTGTAATCTTGTGATAAATTGAAAGTTGAGATTTAACAAGAAGAAGTAATTAGTTTGGATTTGTGAATTAAGTAGAAGAAAGGAGATAAGTGATCTGAGAGGAAAGAGACATTGTAAGAAAAGAATTGCGAAGAATAGTATAGTGTGAACCTGAATTGTTCTATAGACTAGAGAATAAAGAAATAATTTCACAAAATATTGTTTTATCTACTCGAGCCGTAGCTCGCATATTACAGTATATATGTATATATTTTATTTTATTTATAACATATAAATAGTCGAACCTAATCTTATGTAAGAAAATAATCTTGAAGAAGAGAACACCTGTTTAAGAACTTTCAGAGAAATATCTATCTACCTTTTCCACTAGCAGACTAACATTTTAATACTTTCATTTAGATTAAAATATCTCTACGACTTTTAAATAAAAATTAGAGACTATCGGCGAATACGGATCTTTCTTGCAGTTTGTTTGTATCCTTAAAACTCACGTCAGAATGCTTTTCAATTCCTCGTGATTTAAGTTTGTTTTAAGTTGGAAAGACAATTTTTAATTTTCTCGGATAAGACTTATTCCGTAGTGCAACTTTAGTTAGTTCTACCTAGGTTTCATAGCCAAGAACTCAACCAGTATCATCTTATTATCATCATCGTGATAACCGCTCTAATTTATTCGGTATCTCTTTACACCCTTTTCATTGTAACACAACTGTTTTCAAACCATAATTTCAATTCAAATTCATAGTCATCCTTCAATGCAAAACTAACACTAGAAAGGGGCACATTTCCTGAACTTAATTTTTAATCCGTCCTTGAGTTTAATAGAAGAAAGATAAACAACCTTGATAAGATAACATAAAAGGGCGCCTTTCGTGGCTCTCATTGCATAAATTTTGTTTATAGGAAATACTTGATTCGTTCAAGGATAATAGTAAAATGCTACTTTATTTTTATGTGAGATTACTATTTGTATGTACGATTATACGTATGTATATGAGTAGTGGCGGTAGTTTCGTTATTGATCGAAATGAGTTGTAATATTTTTTTCTTTTTCTTTTGTTTCGTTGCAGACAAATACCTTCCAGACGGTCCTCGCTACCGATGAAGTTTCCACCTATGCCATATTCAATTATGCCACAATTAATTGGATTGACGGAGAAGGCCGTTTACCTGCGTTTGTAAGTATCAATCTATAGGTACATAATTATTCAGATGAAATTTTGGGTTTGATATCGATTATACAGGATGACCCAAGTTTAGTTGGTTGAATTTTTAACTTCGTCTTTTAAAGTAACTCAATGAAGGATGTACTGGTAGAATGAGTAGTTGTCGTGAAAAAAATAAACTTTCCTTTTGTTAATCTTGAAAATAAAAGCCGTGGTGAGTGGGAAAATTCCTACTGTTCAATATTATACTTTAGCAGTATAGTATTATAGTAGTATTAGTAGTTGTAGTACTGAAAGTAGTAGCAGAAGTATCTGTCAATGCCATCTCTAGTGCGTGGGTCCCTGTCGATTCTATTCAGCTGAGATTCATCGATTTATCATAAGGGCGCAACAAAGTTATTTGTTGTTTACTTGCGTATTTTGTATAATTATTGCTTATTTAGTGTAGATTGGTTTTGTCGTTTTATAATTTTGAATTTATTCTCGAAAAATTAATGACCACAGAGCAACGAAGATGGCAACAAAATAACTTTGTTTGGGTTTTCTTTTATTCTGTTGGTTATACTCGTAATTGGAAGCTTTATTTTCCTTCTTTCAGTTGGGATTTGTTGAACGGGAAAAAGTTTTGTAACCAAAAAAAAAGAGAAGAATACTGCTGCTGCAGACAGAGGATGATGGTAGATAATGCAATCTATCACAGAATGCATCTACCAAATGAATCATAACATTTTACATCCAAACCGAAAATAATTGGCTGAAAGCATATTTATAGATACATAGTGGTAGATCCTTCCGTACGTTACTTTGACCATGTGGTCATTCTTTGAAAAATGTAATTTTAATTTCATTAACCATTTTTCTTTTTAACGACCATCGGCCAGAGTGTTATATGGCCGCATTCATCAATTAACTAGCACAATGAGCAAATAATTCAAATTTAGCAAATGGTTGTGATTTTAGTCCCTTATTCCGTACTGCCATTAATCAAGGTGAACAGTGATCCACTGCAAAGTTACACAGCAACGTGTGCATTGCTAACTTATTTACACGAACAAAAAAAAAAAAAAAAATTATATGCCACATTGGGATGGGTAATTTTTTGTTTCTTACTGATGCGGTTGCTGAGATACAAGTTTTCAAAAAATGATTATTTTGAGACTGAGTGACTGACTCTAAACTGTACCAGGTTCAATTCAACTAACAACCAGAAAAGCATTGCAATAAGTTGAACTTGGCACATTTTCAGATCTTACTCCTTTTCGTGGCTGAATATTACTAGGATTTTTGCACCAGAAAACTTGACAGGTTCTTTTATTTTTATGGTTTTGGTGAAATGATTAAGGACGAAACTCAGGGGATTTTTTTTCTTATTTAATAATCCATTATTCGAAAGGTGAAATATGTAACGATTGATAAATATTGGTGGAAAGATGTAATAAAAAAAGTTTGGATCAACAATGACACTGGAAATGTGATGAATTTAATTAGGGATGGTGAGGACTTAGTGTTAGTTACAGAAACAAAAAGATAATTATATGGCGTAAATAGCTTCTTGCTGACACACGAATGTATAATATCTACGAAAAATGCTGCATTAGGGGAAATTGTAATAGGAGCTCTGATGAGAAAATCGTTCGCATGTGTGTACGCTCTATGAAACTGATAAACGCGGATGCTTTGCTCGAAAAATTCCTTACGTTAGCGAGGCAAATATGCAAAAACGTATGGAAAACCAACACATATGCCGGGTGAAGTTTTATGGATGGATGAATCCATGATCAGAATGAACTATTTTCAAGGTTGAATGCATGCCTGGAAAAAAGGAGAAGCTATTGTTTAAAACTTCACAAAAGCTTTAAGGCTGCTGTGGAAGCCTACACATACATGTCGTAGGCAAGACCATTAGACGGCAGAGTGAACGCCGATATACACCTAAATATTCTAAAAGATGTGAAAGTTTCGGAAGGGAGAACGCTTATAGATAGCAAATTTGTCTTCCAATAAGACAATGTGCCCAACATACTGCCAAGTGGGTATTATAAATTATTCGTAGAGAAAATATAAATTTGTTGAAATGGTCACCAAAAAGCCCTGACTTATCCCCAATAGAAAATGCATAAACACTTTTTAAATTGCATATTACCGAACAAGTCCCTCAAATCATCAAAGAATTTGAAAAATGCATAGTTAAAAAGTAGGAAAAAATCACACCAGATCAGTGTTAACATCTTGTTCATACCATGAAGGCTGACTGGCAAGGATGTCTTATAGAAAAGGTGGTCATTGATGACATTTGCTTTATTCTTCAATATTATCATTATTAAAAACTCACTTTATGTTACTTTACAGTCAAGTAAATCTTTGAGCTGATTTTTGATGTTAAATTTAATTACAGGGGGTGAACAATTATTTTAGCAACATACTGTGAATCATATAACTTTTTTTTCCTTCGGCTTTTCACATGTTATGCACCTCTTTGAATATATTCAATGATGTAAAAAAATAATTGGTCAAACCTTTTTTCTTAAATTATGTCACCTGAGTTTCTAAAATCACTTAAAATTTTGTCTGTGGCATCATTCTCAAAAGGTTTATGACCCTTCTTAAGTTGTATGTTGCTTGCCTGAAATTTAGAGAGCAAAGCGTAAGTTAACCGAAAAAAGTGGTATTTGGGGCTGATTATTAAAAATTTTTGAAATGGACCTCACATGGAACTTTTTTTTATTTTTTTCTGCTTAGCGGAAACATTGTCTATGATTATAATATTTTGTTGGGCTTCCTTTTGCTTTTGCTACCGCTGCACACCGATTCATAGATTTGGTTAGGTTTTTGCTAATCGTAGTTTAATTCTTGACTAGATATTTCAATTGGATTTAAGTCTGGGCTGTAAGGATGCCAGACCAACACATCGAAATTTGTCTCTTCGATGTGTTTTTTAAAACTAATTATTCAAAATTACATTTTATGATTTTTTATTTAGAATACAAATCAATTGTTACTTATGTCTTTGACGTATGGCATGGAGCATTATACTACTGTAAAATAAAGTTGAAAGTTTCGGCGAAGATTTCTAGCATGCAGCGCTCCAATTGATTTTGTAGGACCTGCAGGTAAACTTTGGGTTAAGAAAGCTCATTGAACCTTTTTCATCTCCAGAAAAGTATCTCAGATCATTAGACATTTAGCTTTCGACGGTACTTTTGCAGCTAAATGCAACTTTCTTACATAATTTGAACTATATGCATTATAAACCAGATTTTACTACCTAGTGCAATAAAACATCGCTACCCTTAATATTTAGAAGAGCTTCAACTCGAGAAAGTCAAAAAGGATTTCACAAATTTGTTTTCGCAACACTGTACATACATATATATGAATGTTCCAAATGTGTTTAATTCGTTCTATAAATTCCAGCAGATCTCAACCACAACCTCGCTACTGCTCAATAGATCGGAGTTTCCTGAAAGTGAAATTGAAACTCAGATTTGTTAAGATTTATTTGCGCTAAAATTAGTCACACAACCTTACCCGTAATTTGATTTATTATATTGGCTTGCCCAATATTTGTCGAAATGTCGTATCCTTTTGCTTTTCTAAAAGTTGTCAATGAGACAACACCTTTTTGTAGGATTTTGTTCCTATTTTGGTAAAATCGGTTGTGAAACTGTTGATACTTGCTAATGAAATCGCACTATTTGACCGAGGGCTTAAGTCGTCTGATAATAGCTTTTCGCTTCTAGATGCTAAGGACATATTCATTTAAGTGAGTCAAATGTTTATGACTCAAAGACCAGCTATTTTTATTACTTGCTAGACATCTGGCTGAAATCCTAAAATAAATAATATAGATGTCAGATACCATTTGCATACAACTTGTTTATGTTTCATAAGTCAATTGGAACAATTGACTATCTAAAATTCGACTTGCAAGTAGAATCTTTTACTTAACCAATGCTGCAAAATGCAGGTTAACATTTTAACATTTAATCGCGTCTATGTAAAAGTTCATCTCTTTAAGAATAGCCTTTACTTTACCCTGTCCTGCCGTAAAAAAAAACAGTTCGATGTTATTAAATTTTAGTCATAACAAAAACTATCAGACATAAGGCGCTTCTGTTAAGAACATTTTACTGGTGAATATGATGTTCCACCAATAAATTTCTAGATTTACAGAATGTCCCAAAAGTCCATCGATTATATCAATCAACCGTTAAAGTGTTAATATACGTTTTAATAGACCTGCGTCCTACACGTATCATAAAAATACCTTAACACATCATTTACTCCCAGACTCCCATAGGAAATCATTTAACCGTGACATTGACCCAATTTCTCTATGTATTATATCTGCAAAATAACAGTCAGTCCTTGTCGCTACTGGACGCGATTATTTATTAATGATGTATGCAATATCCTTTCTTTCAGGTTGGATTCAATGCTGGCAATGGAACCCAGTCGTATGCATACCAACCCTACAGTCAATCGAGTGTTATTCGCAACTTGACAAGTCACGGATGCGGAAATGGATTTCCAGGTCGACATTTATTCAGAATAGACCATCAGATATTAACTGGATCATGTGGTAAAGATATTGTTATGTTGTTTTCGAATTAAGTGCAAAATATATGATGTTTTATTTGAATATAGAAATACCCTAGTTGACGCGGTATCTCAAGTTCCCAGGATCGAAATTAGCAAGCAACAAATAGAAGCGGTTTGGTTTCAAATGTACAAGAATTAAGAAAAAGGAAATATTCCTCCTAATGTACAAACACATAAAATAAGAAAAAAAAAATCAATAAAATACTCGTAAGCACTGTGACATTTTTGTGTATGTTTATTTTTCATTAGCAAAAGAAGCATTCATTTTGTACGGTAAGACAGGCTTATCATTTGACCTAAACTATCGATATTCCCGATTTAAACTTACTGAAAACTGACATAAATAAAGTGCACGACTGGGTCATACGAAACTTTCTCATTATTAGCGAGTCACACTAATTTGAATTTTTTTTTTTCAAATTTCCCCAAAGCTTTGATCTATTTTAGGTTTCTACATATGTCGTGTTTAATAAAACCACAAATATTAAATGAATTCAATAAAAATTAAGGATGACGAATAACATCCACCGTTATGTAACAGGGTGGTTTGAGCAAATAACTTTTTTCGAAATGATGCCTATATTATAGGTATACAAAATAAAGGGCACTACTGGATCACACACACTTTCTCCATACAGATATAAAGTTTTGTTGAAATTGTTTAGGCTGTTTTCGAGTAAATTGGACTTTTCCAAAATTGGCCTTAAGTAAAGTACCGTTAGTTTTGAGGTTAGAATGAAAGATCTGATTTCCCATCTAGGCATTAGCCCACAGACCCCAAATATGAAGTTTGAAGGAAATCCGTTCACTCGTTACGCTTGCGAGACTTACTTTTTCGACTTTCTCTATTATAGTAATACCAAGATTGATTAAAATTTTCATAAAAACAATAATTTTCTTTTAGACGAAAAAGTTAAAATGAACAGCTAGCGTGTTCTGTTCTCCTAGTGGATAACAAGAAAACATGCAACTAAATATGATTCTTTAGAATAAATGTACATACTAGTGACGATTGAAGATGCAGGCGCAACCATAAAATAGATAAATCTTAGTGATAGTGTTCTTCAAGTTCACGCTGTAGAGGATATTCTCTTATATTGCGGTTATCAGAATGAAATCACAATCTATTTCGCAAAAATGTTATAATACTTTCTTTGGCTATAAAATGATTTAATATATCTTAAAGGTTTCACACTTTAATATCATTTTTTTTTTTCAAATTTTTGACTTTTCTTTCGCTTAACTTTACCCTAATGTTACTTACCATCTGCATTATAAGTTAACACACGCGCACCTCAGCCAGCCAGCAGATTAAAAAGCCCAGCATAACCGGATACTGGACACCGGACACCGGACACCGGACACCAGCGAGCAATAACCCGCAAATAAAACTCGTGGTTAACTTCCCTGCAACCCTCCGTACATTCACCCATTCACCTCAATCCAATTCTACACTATCAGCACTTTTCAGACATTCACCCCATGCACCGAACATTTCTCTTATTAAGCAAATGGTTAAGTTAAGTTAGACTCAGGCGACTTGGAAAAAATAAAAAGATCAGTCATAGACTGAAAACCGAAGACAGAAGTTGTTTTTTTAATTTATCGCCAACATTTGGACATAGTTCAAAGGCAAAGTAAAAAATCCAACATTTGGACGTAGTCCAATTAAAATAACTGGCGTCCAACCTAATAAGGACTATTTAAAGACCCCAACAACCAACCAAATAAGAATAATTTAAGAATCCCAACAACCAACCCAATAAGGACAATTTAAGGACCTCAACAATCAACCAACAAGAAGACTCAATCCAAAAGGATCAATTAGCGAAAAAAAAGCAATCAGTATGAAATTTTGGTGAGTAGCTATTTGACCCCGTGTTGTAAATCATTGTGGTGGTCTCGATTTAATAAAATCGTTACCAGATTTTAAAGGCGACTCCGACTTCCTGGCGCACAGCCGCAAATTTTGCCATGGGCTATTTCACGAAGGATCTGAAAGTTATTAGTTGCCATGGGTATTCTTAAAAACAAAATAACGGAGTCTGCAAACGCAACTTTATCCGCTTTTAATACTATGCTAAAATTTTAATGCGATTACTGCTAGATTAGATCAAGTGTATTCGGACAAAAGGCCATTACATGTTCCTGAAAACGAAGTTAGTATTTTGCGTTAGGGTAACCTATTTATTACTGAATACTACGATGCAGTTGATAAAAATTTGACCTTTATTATAAATAAAAATATTATGACACATAACGGTAACAATAAGGTTATCGTCGCTCTCAACGAGAGTGCCATGTTTAAATGTTTCATTTCCGGTCTGCGAAAGCCCTTATTTTCTCCTCGTCCAGTAGATCTACAAACCACAAGCGATAAGAATTCGCACGTACGTTTGCAGCAGGCAGTTTGACAAAAAGAAGTGGATCGCAGATCATACAGATTCTGACCTACATACTCGCAATCACCAACAATATAGTCGTGTCCAACAAAACCGACAAAATAAACCAGTTCCAATGGAAGTAGATAATCGTACTTCTTATTTTAGAAAGCGAACTCCTGCTCAGAATAATTTTTTTAAAACAGCATCCTAGTAGATAATTTACATATGCAGACCAGCAACAAACCGCGATTGTTAAACACCCACGTGACATAACAAACTCTACTCAATCACCTATCCAAAAGTTACAAAACATTAACTCAATGCCATCAGAATGTTTCGAAATACAAGGTGGGCCAAAAGTAATGTCATAATGTAAATTGGTTGCCATTTTGTTAGAAATGAAAAAAAAGTGGGCTTGAAGGTGTAAAATTGATGACATTAAGTTGAAAGAATGATATCGGTCTAATGACCACCTCTTGAGGAGATGCATATTTGTGCTCGTTTTACGTCATTTTGAATTGTTGCTCACAAAACATCTGGCTCCAAATTGGTGATTTCTTCTTCAATGTTGGCTTTCAAGACTTGCAAGGATTGTGGTTTGTTGTGGTAAATGCGATATTTCAAAAAGCCCCAAAAGAAGAAGTCTGGTGCCGTCAGATCTGGCGATCTGGTCAGCCAGTTCAAATCGCCAAAATGGGAGATCACACGGCTCGGAAATTGGTGATTCAAAATCTCCATCGTTACCCGAGCTGTGTGAGCGGTTACTTCGTCCTGCTGGAACCAACAATGCTCGAGACCCAATTCAGGAACTAGTTTAATCATCAGTAGCGCTCACCAGTTACGGTTACGGTGGTTCTCCACTGCTTGCATAATGACATTTGACGCCATTTGCAAAAATTATGGCTCATTCACATTATGACATTACTTTTGCCAAACCTTGTAGAAAGCGAATTATGTTGCGATAATTCTTACGAAGGTTAGTCGGATTATCAAATCAATTTTTTAGGTAAAGTCACTCTTCCCGCTTATTACTAAAATTGCAATAAATGGACAAGAGTTGCGAATTTTAATCGACACAGGAACTTCCAAGAATTATATAAAAAAAAACATGATTTTCTAAAAGCAGTACGTTCAGTAGAAATCCCCTTTCATATTTAGTCTGTCAACGGAACTAGTCTCATTACAGAAAAATGCAAAATTAATATCTTAAAAAACACTTCAACATTCTTCTTACTCCCTTCGTTAAATACTTTCGACAGGATCATAGGATACGATACAAATAGATACAAAAATCGATACCAAAAGTGAAACTTTATTTTATAACCATGTCGAAGAAAAACTGCGTCATTTCATTTGCCAACAGGTTAACTTAATTATTACAGATAAAAAATCAGTTCCTGATTACCTCCGAACGGAATTTAAACAGTTAAGAAAAAAATGCGACTGCATCCGCAGAGCTAGATAGGGCATTACCTTATAAAACGCAGATTAAAGCCACGATACACACAACAACAGATGAACCTCTTCAGCAACTGAGTTCATAAATACTGAAATAAAATACCTGTTGCGCAAGAGAATCATTCGAACATCATGTTCACCATATATGATAGTTCCCCAATTCATGTGGTCAATAAAAAAGGTATAGATGAAAATGGCGAACCAAAATTACGAATGGTCATCGACTTTACGAAAATAAATGAGAAGACCATAGCCGACCGGTACCCCATCAGTGATATATCGGTCATACTAGCAAATTTGGGTAAATCTAAATTCTCTACAACCTTGGACCTAAAATTCATGCTTCATCAAATCACTTTAGCCGAAAACGACCGGGAAAAGACTACTTTCAGCGTTAATAATGGCAAATATATAAATATCGATGATATAATCATATACTCCCCAGACGAGCAGGCGCATTTAACACACATAGACAATATTGAATATTGAACAAACTTGAGCAAGCCGGAATGTGTATTTCCACGGAAAAATCAAAAAATTTTTAAAACCAAAGTAGAGTTTCTAGGTTTTTTAGTTTCACGAAAAGGTATCAAAACTTGCCCCGATAAAGTTCAGGACATTTTAAATTATAAAACCACAGAGACGCCTCAAACCTTATACTATCGCAGGTTTATCAAAGACTATGCAAAGATAGGTAAACCTCTGACGAAATTCTTACGCGGAGAAAATGGTCATATAGGGACCAATCATTTAAAAAATATAAGGATATAACTTGCCACAGATGCTTTACAGGCATTTGTAAAACTTGAGAAAATTTAAGCTTCAGAAGACGTTTTATTTCAATATCCGGATTGTAGGAAGCCCTTTGAGTTAACAACAATAAATCCATTAATCCTAGATAATATAGAACTTAATTGATTCCTGATATCTTCCGATTAGTATAAGTAACTTACTTTCCGCTGCTAAAATCAAAATACTTCAAAATTCAGATGTCATTACTTGTGTATGTATTACAAATTCGTAAAATTGAAAACTTTTGTGATTTTATCCAAATTTATCTAGTAGTCCGTAATAAAACTATTCTTAAGTTAGAAACAAGTCAGGCAGCGAAGTGCAAGGATTGCATACAACCATTAAAAGAATGCGTCTATACGTCAGAAGTCAACATTTGCAAACCTACAACCTGGGAATGCATCACACAGTTGTTGAACAATAACACAGATCTATGCCCCTCACAACACTCATTCCACCTGCTTCTTGTACAACAGATTCAGGACGGAGTAATAATCCTCAACGATGTACCAAAAACAATAGTTATGGACCATGTTCAGTTAGAAGTGCAGAGACCTTATCTACTGACCTTTTCGGATTCAATAAATTTATATATATATATATATAATATACTGACCGTATACCGAATCAGGAAAGAAGCTGCTTATGTCGTATCGAATCCCCCGAAGGCTCTTTCTATAATGCACCTTGAACATGAAGAGAAACTGTTGCTTTCATATTTACATCAAATTCATATCGACAACACAAACCATATCGAAGCACTCAGAGAAGAAATATTGTCTCAAAAAATTCTCTGGTGGACCACTATTTCTCCAATAGTAAAGGGTGGTTAAGTTTTAAGGGCCGATGTTGATTTTGAATAAAACACAAATTATTTAGGAAATTACTGTCATTTCTTTTTATTATGATAATATTGGTATGGTTCAATTATGTATGGAACAAAATATCGGCCAAATGGCCGCCGCGACCTCGGCGGCACACCTCCATCCGATGGTCCAAATTTTCGATGACGCTATTGAGGTTCTATGCCGTTAATGTGCCGAATTATCTCATCCTTTAGCTCTTGAATTGTTGCTGGCTTATCGACGTACACCTTTTCTTTCAAATAACCCCAAAGAAAGAAGTCCAACGGTGTAAAATCACATGATCTTGGCGGCCAATTGACATCGCCACCACGTGAGATAACACGGCCATTGAATTTGTCGCGCAAAAGAGCCATTGTTTCGTTAGCTGTGTACCAGTGGCACCATCCTGTTGAAACCAGCAAGTGGCACCATCCTGTTGAAACCACATATCGTCCACATCCATATCTCCCAATTCGGGCCATAAAAAGTTCGTTATCATCTCACGATAGCGAACACCATTCACAGTAACTGCCTGACCGGCCTCATTTTGGAAAAAATACGGCCCGATGATGCCGCCAGCCCATAATGTGGGTGCATTGGTTTTTCGACAATCACTCTTGGATTATCATTCGCCCAAATGCGGCAATTCTGCTTATTGACGAATCCACTGAGGTGAAAATGTGCCTCATCACTGAAGATGATTTTCTTCGAAAATTGATCATCCACTGTTGCCATTTCTTGCCACCATTGTGACCATTGACGACGCTTGAAATGGTCAAGAGGCTTTAGTTCTTGAGTTAATTGCACCTTGTAAGCGCGTAAATGCAAGTCTTTATGCATAATGTTCATCAACGACGAGCATGTTGGGCATGACGACGAGTTGAGGTGGACAGCTCTTCAGCCACACTATCGCGAACAGCAACAATATTTTCTGCAGTACGAGCTGTACGAGCATGCACTGGTGTTTTCGCATCTCCTACAGACCCTGTTTGCACAAATTTTTGCACGATTTTTCCGATTGTACGCACATTTGGACGATTAAATTGACCGAATAGCTATCGTGAGATGATTAAATTGCACGATATGCATTTTGATTTGAATGCCCATTTTCATAATAAGCCTGAATAACTTTAACGCGTTGCACGATTGTGTATCTTTCCATGGTTCAAATTGAGTTAGTCTGAAATTGAGAAATGTCAAATGAAATGCAGAAAAAAACTTGACGTTTAGGTGTGGTTCACATTCAACATCGGCCCTTAAAATTTAACCACCCTTTAGTAATTGTTTGCATACTAATCGTTAAGCCCCTTCGACACAACAGGCAAAATACAATCACTTCAAACCAAATTGACTATAACTATGCAAGTCAAAGGTCGAAACGATGGCATCACAACCTGAACAGCCAACAGCCCAGCATAACCGGCCACCGGATATTAACCGGCAATAAAACCCGCGGTTCACTTTCCCTGCACCCTATCTTACACTGCACTTCCGTCACACGGTACACCCCTGTACATTCACCCATTCACCTCAATACAATCCTACACTATCAGCACTTTTCAGACATTCATCTCATGCAGCGAATATTTCTCTTATTAAACAAATGTTAAGTTAGAATCGGAGTCAATAAAAGTTAACGACACCGTATACCGAATCAAAAAGAAACTGCTTATGTCGTATCGCATTCTCTTTTTATAATGCACCTTTAACATACTCGTAAATTAAAATTGTAGCTCCATATTTACATCAAATTCATTTATCGACAACACAAACCAAATCGTAAAACTCAGAGAAGAAATATTGTCTGACATGGAAAAAATAAAAAGATCTGTCATAGCCTGAGAACCAAAAACAGAAGTTGTTTTTATTTAATCGTAAACATTTGAACATAGTTCAAGGGCAAAGTAAAACAAACATCTATATTTGGACATAGTCCAATTAAAATCTTATTATCTAAAAATTGTTTAATTGTGTGTCATCACATAACCATACTCCGATGGCAATACATCTGAAATTTGAGCTGATAAGACATGCAGCAAATATAGATTCAAAATGTCAACAAATTAAAAATTAATGCCATCGCCTTAAGTACTAGTAACGAACGAAATTTTGTCGTAGATGGTCACGGTACCATCTCTCCGATCTCCGATCCGTCTTAAATTAATAAATAAATTAATAGTTACTGAACAACAATTTATTTGAAAGTGAATTAAGGAAAATATAAGTGAAATCGAACAGTAAAGTCGCAATGCAACTAAGAGTGCAATTGCTCATGATCCTATTTTGTGGGATCGCACTTGGTCAAAGTGTACCTAAAGTAAATTCAAATTATGATTATTGGAGTAAGTAATTAAAAGAAAAGCCGAAAAAAAACTACATGAATCAAGTTGAAGAAGACGAATTGTTCATTCTTTAGACGATAATTGGTAGTGTAGAGTGATGTCTTATCAATAAGGCGACAGCACAAACAAATAGACATATGTATCATTGAGTTCTATATACAGACATAGACGGACGTTTAATCTAGACCAATGGATTAAGGCTTAGTGAGTCAAGTAGCCATATGTTGTGATCATGGAAATTGATCGCCATCCATTTCTGAATCGTCGCGGCTTTGTGCGCTGGCGCAGAATCTTGCTGGGAAACATATGGTCTTCTTTTGCTCACACTGTCTATCCAGGGTTTAACAACTGCCTCTAGCACCTCGATATATCCGGGAGCATTCATTCGAAGACCTCGTGGGAGGCATAACATGACCTTTACTGCTCATTACTCTAAGGAAACTTGGTGTGCATCATAGGTTCTGCATACAGCCATCTGTCGTTCCTTCTATTGACCTTCTGATCCTGGCTGGCATTTATTTCATGAGAAACAAATCGGATGCTTCAACTTGTTGAGGAGCTGCCTTCCTTGGAACATACCCTGGTTTTTCATTTCCTCCGACATAAACTGACCACTTCTCATCGTATAAGACATCGGAGGTTTTTGTGAACCACACTGCGAATTAGTAGCTCAAACGCTTGAAGTTTCCTTCCAGTTCACCTCATTTTCATTTCTTGTATTAGGCATTTATCTGACATTGTACCCGGGAAAAATTTAAACGTCTGCTATCAACGCGAGTAACACTACTACAGAACAAAAACATGTCCTCAAATAGCCTGCGCACCCTGTATGTATTTATTGTAAATGTTCCGGAACACTCGGCATATGAAGCACTTACATGCTTGACCACCTTTTTCCACTCTTTATCTTTTCATCTTCAGTTTTAAATTCTCCTCTATACCATTTTTCGAAATCAGTGCAAATCAAGTGTAACGAATATCATTTATACACAAAGCATTATCTAAGTACAACTCATTGTGTCACTGAAAGTGCTTCGCAGGATTTTGCTTAATAAGATTGCGAAGTTACTCTCGTAACAAATGCTTGAAGCACGCAAATACTGAAAGCGTACAAAAACTCTACTTAATTGACCTCAAAAATTATTATCCAGCGAAAGGTCAGTTGTCAACTCGTTTGTGGCCCTTGGATTAAACGTTTTCTTCTTTTTGAAATTCTCCAAAAATAATCATTCTTTACGTATATACGGCTGATTTGTTGGTATAAAATTCTTAACTGTAAATAAATAAGAAAGTAACTATCACTGCTTCGGGGTAAGAACAATTGGTACAGGACTCAATCAAATGTGAATTAATTTCGCGACAACCAGCCGGTTAGATTTTCTAGAAATTTATTACGAATATTCTAAACTGATTAATCTATTCGATGTTGGTCTGCTTTTAGCCTGGAAGTTATTAATTTCAAAATACGCTTCTGCTCAAATTGAAAATTGAGCTGCATCATCAGATCATCAACGCTTCAATCAACTTCCTATTTCATGGCATTCCTGGAAGTGGAACTATTGAATCGCAATTCACAGCTAATGACGTATTACATAAATATTAATTAATTTGACATTTTGTTTATTATAAGAGTTGCTTATGTATGTATTAGCACTGCTCCTTAACAAAATACAAAATTTAGGTGCGGTGTAAAATGAAAACCGATTTTCCATTCCCGCTGTATTTGTATTGTGTTATACCTTTATCAAAAAGTTTTAGGAATGGCTACCGTGTGGCGCATATCTGTCATTAACATTTTCTCCAAATTTTTGAAAAAAAAAACGAATTTGTATCAAATATTGTGTTAAAAACGGATTCAACGGTGCGAATACTTTGGAAATGTTGAAAAAGTGTTTCGGCAACGATACTCTATCGAAAACAAATGTTTATGTGTGGCACAAAAGTTTCAAAGGTCATGAGTCCGTCGAGCATGATGAACGCAGTGGTAGGCCGTCGATATCGAAAACTGACGCAAAACATCAATAAAATCAAAGAAATGTTGGCGGAAAACTGCAAATTGACCATCAGCGACCTGGTAGAGGACTATGAAACCGTTCAAGTCATTTTGCTTAAAAATTTAGGCTTCAGATGTTTTTTTTTTTTTTTTGTGTGTAGCTGGGTGAAAATCGTTGAAAGACATCGCATGCGAGCTTTGCGATAGTGTAGGACTTGACCCACCCACTAAAAACACCAGGAGAAAGCATGGTGTTACCATCCTTCCAATAATCGCACCTAGTCGTTAAACTAATCATCAATTTTGTTCTAATACTTGTGTTGTAAGGAACTGACTTTGGTCTGTTACCTTTTGTTTTTTAACTTGTTATCACTTTGTTCGGGTGGTTATGTTAAATATTTATTTTTATTTTTTCTCCTAGTTAACTAGTTCGAATGGTTTTATTCTTCATATCTTCTAACTAGATTGTTATTATTAAGTAGTTCGACTACTTCTAAATTAGAATGGTTGCGAAGCCTACCTTCATGTCTTCTTGCGACCTTCCTGACCTCGTCCTCTACCATTTCAATTTTTAGATTCCTATGTAGATCAGCGTTACGTATGTACCATGGCGCTTTAACAATATTGTGTAGTACTTTATTTTGAAAGCATTGTATGCTTTGTAGGTTCGTCTTACTTGTGCACCTTCAAAGCTGAAGGCCATATGTCCATATTGGCTTTAAAACTTGCTTATAGAGAAGCAGTTTATTATATTTTGAGAGACATGAATACCTCCCAATTAGCCAATACATTTTTTTATATCGTATGTCTTTAGTTCGTCATGTTTTTTCTTGACATGAGTTTTCCAGCGCAACTTCGCGTCTAAGGTCATTTTTAAAAATGTTCACCCGAATTCAATAAAAAAAAGAAACGATCCGTTTAATATAAAAATTGACTTCATTTATTTGATATATGTAAGTTACAAAAAAATGCATATAAGTTACCGAATCTGATGACTGCAAACTGATAACTGAGTTTCATATAATGGTATTCAATTACATTTTAGAAAGAGAGAGAGAGAGAGATGCGGTAATTATGTGTTACAAATACTATATAATATGTATTACGTTATTAGCAAAATGAATACACTTACGTTACGATGAAAACAGTGTTAATAGATTGAATAGTTTCAAAGATTTTTGACATCTTCCCGCCAACAAGTTCAGGATGAGTAAGAAATTTCCAACGGATAGAGAAGTTGTATTGGCCTTCGTAAAATAGAACCACTGGGAAGCCTTATTTCGCAGGCACGAATTTTACCATCTCGTCCAGGAAACACCTTTTCAATTACAGCCAAATGCCAAAGGGGACGAGGCAACGATGAATCTTCCACCAATACTACATCTCCTACTTGCAAATTTGATCCCACTTTGTTTTCGTGTGATGCAAGGATCTTAGCTGAAGAAGATACTCCTTAAACCACCGCCTTTTAAATGCAGCTAGGAAACGTAAACGCTCTTTCCACTGCCTTCGTAGTTCATTGCCAGTTTGACCTTCAGATGTTGGCTCCTCCGAAGGTCCGCATGCTCCATTGAGGAAGTGAGCGGGAGTAAGTGGTGCGAGGTCTAATGGATCATCCCCCATGTATGTTAAAGGTCTTGAGTTCACCACACGTTCAACTTCTGTAAGTAAGGTATGTAGCTGATCGTTGTTTAGTGTGGAGCGTCGTACAGCTGCTCTTAAAGCCGTTTTAACGACCCCCACCAGTCGCTCCCAAAAGCCATGGAGCTCGCTCAACGATGAATTTCCACCTTATTCGAGAGTCACTCAGAAAACCCAGAAAACGCTCACTGGTTCGTACGTTGCTTAGTTGTTTGAATTCAGAAGACGCCTTCTTGAAAGTTGTGGCATTATCAGAGTACATTATACGGGGAACTCCTCGTCTGGCGATGAATCGTCTTATTGCAAGAATACAACTCTCCGTTGTCAAATCGTTGGTATATTCGAGGTGCACAGCACGAACGGCTGCACAAGTAAATAATAGTATGTAAAACTTCCTTCGTTGACCAGACATATCCACCACGTGTAAAGGACCAGCAAAATCAACTCCAGTCACATCAAATGCCCTAGATGACAGAATTCGATCTTTTGGAAATGGCGCAAAAAGCTGCGTAGCCGCTTGGCCTCGAAGAATCTTACAAACGAAGCAATTTTTGATAATGGTTTTGACCACCTGCCTCCCCTTTATAATCCAGTATTTTGTGCGTAAATTTGAAAGAACTGTTGAGGTTCCACCATGAAAAATTCGTGAATGTAGATCGACCACTATAAGTTTAGCTATATGAGATGACTTCGGTAAGATAATGGGGTGCTCTATGTTTGCATTATCTTCAACATCTTGGAGACGCCCACCAACTCTCAAAAACTTATCGGTATCATCTAAAAATGGAAAAAGAGATAATAATTTGGAATTAGGAGGCATACCCCTTTTTTGGTGAAGAAATGAAATCTCCTTAAGAAAGTGCTGGCTTTGAATTTGTCGGATCCAGTACTTTTCAGCTCGTTCAATATCTGGAGCGGAAAGATGAGGCTCAATCTTGTGTTTTCTAAAAACATCAACAGCTCGGAAGCAATAAGCTGTGACACGAAGAAGATGACTCCATGTACTAAAATCTTCAGCGTTCATAACTGGGTCACCAAACTTCAAATTTACGCATGTTGGGGTTTCCGTTCGATCTTCTGCAGGCAATGACAGGGTGCACAAGGAGACTATAATAGCGTTATTAGTTGATGGCCAGTAGATTTGATCCTCCATTAGCCAAGTAGGTCCAATTACCCATACCGTAGATCGTAAGAGAGACGATGCACTCACACCTCCTGTGAGCAGGTCCGCAGGATTCTCCACACTAGGACAGTGTCTCCAGGAAGACATATTTCACAAAGCCTTTATCTCCTTGACGCGATTCTCCACATATGGCTTCCAACGTTTGTTTGATCCCAGAATCCAGTATAGGACTATTTAAGAGTCGGTCCATAAAAACACATCGCGAATAGTGATCCGAAGATTGGTCTGTAAATAGGCAAGCAAACGTGTAGCAATCAACTCAGCCGTTAGTTCCAATTTTGGTATAGTTAACTCGTTTTGGCCATTGTTTTTAAGGGGCGCAATTCTGTTCTTCGCGCAAATAAACTGTACCGTTACTTCTCCGGTATTGTGAACAGTCCTTGCATAAGCTACGGCTCCAAATGCATATTGGCTTGCATCGGCAAAAACGTGTACTTGAGTTGTTCCATCCTCGCTCTTTGAGAAGTACCTTGGAATAGCTATTTCGTTAAGTTCGTTTATTTCGTTTTGACATGTTGCCCAAATGCATTGTAAGTCTGGTGATAAATCCTCGTCCCAATCCAGTTTCTTACGCCATATATTTTGGAAAAGAATTTTTAGGCGTACAGTCCATGGAGAGAGTACACCAAAGGGGTCGAATATTTTCGCCATAACCCTTAAAACTTTGCGTTAGGTACCTTGAATGGACTCAGATTTCAATAGACTTAGCACAGAGCTAAGATCTACTTGGAGTTCGTCCATCGCTATCACCCATCGTAAACCTAGTACCTTTGGCGAGGCAGAAAATAGTTCCTCTTCCGCAAAGCAGTCTCGAACCCGAGCGTTATTGGAGTTCCACTTACGTAGTTTCATGGATGCGCTTTTAAAGATTCCAGTGGCCTCCCGATAAATTTCCATGGCAGCGATTTCATCATCAACGCATGCAACAAAGTCATCCATATAGAAGCTACTTTCAACAGGTCACAAATATTTTGATAACGCACCATCTCCTCGTCACTTCTGTTTAAAAACGCACATGAATCTTGGAACTTCAACATGGCCTCCTTGATCAATTCTTGAATCGTTGTGCCAAGAATGTAAGGACTGCTTTTTACCCCAAATGTAAGCCGCGTCATTCTATATATTTTTACTGCCGGCAATATTTTCTTGTTGAAAATCTTTTCAGCAAACCAAAGGAAGCGATGGCTGTCTCTATCAGATGGTTGAAGCAGTATTTGCAAAAACGCCTTTTCAATATCTGCTATGAGACCAACTCTTGCTACTCGAAAATTTAAAAGGATTATCAAAAGGTCGGGTAAAAGGTTCTCTCCTACTTCCAAAATATCGTTTAATGATAAATGATTCGGTGCATGGGCGGACGCATCGAATACAATGCGGAGTTTCGTTGTTTCCTTATCTTTTCTGTACACAGGACGGTGAGGCAAATAATAAACTAGGTTTTCATCAACCACATTAACAGGAGCCATCTCTGCAATGCCCATTGATAACATCTCATTCATAGCAGCATCGTACTCGGTAATTTTTCCGGCTGAGCAAAGCTTTCGCACAAGGGATTGCAAACGTATGAAAGCTCCAGTTCTGTTGCTATGGAGTGGTGTAGATATGGATTTCCATGGAAGGGATGCTTCAAACCTATCGCCTTTCCTATGAATATGTAAGGAAACATCACCACTTACCCCTTTTGTATCTTCAGGAATTATTCCCAAAACATCAAGCTTCCAAAACCTCTGGATATCTTCGCAGGTACAGACGTTGAGTGCATAAGAAGAACCGGATGATTTGTGTTCAACGTTTGATGGCCCTTGGATTGTCCATCCCAGAATCGTATTAATTGCTGTTAACTTTTCTGTAAGGCGTTTGTGTTCTCCTGTCGCAAACTGCCAATATGCATCGGCACCGATTAACACGCTGATGCCGTCCTCCAGATGTTGTCCATGAGCACGATTATCTGCTAAAGTCAACTTGATAGTTGAAATAGCTTGCTCATCTGTGGGTGCTGACAGCACATCAAAGCAAATAGCTGGAACCTCAATTGCATCCAACACAACAGCCTGGTCGTCATATTGGCTGCGAAGTACCAAACGAACTCTGTTACAGCTTGCTTGGCCTAGGTTTGTCACTTCCGAAGGGTATAACGCTCAAATTATGCTCTTCCACAACAGGTAAATTTAAACGACGTGCCAAAGTTGACTTCACAAACGAAAGCTGGCTTCCTCCATCCATGACAATGCGGACGAACATAGAAAAGGTAGAAATTTCACTGCTTGCATAAGCACATGCTGTTTGTAAATATACAATACCTTTCTGCACTCTATCAGATGTGTACAAATTCACGGTCGATGTGGAAGCACTGTCTATAGTTGCTGGCTTTAGGTTACCACTTAGAGAATATGAAGGGTCGCACATACTCGTAGCGTGGCGTCCATTGCAGGTTTTACAAATAATTCCTTTAACTCGACACATCCTTGAGTTGTGGCCCTTTTTGCAGCATCGAAAACACCTTCCTTCACTTATCAGCAACTTCTTCTTTTCTGAAACACCTTTGGAACAGCAACAATCTTGGGCTTCATGATTTGTAGCACTGCAAAACAAACAATTTTCTTTTTTCGCTGAAGTAAACAAACCCAGCGCCGTTTTAACAGGTGGTCTTAAATTTGTGTTTGTCACAGAGCGAGATGGAGGTAACTTCGCTTCGTTCGCCTTTTCGAGAGATTCGACTTCTCTCTTCAAAAACTTCAGCAAGCAATTAACTTGTTTGTCGCCAAAGGTATTGGAAGATTTTTCGGAGGCTGATGAGATACTTGCTGCTTCGTCCTCATACTCCGTTCGAACATGCTGAAGATTAACGTTAGAATCCTCATAATAGCGATGAAAATTTACTCGCAATTCGTTTGGAATGCAACGTAACAAGACTCCTTTCAACATAACGAAATAGTTAGACGATGGAATGCCTAAGGCGACGAGCGAGCGAGTAGAAGACAAGACCGAGGTGTATAGCCGTCTCAAACCTACAACATCTATCTTAGAGGTAACGGGCTGGATGGAGAGCAAACGCTGCATCGTGAAGTCTATGATCTTCTCATTATTTCCGTATTCTTCTTTCAATAATGTTATAGCTGTAATATAATTAGCCTCCGTTGGAGATAGGCCAGCTAATGTTTCGGCTGCTTTGCCAGTCAATACCGTTTCGAGATAATTAAATTTATCGATCGTGCTAAGAGAAGGGTTTTCATGAACGAGAGCGCGATATTGTTGCCAAAACGGAACCCATTCTTTAAAATCGCCAGAAAACCGCTTCGGCTGCAATTTTTTTAATTTTACCGCATTGAAATTTGACGGCGGAACGTGCGTTGGTATAGGAGGCGGTAATGAAGTTCTAGAAGTAGATTCAAGAATATTATCGTTGTCTGTCGGTTGTCCTCGGCAACGATGAAGCTTAGACAGGCGACATTTAATTCGTGTGATTGTAGATATGGCTTTATCTTCGTACTCTGCAACAGCATCAGCTTCTTTTGCCAAGTCCTCTGATTTTATGAGAGACACCACTGCAGCGTTTGCCTTTTTTAAGCTTCCATGTGCGGCAGTTAGCCTGTCCAGCATGACACTTAATTCCTCCTCTATATCGTCCAGATTATTCGACGTTTCGTTTATCTTAGAGTCATCAGATTTGAGATATTCGGTCGCGCTTTTGACTAATTTGGTCACTTGACCGCGATAGGAAGACCGACTAGCGAAATCCATTTTAAATACATTATTTTCGTTAGAAATCACGTTCAATCGTTTTCTTTTTGCGTTCGAAATTCCCGGGTTTCAGCACCAGATTTTAAAAATGTTCACCCGAATTCAATAAAAAAAAAGAAACGATCCGATTAATATAAAAATTGACTTCATTTATTTGATATATGTAAGTTACAAAAAAATGCATATAAGTTACCGAATCTGATGACTGCAAACTGATAACTGAGTTTCATATAATGGTATTCAATAACATTTTAGAAAGAGAGAGAGAGAGAGAGATGCGGTAATTATGTGTTACAAATACTATATAATATGTATTACGTTATTAGCAAAATGAATACACTTATGTTACGATGGAAACAGTGTTAATAGAATAGTTTAGAATAGTTTCAAAGATTTTTGACAGTCATGCCTAAGTACTTAGCTGAGTTCGAATGCAGAACTACTTTGTTATCGTTCATGTTTTTTCTTGACATGAATTTTGCAGCGCAACTTCGCGTCTAAAGTCATGCCTAAGTACTTAGCTGAGTTCGAATGCAGAACTACTTTGTTATTTATGTACACAGTTAACATGGATTGACTTCAGTTCATTTAATTTTATTTGCCATTTTTTGGTCCATTCAGATATTTCATTTACTGTCCTTTGTAGTTTTCGGTAACTTCCTGCACGGTTTTTCTGACAGCAAGTACAGCAGTATCGTCTGCAAATGTTGCAACAGTAGTTTCGTCATTTTGTGGTAGGTCGTTCGTATATAGGAGGAACAGCACAGGCCCTAACACACTATCTTGCGGTACTCCAGATCTTATACATTTTAATGCGGAGTACTCATTATCTTGCTTAATTCTATATAATCGCTGCTTTATATATGACTCTAGTATTTCTGAGTATTGTTTTGGAAGATATTTTTTCAGTTTATGGACCAATCCCTTGTGCCAGACTTTATCAAAAGCCTGTGTTACATCAAGGAAGATGGTAGAGCATAGTTGTTTTTCTTCTAAGGCTTTTTCTATTTTGTCAGTTTTTCTGTGGGCCTGAGCTATAGTGGAGTACCTATTTCTGAATCCAAATTGGTGGTTTGGTATCAGTGCCTTTTCTTCTATAATCGGATGGAGTCGTTTCGGAAGAATTTTTTCGAAGAGTTTTGACAGTATTGGCAGCAATGAAATCGGACAATATGAGGTAACTTCACTGGGTAATTTTCCCGGCTTTGGTACCATAATAACTTACGCTACCTTCCACATGCGTGGAACATACCTTAGTCTGAATGCTGTAATTATTATCTGTGCTATTTTTTTCATATCTTTTCTAGGCAGTTTTTTCAGAATTTCGCTCGTGATTAAATCAAATCCCTACGCTTTCTTCGGGTTAATCTTCTCTTTTATTTCTGTGGCTATTTCCTTAGAGGTTACTGCTGGGATTAACCTCTCATCTTCGCACATTTCTTTCGTTTGTTGGAGATAATCATTATCTTCATATGGCTGAAAGACGCTTTCAAGATGTTCAGCAAATAAATCGGCCTTTTGTTTGTTTGATTTTGCCCTGTTTCCACTGCTGTTTTTAACTGGCGGAATGTATGCCGTTGGTCTTTTCAATTTTTTTGTAGCCTTTCATAGTGAGTATTCTGTACTAGCATCGTTTGTCAGATTTGTAAGATATCTTTCCACCGACGCATTTTTCAATTCTGTGATCTTTTTTCTGAGCGTATTGTTTAAACTATTAAGGCTTTTACGAACTTTCCTCTTTTCAGATATTATGTCGCATATTTCTTTGGGATATACGTTTCTTTTTACTTTACTATTTTATTTAGACGTTGCAGCCCAAGAAGCCTTTTGTATATTTAGGGTGAAACTATGTACTTCACTTTCTAGTTGCTCTATTGTATCGATTGTTGTACTTAGTTCAATGCATTCCTCCAGCAAATATCTGAAATATATCCAGTCAGTTAGCTTGTTCACTAGACATGGGTTGTGTTCCTTCATTATAATTATATTACCAAGTGTAAGCAGCACAGATGAGTGATCTGAGTCAAGATCTGGCCGTTCCTGCACTTGGGTAGTATTTTATGGAGATATTCTTAGTTACAAAGAAGTCGACAACGTCCGAGATTTTGTTCCTATCTGTGGCCAGTAAGTAGGATTTCCTGTTGAATGGTGATTAGCAGTGCTTTCTTTTATAGATTCAAGGAGTTCTCTTCCTCTTGTATTTGTTAATCTTAATCCCCAGAATTTGTTCTTTGCGTTGAAATCTCCGCCTATTATGAATTTATTCCCAAATTTACGGAAGAGGCTTTTTCAGACGTGTCGCTGTAAAGCTGATGCCGAAAGACCTGAATTTCATGCAAAAACAGCATTGACATCGCGAAAGACATGATTTTAGCGGCTGAATTCGATCCATCATGTTGTGCATCATGAATTCTTGTCACAGGATCAGGCAGTCAACAAAGTGTGGGCGTTATGAGACGTTTGCCTGAGGCAATTCCCCAAAAAAGACCGGATTTGTGGGCAAACAACTCATGGATTTTGCATCATGATAATGCACTGTTACATAATAACATCCTTATTCGTGAGTTTTTGAAAAAGAACAGTGCGAATACCATCCAACAGCCACCGAACTCGCCTGTTTTAGCTCCCTGCGATTTCTTCCTGTTCGATCGACTCAAGAAACCTCTTCGGAGAACGCGTTTTAGCAGCCGAGTGGAGATAATAGAAAAATCGAAGACGATCCGATCATAAAAAAATGTTTCGAGGATTGGATCAAGCGCTGGCATAAGTGCGTTTCAGTCAATGGAAAGTACTTTGAATGGGACAATATCGATTATCAAGAATAAAATTGTATTTTCAATTTTCGGAATAAATTCTTGAACTTCTTGATCAAGATATATTTCAGCAGAAAATTGACATACCTCTTGTAATACCATGGAAATAGGTTTTTGTGAATCCTATCACCCAAGTGAGGTCATTTCGGCAACATTAATCTCTAATTTTTGAATCGAAAATCAAAACTGATAACAACGAAACACAGAGACATGGAAAATGCTAAAGGAGCAATAATTTTATTTTGAAATAAATTATAAATACAATTTATTTTCTTGGAAATTGGTACGGTTTGATATAGCTTCCTAAAAATTGGAGAGAGTTTGTTAGTACACTGAAAAGTTACGGAAACCTATAGAGTATATCCAGTCAATTAGATTGCACTTCTTTTCGTGGCTGAACAGTTATAGGAACTTTGTTCTGGAGAACGTGGATGGTTTTGAACGTAAATATTTTTGATGAGATTAATGGTTATTTTGGATTATCCGGAATTTAATCCAATTAACCCCAATTCTTCGGATGGTTGTATAAATCGTTCATGCCATCAGGAGACATTCACGATTAGCTTTAAACTTTAGCCGGCTCATTAGAGAGTTGATTTTCACAACAATAGCACCTGTTAGTAAGTACAATATATATATATATATCTAACCACCTGGGTGGTGATAATCACCATTATCTTGATTTGAGGTGAAACCTTACCATTAGCGTGTGTTTTGAATGATTTGTGCGCAAATTTACGAGTAGATCTCAAATTTTGAGAATAAGTTTTGAAATACTTCATCTAAAATTAGTCTAACTGAGAGGCGTGTTCTCGGAAATATACTGCTTGATAAACTTATTTTGGTTGTTATTATAATTAGTTTGTTTTTCATTTTTAGATTCAAGTAAACGGATGGCTCGAGATTTGAGCCCACATGAGGATGAAGGTTATGTTATAACGCCGCAACGTTTAAAAGAGATTCGAAGTCAGTTCTTGTATTGGTTCTTTGATCTGAATAGTAGATATGGTGATCATGAGTATGCTATGGGGGTGACGCTTCACAGGGATTTGAAATTCCAGTTGCCGTTCTTGGGTTTCCGCTTCAATTACATAATGGTAAGTTTTTAGTGTTTTTTTAACATTAACATTGCTCCACATGTTACCATGTAGTTAGTTTATTCTTACCCTTATGCCTATTTTCAGGCGTATAGCAAAATATAGAGATTAATCAATAAGCCATACAAAACAAATCGATACTTTTCGACATATCTTGGTACATCCTGGTTCTCCATATAACTTAATCGTTAGCCAATTATTTGTGAATCAAATCTTAGTAAAGTTGTTATATGTGAGAATAAAACCTCTAGCTTATGGGGAGGATGTAGATCTTGCGGCATGAAGAAAATGTTCTCCTACCACTAGTGATATCCTGTTGTCGGGGTAAATCTAAATAGACAAGTTCTGTTCAGAAACAGGAGATACATGTTGAACGTCGTGCTATCGGTATAGGATTTATAGATACTCCTAGATATATAGATAAACTTTAGGCGTGCAAATATACTGCGACCTTTATTGATCGACCTGAAGCAGTGATCGATGGGATACTGGAGCTAGAGATCCTTCTTCAGTCCAACTCCCTTGATGAACAGGAGTATTTCTAGTAGATGTTGCGATAGTAGGTAGCATGATTGACCATGGGTTTACATATATACTAAATCTCATTAACTAATCGAACTACTGGATTGACACTATATGTTGAGGAAGTTGGTCGTGTGAATGATATAGATACATATGTTGACGAAGTAGTTCGATCTTCCACGCAGATGACATTTTTTTTATTTATTTTTTTATAATAGCTGGATTTTGACAGCTAATTTTACATCGATGTACATGTACATGCGCATGAAGAGCTTTAAGTTTGTTGACGCAAGTATTTAAAAGTTTAGTAATGCACTTTCATACCAGTGTGGATCTGATTTTATGCGGCCTGCCTACCTGACGATGACTACAATTTCGATCACATGAACATCCGTTTGAAACATATTGGTGAAAATTTTTAGGGAATTTAAGTATCTAATTCTTTAAACATACAGACTCGCCAAGTTAATGGGTATGTTTTGGATCCATTCGCGTGCCATTTGATTGTGTGCTGTTTAAGTTGGTGATTGCTGTATTCGTTGCTCTAGACTCTTTTGTTGCTCAGTTTTGTGTTCTATAAATATTCTCGCAAAGCAGTGTATCATGTCCGTGTCAATTTTGGACTTTTAGACTTAGTATTTTCTCCTTGGTGATTTCTTCTAACTCTATATGTAGGGTGGTAGGTCGGAAGATCACCCCTTATGTCGCAGTGAAATTGGTTCTCATAGTTCCAGTTATATAGATGCAACATAGTTTTTGCTCTCTTTCAAAGGTTTTTTTCATGCCTAGACTGGTTCTTTTGAGCCTTATGAGTCTAACCGTCATTTTGTTCATCCATTTCAGTGTGGCTAATTTTCTCCTGAAATGTGGCTGCACAGCAAACCAGGATTGCTCGAGTGGCTGTTTCTACATACCACAACTTCTTCATGTTTCTCCAGGGAAGCAGGTATATAATTTACACCTAGATACTTGACCTATTTTTATGGTATTGCTTTGCGATCTACCAAAGTAGGCTTGAGTCACAAGACCTTTCGAGAAAACTAGTTAATTAAAATAGAAAGTTATAAGATTATTACAAAAATGTGGTACTAAGTGCACTCCAGGAGTATTATCCTCAGATCAAAAGTTTAACTTGTGTAAATCCTAGCAATTAAGATGTACATCTGTAGATTCCAAATACCGCCAACATTTTAACCTCACTAAATGAGCAAAAGAAGTCTTCAAGAGACTTAACCAGAACAGCTAAATAGTGAGAAAAGGCGTCCTAGTGAACCCCAAAACTATACAGAAATGGAGAATATAACAGGCATCACTATCGAACAGCTGAAATCAATTCTAGATGACAAGAATAGAGAAGCGAATGTTGTTATGCACCTACCCGTAGAGACCAACATCGACCAAATCAAAAGACAAAGTCTGTTTGTGCGGGACTGATAGCCGAGACTTGCGTACTGCTACAATAATTATTAAAATGAAATCCCGAAGCTCCACCATTGATGTGCTAAAGAACGCAAGCAAACTAAAAGGTACAAAAATATTTATTTCTTTATTTGAAATTTCTTCGCGAGAAAAGACCGGATATGAAAATTATTCTGAAAGACGATAAACTATGCGTTGCGGATAAACTATTCACGTGGGACTTATCAAAAGGGCTAAAAAGTGGTATCGAGAATGGAAAGAAGCCAATTCCATTTGATCCAGTTTGCAAAACCAAAACATAAATAATGCGTACGATCTGTGAATGTCATCTGAAGCTGTCAGCTCCAGAAATCAGAAGTTCGCTAAAGGTGCAATCACAAAGGAAGTCGTAGGCAATTCGAGTGTACATATAAGAGGCCGTTTACATGTGGCGCATAATTGAGATGAATCCGTCTGCCGGACCAGTGTTGAATTCAGGCTTAAAAAATAAATTAATATTTATAGATTTTTTTAATTACATACATTATTAAATTTTATATATTTGTATTATTGAAAACACATATAATAGATTATGAAGAAGATATATATTTTTTAAGAACTGCGAACTGAAATGCATACCTGCGGTGGAGCCGAACCTGTTTGGAAGAGCAAGTGGAGGAGAACTTGTTGGGGTTGTGTTTACAACTGGAGGGTGTTGACGTTGAATTCAAGAGGATAGAAGAAACGCAGGTGTTGGAACTGAAAATGGATGGCACCACTTTCCACACAGTGCCAATATATCTCAACGGTAGTCAATGGATGCGAGATTTTAACAAGCTCAGTGACATAGTAAATAATGTAGGGTCAGTAAATCTATTGCTAATTGGAGATTTTAATGGAAGAAGAGGTTTGTTACAAAATAACTTTGCAAGTGGTTATCCGGAATCTATATATCTATACTGTAGAGCGAAGCATGAAATCGAAGATACAAAAGGTGTGAAAATCTTAGAACCAGCAGATGCTTTGGACTGCAGAATTCTAAATGGAAGCTGTGAAGGAGACTCTAGAGGGGAATATACTTGGAACAGCATGCTCGGTAATAGACTACTGCCTTATATCTGGAAATTGATGTTCTCGAATCAACGACTTTCGCGTAGGGATAAAAACGTTCTCGGACCATATGCCTTTAGAGGTTTCATTTAAGTGTTCCGCGAGCAGTTCACCTAACTACATGCAACACTTGAAAACAGGAGTTACACCTCTGTTCCTGGATACCCTTAAGCTCCATCTTGATTACGGGGTAAGACTCATGGCAATGAATCAAAAAAGGATACCCAAGTTAATGCTTTGGCAAATGATCTATGGGGGAAAATGTGTACAAGAATGGAATAACTTAGCAACAGATTGCGATTTTAGTCTGCTAGTTACACCAAATGAACAGCCCACTTCCCTAAAACAAAAATTCACCACCTTGCTGGTTAAAACTGGTCAAAGTACGTGCCAACAATTTATAAATGAAGCGCAGTCATCACAATACCGACAATATTACAACAAAATGAACAATAATTTGGAACACAAGACGTATTTTTTGGCAGAAACTCAACGGATATGTTAAACACCATCTTTAAAATAAGAGGAGAATTAATCAGTTTGAACTATTATACATACCACACTGCTCGGAACTATCAATTTTGTGCAGCCTTTGTAACCTAAAGGAACGAGAGGATGTGCTCCACTTCATCGAGATATGTCCCATTCTAAAGGAACTCCGCCTTAATTTCTTTGGATCGCAGGTACTTGAACTAGAGGAGGCGATAAACGTACTAAATGGAGACCGAGGCTGGGATATATTGTATAACTACACGGTAAATGCACTACGCTACAAGAAATTAAAACCAAACTTTATTTGGATTAACGAAAAAAGAAGCAATATAATTTTAGTATGTCAATCTGGTAGACGGCCTATAGAAAACCATATAGACTAAGAAGCTAAGAAGATTGTAAACAATATATTTTTTTATGAAATAAATAGTCACTTACTACTATTACTAATACTACTTATAGTATTGCTTGTATACGTTTTAGCTGCCTCTTCCCCGTAGAACATATCACCATCATTTCGGTAGGGTATAACTTGAGTTGTAAGGATATCCAGATCAGATTTTCACTACCTATGACTGCAGACACAACTAATCTAGTGTTAGGCACTATGTTCAGTTCGTATAAAGCTTCTAATGACAAGGTAATTAACATTTTTATTATTGACATTTTTATCTTCATAAAGTATCAGATAGCATAGCATTTTCAGTGCTCAGCGTTACATCTCGCCTTTTCTGTTGACTCCTTAGCTCTTCCTATACCTTTTCCTTTTACTCCATTACTGGGTTTTACAATAAAAATTTCAATCTCCAGATTTTTGATATTACTATAATAGAGGAACTTAAAAAATTTCTGTCTGTCTGCCTCTGCGTTTGTCTGTCCATCTGTCTGTACCTCTGGCTGCAGCATAGACGGCTGGACAGATTTTCTTCAATCTTCGTATCTGGGAAATTAAATTTTTTATTAAAAACAGATACAACGACTACGATAAATAAAATGGACGTTTCACATTTGGCTAAGAAGATTTCACATATACGCAAAAAAGTTTAAAAAAGTTTGTTTCCCTTTTTAAAGCATTTTCGGGGAATCTTATGTCGTTGCTTCCTACCGATTTTTTTTTTTTAAATTGAAATCTGAAAAATTTACAAACGAATATCACATATGGAGCAAGTACGTGAGACTCAGTCGTGACTTTAATTTTTTACTTTCTTTCAGGTTTCAATTAATGGTTACTTGGAATTTCCGGAACCCTTTGTGCTAGGTCAACCCCGTTTACCACCTTGGACTAATTCACTTGATCCTCCAATTATTGCCCCATTTTACTCGATATGTCTTATTGGTCGTATTTACAGAACTGATATTGATCTGAGGCCACCAGGTTTTTATTTTAGGTAAGTTTTTTAATTGTAAGTAACTATTCTAATTCTTAGTCGGGCAACAGACTGATTGAAAGAATTCATACCATAAACGAAAACAATTTACACGAAATCGATGAATTATTTTTTGTTATAAACTTTTTTGCTCCGATTAAACGTTATTATTGCAGCTTTGTGATTTGTGTGATTAATAGCTTCCACGTTGCTAACAATGAAACCCAAACATATTGTACGTACCTATCTTATCGATCAAGAATTATCCATAAAAGATAAATTAAAATACAGAAAGGATTGTTTTAAGTAGAAATCATTAAACTAATAAAAAACAATGAAAATTTAATTCCTTTAGTTAGCGAATATATTCAGTAAAAGTTGTACTTCTACAATTCTCAGCTACGTTTTGAACCATTCAAAAAAATCTGTTTGACTTAAGTACTCGTATTTATTATTTACAGTATAAATACTAGATTACAAAAAAGCCCAGCGTGAATAAAAACTCATGCATTATAATCCCTTAACAGTACTCAAATTAGCAAAGGATACTGCACAGACGGGTGACTACGTGAAAATGATTTTCCCTTTCATCTATTATCTATTCTTAACTTTTCCAATGTAAATTGTGGTAGCATTGTTGACGTTAGAGCCCTTGCTTAATGTGTCTTGAGTGTGCACCCAGACTGGAACTTTTTTGCAAATTTTATTTCAAATTAAATATGTATCTTCCTAAACAGCCATATGTACAATGGCAATGTGCTACAAACTAAATTACACTCATTCGACACTTATCATTCGGAGATATCCTAATTGGTAAACGGTATTATGTATATTTTGTATACTTTTTGTTAAATAAAATAAAAAAATTATGTGTGTGCGCCAAAACCAGTCATACAAAGGAACTATCGAAATAAATATATTAGGGATAAATATCTGTTCTTGAGTGTGAATATCCCGAAAATGTTTTTGTTAACTCACCGCTCAAAGGTGTTTCGTGAAAATTAACACAAGTGTTCTACAATAAGTCTATTAAGTTGAGCAAGACAAACCAAATGGAACTGCGGTGGGCAACTAGTATATGTCACTATAAATAAGAGTTAAGTTAAAACGCAATACAAATAATTATTGTCCCACTTAAGAATAATTGCAATTTTGTTTTTGAATAAATGATAGGGTATAATACAATCCATTCCAAATAGACTATAGGTACTATTTCCCTTATGTTATTATACACTCGTATTTTTGATTTATCTGGAAGCTTTCCCTCGCATATGTTCTATTGGTTAGCATCTCTACACGGCATTAGTCCAGCTTAGCCACATCCAGAGCTCAGTAACTACAGTAACGCGAAACTCTCGGCTAAAATGCCTCTGCGGTGGAGGGCGAAATATATTTGAATGATTAATATGATGCTATATGAATCTACAGATTTGTGATGGTTAGGTAGGTCGTTTATCAAGGATTATACCTAAAGATTGTTGCAAGTTGTACTGCTATAAATGAGTATGATAGCTTGATGTATATGTCCTTTAGATGGAGGACAAAGATTGTAATCATTGGGTGGCTTTGATTAAATTCAATTTAAAACATTGTGTAATCCAACTGATATTAAAATTTGCAATTCTGATTAGTGCCTGTTGACTAGGGAAATTTACACGTGGACGAACCTAGAACCTATTATCATCAACTGCATGAGATTGGCTATAACTACAAAAGCTAGTAATTGGTTATAGTTACATCGGTTTTGAGATAACCGGTAGTATTTTCAGATATTCAGCTTTCCAAGAATTTTGTTATTTGATCGTCATATCGAACGAAGGAGACTATACTTTAACCCACTGCTGGTGACAAAGAATGTCCTAAAGGCAATGCGGTCAATCCAGAGAAAACGGAGTTGGTGCTATTCATGAATAAGCTCCGATTAGTTCCATCGCAATTCAAATCATTCGCCGAGGGTACCTCCTTCAAAATCTCTAAGAGTGACAGGTGTCTGGAATTAGTGATAGATAAAAAGTTTAACTGATGCCATACCATAAAAGAAAGGACAAGAAAAGCTATGATAGCTTTCTATGTTTGCAATATACTATTTGCAAAAGCATGGGGATCTAGTCCTAAACCTTGTGGCATGCTGTTGGTAGAGCCACGAACCTCGAGTTAATTACTAAAGTACAAATGATGACATGCATCAGCGTTACTGGAGCAATCAGAACCGCACCAACAGTACGACTCGAGTTTCGCATTTCCCCGGGTTGTAGTAAATCCGGGATTCTGGGAAAAAATCAGAATGATCCCGGGATCTCGGGATAATACCGGGATTTCAAATAGTTTTTCATTATTTTTAACATTAAAAAGGCTTACGAAATATAATTGCAATATTTAAGATACAAATATTTGTTTATATTTTCATTATAAGTAGATGGATAGATAGAAAGTTGTCCTTGACGAGATGCACTTAGGCCAACATATGTTCATTGTGATAGCAATATGGATCAGGGATTGCGATCCCTATCTACTCCTGGAACCATCTACTCCTTTTGATGAGGCTATAGATTTTGGCAGTGCAGGTTGGCCTCAGTGACGAAGTGATCCGAAAACGGGAAGCCCGCCGGTATTTCCTGAGGTCAAACCATTAAAGCCCACAGGCGGACCAGTAGGGATGCAGTAAAGTTTATTGCGATCTTTCTACTCCGGATCATAACTTTGTCATAAGGAAAAGAAGAAGAAGGTTTTATTGAGGTCAGATCGTTGAAGAAGTATTCTGCTGTAGTATCCCTTTTGATATGGGTAGGAAAGAATATGCGGAGAGCAAGTGAACTGTAGTTTCCTCTTTCTTTTCACCTCTGCAGCTTCTGCAGAAATTATTGTTTGCAATGAAATGCTCTTCCTAAGTTCCTTCAGTAGTGTCTTTGACCTGTTAAAGAATATTGTTGGCCATATTAACTTAGATGTATTGCAGTTCTTAAGATGTATCCACCTGATCCACTTTTCCACAGCATCAGCATAAACCAAGGTACTTGACAGATGACATTGACGCTATTACATTTTTTATACCCCTGCGTACCGAGTAAACCTTGTCGAGCTAATCCATCAGTCGCACAGTTTCGCGGATATTTTAAAAGTTAGCAATAAAGGGATGAAGCTGATTAATTTGTCTACTAAGGTTTTCATGTAAAATAGTGCCGGATTAACGGGATCGCGTTTGCGAAAAACTACTTGGGTGTTGCTTGCGTCACAATCTAAAATAAAAATTGATTTTGTAGTACGTTTACAATGATTTACCGAAAGATTTCCTTCCAAATTTCGAGAAAAAGTTAAAATTTAATTTCCTATTAAATTATATTTATCTATTTTCTTGTTTTTCTTTGCAGAATCGAAAGTGATTTGATGACGCGTACAGACAGATTTGGCGTTGAAGTACGTGAACGTGTTATGTGGGACATACGTGAAGGTGTATTTGGAGCTGAAACTTTCATTCCCAAGCACGCAATCATTGTGACATGGAAAAATATGTCATTTGCTGGTAGTGGAACTAGTTCTTTGCTTATTGTGAGTTTCTCTTTAAAACTAATTGAGGTATTATTTTGATTAGAAGTTTAGAATATTAAAAGAAATACCGGGCACGACTGTTTCGCATATCGTTTTTTTCGTTTTTAATGCATTTTTATTTTCGGAATTCATGAACTCTTAACAGCTAGACACAAAAAACGCTTAAAACTAGCTTAACTAACTTAACTATGTTATATACTAACTTAATGGCCCTATGCGGGCGCTCTAAGCTAAACCTAATGCTTAAACTATGTCTTTCGACGTAACATAACTTAAAATATTTATTAAATCTATACTTACAAATATTGGGAAACTAAGAAAAAATGTTTAAGCAAAAACTTAGTAAATGAACTGTGTTTTTTTTGTTTATACAATACAAAACTTACAAACTACCTAAAAGCTACTTATTCTAAGGTACGTGATTAAACACGCAAACATTTTTTTTTGATATACATATTTATGTACATATATATATTGTATACCTTCATATATAGATATATTGTATACCTTCATATATACATACAGTATACATACATATATACATATGTATAAGGTTTTTTTTTTATTTTTTTTTTGTATTTTTTTTTAAAGCTACTTAAATCGACCTTAAAACTATGTAAGCCGGCCAGGCTATAAAAAGCTCTACCGACTTCGCCCCTTGTGAGGCTACCCCGAATCAAAAGGAAACGACGATTGAGTTCCCTATCCGTCCCCGAGCCACCTCGCTCCGTGGTGCTGTGTGCGACGTGACGGTCGTAGTTAAGTCGTCTGTCCGCAGCATTTCGGGCAACATGGTAGATTAGCGGCACCGCTACCCTATCCTGTATCAGACCTTCTCTATCTAAATATAGGAACGCCTCTGGGGGGATAAAGCCGTTAAGACGAACGCTCTCGTGATACAAATCATTGGGGTAGTATGCCCCGGAGATCAGGTTATTCACCGAGGACATTGCTCTTACAGTGTGCCTTCAAATCATATTGATCAGGAAACCATCCACTCTGTTTATGTTCGCCCTATTATACAGGACCTCATTAGAATAGAATTTTATGTACTTGGACTCTGGTGTTCTGTACAACTGAAGACAAGCCCTAAGGCAAGCCCTCTCAAACACCCGAATCCTTTCCATCCATCTTGCTCCCACGTTGAACCACACGGGACATCCATATACGAGCATGGGCCGAATAAGGGCCATGTAGCAGATTACCTTCACCCTCGCATCGAGTTGGCTGCTATAAAACAGTCTCTTTGTAAGGGCAAAAGCACCTCTGGCTCTGACCAGAGCCGCATCTACATTTTTGTTAAAATATAGATGTTGATCTAGCCAGATCCCAAGGTATCTAAATACACTTCGACTTGCTAGTGGCTGCCCGTGCTGTCCCACGATTGAGAACTTTCGCCAATTCGTTCTGGTATCCTTGGAGGCCCCAGATAACGACGTTCTAAACAGAATAGTCTCTGTCTTCTGGAAGTTGATTTTCAGCTTCCAGTCGTCGCAGTATATCCTGATCTTATAGAAATCACGCTGCAAGAGTATTGCAATGACCTCGAACTTTGGTCCTGACCTATAAGCGATCAGGTCGTCTTCATACGCAATAGCAGGGGGAAGAGATCCTACGAGATCACTCGTGTAAATGTTAAAGAGGATCGGCGAATTAATCGCACCTTGTTGTAGACCGTTTTTGATTTCGAACGTCCCAGCAGAAGTCACATTGCCATTTTTCACAATGAACTGTCTACTGGTGAGCATATTACAGAGCATGTACAGCAGTGGTTTACTTATACCCAGCCTGCTCAACTTGTAGAAGAGTCCTTATAGCCATACGGTATCGAACGCCTTCTCCAAGTCAACCAGGCACCAGTTTAGACGCAGCATGTCTGATGACCCGCCTTGAAACCGAATTGGTTATCCGGAACTATATGCATGTCCTCAAACTACTTGGTCAGGGCTCCATTGATCACCTTTTCGAATACCTTGCTGATGTTCGGAAATAGACTTATCGACCGGAGATTCGCCGGATTGGATGTATCTTTACCTCTTTTGGGAATAGGCTGTACCACCGCTGTCTTCCAATGCGCCGGATAATATGCATTATTCAGCACATTGTTAAACAGGGTAGTGTAAATGTCCACCGCTTCTAGAGGGAGATGTCGAAGCACAATGTTAGATATTCCATCGATACCTACTGATTTTTTCCTTCTTAGTGAGTCAAAGATCGTTTTGAGCTCCACCTTCGATATGAACGGGGGATGAAACCCCTCGTCGGCGACGACATTATTTACCATGTTATCGTCATTGAACTCGGTAAAACCTATGTTCTCGGATCGCCAGTGCACTGTTTCGCATATACTTGCTTCATATGTGCAGTGCATTTGCAAATTGTTCAGATTTAAAATTTAGACCGATCGATAAGAAGCGAACAAATTGATTTTTGATCATAAATCAAAAAATTGACTGTCAAGTTCTTCATATATAAACAATTACTTAGACATACATTTATAATCGTTAGAGCCCTATCCAAGAAATGGCTTATTTTCGCAAGTCCGTTAATAAGTAGAGTACAGTTAGTACTTTTTAGGGAAAAATTGCAACTTTTAAATTTGGTCCTAAGTAAAGTAGCATTAATTTTGAAGCTATATTGAAAATTCAAGTTTCCCTTCTGGACACTACCACACAGAGAATGGATATGAAGTTTGATGAAAATCCGTCCAGCCAGTTTAGTCCAGTTTAGACTGCTGTGTGTTTTTTACTACTAGCATGCACGATTCGCAAACCTGAGTAACCGATGTCAGGAATACGAGTACGTACTAAACACACACCCTACACACTTCAACCACTCTCCCCGCGGGACTGCCGTTAGGTATTACTTCGCGGGGCTGGTTAGCAGTTTATGCAATGCTTCTTGTGTCAGCTTTTTCCGCTGCTTCAGTTGCTCTTCTTAGCTTTTCTATTCTTCGCAGTTCTTTTTGTAGAGTTGTTACGAAGGAACATATTGCCATCCAATTCTCTTCCGACCATAACATATGGTCGAGGAGTAATGACGGACTTGGCAGAGTAATTCTCCATATCGTGAAATGTGTGCAGTAAAACACTGCGTGCTCCGTATCTTCAACTTCACCTGGGCATTCCGGGCAGGATGGTGAGTTGTCGTGTCCAAATCGGTGTAGATATTTGCGGTAGCCACCGTGGCCGGACAGGATCTGCGTTAGATGGTAGTTGCAGTCTCCATGCTTTCGACTTATCCAGTCTTGGATTGTCGGTATAAGTTTGTATGTCCATCTGCCTTTTGTTGTATTAGCCCAACGAGCTTCCCACATAGCTGCTGACGCTGTCCTTTCTTCAATTTTTATTACCTTGATACCAGTGGCGTTGTGATGACTCAATGCTCTTCTGTTATATATCCTCAGCATTTCATCTGCGAGAATATCGATGGAGACCATTCCAGCTATGACAAATGCAGCTTCGTCAGAGTTCGAAAGCCGCTGATTGTCCGTAGCGCACAGAGTCCGTATGGTGACGATAGTCTCCTTTTGGTCTCCTTCGTCCTCAGTGCCTCCGCCCAGACTGGGGCGGCATATAACAGAACTGAGGTGATAACTCTAGAGAGTAGAATCCTTCTAGCGTACCGAGGTCCACTGATGTTAGGCATGATACGCGAGAGAGCTCCCTGCATTTGCGATGCTTTTTTGGTAACAAAATCAACATGCGTTTTAAACCGTAGCCTGTTGTCCAGCGTTACCACCAAGGTATTTAACTGCCTCTTTCGACCTGATGGTTTGGTTACCAACGTGAAAGTTGGAAAATTCTACGATTTTCCTGCTGGTTATAAGAACAGTTTCTATTTTATGGTCAGCTAGTTCTAGTCCGTCGGATATTAGCCAATCTTTTATCCGGGCAATTGCTTCATTTGTAGCTGATTCTATTGCACGGATCTGTTTAGCTACTGTCACGACTGCAATGTCATCGGCGAATCGAATTATCGTTACTCCCTCAGGTAGCGCTAATCGTAGGACTCCGCCGTACATGATGTTCGACAATAGTGGCCCTAAAACCGATCCCTGTGGAGCTCCCCCAGTTACGTTGTAGTATTTTACCCCTTCATCGGTATTGTACCTCAGCTTCCTGTTGTTGAAGTAGTTCGTCACTATCCGTAGCAGGTAATATGGCGTATCCATCCTGGCAAGTGACCTTCTAATAAACTTCACCTGGGCATTCCGGGCAGGATGGTGAGTTGTCGTGTCCAAATCGGTGTAGATATTTGCGCAGAGTTAAATGCGTTTTTAACTCCTTTGTGCCGTAGAGCCATCTTTCTCCTGCGATGGCACCTTTGGCGATATCAACTACCGCTCTTATGGCATCAACAGTAGATCGTGCTCTTCTGAAGCCAAATTGGTGGTCTGAGAGGGCTCCTTTCTCTTCTGCTACTGCGAGTAATCTATTATAGATTATCTTCTCGAGGATCTGTCTAATAGGCATATTGGGCGATAGGATGATGGTTCTCCTGGGGGCTTCTTTCCTTTTGGCAGTAGGACCAAATGCTGCGTTTTCCATTTTCCGGGAAAGGTTCCTTCTTCAAGGCACTTCTGCATTGTTGTTATGAAGAGGTCTGGTCTTTTTGTTACAGCTGCCTTTACTGCCTTATTCGGGATGTCGTCGGGTCCCGGCGCCTTGTTGTCTCCTATCTTGCTGCATGCCCTTAGCAGCTCCTCGTGAGTAATTAAAGGAATATCTTCTGGATTGACTTCTCGTATAATATTGCACATAGTAGCAGGCCTTTGAGGGTAGAGGTGCTCTACTATGGATCTCAGCATTATCGGACATGTTATTTGAGGGAGTCCTATAGCCCTTTAATTCCGTCATCACCATTCTGTATGCCGAGCCCCATGGGTTAATGTCGGCTTCTTGACAGAGACGTTTAAAGCAAGCAGTTTTTTTGCTTTCCTTGATGGCTCTATTTAAGCTACGTCTCGCCAGTCTAAGGGTGTCCAGGTATTGTTGGAAATCCGCCCTCCTTCTTGATCGTTGGACTTGCGCCGGGCTTGTTGATATTTTGCCCGAAGTTCGCCTATTTCCTCGTTCCACCAGTAACACGGTGATGCCTTCCTGGTGTTTGCTCTCCAGGCATTGATGCGTCTCACGCTGCGGTGATGGTGCCTGTGAGGTGGTGCGCGAGGGTCTCCGCTGTTCCGCTTGGAGTTTGATCACCGTTTAACATCTCTTCGAATGCATCCTTATCCAAAGATCTGTCGTTCCATTTTGGGCCAGTAAGTTTTGGGAGCTGGACTGTTTTTTTCCCTTTTATTTCCAATATTATCACCTGATGGTCGCTGTGTGAATATTGCTCACTGACCCTCCACTTTATGGTTTTCAGGATGGAGTTGATGGCAAAGGTGATGTCAATGATAGAGCCTACTCCAGCCTTCCGGTAAGTATTTGCCCGGCCCTTATTAGCAATGCCTATCGCTAGGGGAGCGAATGTTTCCAATAAGACCTGTCCTCTCGTGTTGGTGAGCCTGCTGTCCCATTCTGTGGCCCGAGCGTTGAAGTCTCCTCCTATAACCACTGGGGTTCTCTGGAGCACATCCGCGGTTAGATGGTCCAGCATTAGTTGATATTCGCTGGTCGTCAAGCTGGGTCTTGCATAGCAGCTATAGAAATGGATTCCATTTATTTTCGCACGCACGAAGCCTTTTGTTTGGTCGTTTGTTTCTTGGAAGGCATGGGGTCCACATATCCATATTGCCACCTGTTTTGCTTTATCACAGATCCAGTTATTGTTCTGTTCGGGACATTTATAGGGCTCGCTGATCATTACAACGCCGGCTCTTTCGTCCTTGGCCGTTTGTACCAGGATGTCCTGGGCTATTCTACAGTGATTGAGATTTATCTGTAATATCTTCATGGTATTTTACTTGTGATAGCTCTCCTGAAGACCGGGCATCTGCTGCTACCAGTTATATGATGCGCGTCGTCTGGGTGGTTTTTCTTGCAGAACATGCAGTATGGTTGCTTATCGCAATTTTTCGCTATGTGGTCCCCTTCACCACATCTCCTACATAGCTTGGAGTGATCTTCTTCGCTTCTGCATTGTGTGGCTAGCTGACCATACTCTAGGCACTTGAAACACGTTTTCAGCAGTGTCTTTTCACGGATTCGGCAGACTACCCACCCGATCTTAATTTTCCCGGCTTCTAACAGTTTACTTACGTCTTCTACTGGAAGACTGATGGTTGCTGTTTGAGTCCCTCCGTATGCCTATCGCAGGGATAAGATGTCTGCCGGTAAAACGTTTACTCCAAACTGGGTTATAATTGCTTCGATTATATCAACCGTTGTAGTAACCTCATCGATGTATTTGACCTCGAAGGTAGTGCGGTGCGTGAGTGTTCTTACACTCGCTTGCTCCGCTAAGGCTTCGCTGATTACGCCTTTAAACTCGGTGGTCTTTATTCCCGTCTCCTTGAGTTGTATTAGGAGGTCTTCCTTCTGTCTCCACCTAATTTTAGAAACCGTGTTTCCAACTGCTTCCAGCTTTGGGTCTGCCTTTACTTTGCGTAGTATATCCGTGGAAGAAAGGGACCACTTAGCTTTGATGACAATAGCGTCAGGTTTCGTTCTTATGACCCCTTGCTTCTTCTTTTTGGCGTCATTCTTCCTGCTGGCAATTTAACCATTCGCCTTCTCATGTCGCTTGCTTTTTGTTTGTGGTTGCACTTGTTCACTGAGCTCTTGCTGGGGTCTTAACGCCAATTGCCACATCTTTCTCCTTGGTGTTTGCCAGAGATGGATGTTTCAGCTTCCGCTTTTTCTCCGAGCATTTACTCGCTGTAGCATCATTTGATGAATGTTTTTCCATCTGCTTTATCTCCGGGTGTTGACTCTCAGCAACACCATTTGATGGATGTTTCTGCTTCCGCTTTGGCTCCGGAGGTTCGGTGTCTGCAACGTGCCTTCTCTTGGGTTCTATTGTTGGCTTTAGTCAGGGTGAAGTTTGCGAGAAGTTTTTCTGACGAATAACCTCCTTCGCTTTCTCATCGTGCAGTTGAATCGCCGAAAGCTCATAGAGAGCCCTGATGCTTTCAATGGCATCTCGCATCGCTTGGTGAATCGAACGCCTTTTGTCATCTTCCAGCATTTCCACCAGCCCTTTAATCTGATCCCCTAGCTTGTTAAAATCAGATTTCCGGTCGGTTGATTCGACCGTCGCCCCTTCCTACTGCGGGTGACTCGCGTCGTTCCGTGCAACTTTGTGGTGCTGCTACTTGGCCAACTGGTGACCTCAGCATCCTTGAGCCCCCCTAGAAGGGGTTCTCCTAGTTCTCCTCAATTTGTTCTCCTGTGTTTTTATTTGATTTGTTTGTAATCATTTCGGTTGGGTCCCCACTCAAAGCCGCTATCAATGCTCGAATGTGTAGTCACTCAAGGATCCCATGGTTATCTATGCAAGCAGTGAGGCCATGCGAGGGTTGGCATAAGCCCTTATGGGGTCTTATGTCAGAGCCAGATCGGTGCTAAACAGGAATGTTACATCTGTACCTACACCACCAATTTAATGGTGACGAAACATTGAACGTACTTTGAGTAATGCCAAGGTTTTAACGGGACGGGGGCGCTTGCAGCATTAGCCTGAAAGCCATTTCAACCAGATTTCCCTCCAGCTTACTTAGGTAACAGAATACTACAGACGTCAGCCCTCATAGCTGTCATTCCAGTTCGTTTTCCAGTACGCGGTAATTAAGACCTTACTGGGCTCGGTCTTAATGTTTTAGGGTACTGATGACGAAGTCATCATATTTTAGTTATTTAATTATAGTAGTACGTACTATAATATATTGTAGAATACATATAAATGCAGCCATCTTTCCGAGGTAAGAAGCTGCGCCTTCCGCTTTGTGGCGGGTGCGTCCGGATCTCGCCATTTTCTCCTTACTGTATCCCTCGTAGCCAACTTATGAGGGGTGGGGAACACCTATATGGAAGACGGTGCCTGTTCGTCTTGTCGCAGAAAATTCATAGGGGTTCCTTTTTCTTTTCAGCCAAGCCCTTCTCCTTTGCCGCTCTTGGTCGGGGACTGCTTATTTGGGTATTCGCAGTTAACCTGCATTCTACAGGTGGTGGCTGTGGTTTACTATAATCTAGTATTTGTCAAATATGGTTCAAATATTGATTTCTAACAAAATCATTTTTTTTTTTCAAAATCGCTCATTAGTTAAATATCGTTAATTTCGGGGTTAGAATGAAAATTCCGATTTCACCTCGAATTGTGACCCTGCTGATCATAGATTTGAAGTTGAGTGTAACAGAAGAAAGATAAACAACCTTGATAAGATAACAAAAAGGCGCCTTTCGTGGCCCTCATTGCATAAATTTTGTTCATAGGAAACACTTGATTAGTTCTAGGATATTAGTAAAATGCTACTTTATTTTTATGTGAGATAACTATTTGTATGTACGATTATACGTATGTATATGGGTAGTTCCATTATTGATCGAAACGAGTTGTAATATTTTTTTGTTTTTCTTTTGTTGCGTTGCAGACAAATACCTTCCAGATGGTCCTCGCTACAGATGAAGTTTCCACCTATGCCATTTTCAATTATGCCGCAATTAATTGGATTGACGGAGAACGCCGTTTACCTGCGTTTGTAAGTATCAATCTATAGGTACATAATTATTCAGATGGAATTTTGGGTTTGATATCGATTATACAGGATGACCCAAGTTAAGTGGGTGAATTTTCAACTTCGTCTGTTTGTCTCCATATAAAAGGCTACACAATGGAGGATGTACTGGTAGAATGAGTAGTTGTCGTGATAAAAATAAACTTTCCTTTTGTTAATCTTGAAAATAAAAGTCGTAGTGAGTGGGAAAATCCCTAATGTTCAATATTATAGTTTAGCAGGATGGTATTAGTATTGGTAGTTGTAGTACTAAAAGTTGTATCAGAAGTATCTCTCAGTGCCAGCTCTAGTGCGTGGGTCCCTGTCGATTCTATTCTACTGAGATTCATCGATTTATCATAAGGGCGCAACAAAGTTGTTGTTTGTTGTTTACTCGCGTATTTCGTATAATTATTGCTTATTTGGTGTAGATTGGTTTTGTCGTTTTGACCACAGAGCAGCGAAGATGGCAATAAAATAACTTTTTTTGGGTTTTCTTTTATTATGCTGTTTATAATTGGAAGCTTTATTTTCCGTTTTTCAGTTGGGATTTGTTGAACACGAAAAAGTTTTGTGACCAAAAAAAAGAGAAGAATACTGCTGCTGCAGACAGAGGATGATAGTAGACAATGCAATCTATCATAGAATGCATCTACCAAATGAATCATAACATTTTACGTCCAAATCGAAAATAATTGGCTGAAAGCATATTTATAGATACATAGTGGTAGATCCTTCTGTACGTTACTTTGACCATGGGGTCATTCTTTGAAACATGTATTTTTCTTTTTAACGACCATCGGACAGAGTGTTATATGGCCGCATTCATCAATTAACTAGCACAATGAGCAAATAATTCAAATTTAGCAAATGGTTGTGATTTTAGTCCCTTATTCCGTACTGCCATTAATCAAGGTGAACAGTGATCCACTGCAAAGTTACACAGCAACGTGTGCATTGCTAACTTATTTACACGAACAAAAAAAAAAAAAAAAAAATTATATGCCACATTGGGATGGGTAATTTTTTGTTTCTTACTGATGCGGTTGCTGAGATACAAGTTTTCAAAAAATGATTATTTTAAGACTGAGTGACTGACTCTAAACTGTACCAGGTTCAATTCAACTAACAACCAGAAAAGCATTGCAATAAGTTGAACTTGGCACATTTTCAGATCTTACTCCTTTTCGTGGCTGAATATTACTAGGATTTTTGCACCAGAAAACTTGACAGGTTCTTTTATTTTTATGGTTTTGGTGAAATGATTAAGGACGAAACTCAGGGGATTTTTTTTCTTATTTAATCCATTATTCGAAAGGTGAAATATGTAACGATTGTTAAATATTGGTGTAAAGATGTAATAAAAAAAGTTTGGATCAACAATGACACTGGAAATGTGATGAATTTAATTAGGGATGGTGAGGACTTAGTGCTAGTTACAGAAACAAAAAGATAATTATATGGCGTAAATAGCTTCTTGCTGACACACGAATGTATAATATCTACGAAAAATGCTGCATTAGGGGAAATTGTAATAGGAGCTCTGATGAGAAAATCGTTCGCATGTGTGTACGCTCTATGAAACTGATAAACGCGGATGCTTTGCTCGAAAAATTCCTTACGTTAGCGAGGCAAATATGCAAAAACGGATGGAAAACCAACACATATGCCGGGTCAAGTCTTATGGATGGATGAATCCATGATCAGAATGAACTATTTTCAAGGTTGAATGCATGCCTGGAAAAAAGGAGAAGCTATTGTTTAAAACTTCACAAAAGCTTTAAGGCTGTTGTGGAAGCCTACACATACATGTAGTAGGCAAGACCATTAGACGGCAGAGTGAACGCCGATATACACCTAAATATTCTAAAAGATGTGAAAGTTTCGGAAGGGAGAACGCTTATAGATAGCAAATTTGTCTTCCAATAAGACAATGTGCCCAACATACTGCCAAGTGGGTATTATAAATTATTCGTAGAGAAAATATAAATTTGTTGAAATGGTCACCAAAAAGCCCTGACTTATCCCCAATAGAAAATGCATAAACACTTTTTAAATTGCATATTACCGAACAAGTCCCTCAAATCATCAAAGAATTTGAAAAATGCATAGTTAAAAAGTAGGAAAAAATCACACCAGATCAGTGTTAACATCTTGGTCATACGATGAAGGCTGACTGGCAAGGATATCTTATAGATTGATGACATTTGATTCTCAAAAGGTTTATGACCCTTCTTAAGTTGTATGTTGCTTGCCTGAAATTTAGAGGGCAAAGCGTAAGTTAACCGAAAAAGAGGTATTTGGGGCTGATTATTAAAAATTTTAGAAATGGACCTCACATGGAACTTTTATTTATTTTTTTCTGCTTAGCGGAAACATTGTCTATGATTATAATATTTTGTTGGGCTTCCTTTTGCTTTTGCTACCGCTGCACACCGATTCATAGATTTGGTTAGGTTTTTGCTAATCGTAGTTTAATTCTTGACTAGATATTTCAATTGGATTTAAGTCTGGGCTGTAAGGATGCCAGACCAACACATCGAAATTTGTCTCTTCGATGTGTTTTTTAAAACTAATTATTCAAAATTACATTTTATGATTTTTTATTTAGAATACAAATCAATTGTTACTTATGTCTTTGCCGTATGGCATGGAGCATTATACTACTGTAAAATAAAGTTGAAAGTTTCGGCGAAGATTTCTAGCATGCAGCGCTCCAATTGATTTTGTAGGACCTGTAGGTAAACTTTAGGTTAAGAAAGCTCACTGAACCTTTTTCATCTCCAGAAAAGTATCCCAGATCATTAGACATTTAGCTTTCAACGGTATTTTTGCAGCTAAATGCAACTTTCTTACATAATTTGAACTATATGCATTATAAACCAGATTTTACTACCTAGTGCAATAAAACATCGCTACCCTTAATATTTAGAAGAGCTTCAACTCGAGAAAGTCAAAAAGGATTTCACAAATTTGTTTTCGCAACACTGTACATACATATATATGAATGTTACAAATGTGTTTAATTCGTTCGCAACCACGCTACTGCTCAATAGATCGGAGTTTCCTCAAAGTGAAATTGAGACTCGGATTTGTTAAGATTTATTTGCGCTGAAATTAGTCACACAACCTTACCCGTAATTTGATTTATTATATTGGCTTGCCCAATATTTGTCGAAATGTCGTATCCTTTTGCTTTTCTAAAAGTTGTCAATGGGACAACACCTTTTTGTAGGATTTTGTTCCTATTTTGGTAAAATCGGTTGTGAAACTGTTGATACTTGCTAATGAAATCGCACTATTTGACCGAGGGCTTAAGTCGTCTGATAATAGCTTTTCGCTTCTAGATGCTAAGGACATATTCATTCAAGTGAGTCAAATCTTTATGACTCAAAGACCAGCTATTTTTTATTACTTGCTAGACATCTGGCTGAAATTCTAAAATAAATAATATAGATGTCAGATACCATTTGCATACAACTTGTTTATGTTTCATAAGTCAATTGGAACAATTGACTATCTAAAATTCGACTTGCAAGTAGAATCTTTTACTTAACCAATGCTGCAAAATGCAGGTTAACATTTTAACATTTAATCGCGTCTATGTAAAAGTTCATCTCTTTAAGAATAGCCTTTACTTTACCCTGTCCTGCCGTAAAAAAAAACAGTTCGATGTTATTAAATTTTAGTCATAACAAAAACTATCAGACATAAGGCGCTTCTGTTAAGAACATTTTACTGGTGAATATGATGTTCCACCAATAAATTTCTAGATTTACAGAATGTCCCAAAAGTCCATCGATTATATCAATCAACCGTTAAAGTGTTAATATACGTTTTAATAGACCTGCGTCCTACACGTATCATAAAAATACCTTAACACATCATTTACTCCCAGACTGCCATAGGAAATCATTTAACCGTGACATTGACCCAATTTCTTTATGTACATATGTCCACATATCTGCAAATAACAGTCAGTCTTTGTCGCTACTGGACGCGATTATTTATTAATGATGTATGCAATATCCTTTCTTTCAGGTTGGATTCAAATCTTTCAATGAAACATATGCATACAAACCCTACAGTCAATCGAGTGTTATTCGCAACTTGACAAGTCACGGATACGGAAATGGATTTCCAGGGCGACATCTATTCAGAGTAGACAATCAGATAATAACTGGATCATGTGGTAAAGATATTAGTAATTTACTTTTTTAATTTTATTTTATTTATAGTTTTATAAATACTTTTTTTTATTTTCTTATTATTTCTTTTCATTTTTTTTCCTTTAATTTTATAACTATTTTTTTTTTTAAATTTTTATGTCACGTAATTTTATTTCCATCCTCCGGTAAAACAGGCTTATCATTTGACCTAAATTATCGATATTCCCGATTTAAACTTACTGAAAACTGACATAAATAGAGTGCACTACTGGGTCATACGAAACTTTCTCATTATTTACGAGTCACACTAATTTGAATTTTTTTTTTTCAAATTTTCCCAAAGCTTTGATTTATTTTAGGTCTTCTATGTCATGTTTAATAAGATTACAAATATATAATAAATAAAAATAAGTTCAATAAAAATTAAGGATGACGAATAAGATCCACCGGTATGTAACAGGGTGGTTTGAGCAAATAACTTTTTTCGAAATTATGCCTATATTATAAAAAATCAAGGGCACTACTGGATCGCCAAAGACGATATTTCCTCCAACTCCCGATAGAGGCGTTCCATGGTTTTTGCTTGAAATTGCGCGCACTTCTTCTTCGCGAGACCTTTGCAATATCTATATATCACTTTAAGGCGAGCTTTTTCATCTCTATTAGTAGAAGAGCTCTTTGACCAAGCTTTGAAAGCCGTTTTCTTTTCTCGTATCACTTCATCTGTCTCCCACAATGTTTCTTTGGCTTGTTATCAGGGCCCTTCGACATTCCAAGCAGTGATTTGGCTCCCTCCAAGCAAAATCGCTGTAGGGAATCCCACATAACTTGTGCTCTGCACTCCTCATCACCGAAATCATCGACTATGGTAAAGAGGTAATTTGTCATGCTGATAATAAAAACTTCGCCTTTTCCTTTGTTCAGCTTGTACCAATTGATTTTCTCAGCCACCTTTGATTGCTTATTTGTTTTCTTTCCCGTCTCCATAAAAATTTCTGTCAGGAGAGGACGGTGTTGCTGGGCGATCGCCTCTTCCAGGATCACTTTGAAATCTTTAACCCGGGGCTTCATGAAACTGGCTACTAAATGGTGGTCAATCTGGGTTTCATTTTCTCCACTGCTGCAAGTGATCAGGTGACGGCTTTGTTTGACGAATATGGTATTTAGCATGATAAGACCGTATGACTTGCACATGCTTAGGATGTCTTCACCTGAAGAGTTCCTGGTGCCGTACCGCAGTCCTCCATAGCTGTCTTCGTAGTCCTCGTTTATCTTCCCGACACGTCCTTTCAAATCTCCACCAACAAACAAAAGCTCTTCCTTTGCGGTGTTTTTGATGAGGTTGTGAAAATCCTTCCAGAAACGAATGCATCTTTTTCTCTCTGTTCGCATCCGACTTGGGGAGCATATGCTCCAAAATTCCACACCTCACATATTTGAGAGACATCAAATGGTCACTGGACTTTGAAATGGTCAAGATGTTGCTAAGTAGCTCTGCCGCGAGGATGATAGCAATTCCGTTTTTACCTTGTTCGGATCCATAGTAGAACATCTTATAAGCTTTTGTCTTAATGTCCAAGAAACGCGCCCGATTCCAGGTGTTTTGCCATTTCGTTTCTTGTACACACAAGATGCCCACTCTTCTTCTAATCATCATTTCATCTTCAAGCTCGTAGCTTCGACCACTCTGCGCTGCAGTGATATTTTTAACCCGTCCCCGCAGGGGAAAAAAAAAATTCATGAAGGGGAACCCGGGGCATAATGGGCCCCCTCCGTATTTCTCTCTTGAGCAAAGTGGCAATACCGAAAGTAAATCTGTCTGCTTTAATTTATCGGCGGCTATTGGGGGGAAAACCCTTTTTTGAACAAAAGTGACACGTGAAATTGAGAATGGAGCCAAGAAAATATGCGAAACGCTGTTCAAGACTTAAAAAAAAAAAAAAAAAAAAAATATATAGTTGTAAGGCAGCTGCCGAGAACTACAAAATTCCTCGAACTACCTTACAAAGGTTCATAAAAAAAAGCAGATCTAAACCCCGACCTTCCACTTGTTGTAACAAAAGTGGGACATTTTAAACCTATTTTTTCGGTGGATCAAGAAAAGGAATTAGCCGAATATCTTAAGGATATAGAAGGGCGCCTGTTTAGCTTTTCCATGAAGGAATTGCGAGAACTAGGGTATGAACTAGTCGAAATAAAATGAATTAGTCAATAATTTTGACGCTGAAACATGCATGGCTGGAGAAGATTGGACACACAACTTTCTAAAACGGAACGCAATGATTTCATTAAGAAAACCGGAAGCAACATCTGCAGCTCGGGCTATGGGGTTTAGGCGTGTCGCTGTCGGAAGCTTTTTTCAACTTCTGGAAGAGAGCATCGAAGACTTTTTGTCAAATAGGATATTCAACGTTGACGAAACGGGCATCACAACGGTCGCGAGGATCACTTTCTTCATCGGAGCGAGGACAGCTTCTTACCTTGGAAATTTGCAACGAGCACTGATGGTTTGTACATGCCACCAATGTTTATTTTCCCTCGGAAAAGAATGAAAGCCGAGGTCATGGATGGAACACCCCCTAATTCACGGGGCGAGTGTAATGTAGTGGACCTATCTCACCACCCAAACATTTTTTCAAATTAAACATGACCCACTTTTCATTGCGGATGCAACAACGGTCAAACATTTCAAATGGCACAATGCAATTAAATACGACAGCCAACACAAACTGATGACGCCGCGAGAATACCGGCAAAGCAGAATGTTATGCATACACAGTGCATTGTTTTGCTTTCGGTGACGCACTACATTGTGCACATCGTAGGTTGGATCATGTGTCAAGATCGTTGGTCCAATTCTGGTTCATGTGTTCTTTGACACTTTGTAACCCAAATAATACTATTAGATATATCGATATGCACAGAAAACACTGAAAGGAAATTAGTATATAAGTTGCACGTTTTAGTCAATAAAGTTAGAATCACTTTGACATTCAAACGAGGTGTTTTCTCATTACGGCTTTTTAGCCCTGCTATTCATTAGCAGACTTTGGCAACTACTATGGCGTTCACGCCCTACCTAACTTAAGGAAAACACTTTGAGATATTGTTTTTAAAGTGGTTCAAAACGTTTATTGAATGGTCGCAGGCAACATAAGATCAACCGGTTTTGTTACTTTTAGATGGACATGTAAGCAACTTTAAAAGCATTGAAGTCATAGATGTAGCAAGTGCCAGTGGTGTGGTCATGCTGTGTTTCCCACCACATTGCACTCATCGGTTGCAACCCTTGGATGTTACTTTTATGAAGCCCCTGAGTTCATATTATTGCGATGAGGTAAAAAATTGCTCAGACAATACCCTGGAAGAAAAGTTACCCACTATCAGGTAGGACAGTTGTTCGGTAAAACTTATTTGATAGCTGCCACAATGTCAGTCGCCATAAAAGTCTTTCAAAAGACTGGAATATGGCCGGTTAATCCAAATGTATTCGAAGACCATGACTTTTTGCCATGCCAAAACACGGACATGCCAAATGAGGAGGAGTTTAAACTTTTAGATGAAACCACTCTTGTCGATCCATATTCCGTGCCACCAAGTTCATAAACAACCATCCCGAAACCTTGTTTCCGAAACGAATCATTCCACAATGTCTCCCCAAAATTTCGTTGATTTGAGACCAATGGATCCATTAATATCGTCCTCAGAGCCCGTTTTGACAAATGAACATGCGCAAATGTTATCAACTTCTTTCCAAAAGTTTTCTCCATCTCATATTGTAGCTGGTCTCAAAGCACCAGCAGGACGAGGAGTGTTTATATTGTGGGTATTTATACTCCCAGTCTACAGAAGGATAGGTTTCCTGCAGATCCTGTGGTAAGTAGGCGCATTGTTCTTCTGCTGGAGGATGATGTTGACGATGATTTTTTTTTTCACTGTCGCATATCATGATACAATTGCCTACATAGTAAGATCTATAACTTTTAAATTTTCCTAAGTGGAGAAACTGATGGGCACCTTTTTTTTATACACGTGGACCGCCACACCTATGTCCATTGTGCCCCTGCACTGCGATATATTCAATTGTTTTCTTAAATTAATTTAACGTACTGAATTATTTATTTTTATTTTTATTTTTTTTTTTCATATTTATGTATTAATCAATTTTCTTCCTAATAAAATTGTTTTGGAGATAATTTTTTTTTTGCATGTAGCTGGGTGAAAAATTATCAAAAAACATTACATGCGAGCTTTACGATAGTGTGGAACTTTAATCCACTAAAAACACCCGGAGAAGGCACGATTTAATGGCATCCTTCCAAATATCGCACCTAGTCGTCAAACTAATTGGCAATTTCTTTTTAACACTTGACAGTTTGTATAATCAGCAACTGTATGTTGTCAGTTACTTTTTATTTCGGAGTACCTACATATGTAGGTAGTTTCAATCACTCTTTAGTGTTATCATGTTCAACATTTTTATTTGATTTTATTTGTCTTTCTAATCTTCGGACTAAATTGTTTATTATTATTAACATTATTAAATAGTTCAACTACTTCTGAATTGGATATAATAAACACATTTTTTAAGTTATTATTTAAAAAAAATCCTTAAGAGGCCCGTTATGCCCAGGCTTCCCCTACCTATAAAATGATTTATTATGTCTTAATATAATTTTTTAAAGGTTTAAAGGTTAAAGGTTTCACACTTTAATATCATTTTTTTTCCAAAGTTTTGACTTTTCTTTCGCTTAACTTTACCCTAATGTTACCTACCATCTGTAGTATAAGTTAACACACGCGCACCTCAGCCAGCCAGCAGACTAAATAGTCCAGCATAACCGGACACCGGACATCAGCGAGCAATAACCCGCAAATAAAACTCGCGGTTCACTTCCCCTGCAACCCTCCGTACATTCACTCATCCACCTCAATCCAATCCTACACTATCAGCATTTTTCAAACATTCACCCCATGCACCAGAAAATTTACCTTATTAAACAAATGTTAAGTTAGAATAAGGTGGCATGAAAAAAATAAAAAGATCAGTCATAGACTGAGAACCGAAGACAGAAGTTGTTTTTATTTGATCGTAAGCATCTGGACATAGTTCAAAGGCAAAGTAAAACACATATCTATATTTGGACGTAGTCCAATTAAAATAACTTACACTTTGTTTCATAGAACTTAGTGTTCAATCTGATTATATAAAAATTGATTAATTGTGTGTCATCACATAACCATACTCCGATGGCAATAAAAAAAATTAATGCCATCGCCTTAAGTACTAGTAACGAACGAAATTTTGTCGTAAATGGTACCGTTAGAACTTAATAGTTACTGAACAACAATTATTTGAAAGTGAATTAAGGAAAATATAAGTGAAATCGAATAGCAAAGTCGCAATGCAACTAAAAGTGCAATTGCTCATGATCCTATTTTGTGGGATCGCACTGACAAATAGTGATGACCTAACGAAAGTCAACGGAGAAGAACTTGGTCAAAGTGTACCTAAAGTAAATTAAAAATTTGATTATTGGAGTAAGTAATTAAAAGAAAAGCCGAAAAAAAAAATTCCATGAATCAAGTTGAAGAAGACGAATTTTTCATTCTTTAGACGATAATTGGTAGTGTAGAGTGATGTCTTATCAAGAAGGCGATAGCAAAAACAAATGGACGTATCATTGAGTTCTATATATTTCGAGCTGAATATCTGTCGGCATATATCCGGTGTCGGATATATGTGAAACTGAGTTTAGACATAGACGGATGTTTAATCTAGACCAATGGATTAAGGCGTGGTGAGTTATTTAGCCATATGTGGTGATCATGGAAATTGATCGCCATCCATTCCTGAGTCGTTACGGCTTTGTGCGCTGGCGCAGAATCTTGCTGGGAAACATATGGTCTTCTTTTGCTCACACTGTCTATCCAGGCTTTAACAACTGCCTCTAGCACCTCCATATATCCGGGAGCATTCATTCAGAGACCTCGTGGGAAATAGTAGGGAGGCATAACATGATCTTTACTGCTCATTACTTCAAGGAAGCTTGGTGTGCATCACACGGGGGTATCTGAAGGCTCTGCATACAGCCACCTGTCGTTCCTTCTATTGACCTTCTGATCCTGACATTTGTTTCATGAGAAACAAATCGGATGCTTCAACTTGTTGAGGAGCTGCTTTCCTCGGAACTCACCCTGGTTTTTGGTTTTTGGCCGTCGACATCGAAAACCAACAAAAACATCAATAAAATCAAAAAAGTGTGCAAATTGATCATCAGAGACCTGGCAGAGCACTTGAACATTGCTTAGACACTTTGGTTAAAGATTTGGGCTTTCGTGTCTTCAATGCCCTTGGTTCAAATTTCCTTATTGGTGTAGATTTCAACGCGAAGCACACCTTCTGGGGTTCAAGATGTACATCTTTTAAAGGAAAAATTCTCTACAAAATGGCAAATGAATTCGGTTGTTGTTTTTATTCGACAGGAAAACCGACTAAGAAAAAATTCCCGATCTTATCGATTTTTTCGTTTCAAAAGGCATTTACGAGAAGTTTATTATAGTCGAAGGAAGTTTTGATCTCTCTTCTGACCACTCTCTGGTAATTTTATTACTTGGTGAAGCGTTGATCAAGAAAAAAAGACCTCCAACACTTACTAGCAATAGAACAAACTGGGAGGACTTTAGAAATGATTGCGAAAGAAATATCGCTCTAAATGTATCACATAAAACACCTTGTGTACTGGAGGAAGTTGATGGTTTCGTGAAAGCAATCCAAAGAGCAGCATGGAAAAACACTCCTTCTAGAAGCTATAAGATTAACCGCAACGAAAAGTATCCAAGTGAAATCATTGAACTGGTGAGGGAGAAAAGAAAAGCACGAAAGAAATGGCAAATCACTCGTGCACCGCAGCATAAAAAGGTCCTTAACCGACTATGCAATCGTCTTAGATATAGTATTCGGGAATTTAAAAGCAATAAGATAGCGACCTACCTCGAAAATCTCTCCGCTGAAGAGAATCAAATTATTCACTTTGGGAAGCACTAAAAGGCATCCGGAAACGTCAAATGCAAGCGCCACCAATTCAGAAAAATGATAGAAATTGGGCCAAGAGCGACAAAGAAAAGGCAGAACTTTTTGCTTTGCAATTAGAAAAAGCGTTTAAGCCATTCGATGTCCCTATGATAATGCCCGACTCCCCAGTCAAGACATCTGACAACTTTAAAATGAACAAAGTTGCTTTGTTTGAACTGAGGGAAGTAATTAAAAATCTAAAGACGAAAAAAGCACCGGGTTAAGACTTGATAACGGCACAGGTTATCAAACTGCTATATTTGATTAACGCTTCGTTCAGATTGCTCTACGATTACTCTCTAACCCGAGACAATGGAAAGTCGCCGAGATTATAATGGTCCCGAAATCAGGCAAACCTCTGAATGAGAAGAAATCATATTGGCCTATTTCCCTATTGCCGGTTATTTCTAAAATATTCGAAAAACCAGTTTCTAAACGACTACAACCCGTAATCTATGAAAGATGTCTCATTCCTGACCATCAGTGTGGATTTAGAATCAAACTTTCTACAATCGACCATGTCCACAAAATAACTGACGTGAATGAGAAAACTCTCGAAGAAAAAATACTTTTTCGTGTTTAGCACGGAAATGACTACTCTAAGTTCAAAGAGATTGCGGCCGGAGTCTCACAAGGAAGTGTCCTTGACCCGCTTCTATATGTACTCTACACGCGTGATATCTCGCAGGAACGAAACTGCGTCGTCGCCACGTTTGCGGATCATACGGCGATATTGACAACGGGCGATACAATTGAAGCAGCAACCGAAAAGGTGCAACATGCTATTAATAAAGACCACGCTTGGACGAATTCTTGGCGTATTGTGCTGAACGAAAGCAAATCTACTCACGTCAACTTTACCTACAAAAAAGTGGACAGATTACCTGTATATTTAAACTCGGCTCAAATACCGTACGCGAACGAAGTAAAATATCTAGGAATGACTCTAGATGTTAAGCTTAAATGGAAATCGCACGTAAAAAAGAAACGCGACGAGCTCGAAAACCAATACCGACAAATGTACTGGAGCCGGTCGTGAAAACCGCAGGAACTTTTATTAGAATTTAACCTGCCTAAAGTGTTACATTCTTTTTAATTATTTACGAACAACTTTTTCCAAAAATCACGAGTCTCGTAAGCGAAAATAAAACTGCTGGATAAGCATCGGCTTAGTTGTAGTATTAATCTTGGAGAGAGGTGTTTTATAGTGAGTAAAAATCTCGCACGACCGCGCGAGTTATGTATTTAGTTCTCTTCGGAGAACACCAAAAATATAAGCAGACGAAAAAATAATAAGATCACACAAATAATTCAAATAATAAACACTTTATTTTTATATTCGTAGTTCTACATGTTTGAACGGTCGAGACAAGACTACTTTAAACACTTTATTCTTACTTAATTCGCCGTAATCATTCTCGACTGCAAAAAATGAATTTGCTGTTATTGCATTTCCTGTTTACCAAATATTATTTGGTGTCAGCTTGATCAATTAGATAAATAAATGCTATATCAACATGTTTCATTTATGCTGTGTCGAGAATGACTTAGGTTTTCTACAAAATGCAATATTTCCGGCCTGACTTTTCCTGTTGGCATCATATTACCGGAACTCGCGTGCTCATGGTAGTGTAAGAAAGAAAAAAAAAAAAATGCCGAATAAATTCCTGAAATTTTTGATCAAGGTATATTTCAGCAGAAAATTTACATAACCCTTGAATTCCATGGAAATAGCTTTAAAGAACCAATAATTTTATCTTGAAATTAATTACAAACACAATTTCTTTTCTTGGAAATTTGTACGGTTTGATATAGCTTCCAAAAAATTGGAGAGAGTGTGTGTGTACACTGAAAAGTTACGGAAACCTATAAGCACAGATAATAAATATACCCAGATGTCTCATTCATATGGGAAGAAGAGATATATGAAAACGAAATTCACTAAAAAATAAGTTTTTTAAAAAGCTTAAACTTCTTACAAAAGGGAAAAAATCAGAATACAGAGCATTTGTTTTTTCTGCTCACTTTTTAGTCCATCGTGTCACACACACATACCGTTGTTTAAAAAGAAAGAAAAGAAGTTCTGATGCCGATACGTTGGTAGGATGGATATGGAGTATAGATCGTATATATATATGTGCAAATGGTTGGGCTTATGTTGTGTGCTTGTAATTTTGTCTGTATGTATGTACCTTATTTTCAGCACTTGATTAAATAAATAAAAACTCTGTAAACTTTGTGGACACAAATTTGCTCTGAAAATGGGTATGAATATGAGTTTTGAATACTGCATTTTATATTTGTGCCCTTATAATAACTGATCACTGCTCTTGGCCTACTTATGTGAAGGTGACTGACTAATGTCCGAAATAATTATAAAAAAAACTAACTAACTTAACAAAATAATCACTAACTAAAATTAAGTTAGTATTAAACTGCAGTTAAAGAACCTTAACTGAAGTAGTTTCCAGGGGACACGAATGAGGACGTGGCAGGATATCGACCCCCACCATCCCAACCTCCCAATAATTACTATCAATTTATCTGTCGAGTTTACTTTTAAGCGTTCATTACATTTTGCAATTTTTTTATTTTATTTCTGGAAATTCTACTTTTATTTAAATTCTTATCAAGGAAAGACCACTATTAGGAAATTTATTAAATTAATTTTGTGGTCATAACATACATTAAACCAATTCGGCAAATGTATATTTGTTGCCTTTAAACATTTTTTGATTATATTTTCTTTTAAGTTAGATGCAAAAGGTAGTTTTCGAAAGTATTCGGAAAATATTTGTACATGAAGATGGCATACTTGAAAATATATTTCCGACGGCCATAAGAGAACCGTATTTTCTTTTGAATTTTCATATTCTTTTAATTTTATCAATACTTCCGTTAGATCGAAATTCTGTTTGTCATTTGACATTTCTTCAGCACAATTTTCACAGATTTTGTTAATTTTTTTTTATTGTTTTAAAGAAGCAGTATCCGGCAAAGTATCTTGTAGCAAGGTCGTTGAACTGCGGTACCTTGACTGATATTGCGTCTTCATCTGGTGGATTAACTGTATTGTTCGTATTCATGTTATTTTCAAAACATTCCTCATTCTTAAGAATATCGTGATTTTGTGATAGCTCTTGGGTAGCTTATTATCTGTGCTATAAGGTATATCCAGTCAATTTGTCGGATGTCTTTTGGATTGCACTTCTTTTCTTGGCCGAACAGTTATAGGATAATTGTTCTGGAGAACGTGGATGGTTTTTAACGTAAATATTTTTGATGAGATTACTGATTATTTTGGATTATCCAGAATTTAATCCAGTTAACCCCAATCCTTCGGATGATTGTATAAATTATTCATGTCACCAGGAGAGATTCACGATTAGCTCTAAATTTTAGCGTCTGTTAGTAAGTACAATGTATATTTCTCTATCCACCTGGGTGGTGATAATCACCATTATCTTGGTTTGAGGTAAAACTTCACCATTAGCGTGTGTTTGGAATGATTTCTGCGCAGATTTACGAGTAGATCTCAAATTTTGAGAATAAGTTTTGAAATACTTTTTCTAAAATTAGTCTAACTGAGAGGCGTGTTCTCGGAAATATACTGCTTGATAAACTTATTTTGGTTGTTATTATAATTGGTTTGTTTTTCATTTTAGATTCAACTGCGGGTCAAGGTTATGTTATAACGGCGCAACGCTTAAAAGAGATTCGAAGTCAGTTCTTGTATTGGTTCTTTGATAAAGATAGTAATTGTGGGCGTAGTGATTATCAGTCTGATATTCATGCTTCGGTGACACAGCTACACAAGAATTTGACCTTCCAGCTGCCGTTCTTTGGTTTCCGCTTCAATTACATAAGGGTACGTTTTTAGTGTTTTTTTAATATTAACATTGCTCCACTAAAGTAACTTTTCCCTTAATACCTGTTACCATGTTAGTAGTTTATTCTTACACTTATGCCTATTTTCAGGCGTATAGCAAAATATAGAGATTAATCAATAAGCCACAAATCGATACTTTTCGACATATCTTTGTACATCCTGGTTCTCCATATAACTTAATCGTTAGCCAAAATTGGTATAGGTGAGAATAAAACCTCTAGCTTATGGGGAGGATGTAGATCTTGCGGCATGTAGAAAATGTTCTCCTACCACTAGTGATATCCTGTTGTCGGGGTAAATCTAAATAGACAAGTTCTGTTCAGAAACAGGAGATACACGTTGAACGTCGTGCTATCGGTATAGGATTTATAGATACTCCTAGATATATAGATAAACTTTAGGCGTGCAAATATACTGCGACCTTTATTGATCGACCTGAAGCAGTGATCGATGGGATACTGGAGCTAGAGATCCTTCTTCAGTCCAACTCCCTTGATGAACAGGAGTATTTCTAGTAGATGTTGCGATAGTAGGTAGCATGATTGACCATGGGTTTACATATATACTAAATCTCATTAACTAATCGAACTACTGGATTGACACTATATGTTGAGGAAGTTGGTCGTGTGAATGATATAGATACATATGTTGACGAAGTAGTTCGATCTTCCACGCAGATGACATTTTTTTTATTTATTTTTTTATAATAGCTGGATTTTGACAGCTAATTTTACATCGATGTACATGTACATGCGCATGAAGAGCTTTAAGTTTGTTGACGCAAGTATTTAAAAGTTTAGTAATGCACTTTCATACCAGTGTGGATCTGATTTTATGCGGCCTGCCTACCTGACGATGACTACAATTTCGATCACATGAACATCCGTTTGAAACATATTGGTGAAAATTTTTAGGGAATTTAAGTATCTAATTCTTTAAACATACAGACTCGCCAAGTTAATGGGTATGTTTTGGATCCATTCGCGTGCCATTTGATTGTGTGCTGTTTAAGTTGGTGATTGCTGTATTCGTTGCTCTAGACTCTTTTGTTGCTCAGTTTTGTGTTCTATTAATATTCTCTCAAAGCAGTGTATCATGTCCGTGTCAATTTTGGACTTTTAGACTTAGTATTTTCTCCTTGGTTATTTCTTCTAACTCTATATGTAGGGTGGTAGGTCGGAAGATCACCCCTTATGTCGCAGTGAAATTGGTTCTCATAGTTCCAGTTATATAGATGCAACATAGTTTTTGCTCTCTTTCAAAGGTTTTTTTCATGCCTAGACTGGTTCTTTTGAGCCTTATGAGTCTAACCGTCATTTTGTTCATCCATTTCAGTGTGGCTAATTTTCTCCTGAAATGTGGCTGCACAGCAAACCAGGATTGCTCGAGTGGCTGTTTCTACATACCACAACTTCTTCATGTTTCTCCAGGGAAGCAGGTATATAATTTACACCTAGATACTTGACCTATTTTTATGGTATTGCTTTGCGATCTACCAAAGTAGGCTTGAGTCACAAGACCTTTCGAGAAAACTAGTTAATTAAAATAGAAAGTTATAAGATTATTACAAAAATGTGGTACTAAGTGCACTCCAGGAGTATTATCCTCAGATCAAAAGTTTAACTTGTGTAAATCCTAGCAATTAAGATGTACATCTGTAGATTCCAAATACCGCCAACATTTTAACCTCACTAAATGAGCAAAAGAAGTCTTCAAGAGACTTAACCAGAACAGCTAAATAGTGAGAAAAGGCGTCCTAGTGAACCCCAAAACTATACAGAAATGGAGAATATAACAGGCATCACTATCGAACAGCTGAAATCAATTCTAGATGACAAGAATAGATAAGCGAATGTTGTTATGCACCTACCCGTAGAGACCAACATCGACCAAATCAAAAGACAAAGTCTGTTTGTGCGGGACTGATAGCCGAGACTTGCGTACTGCTACAATAATTATTAAAATTAAATCCCGAAGCTCCACCATTGATGTGCTAAAGAACGCAAGCAAACTAAAAGGTACAAAAATATTTATTTCTTTATTTGAAATTACTTCGCGAGAAAAGACCGGATATGAAAATTATTCTGAAAGACGATAAACTATGCGTTGCGGATAAACTATTCACGTGGGACTTATCAAAAGGGCTAAAAAGTGGTATCGAGAATGGAAAGAAGCCAATTCCATTTGATCCAGTTTGCAAAACCAAAACATAAATAATGCGTACGATCTGTGAATGTCATCTGAAGCTGTCAGCTCCAGAAATCAGAAGTTCGCTAAAGGTGCAATCACAAAGGAAGTCGTAGGCAATTCGAGTGTACATATAAGAGGCCGTTTACATGTGGCGCATAATTGAGATGAATCCGTCTGCCGGACCAGTGTTGAATTCAGGCTTAAAAAATAAATTAATATTTATAGATTTTTTTAATTACATACATTATTAAATTTTATATATTTGTATTATTGAAAACACATATAATAGATTATGAAGAAGATATATATTTTTTAAGAACTACGAACTGAAATGCATACCTGCGGTGGAGCCGAACCTGTTTGGAAGATCAAGTGGAGGAGAACTTGTTGGGGTTGTGTTTACAACTGGAGGGTGTTGACGTTGAATTCAAGAGGATAGAAGAAACGCAGGTGTTGGAACTGAAAATGGATGGCACCACTTTCCACACAGTGCCAATATATCTCAACGGTAGTCAATGGATGCGAGATTTTAACAAGCTCAGTGACATAGTAAATAATGTAGGGTCAGTAAATCTATTGCTAATTGGAGATTTTAATGGAAGAAGAGGTTTGTTACAAAATAACTTTGCAAGTGGTTATCCGGAATCTATATATCTATACTGTAGAGCGAAGCATGAAATCGAAGATACAAAAGGTGTGAAAATCTTAGAACCAGCAGATGCTTTGGACTGCAGAATTCTAAATGGAAGCTGTGAAGGAGACTCTAGAGGGGAATATACTTGGAACAGCATGCTCGGTAATAGACTACTGCCTTATATCTGGAAATTGATGTTCTCGAATCAACGACTTTCGCGTAGGGATAAAAACGTTCTCGGACCATATGCCTTTAGAGGTTTCATTTAAGTGTTCCGCGAGCAGTTCACCTAACTACATGCAACACTTGAAAACAGGAGTTACACCTCTGTTCCTGGATACCCTTAAGCTCCATCTTGATTACGGGGTAAGACTCATGGCAATGAATCAAAAAAGGATACCCAAGTTAATGCTTTGGCAAATGATCTATGGGGGAAAATGTGTACAAGAATGGAATAACTTAGCAACAGATTGCGATTTTAGTCTGCTAGTTACACCAAATGAACAGCCCACTTCCCTAAAAGAAAAATTCACCACCTTGCTGGTTAAAACTGGTCAAAGTACGTGCCAACAATTTATAAATGAAGCGCAGTCATCACAATACCGACAATATTACAACAAAATGAACCATAATTTGGAGCACAAGACGTATTTTTTGGCAGAAACTCAACGGATATGTTAAACACCATCTTTAAAATAAGAGGAGAATTAATCAGTTTGAACTTTTATACATACCACACTGCTCGGAACTATCAATTTTGTGCAGCCTTTGTAACCTAAAGGAACGAGAGGATGTGCTCCACTTCATCGAGATATGTCCCATTCTAAAGGAACTCCGCCTTAATTTCTTTGGATCGCAGGTACTTGAACTAGAGGAGGCGATAAACGTACTAAATGGAGACCGAGGCTGGGATATATTGTATAACTACACGGTAAATGCACTACGCTACAAGAAATTAAAACCAAACTTTATTTGGATTAACGAAAAAAGAAGCAATATAATTTTAGTATGTCAATCTGGTAGACGGCCTATAGAAAACCATATAGACTAAGAAGCTAAGAAGATTGTAAACAATATATTTTTTATGAAATAAATAGTCACTTACTACTATTACTAATACTACTTATAGTATTGCTTGTATACGTTTTAGCTGCCTCTTCCCCGTAGAACATATCACCATCATTTCGGTAGGGTATAACTTGAGTTGTAAGGATATCCAGATCAGATTTTCACTACCTATCACTGCAGACACAACTAATCTAGTGTTAGGCACTATGTTCAGTTCGTATAAAGCTTCTAATGACAAGGTAATTAACATTTTTATTATTGACATTTTTATCTTCATAAAGTATCAGATAGCATAGCATTTTCAGTGCTCAGCGTTACATCTCGCCTTTTCTGTTGACTCCTTAGCTCTTCCTATACCTTTTCCTTTTACTCCATTACTGGGTTTTACAATAAAAATTTCAATCTCCAGATTTTTGATATTACTATAATAGAGGAACTTAAAAAATTTCTGTCTGTCTGCCTCTGCGTTTGTCTGTCCATCTGTCTGTACCTCTGGCTGCAGCATAGACGGCTGGACAGATTTTCTTCAATCTTCGTATCTGGGAAATTAAATTTTTTATTAAAAACAGATACAACGACTACGATAAATAAAATGGACGTTTCACATTTGGCTAAGAAGATTTCACATATACGCAAAAAAGTTTAAAAAAGTTTGTTTCCCTTTTTAAAGCATTTTCGGGGAATCTTATGTCGTTGCTTCCTACCGATTTTTTTTTTAAATTGAAATCTGAAAAATTTACAAACGAATATCACATATGGAGCAAGTACGTGAGACTCAGTCGTGACTTTAATTTTTTATTTTCTTTCAGGTTTCAATGAATGGTTACTTGGAATTTTCGTATCCCCCAGATTATTCCCAATATCCATTGATATTCCCCGTAAAAGATTGGCCTAAAAGGAATGATCCTTCATTTATTGGCCCATGGTACTCTAAATGTCGTATTGGTCATATTTACAAAAATGATATTGATCGGAGGACACCAGGAGTTTATTTTAGGTAAGTTTTTTAATTGTAAGTAACTATTCTAATTCTTAGTCGGGCAACAGACTGATTGAAAGAATTCATACCATAAACGAAAACAATTTACACGAAATCGATGAATTATTTTTTGTTATAAACTTTTTTGCTCCGATTAAACGTTATTATTGCAGCTTTGTGATTTGTGTGATTAATAGCTTCCACGTTGCTAACAATGAAACCCAAACATATTGTACGTACCTATCTTATCGATCAAGAAATATCCATAAAAGATAAATTAAAATACAGAAAGGGTTGTTTTAAGTAGAAATCATTAAACTATTAAAAAACAATGAAAATTTAATTCCTTTAGTTAGCTTGCATTATAATCCCTTAACAGTACTCAAATTAGCAAAGGATACTGCACAGACGGGTGACTACGTGAAAATGATTTTCCATTTCATCTATTATCTATTCTTAACTTTTGCAATGTAAAGTGTGGTAGCATTGTTGACGTTAGAGCCCTTGCTTAATGTGTCTTGAGTGTGCACCCAGACTGGAACTTTTTTGCAAATTTTATTTCAAATTAAATATGTATCTTCCTAAACAGCCATATGTACAATGGCAATGTGCTACAAACTAAATTACACTCATTCGACACTTATCATTCGGAGACATATTAGGGATAAATATCTGTTCTTGAGTGTGAATATCCCGAAAATGTTTTTGTTAACTCACCGCTCAAAGGTGTTTCGTGAAAATTAACACAAGTGTTCTACAATAAGTCTATTAAGTTGAGCAAGACAAACCAAATAGAACTGCGGTGGGCAACTAGTATATGTCACTATAAATCAGAGTTAAGTTAAAACGCAATACAAATAATTATTGTCCCACTTAAGAATAATTGCAATTTTGTTTTTGAATAAATGATAGGGTATAATACAATCCATTCCAAATAGACTATAGGTACTATTTCCCTTATGTTATTATACACTCGTATTTTTGATTTATCTGGAAGCTTTCCCTCGCATATGTTCTATTGGTTAGCATCTCTACACGGCATTAGTCCAGCTTAGCCACATCCAGAGCTCAGTAACTACAGTAACGCGAAACTCTCGGCTAAAATGCCTCTGCGGTGGAGGGCGAAATATATTTGAATGATTAATATGATGCTATATGAATCTACAGATTTGTGATGGTTAGGTAGGTCGTTTATCAAGGATTATACCTAAAGATTGTTGCAAGTTGTACTGCTATAAATGAGTATGATAGCTTGATGTATATGTCCTTTAGATGGAGGACAAAGATTGTAATCATTGGGTGGCTTTGATTAAATTCAATTTAAAACATTGTGTAATCCAACTGATATTAAAATTTGCAATTCTGATTAGTGCCTGTTGACTAGGGAAATTTACACGTGGACGAACCTAGAACCTATTATCATCAACTGCATGAGATTGGCTATAACTACAAAAGCTAGTAATTGGTTATAGTTACATCGGTTTTGAGATAACCGGTAGTATTTTCAGATATTCAGCTTTCCAAGAATTTTGTTATTTGATCGTCATATCGAACGAAGGAGACTATACTTTAACCCACTGCTGGTGACAAAGAATGTCCTAAAGGCAATGCGGTCAATCCAGAGAAAACGGAGTTGGTGCTATTCATGAATAAGCTACGATTAGTTCCATCGCAATTCAAATCATTCGCCGAGGGTACCTCCTTCAAAATCTCTAAGAGTGACAGGTGTCTGGAATTAGTGATAGATAAAAAGTTTAACTGATGCCATACCATAAAAGAAAGGACAAGAAAAGCTATGATAGCTTTCTATGTTTGCAATATACTATTTGCAAAAGCATGGGGATCTAGTCCTAAACCTTGTGGCATGCTGTTGGTAGAGCCACGAACCTCAAGTTAATTACTAAAGTACAAATGATGACATGCATCAGCGTTACTGGAGCAATCAGAACCGCACCAACAGTACGACTCGAGTTTCGCATTTCCCCGGGTTGTAGTAAATCCGGGATTCTGGGAAAAAATCAGAATGATCCCGGGATCTCGGGATAATACCGGGATTTCAAATAGTTTTTCATTATTTTTAACATTAAAAAGGCTTACGAAATATAATTGCAATATTTAAGATACAAATATTTGTTTATATTTTCATTATAAGTAGATGGATAGATAGAAAGTTGTCCTTGACGAGATGCACTTAGGCCAACATATGTTCATTGTGATAGCAATATGGATCAGGGATTGCGATCCCTATCTACTCCTGGAACCATCTACTCCTTTTGATGAGGCTATAGATTTTGGCAGTGCAGGTTGGCCTCAGTGACGAAGTGATCCGAAAACGGGAAGCCCGCCGGTATTTCCTGAGGTCAAACCATTAAAGCCCACAGGCGGACCAGTAGGGATGCAGTAAAGTTTATTGCGATCTTTCTACTCCGGATCATAACTTTGTCATAAGGAAAAGAAGAAGAAGGTTTTATTGAGGTCAGATCGTTGAAGAAGTATTCTGCTGTAGTATCCCTTTTGATATGGGTAGGAACGAATATGCGGAGAGCAAGTGAACTGTAGTTTCCTCTTTCTTTTCACCTCTGCAGCTTCTGCAGAAATTATTGTTTGCAATGAAATGCTCTTCCTAAGTTCCTTCAGTAGTGTCTTTGACCTGTTAAAGAATATTGTTGGCCATATTAACTTAGATGTATTGCAGTTCTTAAGATGTATCCACCTGATCCACTTTTCCACAGCATCAGCATAAACCAAGGTACTTGACAGATGACATTGACGCTATTACATTTTTTATACCCCTGCGTACCGAGTAAACCTTGTCGAGCTAATCCATCAGTCGCACAGTTTCGCGGATATTTTAAAAGTTAGCAATAAAGGGATGAAGCTGATTAATAAATAAATAAAGTGGATCGTTTAACACCCCTTACACCCATATTTGGAATATTTAGTGCCAGAAGTACATAGTATCCATAGAAATTTTGTCATTTTTATGTCTTACGAACGCATTAAAACATGTTTCTTTTGCAGTAAAAATTAAATTCAAATTATGCTTGAAAGAAAAAGTTTTCGAAATTTACTTTAAGTATTTGTCTACTAAGGTTTTCATGTAAAATAGTGCCAGATTAACGGGATCGCGTTTGCGAAAAACTACTTGGGTGTTGCTTGCGTCACAATCTAAAATAAAAATTGATTTTGTAGTACGTTTACAATGATTTACCGAAAGATTTCCTTCCAAATTTCGAGAAAAAGTTAAAATTTAATTTCCTATTAAATTATATTTATCTATTTTCTTGTTTTTCTTTGCAGAATCGAAAGTGATTTGATGACGCGTACAGACAGATTTGGCGTTGAAGTACGTGAACGTGTTATGTGGGACATTCGTGAAGGTGTAGTTGGAGCTGAAACTTTCATTCCCAAGCACGCAGTCATTGTGACATGGAAGAATATGTCGTTTGCTGGTAGTAGAACTGGTTCTTTGTTTAGGGTGAGTTTCTCTTTAAAACTGATTGAGGTATTATTTTTATTTACGAGTTTAGAAGTTTAGAATATTAAACTAAATACAGGGCACGACTGTTTGGGATATATGTATGTACTTGCATATGAAGCAAGTACATACATATATCCCAAACAGTCGTGCAGTTCATTTGCAAATTGTTCAGATTTCAAATTTAGGCGAAATCGATAAGAAATGAACAAATTGATTTTTGATCATAAATCAACAATTTTACTGTCATGTTCTTCATATATTATAAATTACTTAGATATACATTTGTAATACTTGTATAATCGTTAGAGCCCTATCCAAGAAATGGTTGATTTTCGCAAGTCCGCTAATAAGTAGAGTGCAGTTAATCCTTTTTAGGGAAAAATTGCAACTTTTTAAATTTAGTCCTAAATAAAGTAGCATTCATTTTGATGCTTTTGGACATTACCACCCAGACCCTGGATATGAAATTTGATGAAAATCCGTCCAGCCAGTTTTGTCCAGTTTTTTTTAGGATTTTCTAAACCTTGGTATGCTATAATCTGGTATTTGTCAAATATGGTTCAAATATTGATTTCGCTCATTAATTAAGTATCGTTAATTTCGGCTGCATTCGAGCATACATAGACAGACAGACAGACAGATAGGCAGACAGGATTTAGAGAAGACAAGTAATGTCAAGTTTGACCAAAATCTTCCCATCAATAAGAATTTCCAGGAAACCAATACTTGCCCCTTATACATAGGTGGAAGAAAAAATAAAAATATTTCTTCGTGACGCTTATTATTATTTGCAATAACTACTTGTGTGCAATAATCAACTAATTTCATGAAAAGGGCGGAAGTCAGCAAGGCCAGACGTTGCGTCCATTTGGCCGCAATAGTTTTTCGTGTTTAATGTCAATATCTCAGCATCATATTGACATGGAAATATCAGCAGTTTGTCAAAAACTAATGCGTTTTACTTCAAATTTAAATTGTAACTTCCAATTGAATCACCTGATATAAGTAATTTGTCGTATTTGTTTTTTTAGGTTGTTTGATGATTGAAAGAAAACATCACTGAGAATCAATAAACCTAAAGGTACCTACGAACTACCGACTTACGCTTTGAAATAATTTCACAGCATCATTGTGATAAAATAAATCGTTGTAGAGAATACTTTGTGGATCGAAGTACGAGGAAATATGTCCTTCCTTGGTTAAATATGTAAACTCAATGTATCTTACATAAGCTTACTAGTCCGAGAAGTAGATATACTCGCACATAATTTCTTTTTCAGATGTCTCACCTACTTTCATACAACGAGATTGAAATCAGATCTGAATGTAACGTTTAGAAAAAAGTTTCAAGTCAAGCATATGAAGAATTCCATAGTACATTTCGTCGTACTTTTACCGAAATTATAATAACTTCGGCGATCGGGGTTCTTTCACTGATTCAGTAGCAACAGAGGTTCAGTTGAGTCACACAATCTGTTAATATTTTTGTTAAAATAAAATAAAATAAAATAAAAATTTAGATTACCTCTGCGGTAATATTGAAAAAATATATAAATTGCCGAAAGTACTTCTTTTCTTAATACACCAGATTTTTATCATAGAAAAAAATGTATGGATATGTTCAGGTGATGCTTCCCCTAAAATTCCCCATAGAGAAACGATGGCATTTTAGATTTTATTGTCATCACCGCTGGTGTCCATTATTATTCAGTTTAATGGTAACTAAAAACACTAGTGTTGTTTAAGATTTTCAGAAAATATATAATTTTGTTATTTCTATTCTACTTTGTTGATTTATTGTAAAATTATTGGCTTAGATTTGTTTAGTTTTTGTAAAAGTATGTGTGAGTGTTATAAGGAGCAGGTATTCCAAACAATGCCATTTAATAAAAAAACGTAAGGATTTTTTGTCTTTAATCCCGTAACATCTTTTCTGCTATAAGAGATTTTCTTCTTCTTTGGTATTTTCCCATAAAAGCGAACGAAAATGTGTCACTGTTGAAAAGATTACATACTCTCTCGCACTTATAGTACATACATATGTATCTTGACACCAATCTACATATTTCCACATTGAGTCCCGAATTCCTTAATTTTTGCCTAATATATAAACTCAATATTCGGATTTGATTTGACTTGACTATTAAGAAATACAAATACAAGAATAACAGTAATATCTACATATTTGTTTACAATAACAATAGAGCAAAAGGAATCAAAATCAAATTAACGATGGTAAAAAGGCTATTGAAATATGTTCTACACTTACATCATTCCCCCTATAACGAGTATGTTTTTGAAGCTACCAAATAGTGTTATTAACTTATTTTAACATTTTAATATCAGACTTAGAAAAACTCAGGAGATTTAAAGTATATATGTATATATTTTGTTTTATTTATAACATATAAATAGTCGAACCTTATCTTATGTAAGAAAATAATCTTGAAGAAGAGAACACCTGTTTAAGAACTTTCAGAGAAATATCCATCTACCTTTTCCACTAGCAGACTAACATTTTAATACTTTTATTTAGATTAAAATATCTCTACGACTTTTAAATAAAAATTAGAGACTATCGGCGAATACGGATCTTTCTTGTAGTTTGTTTGTATCCTTAAAACTCACGTCAGAATGCTTTTCAATTCCTCGTGATAGTTTGATTTAAGTTGGAAAGACAATTTTTAATTTTCTTGGATAAGACTTATTCCGTAGTGCAACTTTAATTAGTTCTACCTATGTTTCATAGCCAAGAACTCAACCAGTATCATCTCATTATCATCATCGTGATTATAGCTCTAATTTATTCAGTATCCCTTTGCATCCATTTCATTGTAACACAACTGTTTTCAAACCATAATTTCAATTCGAATTCATAGTCATCCTTTAATGCAAAACTAACACCAGAAAGGGGCACACTTCCTGAACTTAATTTTTAATCCTTCCTTGAGTGTAACAAAAGAAAGATAAATAACCTTGATAAGATAACATAAAAAGGCGCCTTTCGTGGCTCTCATTGCATAAATTTTGTTCATAGGAAACACTTGATTAGTTCAAGGAGAATAGTAAAATGCTACTTTATTTTTATGTGAGATAACTATTTGTATGTAGTTTGAGTTGTAATATTTTTTTTGTTTTTCTTTTGTTTCGTTGCAGACAAATACCTTCCAGACGGTCCTCGCTACCGATGAAGTTTCCACCTATGCCATATTCAATTATGCCACAATTAATTGGACATCACACGTTGAAGCGGGCGGCAATTCAGAAGGAGATCGCGGTATACCTGCATTTGTAAGTATCAATCTAGATAATTATTCAGATGGAATTTTGGGTTTAACCCTGACTAAGTATTGGCTCTAGAAACATTTCCTCATCAATAATTTTTAGTTTTGTCAAATTGTATGTTAATAATTTGCTAAAATATAGTTTGTGCCAAATATGGCACAACATGCATTTAGCCATCAACAAATTAAAACTAGAACCCATTTGATTTACAAAAGTTGTAATATTGTTAATAACTCACATGCTATTTTAAAAAAAAAATATTTTTTTGATAGCTAACTGTACAAAAATAACCACATTAGACGATGTTCGCTCAACTGATTTGCACTAACAAAAAGATATCTTTGTACAACAGTTACGCATATGTCAATTTTGTGAATATTTTTAAGAGAAAATAAATAACTGCATATATAATGCATCCATGGAATGTGCCTGATATGGTAGGTACGTTATGCATTTGTACCGACATAATGTCTCCAAGCTAAAATATTGATCGGAAATCGGTTTGTGCCACATATGGAACATTATGCATCTAAGGGTATCGATTATCCAAGTTAAGTGGGTTAATCCTTTCAAAACTAATTTTGTGCTTAATGATTTCCAACTTCCTCTTTTCGTCTCCATATTGATGCATGTACAATGAAAACTTGCCTGAGTACAGAGACACTAAAAAGGACACAAATTTTGAGTAACTCAATGGAGGATGTACTGGTAAAATGAGTAGTTGTCGTGATAAAAATAAACTTTTTTTTGTTAATCTTGAAAATAAAAGTCGTCGTGAGTGGGAGTTCAATATTATACTTTAGCAGTATAGTAGTAGTAGTAGCAGTTGTAGTACTAAAAGTAGTAGCAGAAGTATCTCTGAATGCCAGCTCTAGTGCATGGGTCCCTGTCGATTCTATTCAGCTAAGAATCATCGATTTATCGTAAGGGCGCAACGAAGTTGTTGCTTGTTGTTTACTCGCATATTTGGTATAATTATTACTTATTTGGTGTAGATTGGTTTTGTCATTTTATAACTTTGAATTTATTCTCAGAAAATTAATGACCACAGAGCAACGAAGATGGCAACAAAAGAACTTTGTTTGGGTTTTCTTTTATAGTGTTGGTTATAATTGGAAGCTTTATTTTAGACAGCAACGTGTGCACTTATTTACACGAACACCAAAAAAAATGTATACCACATTGGGTTGGGTAATTCTTCCAATAAATTTCTAGATTTACAGAATGTCCCAAAAGTCCATCAACTGTTAAAGTGTTAATATACGTTTTAATAGACCTGCGTCCTACACGTATCATAAAAATACCTTAACACATCATTTACTCCCAGACTCCCATAGGAAATCATTTAACCGTGACATTGACCCAATTTCTCTATGTATTATATCTGCAAAATAACAGTCAGTCCTTGTCGCTACTGGACGCGATTATTTATTAATGATGTATGCAATATCCTTTCTTTCAGGTTGGATTCAATGCTGGCAATGGAACCCAGTCGTATGCATACCAACCCTACAGTCAATCGAATGTTATTCGCAACTTGACAAGTCACGGATGCGGAAATGGATTTCCAGGTCGACATTTATTCAGAATAGACCATCAGATATTAACTGGATCATGTGGTAAAGATATTGTTATGTTGTTTTCGAATTAAGTGCAAAATATATGATGTTGTTATTTGAATATAGAAATACCCTAGTTGACGCGGTATCTCAAGTTCCCAGGATCGAAATTAGCAAGCAACAAATAGAAGCGGTTTGGTTTCAAATGTACAAGAATTAAGAAAAAGGAAATATTCCTCCTAATGTACAAACACATAAAATAAGAAAAAAAAATCAATAAAATACTCAAAAGCACTGTGACATTTTTGTGTATGTTTATTTTTCATTAGCAAAAGAAGCATTCTCTTGTGTAATGTATTGTGGGTACCCTATCATTTTGTACGGTAAGACAGGCTTATTATTTGACCTAGACTATCGATATTCCCGATTTAAACTTACTGAAAACTGACATAAATAAAGTGCACGACTGGGTCATACGAAACTTTCTCATTATTAGCGAGTCACACTAATTTGAATTTCTTTTTTTCAAATTTCCCCAAAGCTTTGATCTATTTTAGGTTTCTACATATGTCGTGTTTAATAAAACCACAAATATTAAATGAATTCAATAAAAATTAAGGATGACGAATAACATCCACCGTTATGTAACAGGGTGGTTTGAGCAAATAACTTTTTTCGAAATGATGCCTATATTATAGGTATACAAAATAAAGGGCACTACTGGATCACACACGCTTTCTCCATACAGATATAAAGTTTTGTTGAAATTGTTTAGGCTGTGTTCGAGTAAATTGGACTTTTCCAAAATTGGCCTTAAGTAAAGTACCGTTAGTTTTGAGGTTAGAATGAAAGATCTGATTTCCCATCTAGGCATTAGCCCACAGACCCCAAATATGAAGTTTGAAGGAAATCCGTTCACTCGTTACGCTTGCGAGACTTACTTTTTCGACTTTCTCTATTATAGTAATACCAAGATTGATTAAAATTTTCATAAAAACAATAATTTTCTTTTAGACGAAAAAGTTAAAATGAACAGCTAGCGTGTTCTGTTCTCCTAGTGGATAATAAGAAAACATGCAACTAAATATGATTCTTTAGAATAAATGTACATACTAGTGACGATTGAAGATGCTGGTGCAACCATAAAATAGATAAATCTTAGTGATAGTGTTCTTCAAGTTCACGCTGTAGAGGATATTCTCTTATATTGCGGTTATCAGAATGAAATCACAATCTATTTCGCAAAAATGTTATAATACTTTCTTTGGCTATAAAATGATTTAATATATCTTAAAGGTTTCACACTTTAATATCATTTTTTTTTTTTCAAATTTTTGACTTTTCTTTCGCTTAACTTTACCCTAATGTTACTTACCATCTGTATTATAAGTTAACATACGCGCACCTCAGCCAGTCAGCAGATTAAAAAGCACAGCATAACCGGACACTGGACACCGGACACCGGACACCAGACACCGGACACCGGACACCGGACACCGGACACCGGACACCGGACACCGGACACCGGACACCGGACACCAGCGAGCAATAACCCGCAAATAAAACTCGTGGTTAACTTCCCTGCAACCCTCCGTACATTCACCCATTCACCTCAATCCAATTCTACACTATCAGCACTTTTCAGACATTCACCCCATGCACCGAACATTTATCTTATTAAGCAAATGGTTAAGTTAAGTTAGACTCAGGCGACTTGGAAAAAATAAAAAATCAGTCATAGACTGAAAACCGAAGACAGAAGTTGTTTTTTTAATTTATCGCCAACATTTGGACATAGTTCAAAGGGAAAGTAAAAAATCCAACATTTGGACGTAGTCCAATTAAAATAACTGGCGTCCAACCTAATAAGGACTATTTAAAGACCCCAACAACCAACCAAATAAGGATAATTTAAGAATCCCAACAAGCAACCCAATAAGGACAATTTAAGGACTTCAACAATCAACCAACAAGAAGACTCAATCCAAAAGGATCAATCAGCGAAAAAAAAAACAATCAGTATGAAATTTTGGTGAGTAGCTATTTGACTCCGTGTTGTAAATCATTGTGGTGGTCTCGATTTAATAAAATCGTTACCAGATTTTAAAGGCGACTCCGACTTCCTGGCGCACAGCCGCAAATTTTGCCATGGGCTATTTCACGAAGGATCTGAAAGTTATTAGTTGTCATGGGTATTCTTAAAAACAAAATAACGGAGTCTGCAAACGCAACTTTATCCGCTTTTAATACTATGCTAAAATTTTAATGCGATTACTGCTCGATTAGATCAAGTGTATTCGGACAAAAGGCCATTACATGTTCCTGAAAACGAACGTATTTTGCGTAAGGGTAACCTATTCATTACTGAATACTACGATGCAGTTGATAAAAATTTGATCCTTATTATAAATAAAAATATTATGACACATAACGGTAACAATAAGGTTATCATCGCTCTCAACGAGAGTGCCAGGGAAAATGTTTTACGTATTTTCATTTCCGGTCTGCGAAACCCCTTATGCGATATATTATTTTCTTCTCGCCCAGTAGATCTACAAACCGCAAGCGATAAGAATTCGCACGTACGTTTGCAGTAGGCAGTTACCCACAATATAGTCGTGTCCAACAAAACCAACAAAATAAACTAGTTCCAATGGAAGTAGATAATCGTACTTCTTATTTTAGAAAGCGAACTTCTGCTCAGAATAGTTTTTTTTAAAACAGCATCCTAGTAGAAAGTTTACATATGCAGACCAGCAAGAAACAGCGATTGTTAAACGCCCACGTGACATAACAAACTCTACTCAATCACATATCCGAAAGTTACAAAACATTAACTCAATGCCATTAGAATGTTTCGAAATACAAGGTGGGGCAAAAGTAATTTCATAATGTAAATTGGTTGCCATTTTGTTAGAAATGAAAAAAAAGTGGGCTCTGTTTATTTGAAGGTGTAAAATTGATGACATTAAATTGAAAAAATGATATCGGTCAAGTGACCACCTCTTGAGGAGATGTACATTTGTGCTCGTTTTATGTCATTTGGAAAACATCTGGCTCCAAATTGGTGATTTCTTCTTCAAAGTTGGCTTTCAAGACTTGCAAGGATTGTGGTTTGTTGTGGTAAACGCGATATTTCAAAAAGCCCCAAAAGAAGAAGTCTGGTGCCGTCAGATCTGGCGATCTGGTCAGCCAGTTCAAATCGCCAAAATGGGAGTTCACACGGCCCGGAAATTGGTGATTCAAAATTTCCATCGTTGCCCGAGCTGTGTGAGCGGTTACTCTGTCCTGCTGGAACCAACAATGCTCGAGACCCAATTCAGGAACTAGTTTAATCATCAGTAGCGCTCACCAGTTATGATTACGGTGGTGCTCCACTGCTTGCATAATGACATTTGACGCCATTTGCAAAAATTATGGCACATTCACATTATGACATTACTTTTGCCAAACCTTGTAGAAAGCGAATTATGTTGCGATAATTCTTACGAAGGTTAGTCAGATTATCAAATCAATTTTTTATGTAAAGTCACTCTTCCCGCTTATTACTAAAATTGCAATAAATGGACAAGAGTTGCGAAATTTAAATCGACACATGAACTTCCAAGAATTATATAAAAAAAACCATGATTTTCTAAAAGCAGTACGTTCAGTAGAAATCCCCTTTCATTATTAGTCTGTCAACGGAACTAGTCTCATTACAGAAAAATGCAAAATTAATATCTTAAAAAACACTTCTTCTTAATCCCTTCGTTAAATATTTTCTACGGATACGATTTCCTAAAACAAATAGATGCAGAAATTGATACCAAAAGTGAAACTTTATTTTATAAACAGGGCGAAAAAAAAACTGCGTCATTTCATTTGTCAATAGGTTAACTTAATTATTACAGACCAAAAATCAGTTCCTGATTACCTCTGAATGCATTGGGACTACACTCGCAAATCCAGATAGGGCATTACCTTGTAATATCTACGCAGATTAAAGCCACGAAACATACAACAACTGACGAACCTGTCTATCCTATTTCAGCAACTGAGTTCAAAAAGACGACCGACAAAAGACTGCTTTCAGCGTTAATAATGACAAATATGAATTCTGTCGTTTGCCATTTGGCCTCAAAAATGCTCCCATAATTTTTCGAAGAGCTATCGATAATATTTTACGAGAAGGTATCTGTAAAATCTGTCTGTTTATATCGATGATATAATCATATACTCCCCAGACGAGCAGACACATTTAACACACATAGACAGAATATTGAAAAAAATTGAACAAGCTGGAATACGTGTTTCCACGGAAAAATCAAAATTTTTTAAAACCGAAGAAGAGTTTTTAGGTTTTTTAGTTTCACAGAAAGGTATCAAAACTTGCCCGGATAAAGTTCAGGACATTTTAAATTATAAAACAACAGAGACGCCTTAAGCATTATACTTTCGCAGGTTTATCAAAGATATGCAAAGATAGCCAAACCTTTGACGAAATTCTTACGCGGAGAAAATGGTCATTTAAGGACCAATCATTAAAAAAATATAAGGATATAACTTGACACAGAAGCCTTACAGGCATTTGAAAAACTTAAGAAAATTTAAGCTTCAGAAAAAGTTTTACTTCAATATCAGGATTATGGAAAGCCCTTTGAGTTAACAACTGATGCCTCTTTATCTGCATTAGGAGCAGTCCTCTCTCAGAATGGCAAACCCATTAGAGTGATTTCACGAACGCTTTCAAAAACGGAAGAAAATTCCGCCACCAATGAGCGCGAACTTTGGCAATAATATTAGCATTACAGAATTTCAGACATTCCTGTATGGTACCATACGACATATTCATAGATCACCAACCCCTTACGTTCGCAATTTCGAACAAAAATCCAAATTCAAAGATCAAAAGATGGTGTGCCTTTATTGAGGAATTCTCTAAAGTCTAAATTCCATTATAAACCTCGTAAAGAAAATAAAGTTGCAGATGCACTTTCCAGACAATTTATTCATATCTTGTATAAAACAAACGCCAAAACGGAAACATTACATACCGAAATTTTATTAACCAGAACAAATCAAACAGTAAGGTTTCCTGTTAATCAATTTAGAAACCAACTGGATATTTTAGAAAAATTCATAAAAGCACAAAAATCTTATTTCAGAAATGTATCCGAAACAAAATAAACTTTAGTACTATTGCCACATTAATGCAATATGGTGAATGCAGTTCACTACGATCTCTTAACTCTGGCCCAAGTTCAAAACACCCTAACCTAATCGGACACATCGATCCCTTCAGGAAAACTTTCAGCAAATTCTTAATGACTATTATTTCCCCGATATTAAAAAGATGGTCAAGACTGTTATTATGAATTGTAAAATATGCATGGAAAACAATTACCAAAAGAAACCCCAGAGATAGGCGCAACACCGCTGCCTAGCTTTCCGGGAGAAATTCTACATATCGATATCTTTATTACAGAAAAGCAGCATTTCTTAACATGCATTGATAAATACTCCAAATTCATAATAGTAATCCCTATAGCATCACAGTCATTCATTGACATAAAATAAGCATTACTTCAAATTTTAGAAAAATTCAAAAGTACAAAAATAATAGTTTCTGATAATGAAAAAGCGTTTAGGTAAAGTATTATTGCAACCCTTCTCAGAGATCACTTTTCCAACAATTTTACGTCCCGACACTCCATAGTGAGAGTAATGGCCAAATTGAAAAATTCAACTCAGTTCTGTTGGAAATTACACGTTGTATTAAAGCGCAACAGCAAATAAGTGACACAGTAGATCTTGTGGTTCTAGCAACACGTAAATATAATAATACTATCAACTCTATTACGAACGTAAAACTAACCGATATAATGCATGATTACCAAACGAATTAACCAAAACACATCCAATCAATAGTTTTCCTCCGTAGAAATAGGCGCTTAGGCAACAAGTTTGGAAAAATCTTTATCGAAAAAATAATAGAAAAAGATTTAGGGACCACAGTTTTAATAGACGGCAGGAAGATTCGTAAGAGTAATCTCAGTTAATACTATATTTCCAGTTTATTATTCATCATCCTTCAGATATTGATAGCCGAAATTCACAATTGCTCAAATGCACACTTAATAGCAGTAACGGAAAAAAAACATCTACTTTCAACGAATTCTCATATCTTGTTCATGTCACAAATCTCTCTGAATATAGCACCATTGCTTACGAAAATAAAAACATTGATATTACGGCCCTGCAGAAAGGAAACGAAATTCTAAACCAACAGTCTGAAGAAATATTGTACATATGTATGTAATTAGTATACTTGAAGTCCCAGGGAGATTCGCAGTCTATAGACTTTATTGGGAGCGCACTAAAATTTATAGCCGGTACACCCTTGAGTACAACGATTTTGAACTTCTATTAACAAAACAAAATACACAAAAACAAATTCTCAAATACAAGATAAAATTAATAAAAACCATATCAACGCCATAGTTTCAAAACACAGCAATATTAGAAAATCACCAGAAGCAGAATTATTACTTTTGAAATATCTACGAGTATCTTTAAGAAATAATGTTGTTATTAGAGGGTACAAAATTTGAAACACGTTTTTTTGACCCATTGCGCGATGGTGGTACAGATTTTGAACCAGGTACGTTTTAATATTTTCCAACTGTCGCAAAGGTTCAAGAATTGCACCGTTCATTCTGTGATATAACTGTTCTTCTTTGTAACTTAATTTACTTCATGTTTCTACATTGTCAATTGGACCCACAGTATCGCAGTCTTGCAAAAATAGTCAGACTGTGTAAACAAAAAATTTCCCAAGTGAATTGCAGCTGCGTATTTTTTTTATTTTATTTTGGAGTTAAGATATTTGATTTGAAAATATTTCTGATGGTAAGTATTTTCCCATGATTTTACTTAAGCATTGCCTAGTACTTGTCAGTACATGTTTATCATGGGGTAGTTATTTTGAACAACCGCCACTTACAGCTTTCTTTGTTTTTATGTTTATTGTGAAAATAAATACTTATACATACATATATACTTGTTAAATAAACAGACAAGGAATTCATGAGGAAAATGCTGGGAGAGCTGGAGTTACCATCAGATTTATAGTCCGTGGTTGACAGCTTATGTAATACTAATGGTGAAGACGACACCGAACCAGCTGTAAACACTATTTTACATTATTTATCGGATTCAGGCGACGACGTTCTATTGAGTCAACTGTTTCATGCTACAACTAAGATGAATGGCCCAAAACGAAAACTAGAAAAGAATTTAACCAAATTGGGGTAAAGATTGCAAGTCTTCTGCGGCAGGTGATTTTTCTAGTTTTCATGGTTTGACGGATCGTGTTTTGAAACTGAATGAACAAACACCGATTCAGCTTTTCCATCTACTGCTCACGGAAGCTTTATAAGCCACATAGTTTTTCAAACCAACCGAACTTTCAACCAACTGAACAGAAATACCATCTATCATGCAAAGAAAACGTTAAAAACAATGGTGTTGAAATGAAGGCTTTTTTAGTCGTATGATGGGTATTAAAAAGTCGCCGAGCTATAAGGACTATTGGTCAAGTAATCCTATGATACGGGACGCATTTATTTCATCTGTAATAAGTTTGAAAAGATTTGAATTTATCGTCTCAACACCGTTATGCTCGAGAGATCAAGCACATCGTACGATAAACTGTAACTGAATTGAGACCTTTACTGAATACCTTGTCACTGAATTTTTTCAAATGTTTATATACATACGTCGAAGGTAAATCGATGATTAAATTTAAAGAAAAGAGTTCTCTGAAGCAAGAATCCGATCAAAAGGGGTTATAAAGTCTGGATATTAGATGATAAAAAACGAATATTGTTGGAAATTCGACATTTATACTGGAAAATCTGCTGATGGAATAGTTGAAAGGAACTTTGGGGCAAAAATGGTAAAATTAGAGCTGGTAAACAAACACCATGTATGGTTTTTTGCTTTTTTGATAATTTGTTCACTAGTGTGCCGTTGATGGAATATTTAAAAGCATCGAAGATACACGCAAATGCGGTACTGTTAATATGACGCGAAAATGTTTACCTCTATTCAAATCTGATAGGCAGATGAAACGGGGAGAGGTTGATTGTTATACAACTGGCATTTTGGCAGTCATCAAATGGAAAGGCAAGAGATGCGTGCATTTCTTTCCAACTACCATGACCCTGAGGTTATCGGGAATGTAGCATAGTTGTGAAATAGTTTAGGGGTGGGAGCGGGGATTTGGGATGGAGGATGGAGGATCGGGGATCGGGGAATGGGGTATTGGGATATTGGGTGGGTTGTGAACAAAAAAAAAAAAAAAAATGTTATTTTTTTGTAAATTAATATGGCATTTTATTTATTTTCTATATATATTAATATGTGTATGATTCTATATATTAATCCTTTGACCGGATTAACTTGATTTGCGCGGATCTTCCAATGGATCCTATAAAGATGAGGATGTGATTATCTTCATTTATATCATCTATCGCTCTGCTGATTAAAGTGTTGTATCGTATTGGTAAAAACACTTGTAATTAATTATGGGATTAATTAGAATTGTTCTACAACAAAATGACTGATCAAGAGTGTTTAGAAAAGGATTACAATCATACGCAAAAAGTATGGGAGTATTTCAAGTGTAAAACTTTTAAAGATTACCTGCTTCTATATCTGCAAAGTGATGTTTTATTGTTAGCGGATAATCATAAAGACAAGGCAAAACAAGTGTTAAGGGAAAAAAATGTGAGCTATATTAGTGGAGTATTCAAGAATAGAGTGAAAAGTTTTCCAATAATTCAACTATCACAGCCATATTTCTTTCGAAGAGTATTCCAACGTCTAAAATGGATCTGTCTTTGATTTTTAATCAGCAGAGCGATAGATGAGAGTAATCACATCGTCATCTTTATAGGATCCATTGGAAGATCCGCGCAAATCAAGTTAATCCGGTCAGAGGATTAATATATAGAATCACACACATATTAATATATATAGAAAATAAATAAAATGCCATGTTAATTTACAAAAAAATAACAAGCCAAAATAGATACCTTATCAGGACAAATATATCTTTTGTTATCATTGAAGCTTAATGTTAACTTAGCGCCTCCCGCCAAGCCTCCTCCGCCTCCTTAACAAGGTTGGAGAACTCCCCAACACGTCTTCTTGAACTCTGCCAAGAACTCCTCAATATACAGAATTATGCGCTCCATGGTTGCTTATGATAAACTCACAATTTGTACCCCCCTCCCATCCTTCCCGCCCCCCAGTCGCACCCCAACCCCACACTTAACCCACCACCCAAAACCACAAAACACTGATAACGATCAATCACTTACGTCACGAGGGCACGAGCCAAAACCACAAAACACTGATAACGTTAACCACACGATGCCACCGTTTTATGCCACTTTACCTGTCCCAAAGGCAACCTAAACACACTACTATTGCGAGTACAAGTTATTGGAATAAAAAGATCTAAGCCTTTTGTTCCTTATGAAATAAGAACTACGAGTTCTTCACATCAGTCGATATGCAGTACTCGCAGAAGGTGCACTCTATGCAGCTCAGCAAAAAGCCAGGGACAGAATGACTGGATTCGTGGGGTTTGCAATGCACCACTTTGCTTGGGAAAGGCGAAATCTTTTTTCCAATAGTACCACCTGTCAGATGCAGCAGCCTTGGTGGTTCATAATAAATACCACTTGTTTTTTGTCTTTTTTTCAAATCACAATTAATTAAAAAACATTTTTTTTTTTGCTTTTTGCTAATTTTCAATAAAAAGTCACTAAATAAATTAGTTTGCACACATAAAAAATTTTTTTTTTCTAATAGCTAAGTCAGTTCTCAGTTTCTGGTTGCTATAAGAGTTAAATAATATAGCGCTATCAATTGTGTTAAGAAAAATAGCACAATAAACCCATTAATCTTAGATAATATAGAACTTATCTTCCGATAAGTATAAGTAACTTACTTTCCGCTGCTGAAAGCAAAATACTTCAAAATTCAGATGTCATTAGTTATTTACTAAAAATTCCTAAAATTGAAAACTCTTGTAATTTTATCCAAGATTATCCTGTAGTCCGTAATAAAACTATTCCTAAGCTAGAAACAAGTCTCGCTGCAAAATGCAAGGAAGTCAGAAGTCAACAATTGCCAACCTACAATCTGGGAATGAATCATACAGTTGCTAAACAATAACACAGCTCTATGCCAATCTCAAAACTCATTCCACCTGCCTCTTGTACAACAGATTCAGGACGGAGTAATGATCCTCAACGATGTACCAAAAACAACAGTTATGGACCATGTTCAGTTAGAAGTGCAGTGAACTTATCTACTGACCTTTTCGGATTCGATAAAATTTAACGACACCGTATACCAAATCAGGAAAGAAGCTGCTTATGTCGTATCGAATCTCCCGAAGGCTCTTTCTATAATGCACCTTGAACATGAAGAGAAACTGTCGCTTTCATATTTACATCAAATTCATATCGGCAACACAAACCATATCGAAACACTCAGAGAAGAAATATTGTCTCAAAAAATTCTCTGGTGGTTCACTATTTCTTCAATAGTAATAATTGTTTTCATACTAATCGTTAAGCCCCTTAGACGCAACAGGCAAAATACAATCACTTCAAACCAAATTGACTATAACTATGCAAGTCAAAGGTCGAAACGAGGGCGTCTCGAAGTGAAAAGGGGGAGGAGTTAACGCGCACCTCAGCCATCCAACTGCCCAGCATATAAATAAAACTCGCGATTTGCTTCCCCTGCACACTGTATTTCTTACCGTCACACGTTACACTCCCTTACATTCATCCATTCACCTCAATCCAATCATACACTATCAGTATTTTTCAAATATTCACCACATGCACCGAACATTCACCTTATTTAACAAATGTTAAGTTAAGTTAGAATAAGGTGACTTGGAAAAAATAAAAAGATCAGTCATAGTCTGAGACCCAAAGTCAGAAATTGTTCTTATTTTATCGTAAACATTTGAACATATTATAATTCAAAGGCAAAGTAAAACAAACATGTACATTTGGACCTAGTCCAAACAAATAAAATAAAAAATAAATAAAAGTATTTGTAGCGAACGAAATTTTGTCGTAGATAGTACCGTGAGCTCTCCGATCCGTCTCAAGTGAAATGAATAAATAAATTAATAGTTACTGAACAACAATTCATTTGAAAGTGAATTAAGGAAAATATAGGTGAAATAGAATAGCAAAGTCGCAATGCGACTAAGAGTGCAATTGCTCATGATCCTATTTTGTGGGATCGCACTGACAAATGGTGATGACCTAACGAAAGTCAACGGAGAAGAACTTGGTCAAAATGTACCTAAAATAAATTCAAAAATTGAATTCGAATATTCAGATGGATATGATTGGGGTAAGTAATTAAAAGTAAAACCGAAAAAAAGTCCATGAATTAAGTTTAAGTAGACGAATGTATCATTCTTTAGACGATAATTGGTGGTGTAGAGTGATGTCTTATCAAAAAAGCGATAACAAAAACAAATAGACGTATCATTGAGTTTTATATACTTCGACCCGGACATCTGTCGGCATATGTCCGGTGTCGGATATGTGTGAAACTGAGTTTAGACATAGACGGATGTTTAATCTATTCCAATGGATTAAGGCGTGGTGAGTTAGGTAGCCATATGTTGTGATCATGGAAATTGATCGCCATCAATTTCTGAGTCGTCGCGGCTTTGTGCGTTGGCGCAGAATCTTGCTGGGAAACATATTGGATGCTTCAACTTGTTGAGTAGCTGCCTTGCTCGGAACACACCCTGGTTTTTCATTTCCTCCGACATAAACTGGTCACTTCTCATAGTATAAGACATCGGAGGTTTTATGAACCACACTGCGAATTAGTAGCTCAAACGCTCGAAGTTTCTTTCCAGTTCACCTCATTTTCATTTCTTGTATTAGGCATTTATCTGACATTGTACCCGGGAAAAATTTAAACGTCTGCTATCAACGCGAGTAACACTACTACAGAACAAAAACATGTCCTCAAATAGCCTGCGCACCCTGTATGTATTTATTGTAAATGTTCCGGAACACTCGGCATATGAAGCACTTTCATGCTTGACCACCTTTTTCCACTCTTTATCTTTTCATCTTCAATTTTAAATTCTCCTCTATACCATTTTTCGAAATCAGTGCAAATCAAGTGTAACGAATATCATTTATACACAAAGCATTACCCAAGTACAACTCATTGTGTTACTGAAAGTGCTTCGCAGGATTTTGCTTAATAAGATTGCGAAGCTACTCTCTTAACAAATGCTTGAAGCACGCAAATACTGGAAGCGTACAAAAACTCTGCTTAGTTCACCTCAAAAATTATTATCCAGTGAAAGGTCAGTTGTCAACTCGTTTGTGGCCCTTGGATTAAACGTTTTCTTCTTTTGAAATTCTCCAAAACTAATCATTCTTTACATTTGAAATTCACTTCTTTAACAATTATGTATACGACTGATTTGTTGATATAAAATAAATAATTAAAAATAAATAAGAAAATAATTTGGGGATAAGAATAATTGGTACACTGCTATGGCGGTGTTAGCCTGGCGATGTCAAAGGTCAGACTTGTCCGTGCTTCAGATATGCAATAACAAAGTTCGTTTACGAATTTCTTCTGTAGACCCGTCCAATGGAGACCATTTGTTATATGTACATATTTGTCTGGAAATATGTTATAGGTGCAATTTCAGAATATATGCCTTCTGCGGGTGTTACTACTATCCGTAACCGAACTACGTAGTTTGCAAACAATTCTCTATTCTTGGTGTAGAGTTACAAGTTAAAGTGGTCGACAACTGGTCGGTTAGATTTTCCAGAAATTTATTACGAATATTCTAAACTGATTAATCTATTCGATGTTGGTCTGCTTTTAGCCTGGAAATTATTAATTTCAAAATACGCTTCTGCTCAAAATGAAAATTAAGCTGCATCATTTGATCATCAACGCTTCAATCACCTTCCTATTTCATGGCATTCCTGGAAGAGGGACTATTGAATCGCAATTCACAGCTAATGACGAATTACATAAATATTAATTAATTTTGGTGTAAAATGAAAACCGATTTTTCATTCCCGCTGTATTTGTATTGTGTTATACCTTGACCAACAATTTCAGAAATATCTACCGTGTAGTGCATCTCCGTCAATAACATTTGTAGAAGCTACGCTGTCGAGAGGACATCTGCCTCCGTGTGTGTTTTCGATTTCTTACGATTTTAAAAATGGGATCAACTTTGCATAAAATTTTGTGTTAAAAATGGGTTCAACGGTGCGAATACTTTGGAAATATTGGAAAAGTGCTTTGGCAATGATACTCTATGGAACAAAATGTTTATGCGTGGCACAAATGCTTCAAAAGTGGTCGTGAGTCCATCGAGGATGACAACATCGAAAACCGATGAAAACATCAATAAAATCAAAGAAATGTTGGTTGATAACTGCAAATTGACCATCAGAAACCTGGCAGAGGACTTGAACATTGCCTATGGATCCGTTCAAGACACTTTGGTTAAAGATTTAGGCTCCAGCCGTGTCGCTGCAAAGCTGGTGCCGAAAAACCTGAATTTCATGCAAAAACGGGACCGCATTGACATCGCGAAAGACATGATCTTAGCGTCTGAATTCGACCCAACATTCATCAAACGCATAATTAATAGATACGAGATGTGGGTTTATGAGTACGAAAAGCAATCCACGCATCAGGCGAGTGAATGGCGTACACCGAATGAGCCAAGACCGAAAAAACCACGTCGTTTTCAGTCGAAAACGAAGATCGATGTTGTGCATTATGAATTCTTGCCACAAGATTAGACAATCAACAAAGTTTATGATTTGGGCATTATGAGACGTTTGCTTGAAGCAATTCCCCAAAAAAAGAGAGGATTTGTGGGCAAACAACTCGTGGGTTTTGCACCACGATAACGCACAGTCGCACAATGACATCCTTATTCGTGAGTTTTTGAAAAAGAACAGTACTAATACCTTCCAACAGCCACCGAATTCGCCTGATTTGGCTCCCTGCGATTTCTTCCTGTTCGATCGACTCAAGAAACCGCTTCGGGGAACACGTTTTAGCAGCCGAGAGGAGACAATAGAAAAATCGAAGACATCTCTGATGGCTATACTAAAATACGATTATAAGAAATGTTTCGCGGATTGAATCAAGCGCTGGCATAAGTGCGTTTCAGTCAATGGAGAGTACTTTGTAGGGGACAATATCGATTATCAAGAATAAACTAGTATCTTATATAATTGAAGTATCTGAATAAATTCCTGAAATTTTTGAACAAGGTATATTTCAGCAGACAATTCACATACCTCTTGCAATTCCATGGAAATAGGTTTTTGTGAAATCCTATCATTCAAGTCATTTCGGCAATATTTGTCGCTAGTTTTCGAATCGACAATCTAAACTGATAACAAAGAGACACAGAGAGATGGAGAATGCTAAAGGACCAATAATCTTATTTTGAAATTAATTACAAACACAATTTCTTTTCTTGGAAATTGGTACGGTTTGATATAGCTTCCTAAAAATTGGAGAGAGTTTGTTAGTACACTGAAAAGTTAAGGAGTCAATTTGTCGAATATCTTTTGGATTGCACTTCTTTTCTTGGCTGAAAAGTTATAGGATCTTTGTTCTGGAGAACGTGGATGGTAAATATTTTTGATGAGATTAATGGTTATTTTCGATTATTCGGAATCTAATCCAGTTAACCCAAATCCTTCGGATGGTTGTATAAATTGTTCATGTCACCAGGAGGGATACACGATTAGCTTTAAATTTTAACCGGTTCATTAGAGAGTTGATTTTCACAACAATACCGCCTGTTAGTAAGTGCAATATAAACATTTCTCTCTATCCACCTGGGTGGTTATAATCGCCATTATCTTGATTTGAGGTGAAACTTTACCATTAGTGTGTGTTTTGAATGATTTGTACTCAGATTTAGATCTCAAATTTTGAGAATAAGTTTTGAAATACTTCATCTAAAATTAGTCTAACTGAGAGGCGTGTTCTCGGAAATATACTGCTTGATGAACTTATTTTGGTTGTTATTATAATTAGTTTATTTTTCATTTTTAGATTCAAGTGGACGGATGGCTCCTCCAGATTTGGGCCCACATGTTGATGAAGGATATGTTATAACGCCGCAACGTTTAAAAGAGATTCGAAGTCAGTTCTTGTATTGGTTCTTTGATCAGGATAGTAATGGTGGACGTGGTGATTATCAGTCTGATATTCAGGCTTCGGTGACACAGCTACACAAGAATTTGACCTTCCAGCTGCCGTTCTTTGGTTTCCGCTTCAATTATATAAGGGTAAGTTTTTAGTGTTTTTTAACATTAACATTGCTCCACTAAAGTAACTAAAGTAACTAGTTTATTCTTACCCTAATGCCTATTTTCAGGCGTATAGCAAAATATAGATATTAATCAATTAGCTATGCACAACAAATCGATACTTTTCGTCATATCTTTGTACATTCTGTGTACATGGTTCCTGGTTCTCCATATAACTTAATCGTTAGCCAATTCTTTGTGAATCAAATCTTAGTAAAATTGGTATAAGTGAGAAGAAAACCTCTAGCTTATGGAGAGAATGTAGATCTTGTTGCATGCAGAAAATGTTCTTCTACCATTAGTGATATACTTTTGTGGGTCAAGTCCCTGAAAATTAACACAAATTGTGTCGTTACCTTAAATTAAATTTTTTTTGTCAAGAATCATCTTTCAAAAGAACGCACCCAAATTTTCAAACAGATCTGTCAAATAGTTTTGTTGTGGCAGGCATTTTATATAGACGCCTACTACCATTTTCGTTAAAATGGAAAAAAGTCAATTTCGAGTGCTCATTAAACACTATATTTTGCGAGAAAAAACTATCAGGCAAACCCAACAAAAGCTTGACAAATAATATGGGGACTCTTCACCATCGATTGGAACCATTCACCACTGGTTTACTCAATTTCGGTGCGGTCGTTCAAGCACAAGTAACGCCGAACGTTCTGGTCGCCCAATTGAGGTCACCATACCAGAAATGGTGGACAAAATCCATGGTTTGATAATGGATGATCGGCGAGTGAAAGTGCGCGAGCTTGAAGAGGCCACAGGCTTATCACATGGCTCAGTGATTTCGATTTTACATAAATATTTGGACATGAAAAAGCTTTCCGCAAGATGGGTGCCGCATTTGTTAACAACCGACAACAAACGCATTCGTTTAACAACTTCAAAGGTGTGTTTGGCGATGTTCCAGAAAATATCGGATGAGTTTTTGCACCGTTTCGTAACCGTGGATGAAACCTGGATTCACCACAATACACCAGAAAGTAAGGAGCAGTCAAAACAATGGACTTCTCCTGGTGAATCGAAGCCGAAGAAGGCCAAGGTGGGTTTGTCAGCAAACAAAAGGTCATGACGACAGTTTTTTGGGATGCGCGCGTTGTTATTCACATCGATTACCTTGAAAAGGGTAAAACGATCACCGGCGCATATTACGCAGAGCTGCTGGATCGAAAAAAAAAGTTCTTTTTCACCAGGACAACGAACTGGCGCACAAGTACGCAGTCTCAATGGCAAAATTGCTTGAGTTAGGCTACGAACTCCTCCCTCATCCAGCATATTCCCCAGATTTAGCCCCCTGCGACTATTTCTTGTTTCCAAACATGAAGAAATGGCTCGGAGGTAAGAGATTTGGGTCGAATGAAGAGGTCATCGCTGATACAAACGCTTATTTTGAGGGGCTCGAGAAATCGTATTATTTGGAGGGCATCAAAAAATTCGAGAAACGTTGGATGAAGTGTATAGAGCTAAAAGGAGACTATGTTGAAAAATAAAATGTTTCTATACCGAAAAGAGTGTTCCTTATTTAATTTTTCAGGGACTTATTGACCCACCCCTCGTAAGATAGATAGACATACATATATGTAGATAGACTGTATTGGTGCAAGTATACTGCGACCTCTATAGATCGACCTGAAGCAGTAATCGATGGGATACTCGAGTTAGAGCACCTTCTTCAGTCCAACTTCTTTGATGGACCAGAGTATTTCTAGTAGATGTTGCGATAGTAGGTAGCATGGTTGGCAATGTGTTTATATACTAAACTCATTAACATATCGAACTACTGGATTGACGCTATACATTGAGGAAGTTGGTCGTGTGAATGATATAGGTACTTATGTACGTTGATAAAGTATTGCAGTCCGATCTTCCACGCAGATGATGTTTCTTCAATTTATTTTATAATAGCTGGATTTTGACAGCTAATTTTACATCGATGTATGTACATGTGCATGAAGATCTTTAAGTTTGTTGATGCAAGTATTTAAAAGTTTAGTAATGCACTTTCATACCAGTTTGGATCTGATTTTATGCGAATCTTGATGCCTGTCTGGCGATGACTATGATATGTCCTTCAACTGAATACATCTTTCGATCATATGAACCTCCGTTTAAAACATATTGGTGAAAATTCGTAGACATTTCAAGTATCTTATTCTTTGCACATACAATCTCGCCTAATTCCTGGGTATTTTTTGGATCTATCAGCGTACAATTTGATTGTGTGCTGTTTAAGCTGGTAATTGTTGTAATGGTGCTCATCTATTTCAGCTTCTTCATGCTTCTTTAGAGAAGCATAAATTGTATACCTAGCCTAGGTACTTAACCTATTTTTATGGTATTGCTTTTACATGGTTTAGCTGCCTTTTCCTGGTAGAAAGTACCACCGTAATTTCGGTAGGTTATAACTTGAGCTGCAAGGATATTCAGATCAGATATTCACTACTGCAGACAGAACGAATCTTATGTTAGGCATTATGCTCAGTTCACACAGTGCTTCTATCCATCACTGGGTTTTACAAAAAAAATTACTATTTTTTAAAAAAAAAAAAAGCCACAAGACTTACTCTTATTTACTAGGAGATTTATTTCTATTACTTGCGACCTGGAGATTTTAATCAATCTGTAATAGAGAAACTTAACAAAGTGGGTCTCGCAATTCTGTCTGCCTGTGCGTCTGTCTGTCCATCTGTCTGTACCTCTAGCTGCAGCTAGACGGCTGGACAGATTTTCTTCAATCTTCGTATCTTGGAAATGCAATTTTTTATTGAAAACAGGTACAACGACTTCAATAAAAATTCATATCTTAAATAAAATGGACGTTTCAGATTTGGCTAAGAAGATTTCACATATGCGCAAAAAAGTTTAAAAAATTTTGTTTCGCTTTTTAAAGCATTTTCGGGGAATCTTATTTCGTTGCTTCCTACCGATTTTTTGTTTAAATTTGAAATCTGAACAATTTACAAACGAATACCACATACATATGGAGCAAGTACATGAGACCCAGTAGCGACCTTAATTTTTTATTTTCTTTCAGGTCTCAATGAATGGTTACTTGGAATTTTCGGATGGCCCAATGTATTTTCTACAAGTATATCCATTGATATCCACCTATCGGAATTATCGTCCATTAATTTTGCCTTGGCCTTTTAACAGTTTTGGTGGATATATTTACTCAACTGATATTGATCAGAGAATACCAGGTGTTTATTTTAGGTAAGTTTTTTAATTGTATGTAACTATTCTAATTCTTAGTCGAGCGATAGACTGGTTGACAGAATTCATACCATAAACGAAAACAATTTTCACGAAATCGATGGATTATTTTTTGTTTTCCTCCGATTAAACGTTATTATTGCAGCTTTGTGATTTGTGTGATTAATAACTACCACATTTCTGACAATGAAACTCAAACATATTGTACGTACCTATCTTATCGATCAAGAAATATCCATAAAAGATAAATTAAAATACAGAAAGGGTTGTTTTAAGTAGAAATCATTAAACTATTAAAAAACAATGAAAATTGAATTCCTTTAGTTAGCGAATATATTCAGTAAAGGTTTAAAAATCTGTTTGACTTAAGTATTTATTATTTATAGTATATATCCCTTAACACAATTCAAATTATCAAAGGATAAAGCTACGTGAAAACGAATTTCTCTTTCATCTACTGTCTATTTTTTACTGCTTAGCTTATGTAATGCAAATTGTGGTAGCATTGTTGACATAAGAGATTGGAATTTTTTGCAAATTTTAGTTCAAATTAAATATGTATCTTCCTAAACAGCCATATGTACAATGGCAATGTGCTACAAACTGAATTACACTTATTCGACATTTATCATTCGGAGACATAATCGCACTATGCACATTTTGTATACCTTTTGTTAAATTAAATTAAATTTGTGTGCACCAAAACCAGTGATAGGAACTATCAAATAAAAACGATCGTACTAAAGGGAATATATGTTTTTGAGTGAGAATAAGCCGAAAACGTTATTGTTTTTGTAATGTGAACTCCCAACCTCATAGGTAACTCACTGGTCTGTATACGAGTATTCCCCGTTTTTTAAATTAGTGAACGCATGAATGAATGAATCTTCTTATGATCCTTAGTAGAAGGATCACAACACTCTCACTTTACTGTATCCCTACTGGTCCGCCTGTGGGGTTTGCCGGTTTGACCTCAGGAAGTACCGGCAGGCTTCCCGGTTTCGGATCACTTCGTCACTGATGCCAATCAAATGCTGGTGTTTTTTGGTTTGCCTTTTTGCGCGATTGTGAAGGGAAGATGATTGATATTACCTTTTTGATGGGGTTCGAAGGATCTCTCCTTTGGACATGACAATACCAACGTAACCGGTCGTGTTCTATCTTACTTGTGATGGGGTCTTTTACATGAAGGCTTCCTCAAATTTTCGAACTTCTTATTCAATCAAGTTTTGTTACTCCTGCTGTCATGCGAAGCATCTTAATCTCAGCTGCCGTTAATTGGCCCTCATACCTTTTGTACATTGTCCAGCATTGTGGACCGTATGTGAGCGCCGGACGTACAACTGCGGTGTATAGTCTTCCTTTCAGCTTAGGGGACTTTTTTCGTTCACAGAAGATTGCGGAGTTTTCCCGCCACTTCATTCACCCTACACTTATGCGATGATTGATGTCATCATCACAAGTTGCTTCGCTATTGATCACAGATCCCATATATCTGAATTTTTCGCACTTGGGAAACACTTTTCCATTCAAGTAAATGTCTGGAATAGGCCGGTGTGGATCATGGAATGGGCAGCACAGATACTCTGTCTTTTTTGAACTAATACGGCACCCATTTCCCTTCAAAACATCCACCCATATATCAAGTGCTCGTTGCAGGGACTTTTGATCTCCACTTATGATAGCTCCATCATCAGCAAAGAATAACTGATGCACTTTGGGGTCCGTCACTTTTCCTTCAAGCAGATAATCAAGGACTGAAACAAATAGCAAAGGACTGAGGACGCTTCTCTGGTGTACATCGACTTTGATTGGGAACTTCGGTGGAGTATCTTACTCTTGTCCTTGTTCCCACATATATGTTCATGATCATGCGCACGTAGGTTTCTGGAACTCCTCGTTGTCTTAGCATCACCCATAAGAGATCTCTTGGTTGTCTATCAAAGGCTTTTTCAAAATCAACCAACACCATATGCAAGTCCTTTAAGAAATCACGATGCTTCTCCATTATGATGATTTACCCGAGACAAATCCGCTCTGGTCATCAGATAGCTGTAATATTTTTCGATGTCGGCCATCTAATCAGCTTGACAGAACGGTAGTTACGCAGTTTCGTGCAAAGGAAGAAGATAACTTTACCTCCACTGATTAGGCATTGGTTTACAGCTTATAAGTTTGGAGATAAGAATCATGACTCATCTGGACTCGATGTCTCCCATCTTTTTCCAGAACTCAGAGGTTATCTCGTCTCTCCCAACCGCTTTTCTTTTTTTGGAGTATTTGATCGCATTCCTAACTTCTTCGAGAGTAATGCCGGATACTTCGTCATGGGTAGGAGCGGCTCTTGGAAAGTATACCCGGGGAAACTGTTCGTTCAGAAGTCTTTCACAATACTGTCGCCATCTGTGGAAAATTTTGTCGTCTTCCACAAGAAGCTGGCCTTGAACATTGTTAATGGACTTTGGGCAGCGAATCTCCTGAACATTTCTTCTTCTCTGGGCGGCTACTTTGAAGATAGTTGTTTCCTTATTCAAGTTGTTTTGTGGAAGCTAGTCTGGTTCCTATCCGACCCCGAAGACGATATTTCCTCCAACTTCCGATAGAGGCAATTCATATTTTTTGTTTGAAATTGGGAGAACTTCTTCTTCGCGAGACCTTGGAATGAATGAATGAATGAATGAAAAAAGAACAAAAACATTCTATAGTTTTTATCGTTCAGTAACTAATTATTCGATAGTGCCCGATACTACCCAAAACTGTCGGTCGACTTTATTAGAACTGTGCAACCTCAAAGTTATCAGTCAACTGAAATTAACCATACTCACATTTTACAATCAGTCTAATGGCGCGGTGAACTGGTACAATCCATTTTTCATTATTTTTAATATTAAAAAGGCTTACGAAATATTATTTTCATTATAAGTAGATGGATAGATAGAAAGTTGTCCTTGACAAGATGCACTTAGGCCAACATGGGTTCATTGTGGTACCAATATGGATCAGGGATTGTGATCCCTATCTACTCCTGGAACAATCTTCGAGTACTCCTTTTGATGAGGCTATAGATTTTGGCAGTGCAGGTTTTATTCAGGTCAGATCATTGAAGAAGTATTCTGCTGTAGCACATCTTTTGATATGGGTAGGAAAGAATATGCGGAGGGTAAGTGAACTGTAGTTTCCTCCTTTTCACCTCTACAGCTTCTGCAGAAATCGTTGTTTGCAATGAAATGCTCTTCCTAAGTTCCTTCAGTAGTGTCTTTGACCTGTTAAGGAATATTGATGACAATCATTGGCGTGGGGTGAAATTTCAAGATAGGTAAGCCGAATAAAGATTAAGTAAAATGTTTTATTCAAGACTTACCATTTTGGGTGCTTATTCGAAACACAGACTTAAGATATGCAATCCAAGCCACCTTTGTTGTACTTTATGTCATTGGAATTTACGTCGACAATGAGCTCATCGCATAAAAAAAGTGGCTTCGAAAGAAGCCGTTCTGGACAAAGTAATCTATATAAGTTATTGATAACTCGGAGCGTTGTTAGACATAAAAAATTTAGCAATTACAATTATGTACTACCTATTTGTACTCTAAAGCTATCCTACGATTCTTTTTAACAAATTCTGCTAAAACTCTTTTATAAAAATTTGAGTTTTTTTTGTAATTTCTAAAAGAAGGTTCTTTTCCACAGATAAAAGTGCCAGGTCTGAGAGTCTTTCTTCTTTTTGGGAATTTCTTAAGTAAATGTGGACTCTTTTTAAAGTCGAAAAAAATCTTTTGACAGAGGCCACAGTCAAAGGCAGGGTTAAAAAGATTTCACACAATGTTAGAGCTTGAGAAAAAGTATCTGTAAGCATTTCCGTATTAAAATGGTAGTGTATAAAACTTTGAGTTCCTTTTTTTTGAAGTAGTAAAATTAAAAATTTCATGAAATAGGGTAATTAAAGAAGATATTTTGTAATCCGGCATTGAATTAGAAAAATATTCATATTTTGATTTGTTTAATAAATCAAAGAAAATATATGAACTACACATATTCTTAATCTGACTTGTAACATTATCTATAATTGCTACACAAATTCAGCTATTTGCTAATTTGTTTTTGAATCAATATTAAGTAGTCGGCGTTTGCGTGGAGGTTCTGAGCAGCAACTTACGCTCTCATAGATTGAGTCAAATGAGTTTAAAAATTCAGAATGAATCCATGAAACTCTCGATCTCTTGCTTGGCAAGCTCTATGTCAGTTTGTTTATTTTGAACTAAACAAAAAAGAATATCTGTTTTTGATGACTGCAGCGATACTATGTATCAAGTCATTTTGAATGTCATTGGAGAGGCCGAAACAAATTGAGTTTTGGGAACTTGAACTTTGTTCTAAATGCGAATTCATTAAATGGTCGTACTTAGCAAAGTATGAAATGGTTTCAATATAATTACCGCGATTATCTGATTCAGATTTTTCGTCGATGAAACGCTTTATTAAATCGCGATTGCGATCAACTTTTCTATTATGAGCTTCGTAAGAATTCCGTAAAGAAGTCTCTATGCGATAGTCGTCAAATTCATGCAAGTAGCTGCGTATACGCTTTTCCATTTCAATATGTTTTTTGGAAGAATTAATAAAATTTTTTATATCAAAGAAACCTGTGTGACTCCAAACACTAGGAGAATTAGAAAAAAGTAGACAAGGAAAACAAAACATTCTATTCAATTTGCAACTGTGAGTCAGCCATGGATTCTTTTTTGTAAAAACACTCATGAAAATGTTTCTGATACCCATCCTTTCGTATATAATTAATTTTCATTGATGGTGTCAACCGACCTAGTTCTATAACTTTTTTTTTTTTTACAAAAAAGAAAGCTTACTGAACTCGGTTTCTTTTAGAAGAAAATCAGTTAAACAACACTCAAAATTAACTAGAGACATCTTGTCTAAGAATAATAAGAATGTTCAATGGGGCATCTCTTGAGTAGATTCATAATTACTTACTTGGTATATAGCTAATAGCTATTCACTTAGCTCACTCACTATTTTATAATAATTTAAAACACTAACTTAACTACCAATATGTAATTGCTAAATTTTTTAAATTTTCTAATAATTAGCAGTCACAAAAATCACAAAAATTTGCATTCGAATTTTCAATAAATCACGCCCAATTTCACAACCAATTTGTAACTGTCATTTCAAATTTGCAAAAAAAAAAAAAAAAATATATACAAAGAAATTATACCCAACAAGTTTAAGAAAAACCTCAAACGCCGTTCGAACCACTACATCACCCAATAACCCGATTTTCGTCGGCTTATTCTGTTGCCTACAATAAAAAAAAAAAAAAACTCCCTCGAACTAAAACCATTCTCCTTCACCAATGTTCATCCACAAAAGCCGAGTAATCCCGGGTTATTTTCCTTCTACTATATGCCAGAAAGGAATAGAGTTGAAAGTTCGTACTGTGAAGAAATGAATGCAAAAGCCGGAAAATGAACGGCTTTTCAAAAAAAAATTCATTGCACGCTTTTCTTTTGAAAAAGAAGTTGTCTCTCGCCAGCGGAGTTCATACTTGTCTCGGCTATGTGTGCGAGTTTGTGTATGAGTAAAAATGAATAAACAACCGAAGTGGTCGCAGCATTTCATCTTCGAGCGTGTATAAAGTTATGATTTATGAATGAAAAATGGTTTGATGAACAAATCATTGAATGTGATTGTTGGCAAGTGGCAAAATAAAAATTGTTGATATTTGAAAAGGGAAGCCGGAAGAAATCGGCTTGTATGGACGCCACGCCACTGATGGCCATATTAACTTAGAAGTATTGCAGTTCATAAGATGTATCCATCTGGTCCACTTTTCCACAGCATCAGCATAAACCAAGGTACTTGACAGATGACTCTGATGCGATTACATTTTTTATACCCCTGCGTACCGAGTAAACCTTGTCGAGCTAATCCATCAGTCGCACAGTTTCTCAGACATTTTAAATGTTAGCAATAAAGAGATGAACCTGATTAATAAATAAATAAAGTGGATCATTTAACACCCCTTACACCCATATTTGGAATATTTAGTGCCAGAAGTACATAGTATCCATAGAAATTTTGTCATTTTTATTTCTTACAAAAACATTAAAACATTTTTCTTTTGCAATAAAAACTAAATTCAAATTATGCTTGAAAGAAAATAGTTTTCGAAATTTACTTTAAGTATTTGTCTGCTAAGGTTTTCATGTAAAATAGTACTTAGGTGGTGCTTGCGTCACAATCTAAAATAAAAATTGATTCTGTAGTACGTTTACAATGATCAACCGAAAGATTTCCATCCAAATTTCGAGAAAAGTTAAAATTGAATTTCCTATTAAATTATATTTATCTATTTTTTTGTTTTTCTTTGCAGAATCGAAAGTGATTTGATGACGCGTACAGACAGATTTGGCGTTGAAGTACGTGAACGTGTTATGTGGGACATTCGTGAAGGTGTAGTTGGAGCTGAAACTTTCATTCCCAAGCACGCAGTCATTGTGACATGGAAGAATATGTCGTTGGCTGGTAGTAGAACTGGTTCTTTGTTTAGGGTGAGTTTCTCTTTAAAACTGATTGAGGTATTATTTTTATTTACGAGTTTAGAAGTTTAGAATATTAAACTAAATACAGGGCACGACTGTTTCGGATATATGTATGTACTTGCTTCATATGTGCAGTTCATTTGCAAATTGTTCAGACTTAAAATTTAGGCGAAATCGACAAGAAGCGAACAAATTGATTTTTGATCATATATCAAAAATTTTACTGTCATGTTTTTCATATATAAAAAATTACTTAGATATACATTTTTAATACTTGTATAATCGTTAGAGCCCTATCCAAGAAATGGCTGATTTTCGCAAGTCCGCTAATAAGTAGAGTGCAGTTAATCCTTTTTAGGGAAAAATTGCAACTTTTTTTAAATTTGGTCCTAAGTAAGGTAATTCGAGTTTCCCCTCTGGGCATTACCACACAGACCCTGGATATGAAGTTTGATGAAAATCCGTCCAGCCAGTTTAGTCCAGTTTAGGTTGCAGTGTATTTTTTTATTTCTTTTAAAAAAAAAAAAATGTTTTTTTAAGATCTTCTAAACCTTGGTATACTATAATCTTGTATTTATCAAATATGGTTCAAATATTGATTTCGCTCATTAGTTAAGTATCGTTAATTTCGGCTGCATTCGAGCATACATAGACAGACAGACAGATAGGCAGACAGAATTGAGAGAAGTCAAGTAATGTCAAGTTTGATCAAAATCTGGAGGTCAACAACAATTTCCAGGAAACCAATTCTTGCCCCTTATGCATAGGTAGAAGAAAAATTGAAAATCTTTCTCGTGACACTTATTATTATTTGCAACAACTGCTTGTGTGCAATAATCAACTAATTTCATCAAAAGGGCGGAAGTCTGCAAGGCCAGCCGTTGCGTCCATTTAGCCGAAATAATTTTTCATGTTTAATGTCGATATCTCAGCATTATACTGGCATTAAAATATCAGCAGTTTTACTTCAAATTTAAATTGTAACTTCCAACTGAATCACCTGATATAAGTAATTTGTCGTATCTGTTTTTTAGGTTGTTTGATGACTGAAAGAAAACATCACTGAGAATCAATAAACCTGTAGGTACCTACGAACTACCGACTTACGCTTTGAAATAATATCACAGCATCATTGTGATAAAATAAATCGTTGTAGAGATTACTTTATGGATCGGAGTACGAGAAATACGTCGTATGTAAACTAAATGCATCTTACATAAGCTTACTAGTCCGAGAAGTAGATATACTCGCACATAATTTCTTTTTCAGATGTCTCACCTACTTTCATACAACGAGATTGAAATCAGATCTGAATGTAACGTTTAGAAAAAAGTTTCAAGTTTTCGGGATTTAATTCAGGAGGCATAATAGTCAAGCATATGAAGAATTCCATAGTACATTTCGTCGTACTTTTACCGAAATTATAATAACTTCGGCGATCGGGGTTTTTTCACTGATTCAGTAGCAACAGAGATTCAGTTGAGTCACACAATCTGTTAATATTTTTGTTAAAATAAAATAAAATAAAATAAAAATTTAGATTACCTCTGCGGTAATATTGAAAAAATATATAAATTGCCGAAAGTACTTCTTTTCTTAATACACCAGATTTTTATCATAGAAAAAAATGTATGGATATGTTCAGGTGATGCTTCCCCTAAAATTCCCCATAGAGAAACGATGGCATTTTAGATTTTATTGTCATCACCGCGGGTGTCCATTATTATTCAGTTTAATGGTAACTAAAAACACTAGTGTTGTTTAAGATTTTCAGAAAATATATAATTTTGTTATTTCTATTCTACTTTGTTGATTTATTGTAAAATTATTGGCTTAGATTTGTTTAGTTTTTGTAAAAGTATGTGTGGGTGTTATAAGGAGCAGGTATTCCAAACAATGCCATTTAATAAAAAAAAGTATTTTTTTTTTATTTTTAATTCCGTAACATCTTTTCTGCTATAAGAGATTTTCTTCTTTATGGTATTTTCCCCTAAAAGCGAACGAAAATGTGTCCCTGTTGAAAAGATTACATACTCTCTCGCACTTTTAGTACATACATATGTATGTATCTTGACACCAATCTACATATTTCCACATTGAGTCCCGAATTCCTTAATTTTTGCCTAATATATAAACTCAATATTTGGATTTGATTTGACTTGACTATTAAGAAATACAAATACAAGAATAACAGTAATATCTACATATTTGTTTACAATAACAATAGAGCAAAAGGAATCAAAATCAAATTAACGATGGTAAAAAGGCTATTGAAATATGTTCTACACTTACATCATTCCCCCTATAACGAGTATGTTTTTGAAGCTACCAAATAGTGTTATTAACTTATTTTAACATTTTAATATCAGACTTAGAAAAACTCAGGAGATTTAAAGTATATATGTATATATTTTGTTTTATTTATAACATATAAATAGTCGAACCTTATCTTATGTAAGAAAATAATCTTGAAGAAGAGAACACCTGTTTAAGAACTTTCAGAGAAATATCCATCTACCTTTTGCACTAGCAGACTAACATTTTAATACTTTTATTTAGATTAAAATATATCTACGACTTTTAAATAAAAATTAGAGACTATCGGCGAATACGGACCTTTCTTGTAGTTTGTTTGTATCCTTAAAACTCACGTCAGAATGCTTTTCAATTCCTCGTGATAGTTTGATTTAAGTTGGAAAGACAATTTTTAATTTTCTTGGATAAGACTTATTCCGTAGTGCAACTTTAATTAGTTCTACCTATGTTTCATAGCCAAGAACTCAACCAGTATCATCTCATTATCATCATCGTGATTATAGCTCTAATTTATTCAGTATCCCTTTGCATCCATTTCATTGTAACACAACTGTTTTCAAACCATAATTTCAATTCGAATTCATAGTCATCCTTTAATGCAAAACTAACACCAGAAAGGGGCACACTTCCTGACCTTAATTCTTAATCCTTCCTTGAAAGTAACAGAAGAGAGATAAATAACCTTGATAAGTTAACATAAAAAGGCGCCTTTCGTGGCTCTCATTGCATAAATTTTGTTCATAGGAAATACTTGATTAGTTCTAGGATAATAGTAAAATGCTACTTTATTTTTATGTGAGATAACTATTTGTAAGTACGATTATACGTATGTATATGGGTAGTGGCGGTAGTTCCATTATTGATCGAAACGAGTTGTAATATTTTTTTATTTTTCTTTTGTTTCGTTGCAGACAAATACCTTCCAGACGGTCCTCGCTACCGATGAAGTTTCCACATATGCCATATTCAATTATGCCACAGTACAAGTTGAACGTCCATATGTAAGTATCTGCGTAATTATTTAGATGGAATTTTGGATTTGATATCGATTATATAGAACCCAAGTTAAGTAGGTGAATCCTTTCAAAACTAATTTTTTGCCAAATTTTCAACTTCGCCTTTTTGTCTTCATATAAAAAGGCTACAAATTTTGAGTAACTCAATGGAGGATGTACTGGTAGAATGAGTAGTTGTCGTGATAAAAATAAACTTTCCTTTTGTTAACCTTGAAAATAAAAGTGGTGGTGGAACCTGGAAATCCCTACTGTTGCACTTTAGTAGTTATAGCAGTAAAAGTAGTAGTAGAAGTGTCGCGTGCTTGGGTCCCTGTCGATTTTATTTAGCTGAGATTCATGGATTGATCATAAGGGCGCAACAAGGAGAGCCAGTCTCCGGGCTCTTCTCGTTGTTTAGTCGCGTATTTTGTATAATTATTGTTTATTTGGTGTAGATTACTTTTGTCATTTTATATTTTGGAATTTTTTTTTTTCGGGAAATTAATGACCATACTTCTTTGATTTCTCTTTTTTGTGTCGGTTATCATTAAAAGCTTTATTCTTCATCTTTCAGTTGGGATTTGTTGAACAGGAAAAAGTTGTGTAACTTTGAAAAATACTGCTGCTGCAGGCAGAGGATGATGGCAGATAATGCAATCTTTCACAGAATACATCCACCAAACGAATCATAAATTATAATTTAGAACTTTTTATGTCCAAACCGAACAAAATGCTGAAAGCATAATCATATATTGAAATAGATCCCTCCGTACGTTTCTTCGACCCTGAGCTTAGTTACAGCTGCTTGCATTCATAATTTTATGCGGCTTGGAATTTTAATTTTACTAACTATTGTTCTTTTTAACGACCATCGGCCAGACTGCTATATGGCCGTATTCATCAATTAACTAGCAGGTATCGCTTAATGAGCAAATAATTCAAATTTAGCAAAGTGGTTGTGCTAGTGGGTGGGATTTTAGTTTCTTATTCCGTATTGGTATTAATCAAGGTGTACTAATAAATTCGCCGCCTGAGATACTTAACGATGAGTCATCTCCTCATTAGTGATAGCATTAACTGCGGCTCTCTTTAATGGTTTCAATAATAATCCCATTTTGTTAATACCTGCGGTGGCATAAACATCACCATGTCAGCCGAAATCGGAAATTCTCGCAATTTTGAGCACCGCGCAGTGATAATGTATCTCGTGAAAAAGGAAAATCGCCTAAAGAAATTGTCGAAGACATGTCGTCGACTCTTCAGGATTCTGGGCCTTCATATATCATGGTCAAAAAATGGGCGAGAGATGTGTGAAGACGACCCCGACTCCCCAGGGTGTTCTGTGTCAGTGGTCACTGAAGAAAATATCGAAAAAGTTTAAATATTATTTCTGGCCCACCGAAGAATACAAATGTGGCAGATAACAGATGAGTTGCACATCAGCAAAGAACGGATTGGAGAAATTCTAAGCATTTAAACAACCAACACATCGATATTTTTCTCCTCGATGTGTTTTTTAAACTATTTATTTAAAAGTACATTTTATGATTTTTTATTTAGAACTACAAATCAATTGTTACTTATGTCTTTCGCTGTGTGGCATGAAGTATTATACTCCTGAAAAATAAATTTGCAAGTTTCGGCGAAGACCTCTAGCATGCAGCGCTCCAATTCATTTTGTAGGACCTGCAGGTAAACTTTGGGTTAAGAAAGCTTATTGAACCTTTTTCATCTCCAGAAAAGTATCCCAGACCATTAGACCTTTAGCTTTCGAGGGTGCAGCTAAATGCTTACATAATTTGAACTATTTGTAGATGCATTATGAACCACGTTTTACTAGCTAGTGCAATAAAATATCGCTACCCTTAATATTTAAAAGAATTGCAACTCGAGAAAGTCAAAAAGGATTTCACAAATTTGTTTTCGCAACATTGTATGAATTTTCCAAATGTGTTTAATTCGTTCTATAAATTCCAGCAGATCACAAATTTCTATGCGCCATATGTGCCTGCGGTACTACAACCTCGATCGGGGTTTCCTCAAAGTGGGTTTCCACAAAGTGGAATTGAAAGGCAGATTTGTTAAGATTTATACGTCCTGAAATTAGTCCCACAACTTCAGCCGTAGATTGCTTTATTATATTGGCTTGCCCAATATTTGTCGAAATGTCACATTCTTTTGCTTTTCTAAAAGTTGTCAATGGGACTCATACCTTTTTATAGGATTCTGTTTCTATTTTGGTGAACTGTTGATACTTGCTAATAAAATCGTACTATTGGTCCGAGGGTTTAAGTCGTCTGATGATAGCTTTTCCCTTCTAGATGCTTAGGAGATATTCATTCAGGTGAGCCAAATGTTTATGGCTCAAAGACCAGCAATTTTTATTACTTGCTAGACATCTGGCTGAAATTCTAAAATAAATAATATAGATGTCAGATACCATTTGCATACAACTTGTTTATGTTTCATAAGTCAATTGGAACAATTGACTATCTAAAATTCGACTTGCAAGTAGAATCTTTTACTTAACCAATGCTGCAAAATGCAGGTTAACATTTTAACATTTAATCGCGTCTATGTAAAAGTTCATCTCTTTAAGAATAGCCTTTACTTTACCCTGTCCTGCCGTAAAAAAAAACAGTTCGATGTTATTAAATTTTAGTCATAACAAAAACTATCAGACATAAGGCGCTTCTGTTAAGAAAATTTTACTGGTGAATATGATGTTCCACCAATAAATTTCTAGATTTACAAAATATCCCAAAAGTCCATCGATTATATCAATCAACCGTTAAAGTGTTAATATACGTTTTAATAGACCTGCGTCCTACACGTATCATAAAAATACCTTAACACATCATTTACTCCCAGACTGCCATAGGAAATCATTTAACCGTGACATTGGCCCAATTTCTTTATATATGTCCACTTATCTGAAAAATAACAGCCAGTTATTGTCGCTACTGGACGCTATTATTTATTAATGATGTGTGCAATATCCTTTCTTTCAGCTTGGATTCATTGATACGAAAGCAGTCAGAATAGATACTCGCGACTTGACAAGCAGCAGATGCGGAAATGGATTTCCAGGGCGACATTTATTCAGAATAGATGATCAGATATTAATTGGATCATGTGTTGGTATGTTCTTTTTGCCTTTTTCGAATTTAGTGCAATATATATATATGATGTTGTCATTTGAACATAGCAAAACCCTGATTGACATGGTATCTCAAGTTCCCAGGATACTTACTCCATTATACTTAAAATCGCAACAAATAGAAGCAGTTTGGTTTCAAATGTATTTTTCAAAAGGTCGTATATATTATATATTTTTTGTTAAAAAGAACGGTATATCTGATCTGATAGTGTTTTGAGAGTTTTAATTATAAGATCATAATATTTTACGTACTTTAGAGCCTAGAGAGTATTTATATATTTTTGTTTGTAAATAAATTCTATTGGTCGATATCTATCTACATGTATACCTATATGTGTATGCACATGAACATTACGCAACATGAAGATTTGTGAAGAGCATAAATCCTTTTATAAATCTAATCAAATACAACAAGTTATAACGCGTTTTTTTTAAATTACATCCCAGCTCTTTTGCTATCAAAAAATTGACAGAAACGCAGTACCATATCTCCACGGTACGAAATGAATCGATTTATGTTTGAACAACGTCGGAAAATGTTGCAAGCTTATTTCCAAAGTGAGTACTATGTTGCCGAAACAGTGCGAATTTTGAAAAGAAATATCGTTTGAAATAATGCACCAATCGTACAGCAGGCATACGAAGTGTGTGAAGTTTATTCATGAGATTGGCATGCTAATTGGTTACACAAGTTATCCTCGTGTTTGTCGTGTGCGCTCAGCCGAGAATATTGCTACTAGAGAACCTCAGCTTGCCACAGACCGCAGCAACTGCATATTAGCTGCACTATCCTGAGGAGAATTATGCATAAGGACCTCGGATTATTCCCTTATAAGGTCCAATTGACGCAGGATTTGAAGCAAAATGACCACCGGCTTCGTTATCGCTTCTCTGATTGGGCTTCAGAGCAGCTCAAAATTGATGTCGATTTTGGTAAAAAAATATTTTTTTCAGATGAGGCGCATTTTTATCTAGGCGGCTATATACAAAAAAGAGAAAAAAAGGTATTTGGGGCTCGGAAAATCACCCCGTAGTCATAGAGAAGCGAATGCATCCTCAGCGCGTGATTGTTTGGTGTGGGTTGTGGAATGGCGGAATTATTGTCCCATTTTTCTTCGAAGATGAAGAAGATAACAACGTTACAGTGAACGGAGAGTGCTACGGAGGCTTGATAACCGATGTTTGGCCAAAAACTGGGGAAATTAACTTCGACCATCCTCGGTTTCAGCGCAGGTGTAACCTACCGTTTTTGTGATGTTACTTGGCCTTCATGGAGCTGCGATTTGATGCCGTTCGACTTATTTATGGGGTGTCGTTAAAGATCAATCTTATGTTGTCAATCCAGAATTAGGCACTTAAGTAGAGGGTTTTTCAATAAGGACATAACAATTTTGTATTTAAATAAAACACAGAATAATTGAGATACCGGGCTGAAATTTATTCCAGGTGTAGTACGCATGTTAGATTTAAGTATGGAATTCGATCTCGCTCATATGACCACCGTGAGCATGGTTGCAGTGATCGATTCTTTGAAGCCAATTTTCCACCACTCTTCCACACATATCCGTCGAAACGTTGACAATTTCTCTTTCGATATTATTTCTGAGCTCCTCTAATGTTATCGGCGTGTTGGCATAAACCAACGACTTAACGTAACCCCATAAAAACAAATCCAACCGCGTTAAATCGCATGAGCAAGCTGGCCGGGCCATTTCTCGAGATTACACCATTCCCGAACTTCCCCTTCAATAGATCAAGTGTTTGACCAGCTGTGTGGCATGTGGTACCATCTCTTGCTGGAACCATATATCATGTCAAGTCCATCCAATTATATCCAAAAATAGTCTTCCAACATGGCACGATAGCGAACTCCATTGACCGTAACATGGCTATCATTTTCATCGACGAAAAAATACGGTCCCATTACACCTCCGGTATGAAATCCACACCACACGCTCACTTTTTGTGGATGCAATGGAGTCTCTTGAAGTGGGTTTGTTGCTGTCAAATAATGCATATTTTACTTATAGACAAAGCCATTAAGCCAAAAATGAGCTTCATCGTTGAAGATGATTTTTCGATTTTCAGGATTTTCTTCAAACTTTTGCAGAACCCAATCGGAGAAGTTTCGGTACTTCAAATGGTCAAAAGGTTTCAGTTCTGGAGTTAGTATGGTCTTGTAAGGGTGTAGGCTAAAATCTTTATGCAAAATTCGCCACAACGTGGACTGAGAGTTCCCAATTCCTGTGAACGGGGTGGAATCTACTAATTTGGCTCATTTTGAACTGAAGTGCGATATCTCACTGGCACAGGAACATTCAATAGTGAATATATTGACTCGAATTTATCCACTGTAGCAAGCACAACCTGTCTGGTGGAACGATTATTACAACCGAAAATTGGAGTAAGCTCTCTTAACGTAACCCCATAAAAACAAATCCAACCGCGTTAAATCGCATGAGCAAGCTGGCCGGGCCATTTCTCGAGATTACACCATTCCCGAACTTCCCCTTCAATAGATCAAGTGTTTGACCAGCTGTGTGGCATGTGGTACCATCTCTTGCTGGAACCATATATCATGTCAAGTCCATCCAATTATATCCAAAAATAGTCTTCCAACATGGCACGATAGCGAACTCCATTGACCGTAACATGGCTATCATTTTCATCGACGAAAAAATACGGTCCCATTACACCTCCAGTATGAAATCCACACCACACGCTCACTTTTTGTGGATGCAATGGAGTCTCTTGAAGTGGGTTTGTTGCTGTCAAATAATGCATATTTTACTTATAGACAAAGCCATTAAGCCAAAAATGAGCTTCATCGTTGAAGATGATTTTTCGATTTTCAGGTTTTTCTTCAAACTTTTGCAGAACCCAATCGGAGAAGTTTCGGTACTTCAAATGGTCAAAAGGTTTCAGTTCTGGAGTTAGTATGGTCTTGTAAGGGTGTAGGCTAAAATCTTTATGCAAAATTCGCCACAACGTGGACTGAGAGTTCCCAATTCCTGTGAACGGGGTGGAATCTACTAATTTGGCTCATTTTGAACTGAAGTGCGATATCTCACTGGCACAGGAACATTCAATAGTGAATATATTGACTCGAATTTATCCACTGTAGCAAGCACAACCTGTCTGGTGGAACGATTATTACAACCGAAAATTGGAGTAAGCTCTCTTAAAGTTGCGGTCAAAGACTGAGAATTTTGGTAGTAATTTTTAACAATTTTCAAACTTTGCTCGTCCATGAACTTCAGCATGATAGGAACGTAAACCTTTTCTAACGTTTTGACATTTACAGATACAAAAATTGTTTTGTCCCTATTGAAAAACTCTTTACAATATTGATTGAGATGTCCATGAAATAGATCGCCAAATCATCGAAGATATGTACGTACTGCAAAATTGGGTAGAGAGGATGGGCTACTGCAAGCCAGCCCGGAAGCCATTTAAATGTTATTATTTTCCATGAATGATCGGAAAGTGTACTTCCTTCAACAAATCGAAAAACTTTGAAAAATATTAAATAGATTTGTTTACAGCAATTTTTAAAATAAACCAACAGATGGCCCAATCTTTACAATATTGCCTTAAAGCTGTATTTTGAAAAGATGTCCGATTATTAAAATAAAGAAACAAATTTATTTAAATTGGTTAAAATTAATATTAATTTTAATACAAAATTAAACCTCTTGTATCTACATATTTGGAAAGAAATAAGTACGAAGTGATTTTGGAAAGAAAATAAAGTACTTTCTTAAGAAGAAAATCACATAAACTCAGAAATATCGGAACTAGTATTTAATAGTTCCTTAATCTCCTAGTCAGAAATCTGACTAGGAGATTAAGAAAAGTAAAACCTTTTGAACTAGCTAGATAGGTAGAAAAATAAATAAATAGGTTATTGGTTTGCGGACACACTGTAACCTTCTTATAAGTTTTTCTTCAAAAAACCTTTCGAAAAATCATTCCTCATTTTCAAATCTATTTAGAAAAAAAAACTGTTGTCATAGAATACAAATTTGAATTTTAAAAACAGTATAATATTTAATATTATTTATGTGAAAAAAGATTTCGGGTTTACATAGTTATTATTTTACAACCGCATTAATCGAAGGACTCCTGTACATTTTTAGATGCGTCACATCTTCCATTGGTGTTTGCCCCTGAATGATGACTGCTTTTTCTACCAATATTAATAGACTATGATCAGAACCAAATACAAGAGCACTCTTTGTATATCCAATGCCATCATTCTAAAGGGTGGCCAGATAACAATGATAGTTTTTTTCAATTCTTATGTTGCAGCAGCTGTCACAGATTCCAATGATATTCAGCTGTCAAAATATTCAGTGAGGTTTGTCATTTCATCATGCATCGTTTAAAGCTTCCCGAATGTGTGAAAATTATTAAAATATATTATAGAAATTAAGGCTCAGTTGTAAATACGCAACGTGAAAGAAGAACACATAGCCGCCGTAGCTGCGAGTATCGAAGAAGACCCAGAAATGTCGATTTGGCGCCGATCAGCTGAATTGGGCATCGTCAGGGAGTCAACCAGGCTTATTTTGCGGTTGGATTTGGAATTGAAGCCGGACGACCATAGACAACGCCGTGAGTTCGCTAATAGGGCGCTGGAAATGTTGGCCGGAGATCCGGATTTTGGTCAAAAATCATCTTCTCGAGCGAGGACCATTTTTAGCTAAGCGGCTATGTCAACGAGCGACCACAATCTACAAGTGTTCGACCAAGCATCAATGTATTTACAAAGATTAACTGTTTGCTGCGGTTTATGGCACGGCGGCATCATCGGACCTTATTTCTTTTGAAATGGTCATCGGTGTAGAGCTATGTTAACCGACTTTCTGTGGCCAGAGCTCGACAACATCGATATATCCGAGCTGTGGTTCCAACAAGACGCCGCTATATGCTATACAAGCGACGCAATGCTCGAAGTGGCGAAGGAGAAATTTAGCGACTAGGTCATCTCACGGCGAGCGTTCATCAATTGGCCGCCGCGATCATGCGACTTGACACCCCTCGATTATTTTCTTTGGGGCTACGTCAAGTCCTTAGTCTACGGCAACAAGCCAACTACTTTGGATGAGCTCGAGGCCAACATTCGAGAAGTTATTGCCGGAATAACGCCGCACATATTGGACCGAGTCATCAAAAATTGGACCGACGGCTTGAAACACTGCCAGCGAAGCCGAAGGGGCCTTTTAAACAGTGTTCTATTCCATACATAATATCATGAATGTGGCTTCAAAATAAAGCCAGAATCAGTTTGATATCTCACACCGTTGTTGTTTTATTTAAATTTCCTTTCCTATCGTTCTTATCTGGATACATTTGATATTAAATTTCTATTGGCATTATTTTAGAAAGATGCATATCCTCCTTTATTAGAACCTGACATGTATGTAAAGTTTCCCAAAAATAGGGACAATGTTCAAAATCTAACTAATAAATTAATTTCTTATATAGCCGATAATTGGAATATATATCCACATGCTTTTGCTTAGTAAAGTAGAGATAAATTATAATGAGATGCTGTGTGTATGGAGACGTTTTCGGTCATGAAAAGTCAGAAACGAAGGAACCATGGGTGGTTGAGTTATACAAACCAATTTAGAAGTAATCAGTTGCTAAACCATTTCCTACTTATTCTTGTGATTTCAGTGCACTTTTCATTGTTTGAAGTTGAATAAAAAATAACCAAATTGTTGAAAAATATTATTCTTTTGCTGAAATTATTTCCAATATAATACTGTTTATGCAGATTAAAGTTTATATATATAAATCAATTACAAACAATATACCAAAAATGGTAAAACGAATTTAAAATAAAAATTAACGAAGCGTAATGAAAGCAAAGACACAAATATTTTTCTCGAAAAAAAAAAACCTATATCTATTAATAATAATTGACAAGGCTATCTTTTTTTTATTATATTTTTTTACTACTGCGTGTAACTTTACCTATTTTCCTAAACTAATCTTACATATAATATATTTATATTCTTACAGCAAACAAACTCATTAACTAAGCGAGAATATGTTTATAACTTGCTATCCCCTTACACAAATTATTTGAAGAGAAATGAAAAACATTATAGTCCTTGTCCGAGATACATAGCTGCACATGTCATATTATATGTATCTCCACGTGTTCAATCATGGCTTCTGCCTGTTGCCTTGCAGTACGCATGGTAGAACACATGTACTTTCTGCCTATCCTGAATATATTTTAAGCTGTTGAAATACATTAATGTTTCTGGTGGAATTATATTAAGTCATCTTAGCGATCTCTTGAAGACAAGCAGTTTATAAAAAAATAAAATGGAGCCATATACTTACTTTTTACTTATGTCCTATTTCCCCTTGTGGGTCTCAGGGCCTCTACTATGCCTACGCGCCGTCCTGCACGGTTCTTAGCAATGAGCTTCAGCTCTCTCCAATTCTTCCCCAATTGCTGTGACTCCTCCTGAACTGTTCCGCGCCATGTGTAGTATTTCTCGGCCGACCCGTTCTTGTACCATCTTATGTTAACGGATTCCAATGCATCGCATAGTTTGCTATACTTCCATTATTGGATGATTGTGCCTATAGGTTCCTGACCCGTTCTCTGGTAAATATGTTCGTTAGAGATATGGTTAGGGTAGAAACCCCTTAAGATGTTCCCTAGGCACCTATTAACGAACGTTAGTAGTTTTTTAGTGATAGCAGCGGTCACCTTCCAAGTGCTGCTTGGTAGCTTGGTAGCTTGGTGTTCAAGCTGATTGCATTGTTTCACCATATCATGGACATCATTCCAATTACAGACTTTGTTTTGCCGATTCGGTTGACAATATCCTATTTGGTTCCAGCTTCGGTCGAGAAAATACTCCCAAGATATTGAAAACTCTCTATTCTCTACCGGTTGTCCAGCAATGTTAACTTGAGTTAATTAGTTAGTACCGAGGTTGATAATTTTGGTTTTGGCAGTTTTAATCTTCAACCACATGACATTTGCCTCCCTGTTCATACTTGCTATCATTTGATGCAGATCCATAATCCTGTGGCGTAGGCCAGATGTTTTAGTTGAGATGTAAGAGTCCAACGAATTCATCCGTGTCCGGTAGACAAAGCTGCGCGAAGCACATCGCTAATCACTAATAAAAGAAGTATCGGCGATAGAATGCAACCTTGTCAGACCCCACTTTGGATCTCGAATTCCTCTGACAGCTTTCCTCTATGCAGAACATGACATTTCGACCCATCATAGGTTGCTTTGATAACAGCTATTATTTTATTGGGTATACCTCTACTGCACAAGCCAAGCCAGATAAACTGTCTGTTGACACAGTCGAATGCCTTCTCAAAATCAATAAACAGCAGGTGAAGTGGCGACCGATATTCAACGCACTGTTCAATAATGATCCGCAGGGTGTTGATGTGGTCTACACAGGAGGATCCAGAGCGGAAACCTGCTTGTTCGGCATCGAGTGTATCTTCCAGATGTTCCTTTATTCGCCAAAGAACTACTTTGGCTATTATCTTGGCAACTGCGGGAAGATCGCAAATACCTCTCCAGTTTTCGCACTCCATAAGACTAACTTTTTTAGGAAGCTTGACAATCATTCTTTTCTTCCACTCGTCGAGGAAACTCTCTGCCTGCAAAGCACTCTCTACAAGAGGATATAAAAGCTCTACTGATGTTGTTGGAGCGGCTCGCAGAAGCTCTGCTTTGTTGTTCTTTAGCGCATTGATCGCGGTAGCAATCTCATCTTTACTGGAAGTGGAGGAGCGAATTAGGGAAATTGTTCCTTCGGGTAGCTCAGTTTGATTTGGGTGCATATCGTTAGCGAATACACGTTTAAGGACCATAGCAAAGTGCTCCTCCCATCGCTTGAGCTGATTCTCATCCGAAACGAGTATGGAACCATCTAAGCCTTTCACCGGCTAGAGCGATGACCACCTGTCAACTCTTTGGTGATTTTGTAAACGTTTCTGCTGAACGCAGCTTCCTCTGCTTCTATGGCCATGGTGTTGATATATTGTAGTTACGTTTGTCACGTCGTACGCTACGCTGCACTTCTCTCATTTTCCTTCGATATAGGATCTCTAGCTGGTTCCTCTCTACTGCTGCGGTATCTACAATATGAGCTTTAAGTTGTTTATGTTCTTCAATCCGACTGCAGGTATCCTCGGTAAGCCACATGATATGCCTTGCGTGCTATCTATCAACAATACTTTCTGCCAGATGTGAAAACATTTTGCATAGCTTTCCAATGTTCTTGGATGGTTGTCGGCAGTGAGGTGCTGATTGCTTCCACTCCAAGCGAAAAGCGATCTCTTAATTGTTGGCATATTGAGGGGATCTTTAGCCGCTCGATGTTTTCCTAGACATTCTGGTGATTTTGCGGAATCTTTGAACAGATGCAGTACGTAACTGGACAGTGCTACTATAAGGTGATGATTTCGCACCAACCCCATGTCTGCTCCTCGTCTGCTTCGGGCAGACAACTTCTAAAACGTCGACTGATCGTCAAATGGTCGATTTGGTTGGACGATGATTGCCCGTCAGTTGATACTTGTGGCAGGTCTTATGCTCAAACATGGTGCCTCCTATGACTAGGCGATTGGTGTTGCAGAAATCAACAAATCTTTCACTATTGCCATTTCGGTCGCTGAGGCCGTGTTTCCCGATCACATTCGCGTCCCCCATCACAATGGCGATATCTCCGTTCGACGTTGCGTTGAATACGGCGCTTTGCTGGTTGTAGAAATTGTCCTTTTCATCCTCAGTCGAGGAATTCGTTGGGGCGTAACACTGTATGATCGTGAGGCGTCGTACTCTAGTCCGGAATCTAGCCGATAAGATCCTATCACCATGTGTATGCCAGGAAATTAGGCATCTGCGTGCTGTTGGTGTTATCAGCAGACCCACTCCGGATTCACGGAGACTGCCGGAAGGCTTACTGGAGTAGAGTAGCAGAGTGTTACACGTTGGGGATTGGTACTCTCCCGCGTCCAACCATCTTACTTCACTCACTCCCAATATGTCCAAATTATATCGAAGGAACTCACGTTCCAATTGGGGGAATCTGGCGTTTTGAGATCCTTCGCTCCCTGAGACGAGGAGCCTCCTCACATTCCACAAACCAATTTTCGTCCGGGCGTAATGTCGGTTTCCGTAGCGGGCATTTTGCTGTAACCCAAGAATGCTAACCAACGTGACCTAGACTAGAAACGCTAGATCATTCGCAATTGCAATTTTAGCCGACATGGATAAGGACTTATAGATGTAGTTGCCCGGGGACCACTACTAGGTAAAGCAAGCACTACATCACGAACTTGATCAATCGCAATGCAGATCCCACAAAATGGAGCCACATGAGTTGAACGAATAAAAGTGGAATGAAAACTTTTAATAAATTCAGGCCTTAAATGATATTTATCTAATTTCATCGCAAAAATATTTCTGTGCAATTTTAATAGGTATTTTGAAGGACAATAATTCTACAGCTATCTGACGAATACAAATTATATGTATCTACCTTGCAAAAGGAATTTAATTATTTATTTATAGATATTTTATGGGACCTAACCCAAAGGATATTGCTAATTTGGTATGTTCCCTCGAAGAAAAAAAAGTTTTCAATCAATTCAAGATATGCAGGTGGGTATTTTCGGGAAAATTTCGCATTTTCATAGAATGGAAATTAAGAAAGTTTCCCTTTTTTCAAAAACTTTGTCATTTTGAGCACATGTACACGCATGTGAGGGATTTCAAAGATTTTTTGGGCATCGTTCTTGAAAATTAACGAAGGTCCTTGCCTAATGTGTTGCCTCGTGCTAGGAGTTTGAAAGCAAGTGCCTGTATCATGAACGTTTGTTAATTTTCTCGCTAAATCGGGCTGAAGAGATGTGCTGAGTGACGTTAACAACAACATCTACTCGTATCAATGTACATTTACATAAAGAGATATCTTTTTTCGGATAAGACAATTCGACCCTTGTTGCTCATGCTAATTTTGTTGTTTAGAATATGCAGAGTTTCTAAAGTATTTATACCTTTGGGATGTATCTTTTTCTGTCTGCAGGATCTTGATATTCTTGAAGCCTAGTATATGGTAACTTTCTATGCAGTTCTATTGTCATTGTTAAATCCACGATTTGTGTTTAAGGAGCTGTTTAGTTGTGTTGACAGTAGGGATTACAGCTTTAGTCGTCGACGACGTTTTATTATAGTTATATGCCAGACTTTTATATTTGGTCCGTCGTTGTTGGCTTCATTTTTTTAAGGAAGGTGGAAAGCATCGAAAGCCAGAGTGTGGCACTTAAACCCTAACTAAAACCACCTCTGCTTCCAATCCCATTTCACGACGATGTTACCAAGGGCATAAAGTCTTCCGGGGGTTTTTAGCCATTAATTGCACAGTGGGGGGAAACACAAACAGAAAATACCTCCTATTATTACAACTGAGAGGAAGTCTCACCCAGGAAATTTTCTTTAACATATTATTAACGTTTTGGAGGGGTGAAGCTCATTAGTTGACCCCGACATTAGTTTTGTGACTAAATGTATTTAACATTTTATTTACAGATTGTAGATATATGTTTTTATATTTATATCTAGATTTTCGTTAAGAAATTAAGTCATATGGTCTTAATCTTTTAAGCCGCCTAATGGTATTGGTGTTTTCTTCTACCATGTATTACATTTGAGGGTTTACATGGTCTTGGAGTTGTTGGTGGTGCCCAAATGCATATTTTTTTAACAATTTCACTCACTTTCTCTACTTGTAAATCCCTGTGTAGGTTGTCGTTTCTTATATACTAAGGTGCATTAACGATGCCTTTTAGTACTTTATTTTGGAGTGTTTGTATCATTCTTAGATTTGTCTTTTTGGTGCAGCCCCAAAGCAGTATCCCGTACGTCCATATAGGTCTCAGAACTTGCTTGTATAATAGCAGTTTTTTGTCAGTTGATAGTTGGGAATTCCTTCCCATTAACCAATGCCTGAGTCTAATATTTAGCTCCTCTTTTTTCTTTCCGACATGCTCCTTCCATCTGAGCATGATGTCAAGTGTATTACCCAAAAATTTAAGAGTATTTGCGTACGGGACTTCTCTTCTATCAATATTAACTCTTACAGTATTTATTCTTCTGTTAGTAAAGTTAATATGGATAGATTTAGTTTCATGAAGCTGAATTCTCCATTTTTTTGTCCAATCACTTACAGATTTAATGGCCTTTTGTAATTTGTTCGCCAATAGTCATGATGGTGTCGTCAGCGAAAGTCGCCGCTAGTTTTTCCCTGTTGAGGTAAGTCTCTAGTTAAGGGTCTTTCAATACTGACACAACAAATTTGTATTTAAATATAACACAGAATAATTGTGATATCATGCTGAAATTTATTCCGAGTGTAGTACACATGTTAAGTTCGATCTCATTCATATGACCACCCCGAGCACGTTTGCAGCGATCGACAATTTCGCTTTCGATATTGTTCCTGAGCTCCTTTAATATTGTTGGCTTGTTAGCATAAACCAACGACTTAACGAAATTCCATAAAAATAAATCCATCGGCGTTAAATCACAGGAGCGAGCTGGCCATTCGACCGGAACATTTCTCGAGATTATACGATTATCGAACTTACCCTTCAATAGATCAATTGTTTGACCAACTGTGTGGTATGTGGCACCATCTTGTTGGAACCACATATAACTGATGTCAAGTCCATCCAATTCTGGTCAAAAATTGTCTTCATGTGGAACTCCTGCAGATATTTTCTTTAAATTAGAGTACTCATCTTCATATCTTACTCGAAAGTAACGATCTGCGATATAAGATTTAAGTATCAAGTAGAACTCTTCTGGGAGATCTTTTTGCAGTTTAAATTCTAGTCCTGTATGCCAGACTTTATCAAACGCTTGTGCTACGTCCAGAAAGATGGCTGAGCAGACTTTTTGGTTCTCAAATGCTTTTTCTACTGTACTCTCAATTTTATGCATTTGTCGCACAGTAGAGTATTTCTCTCTAAACCCAAATTTGTGGGAAGGTACAAGATTTCTTTCTTCTTTATTGGCTTGAATCTTTTCAATAGCGGTTTTTCAAATAGCTTCGATATAAATCGAAAGAAAAGCGAAATTTTGGCGACTTATCTGGTTTCAGAATCATGATTTCTTCTATTTTTTTTTTTTATAATTGACGCGCGCCAAAAGGAATATGAATACCTTTATACTGTTACAGGGCACGGGCTTTTACGGAAAAGGGGAAGAGGAACAGAGGAGAAGCCTATGCACTTTGGCTTTAAATGTTTGAAGGTTGTAGTGATGGGGAAATACAGAGCTTGGTAGATAATTCCACATTCGTGTCGTTCGGCTTAAAAACGAAGTTAGGTTTTAGGGTAAACTGATATGCATTCGAAGCACGTCGCGTATTGCGGGTGAAATTTTGAAGGGGAGGAGTGCAGCTGGTTATTTCGCTGGGGCATTTTTTTTATAAAAAAAACAATAAAACAGGGAGAGACAGGAGACATTTCTCCGATGTTCTAGTGAATGAATGGAATTCACAATGTCACTATCACCTATAAGTTTCAACGCGCGATTTTGTACCCTATCAAGAATATGCAGAATGGTCTTGGGAGCACCAGACCAGATTTTTTTTTTTTTTTTGCCGAGAGGGTGAAAATCTTCTAAAGACATCATAAGGCCCGACCGCGCGTGCTTATGGTAGTGTGAAATTTTTACTCACTTAAAACACCACTCTTCAAGATTAATACTACAACTAAGCTGACGCTTATCCAGCAGTTTAAACCAGATATGGGCGTTATATTACAGCTTAGAGCGGATGAATGCCTTATAAATTGAAGCCAGATTAGACGGGGTAAAATATTTCTTGCACCGTTTAAGGAATCCTAGACATTTTGCAGCATTTTTGGCGACCTCGAATATGTGATCATTCCATCGAAGATGGTTATTAATACACTTACCGAGAATGGCATGTCTTTCGGTTTCAATGATGCAAGTACCATCCATGGATATTGGTTGAGGGTTTTGGTTTCGCTTGAGAGACAGAAGACAGCATTGTGTTTTGGAAGTATTAAATTCCACTCTGTTGGTTGAACCCCATTTAATTATGCTGTCCAGGTCGGATTTAATGTTGCAGACAAGAGATCAGTTATAAAAATAAGAAAGAGAGTCGGAGACAAAACAGAGCCTTGGGGAACACCAGCATTTCGTCCAAAACGACTTGTATTGAACGCCCCGAAAGGGGGCTCAGAGACTTATCGCCAATGCCATTGTAAAGGAGCGTGGGGATGGCAGACGAGGCAGGATTTTTAATATTTTTGACGAATGACCAACAATTTTTACTACCTTTGGGACATTGTAGGATTTTCTGCCTCAATTTTTGGTCATGTTTAAACTTCTTTCGGTTTTCCTCAGATTTGTTGGCTTTATAAGACCGAAAACTTACCTCTTTTAACCTGATAGTTCTTTACAGCTCTGGTCAAACCACGAGTTTGCTCAGGTTTAATGCTCTTTATTCTATTAGAAATAAAGTCATTCATACCAAAGAGTATAGTGTTAGTAATTATATCAGCAGCGGCATCTACGTCGCTATCGAGGAAGCATAGCGACCAGTTAAAATTCCTAAAAAAACTATTGAGGCCGCTCCAGTTGGCTTTCTCGTATTGCAATACTTTTCTTTTAGGAGTTTTTTCTTTAACTGTGTGGTTAGAGTATGAGAATTTAGCTGATACGATATTATGGTCAGACCGAACTAGAGGCGCTAGATCATCAATGGTGTATTTATCAGTGTGCGAAGTAAGAAACAAGTCCAAAGTATTGGCGGAATGACTTTCAATGTCCGGTATACGTGTAGGCTCATTTACAAGCTGAGTCAAAACATACCTTCAAAAGTTCAACATACCTTCCTTGGGGTGTTGTCTAGCCAGAAAGTTGAAGCCAATCCGAATTGTGTATATTGAAATCGCCACAATGATGATTTCAGTATGAGGATACAAGGAGACAATTCGAGTGATGGAATTGGACAACGCATCAAATTCATCAAAAGTTGAGTTGCAGTGCGGACAGCACTAGGGCTTCTGTAAATAAAGCAGTAGTGAATTATTTACGGACGGTGAATTTTAGCCATTTGAAATTAAATTCCGGGTTGTGTACCAAGTTCAACCACAGTGGCTATACTCTGGTGGAACTTGGTAAGCAATATCACTACGGACATAAATGGCGAGGCCACGGTGCGGAAAGAATAATGATACTAAGTTATATCCAGGCAGTTTCAAATCGGAAGATTCCTCCACTACCTGTGTTTCGCTTAGTGCCAGAACAGTTGGTTTATGGGAATGGGCGTGGGCGTACATATCGCTTCTTTCCATTGCATTGGAACATACTTTAGCCTAATTGCTGCATTAATTATATGTAATAGTATACGTTTAGCTTTATCCGGGAACTCCTTAAGTATTTGTCCTGTTATCAAATCATAGCCCGGTGCTTTTTTGCATTTATGATACTTTTAATTTTACATGTTAGTTCTTGTTATGTTACATGCTGTATGTTCCTGTGATCATTTCTGGGCTGCAAAAATAGGTTTTCGTCTGCTGTTTGCTAAGGAAATGGGTTGGAAGGTTTCCTGCAGGTGATCTGCGAAAAAGTTAGCCTTTTCTTGGGCCCAAGACCCGATTTTTTGTTTAATGGGTGGTGCTTGTTTTGCTTGTTTTTTTAAAGGATTTAACAGCTTTCCATAGCGAATATTCTGTATCCTTATGGGATAATAGATTATTCAAGTACAAGGGCTAGGTGAAAAGTTCTCGGCCTGACAATGAAAGACTTCGATTTCCAGTTAACATCAGTATTCCTTCTCGGAAGTGAGAGTCTGGAAGACTGTGAAAATATTCATCTACGGCCCTCTCAACTTCTGCATTGGATGCGAAGCGCTTCCCAGAAACAAATTTCTTCAAGTTTGGGAACAGATGGAAGTCTGAGGGTACCAAATCAGGTGAATAGGGGGGATGGCCGAGCAAATCGCACTCCAAATCCCGCAGTTTTCCCATCGCCAACGCAAACTTGTGTACAGGTGCATTGTCCTGGCGAAAGATGATTTTTTTCTTTTTCAAGCCAGGCCTTTTCTCGTGAATTTTGGCATCCAGCTGGTCAAGAAGGTAATATTCGCCTGTAATTGTTCTGCCTTTCTCAAGGTAATCAATTAACAGGATCTCTTTTGCATCACACTGGCCATGACCTTTCCGGCAGATACGATCGACTTCGCTTTCTTTGGCGCTGAACCACCGGGTTCCATCCACTGCTTCGACTGCTGTTTCGTTTCTGGCGTGTAGTGGTGGACCCATGTACACACATCCTCAGCTATCACACTCACCTTCACTCGCCTATCGTCCAACATGATATCATGCACTTTTTCGATGGTTTCGGGTGTGATTGCGGTTTTTGGCCGTCCTTCACGTGGGTCATCTTCAAGGGACGTGCGACCACGTTTAAATTCAGCTGCCCACTTTTTAACGGTTGACTTGGAAGGAGCAGAGTCCCCGTAAACTTTTGCCAACTTTGGATGTATTTCCTTAGGGGTTGACCCATCCAAAAAGAAGAATTTTATCACCGCACAATATTCAAGTTTATCCATTTTAACGAAAAACACGCAAGACGTCTACTGCAGAAATTCGTATAAAGAAATTCCTTGAGAGAACAAGTTGAAACTTGTCGTACGAACTAATGAGAAGTGCACCCAGGCAGGAAACATAAATTTTTGCTGATTGGCAGGCCGAGAACTCTTCACCTTGCCCTCGTATCTGCCAACTGATTCATTCTTTACAATTTTTAGAAGCCTCTTGAGTTCATTGCACAATGCGTTAAGAATCCTTTTATTCTCAGGTGTTTTTACGAGCTTTGCGTTTTCTCCTGATTAGTTCTTTAACTGCATATGGAAAGATTATGTCTATATTTCTCTTTTTTTTGTGCAAATAGGTGTGCTTATGCATTCAGCTTGCATGAAACTTTTGTGTATAAGAATCTGAGTCTCACGTTTCTCAATAGTTGAGAGTTTATGATACTGTGTTTGTCTTAATTTGACCAAAAATGATGAGTGTTCCGAATGCTGTCTTTTGTTCATACCAATTAAATGATAGATGATTATCTTCATGATAGATTTTAACATCGAAAAAGTATTCAGTTTTTCTCCGTCTCAAAAATAAAAAAAAGAAAATGATAAATCCTAAGTCCGTTGAAGCACCACCAAGTACGGCAAATATTTCGTCAACATAGTTGAAAATAAACTAATAATTTGATACAAAATATCAATAAATTCGGACGTACCGAGGATCAACTTTTATAGTTAAATTTTGAATTTAAATTCAGAAGTCAAGAATTTACAGAAACTTGTGCAGGCTGTATTCATGGGAACGTTAGTAAAAAGTAAGAGAATCACTTTTTGTAATAGGAAATTCAAATAGTATGATCTTGATAGGACAAGATGTATGGTATGTATTATAGATTGACCACTATGACAAGATCTATAAGACATCAAGATACGGAACAAAGAGTTCTTAAATATGTGCATGAAATATTTTACTTTATAAAATTTGGAACCGATCATATTAGGTGCGCAATTAAGTTCTCGCTGTTTTTTTTTTTTTGATGAAAATGCAGCACTTTATTGTGAAAAAATGGTTTCAAATGAATCATTCAAAGTATTGCCCATCGCTAGCTACAACTTCTTCCCATCTTTCTGGCAGAGCTCGAATACTATTACGGTAAAAGTGTTCATCTTTTGAGGCTATCCACGAATCAAGTCATTTTTGATATCTTCATATGAGAGGAACTGGTGATCCGCCAGACCATGTGCCATCGAACGGAACAAGTAATAATCGCATGGCACAATATCTGGGGAATATGGCGGGTGGCAACGTGCCTCTGCTCGTATTGTGGCCATTTTTCGCGCAGTGCTCGGCTCAATCGCATCAGTTGAAGTCGATACCGTTCTCCAGTGATGGTTTTGTTGTTCATAATAAATGACACCGACCTGGTCCCACCAAATACACAGCATAATCTTCGCAGCGTGAATATTCGGACAAGCCGACGACATAGAAGCATGACCGGGCAGTCCCCATGACTTTTTTTTTCTTTGGGTTGCTGTAATGAATCCATTTTTCATCACACGTCACGATGCGATGAAGAAAACCCTTCCTTTTTTGCCGCTGGAGCAGTTGTTCACAGGCGAAAAAACGACGCTCAACGTCCCTTGGCTTTAAATCATAAGGAACCCAAGTTCCCTGTTTTTGAATTATTCCAAACGAATGCAAACGCTTGGAAATGGTTTCATAAATAACTCCTAATGCTGAAGCAAGCTGTTCTTGCGTTTGGCACGGATCCTCATCGAGCAATGCCTCCAATTCAGCGTCTTCGAAGGATTTTGGCCTTCCTTCACGCCGACGGTTGTCAACATCGAAATCAGAGTCTTTGAAGCGACGAAACCAATCATGGGACGTTGTTTCACTTAGGGCAGCAAGCGCTTCAGCCGCCGTTTTCTTCGAATGAAAGAAGAAAATCAACACTTCCCGCATATGACGATTATTTGGCACAAAATCAGACATTTTCACACAACCAGAAGTATATGACGCCAAAATAAAATCACTAATGTGTCAAAACAGTTTGTTTACCATATGTCTAAGCTCGGTTCGTGACGTTTTGGATATGTCAAAATCGACCAGCACTTACTGCTGGAGTCAACTATTGACAAACAGCGAATGCTAATGTATGTTGTAATGTAATTAATTTGTAATTACTATAAACAAAAATGTAGGTGGCACATACATAGCTCTACAGGATGTAGAGAGACTAAATGAATGCTTGCCAAAGTCTGTACAAAATGCGCGGCTCTTTTGCTGTTTCTCAGCAGAAATGACTGCAGATAACTTATGACCAACTGCAATTTAGTCAAGAACCTTAAAGTACTAGATTTAGCAACTCAACATCTGCGAAGCCAGAGATAGGGTGACTTATATGATTGTCCTGTTTATGTACGTACTCGTATCAGATGGCAGATTTTTGGGGCTAATGTGGTGAGAGTTGATCACGAATTTGAGTGCTCAAGTGAAGAGTGTCCTTCCGCATACCGCACAGCTATAATTTGATGCTTCCTTTACTCTCCCACTTAAGAGTAATTAATCCGGGACATTAAGCCACGGGATCAAATGACGAAGGTATTCTGTCGGGGTTTTCCAAAGAGAAAATGCATTCATTTTACCGGACAAGCAAATAAAAATTCTGTAAAGATTTGATTCCCCGAATAATTTTTACTCATGGTGTAATAATACTTAATCATTACTTAGCGCATAGCACATCCGTACGGAAATTCTATTTCGCTGAATATCAAATGAATCAGACCAATAAGCGAGAAGGTTCATTTCTCCCCGTATATACATACGAGTACTTTGTTTCCAATAGATCGTAGTAGTATTGCAATCTTATCATCTTCCCATTGTTTAATTGTGTGTCATCACATAACTGTACTCCGATGGCAATACACTCGAAATTGGTAAAAGCTCACCTGTTCTTATCAATTCGACCTGATAAGATAAAATGCCAAAGATAGACGGTTATATTCAGCAGGTGAACAAATCAGAAATTCACGCCAACGCCCTAAGTAACGAACGAAATTTTGCCGTAGACGGTATCGCGAACGCTCCGTTCCGTTTTAAATAGGTCAGCTCAAGTGAATGGATTAATAAATTAATAGTAACTAAATTAAAAAACTTATTTTAAATTGAATTAAAGAAAACAGTAGTGAAAATTAAAAGCAAAGTCGCAATGCGACTAACAGTGCAATTGTTCGCGATCCTCTTATGTGGGATCGCAGTAGCAAGTGGTGATAACCTAACGAAAGTTGACGAAGAAAAAGTCGGTCAAAGTGTACCCAAAATAAATTCAAAAAGTGAATTATTCGAGGATGTTGTGGAAACCGTTAAAGTAGAACCCATGATAGAGAAGAAGCCTGCGATTGTCTTACCAGCAAAGGAGCCCAAACAGCTGCCTAAAGTGTTACCCAAAGAGTTGCCCAAAGAGGTGAAGGTACTACCAAATCCATTACCTAAAGTTGCACAACTTCCTTTGAAACCGTCACTGCCAGGTCTGAAAAATATAACACTACTCTCACAAAGATCGGGAAAATTGATGAATTTTGGTTCGAATTTTTTTGAAAGTTCAGATGGGTATGATTGGGGTAAGTAATGGAAAGAAAAGCAAAAAAAAAAAAAAAAACTACATGAATCAGTTTGAAGTAGACAAATTTTTCCTTCTTTAGATGGTGTTTGGGAGTGTAGATTATGACTTATCAATAAGCTGATAGCAGAGTTAAGCATAGCGTTTTTAGATAAGATAAACGTTGTGAAACTTTAGCGCGAACAAGTACGTCGCGTCGCGATGAACAACAAAAGTGTAAAATGGAAAGAAGCTGTTTTGTTTGTTCACCTGTTTGGCATAATTTTAGGTTAGGTTCTAGATGTAGACATTTATGGGGCTTTGATTGAAATGAATATGTGTATACGTATTGAGTCATGTTGTTGATGTTTACTTAGCCGATAAGCGGTCATCATTAGTGACTAATAGGTTTTCAGGTTGGGCACATTTCATTCAACGGAAGTGGGGTGGATTAAGTACAATTATTGATTAAGAATATCTGCATTTCACAATATTGGCGAATTGAAGTTTTGCAAAATTTGAGTATTAATTGAAAAATTAAAACCGCTTAGGCAATGCTTATCTGTATTTGTACAGAAATTAGGCCATGAAATATATCTTTTTGTAAGGTTCGTTGATTGCTTCTCAAGCCAACTTATGAAATAAGGTTAAGGAGCCATTCTACCCATATACAATTCTTATTACTACCTATAACAAATGTTTTATTTGTTTACCTATTATTTCATACATTCCTTCTCCACATTATTTCTGGGTCACAATTTAATTGAGGGGTGGCCGTGGTGTAGTGGCAAGATCATCGCTTGTCACGCTGCAGGTTCACAGTTCGAAACCTGATGTCAAGAATTATATATTTATTTCGCATGAAATAAATAAAAAAAAGTCGATCAATTGCGAAAGCTTAGTCAACTCTACTGCGAAGGCATAACACTGGCAGTAGGTCGGTCATATGGCTTAAATGCAACCAAAAAAAAATGCTGTGAATCATGAGCAATGACAAAAAGCAAATCCAACAAGCTCCCCAGTTATCTGGACGCCACCGTTGAAGTTTACTGAAACTTAATACCACCTAAGTTTCAAACCCACTACACCAATCTTTCTTTCTCTCTCTCTCAATTTCTAAAAACGCCCGTGCCCTGAAATAATTTGATGGTATTCATATCCCATTTGGCGACATATGTCATCATTACTATCAATGCCATTCAATCAAATCTTTGCTTGCTTTGTATTTCAATGCACCGCCGAAACATACGTCTCATATGAACGACTTATATGGATCAGAGCATACTAATAGGTATACATCGGATCATGAAAAAAATCTTGCATTTCAAAGAAGTGTGAGTGTGAAGTAAATTATTATTATGGAGAAAGAATGCATGTTGAATTTTTCTTAGAGGGTGATGCATTACAACACTATACTTTACAATTTGAAATGCTCAACAATGAAGGCTTTACTTCTACTCTATGGCTTCAAATTCTATTGTTAAAATCTCATAAGAAGACTCATGCACTTATTTCACCTCCGCTTTGCATTAATGTTGTTGCTTCTAGCTTAATAGAGGATAAAATATCAATTTTAAGTCAATTTATATAACTTGGTATATTCTATTCATGACCGTAAAAAAGACTTCATCTTAGCCAAACATAAATCGAGTTGAATTGAAACGCTTAAAAAAGTAGTGCCGCCTCCTTTATGAGGTGAATTTGTATTGACATGATTTTGTGTTGACATGCCATTTTCCATTAAAAACTCATTTTAAAGATTTCATATTTATGTTAAACTTTAATCTGTGGTAAATCCTGACATCTTTCCTTCTTGCTAGTACTTAACATCAACAAGATACATTTGCATCATCTTATAGAAGGAACATCTTCCTTATACTAAACGCATACCACGTGCTGTGGATATTCCGAGAATGTTTTAGGCAAACAATTCTTATAACAGATATGCAAAATCTGTCAAAAAAAACACCACCACCTTCCTCTTTACAGATTCCGAAACACAATTTCCTAGAGCCTGGGATTCACTAGAACACAGCATCTAATTCTATTCCCAGATCATATATTATACAACGTGGCCATGCTCTCTGGCACTCTTCAGGTTATTACTTCAAAGATACAAGGCCCTTCTAACAATCTCATCATCCATAAATTATAAAATATCAATTAATAATTGTAGATAATCTCTTACCTTGCAATTACTGATGAAATCTGAACTTTCAAACATTATCGGAATGTGTTCTTTTCATATGCGCCTGACCCAGACTCAAGCTATTTATGTTATGACGCACCAAATACCATCGGAAAAAATGGTGGTGTTAGCAAACGGTCTTGTCGGATATCGTTCTCCAGACGTTCCTTAGTGATTGGAAATGAACGCTATCTTGTAAGTTGCTTCGTCAACAAAACCCTTTGAATGGATACAACATTTCCTCTTTCTAAACTTCTTCATCCTGAATACCGTAATATGGATGTAGAGGAACAATTTTCAAATTTCCCGTCAGTTCTAAGTTTTAAATCTTGTCCTGAGAGGGTTCGTGACACCATTTCATTGTCTTTATAGCTCCTCTTTATGCCAGTTTCCCTTTTATGTATCCTTTGAATTTTGTATACACTTTACTAATGGAGCTTTGTATAGCTACAAATTGCAGGTTTAATAGTAAGGCTTCTCTCGGAAATACCTCTCGAATCCGGCTTTCCTCTTCTGAGTTTTGAGTCATTTTTAAGCACTTAAACAGTCTAAACAATCAGAGCGTAAACTTTCAATCTTGAAACATGTTCCAATTTCCCATTTTTCTCTAGACCCACAAAATGGTTTCCGTCTGTCATTTATTTGCTTAGACGATACATTTCCTGTTGACTGGAGTTTATTTATTTTTCAGACGTTGTAATTTGAAGCATCTGGTTGTCGTTTTTGAGCTAGCGGCACTGGAAAACCTACACAGTAAATTGGCTGTTGCCCCTGCCTGGCGTTGACTTGATATGCTTCTATCTTCTGCAGTGTTAAGGTTTACCTTGTCTGAGTAGACTTCAAGAGTCAAAAGATATGGCAATCTCTGAAGAAGATTTCCCTTCTGCGGGTGTTATTCATATCCTTGACCCACCTACGAGTATATCCTTTGGAAAGATTTCTGTATTCCTTCTGTAGATGTGCAAGTTGAAGTGACAGCAACCCATGCTCTTTAAAGTTTAGGATGAATTAATTTTTCGCTAACAGATCGGTTCTTAGAGATTTCACAACGACAACTCGTTTGATTTTCCAGAAATCTATTCCAACGATATCTTGTTGTGGAAAGTCCTATTGAATAGCTTATATCATTGCGCGTGGATTACGAATGTTCTTTGATTCACACTATTCGATGTGGGTCTGCTTTTAACCTGGGAAGTTATTTATTTTAAAATCCGTTTCTGTTGAAAATGAGAATTAATTTGCGTCATCAGATCATCAACTTACTCTTAGGAGACACTATTGAATTTCACAATTCACAGCTAATGATGAATTACATAATTTTATGAATAGCTATTAATTAATTGGAAATTTCCTGTTTATTGTTTGAATGTTTGTACTGACAGTGCTCTTTAACAAAATACAAAATTGAGGTGCGGTGCAAAATTAAAACCGATTTTTTATTGCCGCTGTACTTGTATTGTGTTATATTTCAGCAGTGAATATATATATGTACCTCTTGCAATTCCATGGAAATAGCTTTTTGTGCAATCCTATCACCCACTTGCCTGTCTCTTCAGCAATTCATTATATTTATCGTTAAATTTCGCATCGACAATCAAAACTGATAACACAGAGAGATGAAAAATGTTAAAGGGGCAATCACTTTATTTTGAAATTAATTACCAATCCAATAGTAGAATATTTGTATTCTTTATTTCCCTTCTTAGAAATTGATACGGTTAGCAGTACACTGAAAGGTCAAGGAAACCTATAGGGTATATCCATTCAATTTGTCGAAAGTCTTTTAGATTTCACCCCTTTTCGTGGCTGAACAGTCATAGGATTTTTAGACTAATATTTTTAATGAGACTTATTCTGGACTATCCTGAATTTAATCCACTTAACGACAATCCTCTTGATGGTAGTATAAATTGTTCATGCCACCAGGAAAGATATACGATTAGCTATAAATTTTAGTCGGCTCATTAGACGATGCCACTTTTATTTACTTTCCATTTGTAGAGTTAATTTTTACGTCGATAGGGCCTGTTGTATTGCTCTTTCCCATAATTGGGTTAAATTGAAAATGGCCGGTAAAATTCAATCAACATATTATCCACTTGGATGGTGATAATCGCCATTACCTTGATTTGAGGTGAAACTTCAACGTTGGCGAATGTTTTCAATGATATGTGTACAGATTTGGTTCTCAAATTGTGAGAATATATTTTGAAACACTTCTTCTCGAATTAATCTATCTGAAAGTTTGTTTTTGGAAATGTTCAATTTGATAAATTGATTTTGGTTATTATAATAAATTAGTTTACTTTTTAATTTTAGATCCAAATTCAGGGATGGCTCCACCAGCTATGGCATCATTTGCAACTAATGGCTATGTTATAACGCAGCAACGTTTAAAGGAGATTCGAAGTCAGTTCTTGTATTGGTTCTTCGATCAGAGTAGTGATGGTGGACGTGGCGATTATCAGTTTGATATTCATGCTTCAATGCCACAGTTGCATAAAAATTTGAACTTCCAGCTGCCGTTTTTTGGTTTCCGCTTCAATTACACAAGGGTAAGTTTTTAGTGATTTTTTAAATCCCTTTAGCCATTAACATTGCTCCATTGAAGTAGCTTGTTTTCTCTTTAAATTTGTTACCAAGCCGTTAGTTTACTCTTAACCTTACGTCTATTTTCAGACGTACAGCAACATATTCCTTATTATTATTATTATTATTATTATTATTATTATTATTATTATTATTATTGTTGATAGGGTATGAAGACATTTAGGCTTCTAACACTTCGACCAGAAGAGAACTTTTGTTTTATTTCCTTCGGACGATGATTCTGTTACATAGGATTTTGATTCTGCAAAAGGTTCAGTTCTTGAAGGAACCTGACTATACTTTCCCCTTGCGAGTAGACTTTGTCTACTGCGAGCCACAGCTGGTCATTCGTATAGAATATGTTCTAACGTGATAATCTTCCACGAATAGACGGCAGAGATCTGAGGCAGCCCTACTTATTTTGAGGAAATGATAGTTGAGCGAGCAGTAATTTTTTGTCTTGCCGAAGGCTGTAATGCATTCTATTTAGATATTCAAAATAGTTTTTCTTTAGAGTCAGTTCCAGTTTCAAGTGTCTTGGAAGTTCATCCGCGAGTTCGTTACCATCTATAGCCCTGTGGCAGGAACGGAAATGAATTTGATATTATTGTGAGCAGCTAGCTGCTTTAAGGTGTTTAGACAATTCCAGGTCAGCTTACCTAAAATAGAAGGAGTATAGGGCTTTAATAGCTGCTTGGCTGTCAGATAGGATGTTAATATTGAATCTATGCAAGTTGTGCTTAATGCATTCTTCGGCGTAGATTTCGGCCTAGGAAATCAAAATAGAATGTTCCGAAGGGATTTACAATTGTAAATTAGGGCCGAACACACTAGCACCCGCATGTTCCATCTTTGATCCGTCGGTGTACCATGTTCAGTGAGGGGAGGATGACCTCCGTTACTCCAGGCACATTATTTTAAAAGGGCGGTATGGATTTATTTTAAAAGGGCGGTATGGGAGCCTGTTTAGGATAATTAGATGCCCTTTGAGATCTCCCAATTGAAAAATTGATACTAGGTAAAGTTTTGTAGCGCTTATCGCTACAGCTTTCTTGACTATAATATGGAGAGGGGGGATCTGTAGTAAAGCTTCTAATGAGGTTGGTGGACAGGAGCGCCGCATCTAGTGTCATTCCTAGATAATTGGCTTTGTTTTATATGGTATTTGTATCGAGTTAATGAAAATGGGTAGGTTGTTAATTTTTTTGTAAGTAAAGTTAACATGAGTTGATTTGGTGTCGTTGAGAGCAATGCGCCAAACCTTTGTACACTCACAAATTTTGTCCAAAGCTCGCTGGAGCTTTACAGTTGCTGACTTGACTGATTTATCTGTGGTTAATATAGCTGTATCGTCCGCGAACATAGCTACGACAGTGCCTTCTTCTTGCGATATATCTCGAGTGTACAGTAAGAACAAGAACGGACTAAGAACGCTTTCTTGCGGTACTCCGGCAACGATTTCTTTAAATTGAAAATATTCCGACCCATATTTAACACGGAATAGTATGTTCGCAAGGTAGGATTCTAAAATCTCATATAACTGTTCCGGAAGAACCTGTCTTAACTTAAACTTCAAGCCTTCATGCCATACCTTGTCGAAGGCTTTCTAAGGTTTTCTCTATTTCATTTGCTATTTTATCTTCTTCTTTTCCTTACGGCGAGGTTATGATCCGGAGTAGAAAGTGTGGTTTGCCGTTTTAACTTCATGAATTATGCGCGATTGCGTAGGAACGTTGATTGATATTGCCTTTTTGATGGGGTTGGAAGGATCTCTCCTTTGAACATGACAATACCAACTGAACCGGTCGTGCTCTATCTTGCTTGTGATGGGTTCTTTTACATGAAGGCTTCCTCGAATCTTCGAACTTCTTATTCTATCAAGCTTTGTTACTCCTGCTGTCATGCGATGCATCTTCATCTCAGTTGCCGTTAATTTGTCTCATACTTTTGTCCAGTATTGTGAACCGTATGTGAGTGCTGGACGTACAACTGCGGGTAGAGTCTTCCTTTTAGCTTAGGCGACATTTTTCGGTCACAAAAGATTGCGGAATTTTCCCGTCACTTCATTCACCCTACACTTACGCGATGATTGATTGACAAGTTGCTTCGCTATTGATCATAGATCCCAGATGTTTGAACTTTTTGCTTTTGGGAAGCACTTTTCATTTAAGTGAATGTCTAGAATAGGCCTATGTGGATCAGAGAACGGGTAGCGCAAATACTCTGTTTTTTTAACTAATACGGTAAACATTTCCCTTAAAAACATCCACCCATACATTAAGTACTCATTGCAGGGGCGTTTGATTTTCACTTATGATAGCTCCATCATCTGCAAAGAATAACTGATACACTTTGGGGTCCGTCACTTTTCCTTCAAGCAGATAATCAAGGACTGAAACAAATAGCAAAGGACTGAGGACGCTTCTCTGGTGTACACTGACTTTGATTAGGAACTCGTCGGTGACTACTGCGGGACATCTTATTCTTGTCCTTGCTCCTTCATACATGTCCATGATCATGCGCATCTAGGTTTCTGGAACTCCTCGTTCCCACCCATAAGAGATCTCTTGGTTGTTTATCAAAAGCTTTTTCAAAATCAACCAACACCATATGTAAGTCTTTTAAGGAATCACGATGTTTTTTTATTATGATCCTTATACATCTGTTGTTGATTTACCCGAGAAAAACCCGCTCTGGTAATCAGATAGCTGTATTATTTTTCGCTGCCGGCCATCTAATACCCGCTCAAAGATCTTCATGGTGTGTGACATCAGCTTGACAGAACGGTAGTTATCGCAGTTTTCATTTGGTATTTTATAAACCTGTTCAATTGTGGAATGTTTTGTTCTGAAGCCGAATTGATCAGGAATCAAACGTCTTTCCTCAATGACCAGTTGTAGGCTCTTTAACAGAAGCTTTTCAAATACCTTAGATACTATCGGCAGGAGCGATATTGGTCTGTACGATTTTTTGTCGTTTGGAGGCTTTCCCAGTTTTGGAGCCTCAGCGGCTTTCCATTTTCTTTCAGTCAAGCTTTCACTTGATTTTTGAAATCTTTGATTGCTTTCTTGAGTTCATTACACAGATGGTTTAAAAGAGTTTTGTGCTGGGGAGCTCGGGATTGTTGCTATATTTTGCGTGCTCTCCTCTTTTGGCGTATCAGTTCTTTTATTTCCAGTGGATATTTACCTTCGCTATTTACGATTTCTTTTCTCCTATAGTTCTGTATGACTGCAGACTTCGTCTTCTTTTCATACGGTGTTTTAAGCGACACATTCAGAAAAATATTTTCTGTGCAATATTTGCTAAAGCTAGGGGCTCCTACTTTTTTTATTAGACGCTTGCTTATTGTCATGATTACATGATTTACTCTCTGAGGAGAGATCAAAACTTTCCTCGACGTTTGTAAAGTCTGTAGCTACACCTCTTGGAATGAAGAAGTCTACGAGGTCAGGAGTTTTTGCTCTGTCGGTGGGTTAATATGTCGGTTTTCCCGTCGAAAAGAAGTCAACATTAAATTGCATGCATGCTTCGTAAAATAGTCTGCCTTTAGTTGAATCGCATCTGGAACCCCAAAGGGTGTGTTTCGAATTGAAATCACCACCGACAATAAAATTCGGTCCAAGTGAATCGAAAAGGGCAATGGAAGCGATTTCGTAGTACGACTGCTTATTTCTTACGATAACTGTACTTACTTGCATCGCATCGGTCTCAATAATTGTATTTATAGAACGCTCAATACAATTTTTAATGTACAGGGAAAATCCGCTTCCAGCCCTTTCGGACGGATGGTAATCATGGTAAGCACAGTATCCTTTTATTTTTACACTAGATTTCTTTTTCAAGTTTGTTTAAGAAATTAAGCATATGTCGTATAGTTTTTTCGCAAGAATACTTCTAGTTCATCTATCTTTTCCAATAGTCCGTTTGCGTTCCATGTTAATATTTTAAGCAACTATTTCATATTCATACTTGAGTTCCTGTTTTGCTAATTTTATGCTCGATCTTGCTCAAATTTTCAAATATAAGTCTATTTGTTTTGCTTTGCTCCTCGAATTTCGCGAGAATTATAGAAAGAACTTGTGAGACTGGATCCGGAGTAATACCGCTATTCTTATTTCCTTGCGACGCGGCCTGCGCATACGATTGCCCGCCAGAAGATGACGGTTTTTTTTCAGACTTTTTCTTACACAACTTCTGTCTTTTCCTTGACAAGTTTTCTTTCTGTTGCTGCTCTCCCCGTATAAACTTTAGATTTTCCCTGTGGTTTCAGATTCGGGCGTAAGTTTTTTTTAATCCCATCGCAACTTTTTTGGGGGCTCTTTGGCCATTTCGCAGCCTCTATAGTTCACTGAGTGCTTCTCTCTGCAGTTTATACATGTCGCTGGAGCCTGTTTATCTAAGCTGCACTTTTCCGAAAGATGTTTACCGGCGTCAAGAATTTTAAAGCATTTAGATTGAAGATTATTCAGAATGTCTTTTTTGGTACACGAAGGGTGGAGACCTCTTGCTACAACACGCGCAATGGCCTTTCTAGATATAAAAAAGACAAATTTATTCAAAATTGATATCTAACATTTAAAATTTGGCCTAAATTTGAACTGAATTATGTGTATGGATATCATTCAGTATGAATTGCATTAATTAATAGTCTGCAGATTAAAGAAGAAATGGATGGCGTTTCTATATATTTTGTTTATAACAGCCGACTTTTGGCAGCGAGTTTTACGGCGACATATGTATGTAAATGCATGAAGAGTTTCAGATGAATATCGTTGGCGCATTTGTGTTAAAATGGTGTTAGAAGGGCACTCCCATTTTAGATAATTTCTTATATCTGAAATCATATCTTGATGGTGGAATGATTTCTGACAATGACGTGATATTTCGTCCGTGATATTTGCTTCAATTGGGTTAATTTTTCAATAAAATTTCCACTTAAAAGATACAGGGGAAAATTAACATGGATTTCATCCATTTAGACTCCAGCCTTAGTTTCTGTGGATGTTTTTGATCCGTACGTACACCATTTGATTGTATTCTGTTTAAGTTAATAATTCTCAGATTCTAGTCTCTTTCGTTGCTCAATATTATTATTCTTATATCACGTCTAGTGTGGGACAGGTTCTCATAGTTCCTGTTATGCAGATGCACACAGTTTTTGCACTTTTCTAAGTGCGATTAGTTGCATATGTTTTAACTGCCTTATTCTGGTGAAAAGGCAATACCGTATTTTCGGTAAGGTTCATCTTGAGTTGCAAGGATGTTCATATCAGATCTATCAATTTAAACCAACTGATTTTATGGGAGGCAGTATGTTCAGTTCATACAGTGCTCCCAATGACAATCCAATTAAAAAGTCTACAAATCTCTTATGTTTCACATTTTAATTGTCATAAAGTGTCTGACTGCACACTGTTCCAACTGCTTATACCCAAAGATAATAACGATGTCTCTGCGAGGCGTTGAGGTTTTGATTTATTTTTCAATTTATTTTTTTTAATTTTCTTTTAAAAATACATGTACTGTACGAGCTTTATTTTTGGTATTCTCTTTCAGGTTTCAATGAATGGCTACTTGGAATTTTCGGATCCTCCAGAGTATTTGCTGTATCCATTGCAGTTCCCCATAAAAGATTGGCCCAGAAAGAATGATCCTTCATTTATTGGCCCTTGGTTCTCTAAATGCCGTATTGGACGTATTTACCCAACTGATATTGATCAGAGGACCCCAGGAGTTTACTTTAGGTAAGTTGGTCATTTTGTATATACTTTTTAGGTACCTATTCTATTTATTAGTCGAGCAACAGTCTAGCTGAACAAATTCACATTAGTCTGTATTTTTTCTCAGAAAATGTAAATACGATTAGCTCTATCGCAGAAACAAAAACACTTTCAGAATATGACATAATTTCAATGGAACCGATGAATTCAATTTTATCAAACGTTATTACTGCAGCTTTGTATTTGTAGGTACATATAATAGATAGCTAGTTCACCTGAAATGGTTTTGTGTGATTAATAACTATCACGTTGCTGACAATGAAATCCATACATATTAAACATACCTATCTTATCGATCAAGAATTATCTATAACGTAGATAGGGGTTAAAATACAAAAGTGTTTTTGCAGGAAGGACTTTAAATAAGAATTATTAAACTATGCACAAAACAATGAAGATTTAATTCCTTTATTTTGTGAATATATTCAGAAAAACTTGTATTCTTACACGCCTAAGTTAAGTTCTAGCTCTGTTCATATGCAATCGTGAAAAAACACCAGATTACACAAAGCCCACAATGAAAAAAAATAACTAAATTATTATAATCAGTTAACATGATTAAAATTGTCAAAGGATAAAGCACAGACAGCGCGAAAACGAATTTCATTATAGTTTACCTTTTGCAATGGAAATTGTGGCACTGGGTATTTTTGAGTGTGTTCACATACTTAGATTTTTACTTGCACTTGTTTTCTTCGCAAACTATTATATTAGTCTAGTGCTGAAAATATCACACGCATTCTTCATTTACCACTCGGCTTAGGAGTTCTAATAGATAACCGTAATCCTGTAAATTGTTCATACATTTTGTTAAATTAGTTTAAATGTGATAATGTATGCCACCGCTGAGGTCAACCTCATTAGAGCTTTTGCAACCTCGAAGCTGAATTGAAAACAAAACATGGCCTTTATTATCAGTCAACTGAAATCTACCAGCCAAATGGCGCGGTGAACCTATTTTTCATGCAATCCATTCATTGTCAACATCGAATGTTTCCTAAAAACCACAGACAAATCACTATCATCATACCAAACCCATAGGGAGAATTTTCTGTGGTCTCCCCCCCTTTCATTCGCTATAATTGGACCATACCTTGTGATCCTGTATAAGTATACAATTGAGATAGATATGTAGATACACACAGCAGGATGCGCTTTGCCCTACTCTCATGATTTGGCTTCTGCATTTGACTTTATGTCTACTTCATGTTTACCTTCTATCCTACTAGGGTGTGTTAATTTCAATTCATAATTTGCAACATAGAGAAATAATGGAAATATACCCCTAAAAGTATATCTCTAATATTTAACCTGAAACGATGTCTGTCTGTCCGTTTCGCTGTCAAGTATGTGTACATAAACCGCTCAAAGGAGTTTCATGGAATTTTTCATAAATATTCTAGAACAAGGCTACTAATCTCAGCAAAGACTAAGCAAATGGAACTATGGTGGGCAGTTAGTACAGACTCCAAGCCCCTAATTAGGTATGTCTAACTATTATTCTCCTTGTTTTCTGAATGCTTACCTAGTTAGCGCTGTCAAAGATTCATACGGCCATTTTTTCCAGCAGCAGATGGATTTTTTTTTATTTAAATTCAAAGTGCAATGAAGGTAATTATTGCCCCAATTAAGGACAATTGCATTTTGGTTCATGAATGAAGGATAGGGTATAATACAATCCATTCTAAACATACTGTAATTACTATTTACTTTGTATTATAATTTTTATTTAACTAGAGGTTTTCCCTCGCATATGTTCCGTCAGTTAGTATCTTTACCCAGCATTAGTCCAGCTTAGCCACATCCACAGCTCAGTAACGTGCAACTGTCGACTAAAATTTATCCTTATTTCAATATGAGTTCCTCTGTGGTGGAGGTGAAAATATAATTTAATAAGTAGAATAATATGACAGGATGAAGTTTGCTGTGCACTCCGGTTGTAAAAGTTGTACAATAGAAGTCGGAGAGAATGAAAATTGAAATTGTCCTGCTGCAACGGATGCTGTGAGCAACTATGGATTTGCAATGGGTAGATACACATTTGTCAAGGATTGGAGAGTATTGCAGGTTGTTATTCAAAAACAAACAACTAAGTAGAGATTTATCATTTAGGTGGGTAAGGGAGATTGGAATTTCTGGGTTGTTTTAATTAAATTCATAAACATTGTGTAATCCAATTGAAGCGTAGACCAAATAGCTGATCAAATATGTTCAAAGTTGCATTGGCATTTGCAATTTTAATTTGTGTCTATTATGCTGGCTTTACATGTCTCTGCATTATACCGAATCAAACCATGACAAACATGTGTTTCGGCTAGAAAAACATGTATTTTTTTCCCAACATATCCATATTTTTGAAGTGAGAGTTATCATATATCGCAATTCAAAATTTCATCGTTCGATGGAAAAAAAGACAAAAGTGTAGTGTGACATAATATAAAAGAGAGATCAAGGAATTCTGCGATACTTATCAGTGGGTCTTGCAATGCAGTGGGTCCTAAGACCATCCTTTTACACTGCAGTCGTTAGATCCATACTTAAGTGTAGCAAATTAGTTTAGGTTTAGGTAAACCAATCTGCAACAAAAAAGCTCATTAAGACTAAGCTTATGGAATGTCAGACAGAATGTGCTGAGATTTTACGCAAATACATGGGTACCGTTGTTAGCATGGATAATACCACACTTTACTGAGACTTTCTAAGATAGATAGTTGCCGAAATCTCCTCTGAAGCGTTTGGACTTTTGAAATCAATCAGACTTCCAAATTACAGATGTTCTGGGAAGGACAATAGCCGCCCGAAAAGGTGCAATGAAGGCAATTTTATGTGACGATATTGCTATTTTCATTTTTAATAAGAACGATTACATAGAAATAAAATCGAAGTTTGTACATTGTATAGCACAAAGTTCACGGTTACAGGACAGCATTTCAAATGCTAGTAAAACGTTTGAATCAACTGAATCAATTCTTTTCAATGGGAGTGAATACACGAATGTTTTTAAATTTGTTCATTTTTAATGCTTGTGAATAATAAATCTTAGCAAGCAGCTAACCTAAGATGGACAGCTTTTTCATCGTAGGGTACAAAATAAAGAATATTCGTCAAGCGTGACTTCATTTGCAAATACATGGTTCCATTAGAATGAAGGTACTTTAAAGCTGTAACATACAAAAGCAGACAGGGCATTCTGCAGACTCTATCCTTGAATAATTTCTGAATTATTAAGTCGATTTTATTAATTTTTTTTTTTTGTTGGTTAAAGGATTTTCTTGGGAAGCCTCGAAATAGAATATTTTTTTCGGGCGCTCCGTCAGGACGTGATGATTTTTTTTGGATGTCTAGGTTTTCGAACCATTGGACGTACTGACAAATTCGGGTGGATTGCCTTGGTATTTTCAAATTGCACATTCAGTAGTCACGTGCTTAATATTCTGTAATACGTCACCACAATCGCATTATGATGATTTGGTGAGAAGTGTTAGGAAAAGATATTTGCGGGGTACAATCATACCTTCTGATCAAAAAGTACCCGGAATTTCCCATTCAAATAAACCGAGCTTGAGATATTGTCAAAAGCTTTTTTTTTTTAGGTTGGTACATCTGTCATCTGGCGCTCAAATATCTGTTTGAGCGCCATTTGTCGGGATTTTGTGCGTGGTAGCTTTGTAAACAAGTGCTGAATTTGTTGCAGAAACATCATCGCATTGATGTCGCTAAAAAAATGCTCCCTAAGGGCCAAAATATTATCGATGACATCATTACTGGTGACGAGACAAGGGTCTATGAATATGACATCGAAAATAACCAACAATCATTGCAATGGCGCTTCTCAGACGAGCCAAAACCCAAAAAACCACGACAGAGTCGATCCAAAATCAAGGCTTTTTTGACCGTTTACCCTGATTGCCATGGTGTGGTCCACTCCGAATTTCTTACGCCAAGCCATACAGTACATAAGGAGTATTACGTGAGCGTATTAAAGAGTTTGAGGGGAAATGTTCGTAGCAAGAGGCCAGAATTGTAGAGAAACAACTTGACAACGCACCGGCTCACATATCTCATCTTGTATGCGACACTATTTGATCAAAAACAACGTTCATACCGTTCCGGAAGCTCCGTATTCACCTGACATGGCTCCTTGTGACTTTTTCCTATTCCCACGACTCAAGTTACCACTTCGTGGAAAGCGTTTTGAGACGTTTGGGGCGATAAAGGAGAATTCGCAGAAGGTGCTGAAAGCGATTTCAAAATCGGCCTAAGGAAAGTCTTTTGAAGATTTGAGGAATCGTTGGAATATGTGTATTGTTTGCAATGGAGATTAATTTGAAGGGAATCAAATGAATATCGATGAATAATTGAACCGTTTTCGTTTTATTGAAGAATTCCGGGTACTTTTTGATCAGTAGGTATAGACTTGGTGTATTATGAAAATCAGCTTTGTGGTAGTTCTACAATAGTCAACCTAACAGTTGCAATCCCACTTTAGATGGGCACACAGCTACTTATTTCCTTAAAAATAGTAGCGAAATTGTCAAAGCCAACCCTAAGTATTCCATTAGACTACTGAATTTCCCATATAAAACACAGTGGAGTATATTAACTTGATAAGATAATTGTTATCCTGGCTGGCAGTCAGTGTTGGTATTTGACATAAAAGTTGAAGAGTTTGATACGTATTTTGCGATTTTCGCAAAAAAATTCAATCTAACTTGTGTGCTTAGGTATAGTTAAATTGGAGTTTTCTAATTAAATATATAATTTTTTTTTATTTGCAGAATGGAACGAGATTTGATGATGCGTACAGACAGATTTGGAGTTGAAGTACGCGAACGTGTTATGTGGGATATTCGTGATGGTGTAGTTGGAGCTGATACTTTCATTCCCAAGCACGTAGTCATTGTGACATGGAAGAATGTGTCATTTTCTGGTGGTATCGATAATTCTTTGTATAGGGTGAGTTTCTGTTTAAATCTGATTGAGGTATTATTCTTAGTTATGAGTTTAGAATGTTAAACATAATGACATGACATGACATTTATTTTTATTTTTTTTAACCGTTAAAATAAAAACAATTTTCTAAAATTTGGTACGCCATAATCTTGTATAAGTCAAATATAATTCAAATATTGATTTCGAACAAAATTGAGAGACTCAAAGAGAGGAATAGTAAATTTTCAGAAACCGGTTAATATGCAAAATACCGTTAAAAGTATTTTTTAGAAAAGACTGGCACACCATCTGGTATGTACATACATATATACCCTTCACAAATATATTTTCGAGAAAGTCGATTTGTAAAAAAAATCATCCATTAGTAATGTACCGTTAATTTTAGGGTTGGGATGAAAATTTCGCCTCGAATTGTAACCTTACTGATCCTAGATATGAAGTTTGAAGAAAATCCGTCCAGTCTAATGTCAAGTTTGATCAAAATCTCTTTATCGAACATTTTCAGGAAACCAATATGTGCATGAAAAAAGAAGATCATTTTCAGTGAAACTTTATGAATTTAATCATGAATTTCATGTTAGGTACATGGTTATCATTAATAGAAATATGTACCTACCTTTCACGTATGCAATTTGCCATGTTCCTATGTATCCTACAGGTATTCATTTTACAAGTCTTACGATGCATAAGAGAGAACCGGTAACCTGTGGGTATCAACGAACTACCGCTTTAGGCTTTGAAATAATTTCACAGCAGCAAGGATTCGTTGTAGAGAATATTTTAAGATACATATAAGAACGTTGGTTAAATATGTCGCCTAAATGTAGAAGCGCTCATTCACGTACAAATGTTCGACTTTATTCCAAAATCCAAGAAGCGATGTAGTACGAATATTTGTATATCCCTTTCCTTTGATATACAAATCAGACCTGAATGTTAAATCAAATAATATTTGAAATTAAGTTAACTTTGTTATTGATTTCAATAGTACATACATATCGTTGTAGTTTTACTTAATCAGCGGGTCCCCGAATCACTATCGATAAGTTAGGAATTTATCATTTATAATAGAATTTTTAAAATTTTATCAATTTTGAAATTTGGGGATGTCCGGAACGATTTCGAAAATTGATAAAGGCAATTTTTCAGGGTGGTTTTAGGGTAGGTATACGTAAAAAAGTTAAGTTTCAGAGAACTGACCAGCACCAGATAATGTAATTGAAGAAAGATTGTCATTCTTTGTTTCTCAAATTGTAAGAAACCTGAAGGCTGAACAACAAAATCATAAAGTGAACAACCGTCGACATTATTGAACTTAAAATATTAAAAAGATTCTCTAGCCTATACCTATCGACATTTTTTTGTCTTCTATGGAATTATTCCTTAGAGAATATTATACAACTCGCCATTTCTTATATCTTCAGGAGTGTCCAGGCGCATTTAACATTAAACTTTAATATTGAAAATTACTACCGAAATTCTGAGTCGGTGGTCGCAACTTTAAGAGCGCTTACTCCAATTTTTATTAAAATATAGTAGATAAATTGTATTCGCTATTCACTATTGAATGTTCCTGTGCCAATGAGATAACGCACTGGTCGAAGTACCGAAAATATCGCAGACGTTCAGTTCAAAATGAGTTAAATCAGTCGATTCCACGCCGTTCACAGGAATTGGGAATCTCTCAGTCCACATTGTGGCGAATTTTGCGTAAAAACCTTGGCCTACACCCGTACAAGATCAAAGTAACTCAAGAACTGAAGTCTCTTGATCATTTGAAGAGCCAAAACTTCTCCGATTGGGTTTTGCAAAAGTTTGAAGAAAATCCTGAATTTCATCGAAAAATCATCTTCAGCGGTGAAGCTCATTTTTGGTTTAATGGAGGAGCTCAGGAACAATACCGAACGCGGAATTGCGAACGTTCCGGTCGATATGTGTGGAAGAGTGGTAGAAAATTGGCTCCAAAGAATCGATCGCTGTAAACCTGCTCGCGGTGGTCATATGAATGAGAACGAACTCAACATGTGTACTAAATAAATACAAAATTGTTATGTCCTTATTGAAAAACCTTTTATATCTAGGTGCACTACATTGATAGCATAAGTCCACCTTATTATATTTTGAAACTGTTAGATGTATTAAGTTGTCTGAATATTTTGACTTAGTGCTTAAAAAAATTCAGGAGATTTGAAATATTGTTTTTTTTTTATATTTTTATTGTACATACGTACATATGTAATGATTTGTTGGCACCAGTTGTACTCACGCGTCAGAAAAGTTTAGTTTAAGACTTCTGACAAATATCAAAATTACGCGTCAGTAAAAGTTTGCACGTGCATTGGCACGTCAATACTCACTGGCGTCAGCAAAGCATTGTATCTGTAAAGCCGCCTTTTTGTGTAGAAATTATCTTGAGGAACAGAACTTCTATTTGAGATAAAATTGTTTTTTTTTTTTTTAAATGCTCTAGCATTTTATGTTCCAAGAAAGATTTCAAGTAGCAATTAAAGACCATCAACAAATGCAAATCATTCTTGCAGTTTCTGTATGCTGTGTCATTAAAATACACTTCAGAGTGTATTTCAATTCCTCGTGGTAGTTTGATTTAAGTTGTAAAGATAATTTTATTTTTAATTCTCTTATGATGGATAAAACTTAACCCGTAGAGCAACTTTAAATAGTTGTATCCCTATTTCACAGTCGAAAACTCCATCATCTTCGTGATTACCACTCATATTCAGTATCTCTTTGCTGTTTTTTTTTACTGTAACAAAAAAGTTTTCAAAACATAATTTTAGTTCAAATTCATCGTCATCTTTCAATGCAAAATTAATCCCAGACTGGAGCACACTTCTTGACCTTAATTCTTAACCTTTCCTTGAGTTTAACAGAAGGGAGATGAATAACCTTGATAGTGTAACAAAAGACCGCCTTTTATGGTCCTCATTGAAGTAAATTTGTTCATAGGAAACTCTAGATTAGCTCAATGATAATAGTAAAATGCTACTTCCCTTTTTATATGAGATAACTACTCGTATTTGTATGGAATGTGGTCACTTTAAAAAGGGACCGGACTCCATTATTGATCGGAAAGAGTTCTAATTTTTTTTTCATTTTACTTTTTTTTTATTTCCTTACAGACAAATACTTTCCAGATAGTCCTTGCTACAGATGAAGTCTACACCTATGCCATTTTCAATTACGCCACAATTAATTGGTCATCACATACTGAGGCGGGTGGCGATACTACAACCGGAGAGGGCGGTGTTCCTGCATATGTAAGTACAATTTATCGATGTAATTAATCTGACGACATTCTTGGTTTAATATCGGTTGGTATAGAACCTGAGTAGAGTGGCTGAATCCTTTCAAAATTAATTTTCTACTAAATGGCTTCCAGTTACCGTTCGTCTTTTTGTCTCTATATTGATGCATGCCCAATGAAAACTTGTCTAACGACAGAGATAGCAAAAAAGGACGATGTACTCATAAAATGAGAAGTTGTGATGATAAAGAAAACTTTCCTTTTGAATTTATTTTCGGAAAATTAATGACCGCACATCAGCAGAGACGAGGAAAAAAGGACATTTTTTGGGTTTTCTTTTTTGTGTCGGTTATCATTTGCAGCTTTATTTTCCATCTTTCATTTGGGATTTGTCGAACAGGAAAAAAGTTTTGCAACCAAAAAAATAATAGACACTGCTGCTGGAGCAAACAGATGATGCAATCTGGCATAGAATGCATCCACCACACGTATAATAAATTATAATTTACAACATTTTACGTCCAAACCGAACAAAATTATATAAATAAGGATAGATTGAAATAGATGCCCCGTTCATTACTTTGACCATGGGCTTAGTTCCAGCTGTTTGTGGTCATAATTTTATGCGTCATTCTTTAAAACCAGACAGGTTTTACTAAGAAATTCAATTTATGGAATTTTTAATTTCATTAACCATTTTTCTTGGTAATGACCGTCGTCCATGGTGTCGTACGGTCCCACACTTCAATTAGCTAGCAGGCAAGGTCTAGTGAGGAAATAATTCATATTTAGCAGGGTAGATGTATACTACTGGGTGGGGTAGATGGGTAGTCCCTTATTCCGGCTTGCTGTTAATATTCATTTCGTGAAATGATTAAGGACGAAATTCAGAGGTTTTTTTTTCCTCCTCGTGGCACTTGAATAATAAATCGTCTGGAAGGTGAAATATGTAACCATCGTTAAAAAAATTGCTGGAGTCCTTGTAATGAAGGCTATGAGAATTTATGGAAGAGAAGATATAATGAAAAAACTTTGGACTAATAATGATCCTAGAAGGGTGATGTATTTCATTAGGGGTGTTGAGGACTTATTGCTAGGCATATTTGAAGGTTATAAAGAATATCGAGCTCCAAGGAAAGGTAGCTGGTCACTTACTCTCCTGGCCAAATTATTTTCTATCCTATGCACTTTTCTGCTGCTTTGAAGGTGACTCATTTGAAGATTTGGGAATTCACAGAGCAAGTGCTTAATCGGTTTCGTCTAGTCTGCGCCCATTGAGCTTATAGCAAAATCTGTTAAAGAAATGTGAATATGGTTCCCCTATTTGGTTCATTTAATTTTGACCATAAGCTTTAGAATGTATCAGAGTCACCCCAATACCCCAACACCCCGATTTTGATTGGATATTTTTTTATGTATATATGAGCGCTTTCTATACTTTGCTGGTTTATCTACCCTTCAGTTTCATTTTATGCCACTATGTCCAGCTTGATGTCATATAGGATGTTCAAGAATTTGCAAATTGTATTTCAAGACAAAGTGGGTTATTCTGTTTTCCCTTTCAAAACTTAAAATGTTAATTAGAATGATTACAATGTAAAATCCACTTAATGTACGTTAATATTTTTAAATTTAATTATGTCCACATTAAGATTAATCTCTCTAAGCCTTTGCTTTTCACTGTCAAACTATAATGCACCACTTTTATAGGATCTGAAGCTATTTGGCGTAAAAGAAAACACATCCGATGTGAAAAAGTTCCAGGCATAACAAAAATGCTTCTAGGAGGCTGTAATTAACAATGGAAACATTATTACTCGCCACAAAGCGGAGTCCATGATCTATCAATCGTCCATGAAGGTGTCAATATACATTTTAATAGACCTGTCTTATACACGAATCATGAAAATACCCACACCATTTACTCCCAGACTGCTCATTTAATCATGACATTGGCCTAATTTCTATTATGTCCGCTTATCTGCAAAAAAAAAAAAAAAAAACAGACAGTCACTGTTACTACTGGACGCGATTATTTATTAATGTCATGTATAATATTTTTATTTATTTTATCAGGTTGGATTTAATGCTGGTAATGGAACCCAGTCCTATGAATATAAACCCTACAGCCAGGCGATGGTTATTCGCGACTTAACCAGTCGTGGGTGGGGTAATGGATTTCCGGGGCGACATTTGTTCAGAATAGATGAACGGATATTAATTGGATCATGTAACAAAGACATTGGTAAGTCTCTTTTGTTTTCATTTAAATATAGATAATCCTGGATTAACACGGTAGTTGAAGATTCCAGAATAATTACTCCGTATATTAAATTGAGGTCAGCAACTAAACAAATATATGCGGCATCAATACATAAAAGAATTTAAAAAAAAAAAGTTTAAATATATTTTTATATATCTACCTACTTTACATTCTTCAATATAAATATGAAATGACATAAAAACAATTGGCTCATAAAAATCTGTCAAATTTCTGTGGCCTATTTCTCGATCTTGTCCTTCGAAGTTCCTCTCCCTAAAACAACAAATGGTTCAGGACCCAATAATATGGGATCTGATTTTTTACTTGCACCTGTGTATATACATACATAACTGCAAATTTTCGATCTCGAGATTTTGATCAAACTTACTATGATAGAGAAACTCAATAAAGTGGGTCTGTCAATTCTGTCTGTTTGCCTGCTTGTACGCACGACTGCAGCCTAATCGGCTAGATGGATTTTCTTCAAATTTCATATCTTGGGTCTATGGGATCACAGTTCGAAGTGAAATTGGAGTTTTCATTCTGACCGCAAAACTAATGGCCGATTTTGATAAAAATTGATTTTCTCGAAAACGGTTTTACCTCGTGCAGCAGAGTCTCTATCTTGGATTGATATACTTTTAAAGATTTAGTCACCAAACTAAGATGAAGTGCATTGGACTGCTTTTGAGCCTGAATTCTTGAGGCAAACTAACCTTTTTCTCCCCACATCAATTCATTTCAAGATTAAGATAGATAAATTAAATTTCCCCAAGAAAATATCTACTCGTACTTGTGCTCTGCCGTCCATCATAGACCAATCTTATGTAAAGAGATAGCTTAGTTCATACCATTTAGTATCGCCGTGGAAATAAATTGCCGTGGATATTGCGGCCTTCTTTATAAAGTTAAAGTAGTGTTTTTCTCACCTTTACATTCCGAAACATGTCAACTATACAATATGCATTTTTTTGTGACTAGGATAATGGGTCCCACTATCACCGTTCCCGACATACTACCTTATTCTGGATCTATTCTATTCAACTTAATAATTTCAAAATAGTTCGGCATCCTAGATACTTACCTGGATACATTGATTTCTGTTCCTCTTTCTAGTAAATATCTAACTTTTCTGTGTTAATGGAAAAACACTGTTCTTGATACCGCTGCTCTACCACTTATGATATTTGTAGTGACCTCTTTCTTCTGCATAACCAAGTCAATAACAAAGATGTTCCACAGAATAAGCGGAAGAAATCATCAATCCCTGCTAACTCTACCAGCATACCATGAATTAATTCACCTTGGAGGTTGATAGAGACTCCAGCTAGATCCCCTCTTCTAGTAAAGCAGTTGATATTCTTGTCCTTAATAGTTGTTAGAACTATCATTATAAGCTTTGACGATCAAATATTATAAGCTTTGGTGATATAAGAGTATAAGATCGCAGTTCTTTAACAGTAAGCAGCCTTGTGAAAGTTTGTCCCGTATGAAATAATCGCTTGCTGTCATTGACCAAAAAATTTAATTTTAAAAACATTACTAGTTAAAGTTTTATATTAAATACAAATTGCATGATAACCAATCGAGGAAATTCTGTACTTTTTCAGATGCATCACATCTTCCACTGACATTTGCCCCTGAATCTGGTAACATGTTGGGTGGTACTGTTGTCAACATCACTGGACCGTGTTTTGATCCAAATGTTCGAGTGCTCTGTCACTTTGATACCGAAGATGTTCTCGGCCATTTTATTGATACAAATCGTGTAATTTGTGTACAACCATTCTTGAAGGCACAGGGATACATTCGATTTGAAATTTCTGTCGGAAATCAGAGATTCAAATGGAGGGGAAAGTATTTTGTTGGTAAGCTAGAAAGATGGTTGTCTTTAAATAAAATGATGAATATTTCTTTAATTTAGAAACACCTGCTACCGCTATTGAGAAGATTTTCTTTGAAACCGATGCCGTCCAAAAGAAGAATGCCAAGGAAATCAAAATTTCATGGAACAAATACAATTTGACAACCAACTGGAATGCTAATATTCAGATCTCTTTGTGGGGATATAGGGAAACTACAATTTAGTAAGTTATTAATTTTCCTGTAAAATTTGTTACAGCTGCATAAAACTAAAATTTAATTAACTTATTTACAGCCCACAATTGGAATATATTGACATGCTTGAGGCAGGCATAACCAATACAGGTTCTTATACAATATCGCCGGCTAACTATAAAACCCGGTGGAATTCAAATAATGACATGCAATTCGGCTTCTTGCATATTAACTTAACCGACCCTCAGCAGTACTCAGGCTTAACAATTAGTCCGTAAGTAATGAAAATGAGTTCATTCTTTTTCCCCATCATTATATACACATAAACATATACCACATAAATCATAAACACAAAGGATTCATCTTGCTGGGCTTCAATTAAAAGAATGGAGAACAATGAAAAAATTTTTTTTTTTTTTTTTCAAATTAACCTAGTTCTTTGGCTTTACCCCGGCCTTAAATGATATCTACTTCCGACGGCGCAAAAACTTTTCATAATGAAAATGAATTTCAAAGGTAAAAATTTTATCTGTGAGATTTCAATAGCCATTTCAGAGGACAATAGCCGTGGGACATATCTGAATACAAATTATATCTACCTGCCAAAAGCGATTTAATTATTAATGGATACTACATATATTTGACGTAATTCAAAGGACATCGCTAAATAGGTTTTATCCTCAGGAAAAAAGTTTTCAATCAATTTAAAATGAGTAGAGTTTGGGTATTTTGAGAAGATTTCGATGTGTGTGTATGTCCTTGCAGAGGTAATGCGCAATTTCATAGAACGAAGACTTAAAAAGTTTCGCTTGTTTCAGAAAAGTTTATCATTTCGAACATATGTGAGAGATTTAAAATGGTTGTTTGTGTATCTTTGTTGAAAATTATCGAAGGACCTTGTCGGAACTTAAAGTCTTTTAGGTTTTGAAGATGAAACTGTTGTTTAGTTTGAATTTTAATTGAATTTGAAATAAAATGCTTGATGATGTACGCAGTAGGAAAAGTGAACTGTCAAAAACTTTTGAAATTGTTTTAAAACTATTTAATTGTTGTAAATTATTTGTATGATATTTAATGACAAATCATGAACGATTGATTATTGTCTGACTAATGAGGGCTGATGGGAAATGCAAATAATGAAGTGGAAGACATGCGACGAATGAAGTGGAACTTTCCAATTCTTTCGGCTTGAAAACCGTTGTCAGTATCTGGCGTCAAGATACATTTTTGGGATATAAATATTGGCCAGGTAATTGAAAAGCGATACCAATCCTAATTTTTCTCTAGCAACCTCCCTATGGTATTTTTTCAGACTAGGTAATTGGTCCCAATTCGGTATTTTGCTCCCCAACTTGAGGAAAATAATTTTTTTTTTAACTTGTTGTTCTAAGTTACTACGTTTGTTTCTTTCCAGGATGTACTTCAATTTCACAAAATGGCTTCTACTATCCGCAACTTTCTCAAAATCGAATAGCTCATATCACCCGAGAGATAAAGATAAATCGATTAATGGTATCTGCAAGGGAATCGGTTGAACCGTTTATGCTTACATAGCTTTGTTCATTGGATACCAGTTAGTCATTTGGTCATTTTGTCATTTATACTCGTATATCTTTATTAATACGTATATCCGAAACCCCTGCAATTTTACAAAATGATTTCTTTTGGGCACATGGATAAGGGTCTTATGAAATTCTAACTCTAAACTCCAAACCATATAACAGCTTATCCGATTTGAATGTATGTTAAAATATTTTTAGTAGATTATTTGGAAAATAGCGGCCAAAATGCGTGTTTTGGCTATCTAAGTATTTTACAAAAAAAAAATGTTCAGGCAAGAAATTATCTACAATTTGTTTCATCACAATTTTTTTGATTTGAGTCCTGGTTCGTTAGTTGGTTGGTTTTAGGGGGTGAGCTTATGTTCTTCACATAGGCCTCCATTGGGCCCGTTGTGTTCCCCTAGTCTGTCGAATAGTACTGTGATGTGAGAAATGTGTGTTGTGAGAGGGGATGTGGGTATTGGGATCATGGTGAGTATTAAAAGGAGACTATATCATATAATGATCGTCTAGCGAACTCCAATATATTACCGATTCCTTTCTTACTGAGGTGTGTTAGATCCGGTATCCTTGGGGATCCCATTATCTTCAGTCTTAACCTCGCTGTTGCAGGGCAGTGGCAGAGGAAGTGTAAAATCTTCCTCCTCCTTACCCTCACAGCTAGCCCGAGTCTGGGCGAATGTTTATTGAGATTGATGTGCCCTATTAAAAGTCCCACCATCAATCTCAACTGTGTTCTGCTTGAGTTGGAAGCTCTTTTTAGTGTGTTGTTACTCAATTCTATTACAATAGATCTGGTCACTTTACACGTCTCTAGATTAGTCTAGTAGTTATGAAACTCCTGTCGTATCTTCTCATTGATTATCGTTTTAATAGTTGTCAAAGGGACTGTTGACTTTTCAGGATTCAGTTCTATGTTACTTGCTCCTTTCCTTGCCAGTTCATCTGCATTTTCGTTACACGGTACACCTTCAGTACGGCTTCTATTTACTTCTCCTCGTAATACGATATATCGATATGCGAGTACTTTGCTGAGTTTTTTTTTTTTATTAGAAATTCGATTTACGTCGTTTTCGTAAAATCAAAGTAACCAGGTTAGATTAATTAAGAAATATTCTTTTTCGTATATTTATCATATGAAAGAAATATATACCAAATGAAAGGTAACGATGAGATTTCAAAAATATATAGTGCCGTTATTTGTACTTCATGAGATTTCTAGAAAAGTTCCAAAAATTGCCAAAAAAAGGTATGTCCGCCCCCTCCTCCTTACAAATCTTTGAAACTGCTGAACCGACAAATTTTGAACAATTAGTGAGTATAAACTATTCTGATCTTGATACATGTAAAAGTTTTCGAAAACTTATACAAATGTGAGAGATACCGTCCTCCATATTGTTATGACCACACTACCTATAATTCAGTAGCTTTCTAGTTTACCACGTACACTTCACAGAGATGGATTCGTTTCTTCGATCTGCATGTAGAATTTGCAGAGTGAATTCAAAGACTCTGATGTTTTTCTAGAACTGATAACTGATTATTTTAATTGGGAGCTTGGTTTTTTTACTTAAATTTTTAATACCGTTTAAACTATGTGCGATACAAGATTGAAAATTGAGTATTTTTATCAAGCAATATTCGTATTGAGTTAAGTGCATATGCTTCTTTCATATTTTAAAACTTTTAACGCATTCATGTTGCACCCTTTTCCACACTCTGGTCTTCTTCTTTACTAGTCTTCCTTTCTATGATTACCTTAATTACTTTGTGTGCTATTATTTTAATAACTTCTACATCTTTCGTAGACTTTCTAAGGACCGTACATTCATTCATCCAAGTTGGAATTTCTGCTGACAGTCAGCAGCTGCGACTGACATGATGTAAACAAAAGAGAACTTAACCTACAATAGCTTGATGTAGGTCCACACACTCGTACATTCCTCCCATAAAAAAAACAAAAAAAAAACAAAGGATCCCTTAATCTGTTTTTTTTTATGTATTCCAATGGCTTCCCTTTCATTTTTTTTCCATTTGTCCAATTTAGTTCTCAAAAAATAATTCAATTAGGATCGTAAGGCTTTGGGAAAGTCTCATTATGAATACCAAGAATACGAACTGACGGGTCAAAAAAAAAGGGTTACCCAAGGGTTAAAAAAAGGATTTTATTCAAAAAAAATATACATGGAAATATATATATGTAAGTATTGTCCCTTTTTGAGAATGTGTTTGAACGATTTGGAAAACGATTTAATAAAAGCTGACATCGTCCTGTATTCTTACGCAAAGCTTCCATTCAATGAACAAAATGCGGGAGCATGCAAAAATGATAAATGAAATTCATAATGATGAAAATAAATACGGAATCTGGCCATTTCATGAATGATTTAAATTAAATATAGTGGGCACATCTAGAAATATCGTTTTTATGACATCCTTACAAGGCTAATTTTAACCAGCATATTTGTGCTCATAGCCAAATTCAAATGGAAAGATCTCGCAGTTTTAAAAATATTTCGCTTCCTCAAATGAGAGGGGAACAAAACAAATTTCATAAATTCCAATCTAATCCTTTGAATCAAAATAATCAAACACATACGATGATGGTGGTATGTGTACATGTGTGTTCAAGGAATTTCATTGAAACATTCTACCCCTCCTTCGTACTCAACAAAAGAAATTCCAAAGCTTATTGTAATATATGATTTTCTACTTCTTCTAATTAGGGTTCTGTGGTCAAGACCAATACCACTTGCATGGTACTTTGCACCACAGTGGGAACAAAAACACGGCTTACTATGGCCACGGGCATTATGTGATAACTGGATTCGCACAGACCGATATTTGAGGTAAGTCAATCCCCTGCACTAGAGCAATCAAAACTGATTAAAATTCCTTATTAGAAATTTCGCTGCCGGTTTACCTTTGTGTCCATGCACTCTGGAGCATGCACTCTACGATAAAGGGCGCTATATGCCAGACCAGGACTGTGATAAGGACTCGAATCCAACTTGTTACAGACACAAGGGTGCAATTCATTGTGTCATGAGTGGAACACCAACGTAGGTTTAAACTTAAAATTAACCCCAGTTGGATGCATTAATTTATTCCACTTAATTTTCCACCCCAAACCTTATAGTGACCAAGGAGCAGAGCAACAATGTTGTTATGACCGTTACGGTAACCTCATGTTGTCATATGATCAAATGTGGGGCTCACGACCGAGACGTAATCATAACATGGGCAAAATGCCCTGGAACGAGGCTAGCAAGGTGCCAACTTTGTCATCGTGGTTCCATGACATGCGACCTTTTTATTCCTGTTGCCTATGGCAGGAGGAGCAGGCAGTGGGATGTGAAACTTATCGCTTTGAAAGGCGTCCTTCGCAGGATTGTGTCGCATATCAAGCGCCTGGAGTGGCTGGAGTGTTCGGCGATCCACATTTTATAACATTTGATGGTACGCAATACACCTTCAATGGATTGGGTGAATTTGTCCTGGTCAAAGGAGCCAACCACGACGAGAAGTTCGAGGTACAAGGACGATTCGAACAGATGCCAAAGAATCAGTACGGCGCAGTCATGGCCACTCAACTCACAGCGGTTGCTATGAGGGGCAATACTTCGACAATAATTGAAGTTCGAATTCGTCCAAAACATGCTCAGTGGCGATACCGTTTGGATGTGTTTGCTGATGGCAATAAGATCTACTTTGACCGCCCCAGTTTGAAATTCCAGCACTTTCATGGCGTAACTGTGTATACTCCAACTTATATTTTGAATCAGTCTGAGGTTGTTGTCATGTTCTCATCTGGTGTCGGCGTGGAAGTTATTGAAAATCAAGGATATATGACTGGCAGAGTTTATCTGCCATGGGGTTACATAGTATGTCTATTGTCATTTCTTTGTGTTTCGTTTCTAATCGTTTCTTTTAGAACAAAACCGGCGGTCTTTTTGGTAATTGGAGTTTCGATCCGCAGGATGACTTTACACTGCCCGATGGTAGGGTGCTCAATTTGAATGTCAATAACCTCGAAGCGATTCAAAAGGAATTCGGTCTAAAATGGGTCCTGTATGACAGGGATACTCCTGGAGTTGGTGCAGCTCTGTTCAATAGAGCATTTGGACGAACTGCAAGCTATTACACGAATACGTCATTCGTACCGAACTACATAGCAGAACCACGTGACTTCTTGCCCTCGAATCGGACTCATGATGTGAACGAGGCCAGCCATCTATGTGGCGAGAGTTATCAGTGTCGCTACGACTATGGAATGACACTCAATAGAGACTTGGCGCATTTCACGAAGAATTACTATGACAGTTTAATTAACATTCAGACACTCAATGCACAGTAAGTCCAGTTAGCGGAGTGTGTCATTCCTGGAGATAACGAGAATTTCTCTTTTTTTTAGTCGCGTGGTATCCTGTGGTGTCCTGGAAACTCCACGTTTCGGTAGAAAACTTAGTTTTGACTTTACGCCTGGAGCGAAGGTGGCATTCGAGTGTAATGAGGGCTTCGTTCTCATGGGTGATCAAAGGCGAGAGTGTACCTCAAATGGTCTGTGGAATTTACCAGAGTATGGATACACCGAGTGCTTACGTAAGTTTTTTCTTTATTTGTTTCTTGTTTTTAATGTTAAAGTCATCTGCACGTGACAGAAATATGGTCATGTAAAAGTGACAAGCTGTCTGAGCGTGGGGTTTCTGTTTTGGTGAGTGGTTGTTCTGTGGCTTTGGAGTTGTCCACTTTTAAAATTAAATATAAAATATTTTATTTTGAAATGAGCGCAAGTGAATTTTATTCTCAAGCAAAATAGTGCACAGGTTGTCTGGAAAAGCACTTGAAATAATTTGCAACCAAAAATACAATTATATGTATCATATTTCAAAATCTGTGCATGATATGATGGAGATATGACCCTGCACATCTTATAACCATTCAATCAGCACTATGTTAAATGTTAGGGATATTCAAACAAAATTATCTGCACACAAGGCTAACTTCACAACTGAACGCTGCTTAAACTGAAACTAAATTTCTTTCAAATCTGTTTGATGGTTCTTGAAGTAGGAGTGTGAGAAAGACGAAAGGGACAGACAGCCCGAGAGACGGACAAGACAGATACAGAACGAAAAGTGTTTGTTCTGACCTGAAATTTAAAGATAATTAGCGAAGATTACTTAATTAAATAAATCTAAAATAAAATTCAAAGAGATAAACTTATCCTAATCTTATTGAAATCGATCAAGCCATGTAGGTTGCAGAAAAACGTACCACCAGCTATTTTCATATTTTAGAAATTACTGATTCCTGATATCTCATGGTACTTGGTAGATTTTAAACAAATGTCGTGTGTTGTTGAGTTTTTTGGATAACCACATAGCCAGTGAGTCCCGGGACGATCATCAGATGAATCATTTGAACATATGAAATAAAAAGTGGCCCCTGCCTTAAAACTCATATTACTGGAAAACATAACTTATTTCATTTTACTTCATACAGCGCTACTGTTCGGAGTGGACATGAGTTTCAACCAAAAAGCATCTCCAGTCAGATCAGTCTTGTGCTAGCCGCACCCGAAGTTAGCTGTGGTCCCTCTCTACTTGTGTGCGCCGACTTAGGTGAAGTCTTCCTTTACCGTCCCTATGGGATGGATTCGAAAATGATGAATTCGAAACCCTTCTGACTAGGTCGATGGGGACCAAAAATCAAAAAATATTGTTTTGTAAACAACCAATGGTCTTATAAAAATTACCTTAGCTGTCCGCGAGAAGGTTTCGCTACTCAATTGCCTTCTTAGTCCAAAGAGGCAGCGGTTGGAAAGTATTTTTTCGCTTGATCTCTAAGCTGGTGTCGTTCGAATTTACAACGGATTCTACGTGGAAAAACTCCGTAACTACCCTCAAAATTATAGCTTTCTATTGTGACGTTATGTCCAAGTCGCCGATGTTGAATGTCCTTTTATATGACAGCATATATTTTGTTATATCCTTGTTAACCGCTAAGCCCATTTTCGCCGCTTATCTTTCAATACTCACGAACCAATTCCAACTATGTCAATGTGGTCAGCGTACGCAAGTAGTTGTACAGATATTTGAAAAATCGGTAGTCCGGGAATTTTATACAATCATTTCAAGAAATCACATGACAGTGCGTTACTGATTGGTATGGATTCATTCAAAGATTGAAAAGGATTCAACAAGACTTTCTTATAAGAGTAACTAATTATTTTCTCTTAAATCTTCTGCATTTACCAGAATGGCACCCATTTTGATGAACAGTCTTCGAAACAAAAGAGTTAGCTGGCCATAGAATATAAGTTATCAATATATTTTTGACCATTTGTAAAGTCTATGATTAATGTAGAAGGGTGAATCTTGATTAATGTCCATCATACAGGGTAATAAACTCCAATATTAGGTCTGTTTCTTTGCCCGAAAATAGGATCACGAAATCACACGAACTAGCTCATTGTCCATTCCTTTGATTGTCATTGATCTCAGAATTGACGAATATATGTCAAATTATCAACTTTCCCTCCTGCAGGAATTATAGCACACGAAAAACTATCAAAAATATCATTTGTCAGTCAGTTTTCATACATTTTATTTTCTTTTGCACTATTTGAAAATACGAGTAGTTTCTTTGATTTTATACTCGTATTTTCCGTATTGGAATTTTCCACGCTATGTGATTAAATATCTATTCAGACATATTGATTTTTTAAGCCCGAAAAGAGAAGAAACAGGTCTATTGTTCTGTAAGAATCAGTTGTCAGACTTTCCATAAAAATGATACAATACGAGTAGTTCCCTAAATCACAACACAACCAACTCTGTGGCGTTGCTTAAAATTGCCATTCATTACTTAGGTCGTGAAAGTAATTGTTAAAACACGCAAACTGTCTAAATTAAAATATTTTGTATCCAAAAATAAAGGGTTTTTCAATAAGGACATAACAATTTTGTATTTAAAAAAAACACAGAATAATTGAGGTATCGGGCTGAAATTTATTTCAGGTATAGCACACATGTTAAGTTTAAGTATAGAATTCGAACTCGTTCATATGACCGCCGCGATCACGTTTGCACCGATCGATTTTTTGGAGCCAATTTTCCACCACTATTCCACACATATCGACCGGAACGTTGGCAATTTCGCGTTCGATATTGTTCCTGAAACGATGTAACGTTGTTGGCTTATTGGTATAAGCCAACGACTTAACGTGACATAAAATTATCGAACTTCCCCTTTAATAGATCAATTGTTCGATACGCTCCAATCACACCTCCGGCATGAAATCCACACCACACGGTCACTTTTTGTGGATGCAATGGAGTCTCTTGAAGCATATGTGTTATTTTTTGCTGTTCAATAACGCATATTTTACTTACTGACAAAGCTATTAAGTCAAAAATGATACAATAAAGTGAAATTTGTGGTGGATACCGGATCATGTAGGCGTTGACGGGAATGAAACTGCAGATCTGCCAGCCAGTTGTTAATTGGACCTGAACCCTTATGCGGAATATCTGATTCTGCCTTCAAACTGACCTTAAACAATTGGGAGCGCAACATGGGCATTTCCCACTGGAATAACTCGCAAGGCCTCAGACAAGCTAAAAGAGCTGTCCAACCCTTCTAAAGAAAGGCAGCTGATATCCTAAAATAAAGCAGAAATGACATAAGAAGGCTTGTGACCTTCCTTACTGGTCACTGCCAATTAATCTACCACGTAAACAAAATGAGAATTTTACCGCCTCTGCCTAGAAGAGTAGCTCTGTGTAGAAGTCGGAGAAGCTTCTTTCTTAAGGAGATAATATCTCCATTAGACCTAACTCCTCCGCAGCCGTAATTATAGCTTTCAAAGGAAAGTTGAAGTACTGCTGCCCTAAAAAGTGGTCTCTGGCACAATACATAGATCTTTCTGGTCGCAGTACCTTTACGCCATTTGGGCGTGGCCACACTCCTGTTAAAAAAAAGAGTTTCATCGCTGAAGATAATTTTTCGAAGAAATTTCGGCGCTTCAAATGATCAAGAGACTTCAGTTCTTGAGCTAATTTGATCTTGTAAGGGTGTAGGCCAAGATCTTTATGCAAAATTCGCCACAATGTGGACTGAGAGATTCTCAATTCCTGTGAACGGCGTGGAATCGACTGATGTGTGAAAATAGATTTATCATTTTGAACTGAAGTACTTACTGCTGCGATATTTTCGGTACTACGACCAGTGCGTTGTCTCATTGGCACAGGAACATTCAATAGTGAATAGCGAATATAATTTATCTACTATATTTTAATAAAAATTGGAGTAAGCGCTCTTAAAGTTGCCACCACAGACTCAGAATTTCAGTAGTAGTTTTTAATAATTTTCAAACGTTGCTTGTTCGTGAACTTCACCATGGTAAAAATTTAATCCTTGACTGACGTTCTGATATTGACAGATCATAAGAAAAGTTTTAGAGCGTATTTGTATTAAAATACAAAGTTGTTTTGTCCCTATTGAAAAACCCTTTAAAACGTATGTGCACTTCACGTAAGCAAACTATGTACAATAGTTGAAGTAGATAATTTATAAAATGTATATATTCCGGTTATAATTTTCGCTTTGACCTTCAAACTATCTCATGTATATCGATTACGCGAAAACTAGTTAATATGGAGCTGCAACTCCCAGGAAAATTCTTATAGGGAACTCAATTGGAAACATTTCTTTCCTTCACAATTGTATCGCAGCATGCAGCGTTCAGAAGAAATTAGCGAAAAACCAGAACATGGTACCTGCCGGCTGGGTGTTATTTATTTTACTAGAAAGGTTGGAACTCTTCACATATTTATTCTTACTCCTATGAATTATTTCTTCTATTTTCGCTAATTGTCTTGAAAATTAAATGTTTTGGAACAGAAATCCCTCGTATATATTTCATATATTTATCATCAACATTTCTACATTTATGTACATAATTTCTTTTGTACTAAGTTGTAAATTTTCCCGCTATACAGGTGAAGTCTACTATACGCGTCGCGTCGCTTTCATTGCAATCGGCATTATTCTAGCTGTAATTCTACCACTAATGATCTGCATCGTCTGCTGTGTCTATCGCTATCGTCAGAAACAGTTGAAGGAAGATCCTGCATGGAAAATGTCTCTGCCTCGTTCACGGGCTGGCTCACGTACCAATTTGCGCACCCTACACGGCGACGACAGCGATACCGAACCATCGGATACGCTGAAAAAGAGTAGGTCATATGATAAAGTTTATCGAACCAATGAACCCCTAGCCGGGAAACCAAACATTGACTTTCCAGCTAAGAAATGGGATCTGGATGATGAAGATGTGACCTCATCGGAAGGAAGTGAGTTTAAAGATTCCAAAGTTGCTAAGGATATTCAATACATTAATAAAACAGGTGAGAAACCGAAGCAGACCGGTCGTCGTTCATTGAGATCAACCGGCGGAGCTGAGGAGCCCATCGAAGAGGAGGATCAAGCAGTGCCCGCCTATCATCGACAGGATGAGGAGACACATCCTTTAGCAGGAAATACTGGAGAATATAGCCCAACATTTAGTGGGGTTGATAGGACCAGCAGCGCAAGTGGTATGAGTTATCCGAATACAAATCGTTTCGGTGGGGTTCCAGTCCTGCCAGCATCGACTAATTCGACGTATTTCAATAGAGCCGCGCCACCAGCACCAACTACACCAAATCACTTAACGCAAGATGTTGGTTTACCAACAGCAGCATCACCAACCCCCAGTACACAGAATACCAGGTCCACAGAGGTGTAGGTGGCGAGCGCTGGATGGCTGACAGCTAAAGAGTTCAAACAAAAATCAAAGTTTTATTCGTTTTTTTCTATTTTAAAGAAATCTAAAAGGACTTTTTATTTTTTTTATAAAGTATTTTTGTAAAAGAATTTAAAGCACACGAAATCATGTAGGTTAAGAAGAAAAGATTGTAGATCTGTTCATAAACCATTCCGCTTAGTAACAAAGATTGTAACACGTAGAATACTGCTGTGCGCACTAACACAATTTTTTTTTTCCCCATTTCCATTGTATCGCAATAACTTAAGTATCTGACATCTAACCACCCCATGACTAAATGTCTAATAGTAAGCAAAGTAACCACCGTTTGTATGTCTTTGGACGGGTTCGTAGTCTCAGGTTAATCACAAAATATTTGTTATTCATTGGATGTTTAAAAGGAACACATTTGTCCAATTTTATTTTGTTTCATTGTTTTGTAGAAAATAAAAAAAAAAATAGATTTATCAATCTTAAGGACATTGAATGTTGTTTTACTTTGAAAATGGTAGGTTTGCTGATGGAATAATGCCCTTTGCCGTGATAAGTGACAGCGGGATGTTGTGAAATTGTATAACTTCATTAAGCATTTGCCATTGTATTACATATATTTTCTCGTTTTTCAATTTGTCCTCGTTTCTCATAAGATCCTGCTTTCATGGCAAAGGGAAAATGTACTCACTAAACGTAAGTATATGTATGTACCTTCAACTCTGTAGATTTAGGTAATAAATTTGAACTAAAGCATAAGTACATAAATTCAATCAGAGTTGTCAAATAGATATGTAAGTAGCTTCTTATAGATGATTTGATTCTGACTGATTTATCATCTTTTCACAAATTCAATCTTGTTTTAAATATTGACGTTGTGGCTTTTGCAATATTCATTGTAGATACTTTTCATCTATTTCTCGAATAATCTCCTATTCTGTCTTCTTTTCGAGAATAGTACTTATTGACTTACGTCCTGTTAACCATCGTGGGGCGTACTGGGTCGGTATTTTTTTTTTTTTTGGGCTAATCAGTGTGTTTCAATTCTTTTTTACTCATTCTAAATGTTTTGGATTCCACTTTATCTATTCTTCAACATATTTATTGGATTTTTTTTTTCAGAATTATCTTCTATTGCTTTTGTCGAATTCAGATGTTTATAAATTTCTAATGTATTTGATCTCAAATAGTTGAAGATACGCTTCGTTCAGAAAATCTCTGAGGTGATGAGGAGAAATCTATTAAAGAACGTCATTGCACGTCATTTTTGAAGTCGGTACTGCACTATTACCAAGGTCATAGCAATGCCATTTTTCAAGAGGGAGCAAAAAAAAACACAATTTTGTCTTCAAAATTTTGCGAGTCACCTAATGCTGGAAGTTTAAGTGAGTGTCATGATATTGTTCCACTGTCCAGCATCAACTTGGTCTTTGAATTGTTGGCTGTCCCAATAATTTACAAATATACATAAGTGCGTACGGGGAGATATTTCTCTGAAATTTAGTTAAAACCATCTTCTGTCAGCATTTTTTCTTATTTTCCCGTCAATATAAGGGTCATACATATGAGTTCAATCAGTGACATAATCACAAGCCCAATCCAATCCAACCGTAAGCCTACCTGTGTGGACTGAAACACTTCAGAAAATCAAAAAATAAGATTCAAAGAGGAAAGCGAATTACCTCGGATTAAAGCTATATTACTGAAAACAGTTTGATGATCTATCTAAATCTTATGCAGCTAAGTAAAAGTTGCCTCTAATCACATCTTGGACATATTGTTTGCTGTTTGCTTTTATTATCATGAAAACTCAATATCGTCAAAACTCAAAATTCGTATTTCTTTAAAACGCGTTTCTGAGCAGTTGCATATTAAAAAAGAAAAAGTGCATCACTGTGACGCACGAGCTTGCATCTAAATGTTGTTTATCTGCAGAAACTCAGATTGAAACAAAATCGAAAAAAAAAAAATAATTCTCGCAGTTTATTAAAGTATCTACGACCTTCATATATTGTATAGACATTCCATATTAGAGAATGAGCCAATTTTCAAAAATTGGTCAATTAGTAAGTTACCGTTTGATACGAATTTTTAGCGAAAACGTGGTACGCAATCTGTTGTCATATGTTCACAGTAACTCAAATACTAAATTTGAACAAAATCTTTGGAGAGGTTTTCAAGAAACTCAGCCATTAGTAAAATACCATTAATTATGAGGTTAGAATAAAAATTCCGATTTCTCCCCGAATTGTAACACTACGGGTTTCCAGATATGAAGTTTGAAGAAATCTGTCATACATACAGACCGAACGAACGACAGACAGAATTAAGAGATACACTTTTTGAGCTTTACGAGTACCAAAATTAATCAAAACCTCGAGTTTAAAAATATTCACGAAGTCAGTACTTACTCTTTCATGGATGCAAAATGGCATTCAAGTTGGGCTTGCAATTATAATGGAAAATTTGAAGAAAGGACAAATTTAAAAAAAAAAATTATAATTTAAAATAATTATCAACAGATAAGATTTTTCGGAATGATGGACATGCTTTGGCTTATGAATCGGCTGAATCTAGTAAATTGACATACACATGTTCACAAAATTATTCGCACAAGACCTTATATTAGAAAACACTTTCTTTGATAAAAATTAAAACCAAAACAAAATTATTCGCACAGAACCAAATAGAAAGAAAAAAATTACAAAACTTAAGGGATGGGCAGCAATCTATAACTTGTTGCGCCACCTTTGGCCTTAATTACAGACTGTAAGCGTTTTGGCATACTATCCACAAGTTTTTTTTTTAGTGAAATCTGGGCTTATAATCTCCCATTCCCGCTTGAGGTCTTCTTTAAGATAAGTTTTGCTGGTGATAGCCCGATTTCTAATATTTCTACTATTTCTCTCAAGCTAAGTCCAAAGGTATTGGATGGGATTGATGTGAGGTGATTGTGGGGGTGTTTTTAGTTGTGATGGTGCATTAAAAAACAAACACATTTTAACTTTATGGGCAGTATGTTATGCGTCATTGTTTTTTGGAAGGTGTAATCTGAGCTTAGACCAAATTTTGTGGCACTTTGTTGGAGTTTTCTTTTCAGGATATTCAGGTATTCATATTGGTCCGTTTTATAATCAATGAACTTCATTTGTCCCAGCCCGCTTACAGACATATACTCCCACATCATGATGTTACCACCATCGTGTTTCATGGTTGCTTGGAGATTAGCTACTTTTAGCTCTGTATTTGCCGTTTGCTTTCCATCATTGCCAAACAAATTAGACTTACTCTCGTCGCCGAAAATTACGGACTTCCAAAACTCTGAGCTCTTATTAACATATTGGCGAAAGCAAGTCGTTTTTTTTTTAGTTTCAGATATGAAAGGCTTGGGACGTACAATTCTGCCATGAAAATCATGCTATCTTAAAACTCGTCTTACTGTTTTGACAGAGTGGTTTATTTATCATTTCAGACATCTCTGCGATTAGTAATTTTAAAGGTGTGTACGTGTTTTGCTTGATTTTCTTTACGACATGCTTCTCATCTGCTGCTGATAATATTTTTTGTTCCTTCCCTACCTCCCTTATTTTCCAAATTTCCTTCATTCCTAAACTTGTGAACAATATCCCTAACCACAGTGTAAGATCTTCCAACAAGTTCACCGGTCTCCCGGTATGTTTCTCCTTCGCAAACTTTTTTCCCTTTTTTTTAGATTTTTTTTCACTTTATATTTTCCGAAATATCCTACACTCAATGATTGTTACCTCGATCACGTCGTTTAGCGGAATTAGTACAACTTACATATCATCCCATGTGCTTGTGCGGATAATTTTGTGTCTTCTTTTTTCATTCAATATTCAGAAAACGGTTGGTATACTGCCGGTAGTTTCGATTTCCTTATCTTTCAGCATGAATACTTTCAGCAAGATACAGAGAGAGGATAAACAAATGTTTATTTACGTTAAAAACTTACAAAAATGTCACATATTTGGTTAAAAAGTACTTGTGCGAATAATTGTGTAAACATTTGTATAATCTTTACAAAACTCAGTAATTGGTTCGGAAAAAAATAGCATTAGCTTTTAAGAGTTCCACCTGCGGGACAAAACGGCCTTTTTTCGTTGTCGTAGAATTTTCTGATGAATTTAACTATTATTTTTATAAATTATTAAATTTAGAAGTACACGGTGCTGCATTACGATAGTTGCAATAGACAGTAAACAATAGTTTACATATGGTGAGGATCTGATGGTAAGTAGTCGGTTTTGTCCCACTATTGTCTACTCTTAAGGTAGTATAGGCTAACTTTAAATATCCATAACTCTTGAACAAATTATTTTCGCAGATTAATTTTTAATTTAAAATGTTGAAAATGATCGCAAGGATGGTAATGTTAAATATGTAAGCACTCATAAGATATTATTGGTATATTTTATATTTACACAACTATTGATCCGTATGTTGACGCAGACTAGCTATTTTTAATTAGTAATAACCTCTAAGAAACACGTGGAATAAAAGAGAATACCTATGAATATATTGGTTATAGCCGTTGTTGGATAGAAAACCAAAAATTTACGTGGCAATCCTGATCATTTTATCCAGACATTACTTTTTTAAATTCATCTATGGTATATCTTTTGTTTTTCAATTAACAATCCAGCTCTCTTTAACTAAGTATATGTAAATTCTTTATCAAAGAATTATTTTTGTTTTTGTTTTCCAAATAATTTGATTTCCAAATAACAGTTACTATGCCACTCTTACCTTTTCTGTTCGTTAGGTAAGATAATACCTTCACAAAGAGATTACTTCAGCAAATAGGTTTAAATGTATACTACTTCAAGCAAATGATTTAGAAGGCAATGTTGTTTACCCTCCTATAAAATGTTGGGAAACTCTAGCTGAAAAGAACTCTTCACTCGTTATCGTCTAATCGAAAAGGAAACAAAATACCGACGACCTTTTGAGCTTCATTAATTCGAGTCCTTAAAAAAAATTCTTTTGGTGAATTTCTCTTTTTCCTCTCTTCTGAATCCTTTTTTTTTTTTGTGCTTGACGCAATAAAAAGTTTTTTCGATAACAAGAGTAGAACATCAGTACCAGATCGTGAAGACCCCCTCCATACTGGCCGACCATCCCCTTTTTATCCCGCAAAAATTCCAGTGTCACATTCATCACATCTTTTGAACTTTATCCTCGTTTCACCTCCATTTTTTCTCCCATAATTCTGACCTCTTGCTGTGTTCGATTGTATGTATGTACTTAATTTTTTGAATTTCCCTTGATTACATATTCTTATTCTTCGTCTGGTAATAGGTAACGAGGAGCACACAGCACGTGTTGCTAGCGTTTCGGTGGCAATGATAATGCTCGTGGTGATACCCAGTGTCCTGCTTTTCGTTTGTGTTGCACATTACTGGATAAAGAGGAAAATCGCCGAAGAAGAGGATGCTGCTGCTGCCATTCTAAATGAAAAGAATAAGAAGACATTTTATTAAGGATACTAATCTACTGGTACTGTCATTAGTGTAAGGTTGAGTACTAAAAGGAAGAAGGATATGTATATTACCTATACAAATTATCTCGCAAATTGTTCTATTGTGATAATAAATATTTTTTAACATGACTTGGATTTAAATTTTTTGCATCAATTTTATTGTCCTTTATATTTATGATTTCTGAATTTGAAGAGCTTACATGTACTTAAAAGGGGAGCTGATCTACATAAGCAATAAAAATCCATCGAATGACTTGTCCTAGACATGGGGGAAAAACAAATCGCTTTTTATGAATCAATAAAATAAAATTGAGTCGATTAAATGAATAAACGCTGTATAAGTCAAATTGATTGGAGTTGAGAAATATTTATTGCAACGATAAATCCGAATGCATCTACTACATAGCCATTTATTGGGTATCGCAATGGCATATGGACTTGAATAGAACAAAAGCACAGCTGTAAATGTACATATGCGTCTATATTATATTGTGTTGCGAGGAATGGGAGATAATGAAAAAGGTTTGTAAGGTTTGTATATCCCGCAGCAGCTGCTACTTCTTTTGAATTGGATGGATTGGAATAGTCCCTCGTTAACTTTAATTTTCTTGAAATTTTCCAAACACGTTTAACCTATGTAATTGCTAGGTTTTTTTTTTTTGTGAGCTTTATTGGGAGCTCTTTGGCAAATTTCCAACTTTGGTCCTTACTACTTGTCCGCAGAAAATATATTGTAAATGAACGATTTTTGGAATTCTTTGCCTACATGATATTAGACATTGAGATAAGGTCAATCTTACCCTTAACATCTATTCGTTTACTCCCTTTTCCTACTTTTTCTGGGTTGGTATTTAGGTATTATTCGAGTACCTCCAGTATCAATAAATCACCCTGACTCGAAACCCAGTAAAAATAGTGCAGTTGCAAATGTACTCGTATTTCCGGATAACTGGTGATTGCCTTAGCCAGCATTACCTGCACATAGTGGATCCCCATCAAATTCGATTTTATTTCTCCTCTAATCGTGAGGCCAGCAAGAATATTTCTCAAGCACTGCCGACATTTCGGTACCTTACTTTATTTTGGATGGCGATACAGTCAAAGCTGGCCTGACCATCTCCGGTTATTCATATCAAATTAGTTGAGGTCACTTTCCACTCGTGCGATAAATTTGAACCTTTCTGATTAAGTCGATGTATGACCCGTACAGATTCTTGTTGTATCTGTCCAACTTACTCTTCAAATAAAACTAGGGGCGTTTTCTTGGTGATCAGAATTACCCGTCCAGATCATTCGATTTAACGCCGTTGAACTTTTTCTTTTGAGTTTAAGGTTTATGCCAACAAGTTCACGTCCACCCACGCCCTGAAGGAATAAATTGAGCTCTTTATCAACGAAATTCAGCCACATTTATGCAAAAGGGTTATGAAAAAGAGTGCGTATGTGCCAGCAAAGCCGTGGAGACATTTACCCGAAATGCTATTCCATACATAACCCTATACTTTATGAATCAATGAAACATTTACAATGTTTAATTAAAAACCTGTCTTTTCTATCAAAATTACTTCTTGCGTGAATTTTGGGACACCTTTTATTAGTGCTGAACATTGATGGAACAAATAATCCAGGAAACAAATAATTTCGAGGTCCATTTTTGATTATTGCCTAAATTATACTGATCTGTATAGGTATAGGTATACTTACTTCTTTTTGGTGTTATAGATCAGACATATCTGTCGTATTTACTTCCACTTGCCTAAATAGAGCTGCCTAGTTTCACATTTCTGTGACAATTTCTTAGAATCGGTTGAGGGATAAGACTGAAAGCTTAATTAACAATTGTTTTCCATTTAAAAATAACATTTCACTTTGTTAAATTTATTTTATTTCATTTCATGTTTTAGTTTGCAAATTGTTTTATTTTTTAGAGTACAATGTATATAGCAATCACCTTTTGAATATCTTGTGGTTAGAATAATTTATTTAAGTGTAGTTCATTTTACTATAATTTTTAATTTAACATGTTATTGTGCATATTTTAATAGTTATAGCTTTTAATTTTCACACGATATATCTGATCATTTTACACTGTTTTTTAAGTCAATGTTTAGTCATGCTTTAAATTTTATTTAATTGCATTTAAATATTAAATATTATAGAGTTAAGAGTTCAGCTTAATAAAATAGTTTTATTTTTATAAATATTCATTTTTTCAATCAACCCCTAGATCGCTGAATAAAACTAAATTATTGGTTCAAATCATATTACATTACATGTTTACTTGTGAAATTAAATAGTAATTGATTAAAATTAAACTCAATCGGCTAGAATTACACTTCGGTTTAGGGGTTAATTTAGTAAAGCTATTTGGGTTAGAGATTTTGCTCAATATTTCTGTTTTATACAAAAGATTAAATTATGTTTTTTGTTCATTGTAAAGGAATATATTTATTTTCCGTTGAAAATTGATAGGTAAAATACTCTCTTAAATATTTACATAACTATTTCATTTAATGGGCAGAATGTATTACCAGTACTTTCTGTTTTATTATGTATTTATTTAGATATACACTCTATTGGAGCAATTTCAAGTGATTTATTTGCATTATTTCATATTATTCTATTAGTCACTTAAATTTTAGATTAAAATATGAGCTTATTTGAGATTTTGTACAAGATTATTGTTCAAACGCCTACAAATTGGACAATTTAAAAAGGTGACCTTGTAAAGAGTTTGAGGATTTTTTGTTGCGGAAAATTGGTGCGTTTTGCTATGGTTGTGAATTTATTATAATGATTTATTGCTAATTTTGAAAATATGTTATTTCACTGAGAAACCTTCTAAAATACAATTTACATTTAAGTGTGGAATATTTACAGCTTTTATTTGCAAATATTTTTATACCATTAGGCATTAGTTTAGTAGTAGGGGATACATTCTTTTTTCAAGGCAGTTGCTTAATGCATATAAAATAATTTAAATACGGAATGCATGAATATTTTAGTGCTTGCCGTTGTATTATCTGAAAGCAAAACAACAAAATTCTTATTACATTAAAAGATATATCAATTTTTTTTATTTAAATCTTTGACTTTATTAGTTCATAGGTATCTATTATAGATACTATGCATGCATTCACTCTGATTTAAAAAAGAAAAGTTTAACACATATTAATAAAAAGAAAAAATAATAACTGTATGCGGGTATTTTAAGTTTTTGCCATAAAAGTGAGAGGGTAAGGTGGGGGAGGTTAAATAAATGGTTGGTCATAAATAGCTAAGATACTATAATTTATATACGAGTACAGTAAAAAGTAAATGAATAATTTGTATGTCATTTGAAAGCAAATAGAATTTCAATCATGAATATCAGACCTACAGTTTAAGAAAAATTCAACTTTTTTGAAAAAAAAAAGTTTTATTTTAAAAAAGTGTTATTCATTTTTTAGATGTTATGCACCGACCTTCTTCCCAAATAAGTTTTGAAAACCATAGCCTTATACCATAGCCTATTATAAATGTACTTTTAACCATTTATAAATGGTAGTAGATTGTGTATTTAGAGCCAACCATTTACTTGTCCTTACCTAACTCCTAGGTAGTCAGCTACTTAACAATGCATTGTTAGCTGCTTTTCACTGAGCTGTGGCCCATTTTTTATATAACCCATCATTTGTTTGTCTGCGCTGTGGCTTAGTGGTTAAGTACGTGATCACTGGGCAGGAGGCTTATGGTTCAAGTTCCTGAAAAACCTAACAAAAAGGTTTTCCACCGTCTAACCTCTCGCGAAAGTCTGACAAATATTCGAGGGTTAAATTTCTCATGAGAAGCTTCTCTCAATCGAAAAAAAATTGCGATTCAGAAACGGCTTAAAACTGTATGTTCCTACTATTCGTATGTCCATAGCACGAATGACTGTGAGGCGGTGAGAAGATAGGGCCGCCTTTACTGAAGTCATGGATCTTTGGCAGTAAGACAAGAAGACTGCGGTGGACATCCATTTTGTGCTATGTGCACAGAGTATCTGCGTCTGTAGCGACAGCCAAACTGCGCTTAAGATCTTACTAAATCCTTTGATTACATTCAAAATAGTTCGAGAATGCAAGAGCTCTCTGAATTCAGTCGCAAGACTGAACTCACTTGTCTTGTTTGGGTCTCAGGTCAAAAGCCGATTACTGGAAATGAGATATCCGATGAACTTGCTAAACAAAGTTCGGAGGACGTCAAGGTTTCCATTGACGATTGGGCTTCCTAAGAACATAATCGTGAGTGGCATGACATTCCAGTATATAGACAGACTAAAAGAATACATCCACAGCATTCTTGCTGTTCCTCAGTAGAAAAGATTGCAGATAACTTACAGGCGTTCTTACGGGCCATCTATTTTTTACCAAACATCTTCACGATGTGACTGACTTTACTGTGGAATATTTCCTTTCCGATTGTCCTGCCTATGCTCTTATCAGGTGGCAGATCTTTATAGTCGATGTAGTTAGAGCTAATATTATTTATAAGCTCCTCATCAATGAAGATCTTTCTCCTCTTTCTACGAAAGACGAAAAACTTTTGTTAAAAGGGGGTTGCTTCCTGGTAGTACAATGGACTGTTATCGAGTCTGATTGCTCCAGTGGAGTTTTTCCTACCTCGACAAAAAAAAAGTGCTATGTGGTGAAAGAGTTAGGTATTTTATTTTGGTGGGGCACAAAGTTCACTCAATTACGCTACCACTTCTTTGTGCACCAGATCTTTTGTGGCACCTTCTCTGTATGACATATTGGAAGTTGGAGTTTCTTCTAAATGTGAAGTACAATTTGTGGTAATTGTTAGAGAAAAAAAAAAAAAAAAAAAAAATAGGACCTACATTGCAAATGATCATAATGGCATGGTAACACTGCGGAGGAGAGGTTAAAGTCGAGTTTGCGATATGTAAAAATTTAGCTGCCATATCCAGATGTCAGACAAAGATAAGTGATTGATGTAACAGATTTTCAAAACCCAGATAATTAAATGATTGCCAAATAGAAACCTACTTCATTTCACATTTAGTATGATTCTGAAATAAAAAGACGAGAAATTGATCAGGATTCCAAGCCATATACTCGTAGATGGGAACAAAATATCAGGAGATATTGTGGGAAGGTGGGAAGGGAAACATGCGAGGAGCTCTGAGTATAGGGGGTATAGACTTTATAAAAAATTCTCCACAGATTCAAAGTTGGACCGGTTTTTAATAGAAAGGTGGAGGTAGTGAAGCCTTTAGAATATAGGACTGAGATTCTAATGGAAGTGTACTCTCTGGGAACCTACAAGACTGCCCTATGGATCTAGAACTCGTGGACTCAGCTACAACTAGCTCTTATCCCGTTACCAAGATTCCTGTTCGACTATCCTGATACAAGTTTATCGTGGGCAATCTCCCTCTTTATTAAGTCTGCCACTGCCACTTTCGGTTCTTACCTATTGCTTTAGATGCGATTATGCTAGATAATGCTAAGTTTTCAGCTTATTTGTATTTTCAGATGCTGAACCCGTATAATAGCCAGTAACTCCATACTTGAGGAGAAAAGTTGCAGTTTGGTGCTTAAGCTGTTTTTTACAGTGTTGAGGTTCTTGGGATATTTTGTAGGACTCCATTGTATTTCACCACTTCACCTTATAGGGTTTGAATCTCAAATTCTTAGCTTGCTTGATAATAGCCACCAGAATGTCGCTCCAACTATTTACTGGTAGTGTTAGAAACAAATATTACATTCCTATCAAAACCAGGCAGAATGGATTAGACATAAGCCAGACCTTAAAACCGGTCAGTCTAAAATCATTTCTATTAAACATGATAGAAAGGATTGTGGTGATATCTAAACAGCTTTATTAACTAGACGTATAATTAACTATATAATATAAAGTGAAAACGGAAAATAATTTCCGAAATAGAGTAGATCAACAGTGAGGTGAATCCATGATGTTAATCAGGAATCAACACAATAGAATTCAATTTAAGGTACAACAACTATACTCATATACCTAAGGGAGAAGTGTAAATTATTTCTACGTTACGCCTGTTAAAATAACTCGTAGAAATAGGAAATTCTTGTTGAGCAATTTACGTAGCCTTCGCAACAACAATTTTGAAGGGAACATGCTTTAACATTTCGCCTGAGGCTTTCATAGTAATTCTACCAGATGTTTTCACATTAAATTTAAATGCAAACTTTGTTCCAACTTAATAGAACTTTTTATCATCCCACTGTTATCATAATGAATCTGATTAAGGATACTGAGACCTCTATTTTCTTTACATCGCCTCTGGCAGAACACCGCGCATCATGCAGCTACTTCACTGTGTTTTCGCAAACAATCAAACCACTTAAACCTTAGGCCACATGTATTGATTCGATTACACACAAAAGGCAGAGTTTCTATCGTTTGCCTCAGCATCAAAAGCAAGTTATCTCACAGACGCACAGGATAATTAAATTAAACGATGAAACGTTTTCCGCATAATATCTCCACACAACGAGTTTGAGTTTGCCACATGCATTATGATGAAATTCAATTAAGCGAAATGCGTTATTTCAAGGGTACCAGATGGATATTGAAAGGATAGTTGCTAGTCATTTGCAAAAAAAAACGAACCTTTTTTTAAGGATTTAGGGGCTATCAACTTGAGTTTGCATGCCAGTCATGTCTATCCGGTGGCGGCCTAATTTAAAGCATAGAGGATAACTATTGAATGTTTCATTAGGAGGTATGTACTCGTAATAGGTTTGTATAATGCCTCAACGCTAATGCGATAGCAATTCTGACAGATAAGGCAATTTCACTGCCAATTTACGAAATCGACAATTTAAACGCTGGTGGTGGTAAGAGCTGTAACGATGGTAGTTCTAATAATAACGATACAAATTTGTGTGAGTGTGCATATGTAGTTGGTGTTTCTAAAATAAAATATAACAATGAAAGAATGCCATTTAGTGGCAGTGGCTTATATTATTATTATTTCAAAAAATAGAATTTTATCGAGAATTAGTTTGATAATTTTTGCGAAAAGCGAAGAAAAATAGAAACGTTTAAGAGATTCTCGCACTCAAAAGCGATATTCATGAGCTTCCGTGTAAAGTTGAATATTTTGAAAGGCTGTGTACCTTCAATCTTGGAATATCTTGAAGAAGTGAGTATCGATTCACCTTGTAGATAATTTCAGAGCCTAAAATTTCGACCGTAATAATTTCTGCATTTTCTCATTGCTTAAGCAAATTATATTATGGGAATTATGTTTTAGGCCCACATTTTTGTATTTTTCCTCGTTTTCCAGATATTTGTAGTCAAAAACGATTTCCACTATTAACCTCGGGGTAAAGGCAAACATTTTCGAAAAATTGGTTACGTAAAACATTCTACAAATTTAAATAATCGATATCCATCTTGTAGAGAATTTCAAAGATTAAAAATTGGATCTAAATAGATTTTTTCATATTTCGTACCGTTTTCGAGACGAACGAAGACTACAGGGTAAAGTCGAAGATATTTTGGAAGATTGTGTACCTATAATTTTTGAAAATTTAAACAGACTCGATATCCACCTTCTGGAGCATTTCAAACTGAAAACAAACTGCGTATCTAAAATTTTTTTTAAAATTTTGAAAAATCGAAATCCTAAAAATTCAATCCTCATAATAGTGTTCATATTAAATACCGTTTTTGGGATACTCGAAAATATTAAATGTATAAATATACGGGGTGGCTGATGAATATTTCTACATTAATAAACTTTTTTTTTTCAATTCATATAATTTATTTATTTTTACATCATTTAAAGACAATTAATTTGTATTACGTTTTTTTTATTGTTTTTTTTTTTGTAAATACCTGATTTTAATTGGCCCCCGCGCTCGGTAGAGCATGCGCGACCATCTTATCAAAAAGTTGTTCATTACTGCCTCTAGGGTTGCTGCGGGAATTGCCTCAATTATTATTTGAATTGATTGCTTCAAATCATTCAAATTTGTGGGTTTTGTTTTGTAGACTTCCTGTTTGCAATAATCCTACAAAAAGAAAGGAAGAAAATCAGGTGCAGTCAAATCAGGAGACCTTGGCGGGCAACGAAACGTAGAATTCGTGGTATTCACCTTATTTGGAAATTTTCGCTGCAGTTTTGCAATAACATGCCTAGTTACGAGGGCAAGGTGAAAAGTTCTCTGCCTGACAATGAGAGACTGCGATTTTCAATTAAAAAATGATTTTATTTTTCTACATAATCTCCCTTGATTTCAACACACTTGGTCCAGCATTTCTCCAATATCAGTATTCCTTCTCGGAAGTGAGAGTCTTGAAAGCTGTGAAAATATTCATCTACGGCCCTCTCAACTTCTGCATTGGATGCGAAGCGTTTCCCAGAAACAAATTTCTTCAAGTTCGGGAACAGATGGAAGTCTGAGGGTGCCAAATCAGGTGAATAGGGAGGTTAGCCGAGCAAATCGTACTCCAAATCCCGCAGTTTTCCCATCGCCAACACACACTTGTGTACAGGTGCATTGTCCTGGTGAAAGATGATTTTTTTTTCTTCCTCTCTTCTCGTGAATTTTGGCATATAGTTGGTCAGGAAGATTGGAGTAATATTCGCCTGTAATTGTTCTGCCTTTCTCAAGGTAATCAATTAACAGGATCCCTTTCGTATCCCAAAACACACTGGCCATGACTTTTCCGGCAGATGCGATCGACTTCGCTTTCTTTGGCGCTGAACCACCGGTTCATCCACTGCTTCGACTGCTGTTTCGTTTCTGGCGTGTAGTGGTGGACCCATGTTTCATCCATGGTGACAAATCGCCGCACAAAATCCGTCGGATTCCTATTGAATCGGTCCAAAGATTGCTGCGAACATCGTTTGCGCATTTGCTTTTGATCGGCACCCATCTTGCGCAGAACTTTCGCATTGTGCAAGATGTTTCGCACAGCCTCAGCTATCTCACTCACCTTCACTCGCCTATCGTCCAACATGATATCATGCACTTTTTCGATGGTTTCGGGTGTGGTTGCAGTTTTTGGCCGTCCTTCACGTGGGTCAACTTCGAGGGACGTGCGACCACGTTTAAATTCAGCTGCCCACTTTTTAATGGTTGAAGTGGAAGGAACAGAGTCCCCGTAAGCTTTTGTCAATATTGGATGAATTTCCTTAGGGGTTAACCCCTCCAAAACGAAGAATTTTATCACCGCACGATATTCAAGTTTATCCATCTTAACGAAAAACACGCAAGACGTCTACTGCAAAAATTCGTGTAAAGAAACTACTTGAGAGAACAAGTTGAAACTTGTCATACGAACTAATGAGAAGTGCACCCAGACAGGAAACATAAACTTTTGCTGATTGGGACGCCATCTCTGCGTTAGGCAGAGAACTTTTCACCTTCTTGCTGAAACCATACAGAGTTGAAAGGGATTCTCTTTCGACATTATTCTGGGAAGAAAAACTCCTTCAACATCTTTAAATAACGGTCTCTATTCACCGTTACAGGGCGACCGTTTCCTTCAAAAAGTGTGGCCCGACAATGCAGCTTGATGAACTGCACACCAAACTGTGACTTGAGCTGAATGCAATTCTGTCTCATGGAGTACTCCGGAATAGCGTTACTCCATATTCGACAATTCTGCTAGTTCACAATGCAGTTTAAAGTGAGCCTCGTCAGACATAAAAAGGAAGTCGAACATGTGGCTGTCTGTGGCTGTCCTCTCCCACCATTCGAATGAGTTTCTGGCAAAATTCCAGGCGCATCGGCAAGTCTTCTGCATTCAATTTGCTTGTTATTTGAACTCTCTAGGGAAATAAGCTCAAATCTTTAAGCAAAATTGTGTGCAGTGATCGTCTGCTTATTCCTATTTGAGCAGATAAGATCCGGGTCGAAACGCTAGGATTGGCTTGTATGGCAGCAGCTATAGCAGCAATCGTATCCTGTGTCCTAACTGAAGAATCTCGGTGATGAGGCTTTCTTGTCTCATAATAGTCCATTCGCTAGGAACAATGCCGCCAAAAGTCCGCCTAAACTCTCTTTGGACTGAAATTATAGACTCCAAGGCATGATAGCGACCCACTATCCAAATTTTAGTTTCATCGTACCAATTATTCACTTTCGTTAAATCTAAATGTTGATCAACAAAAAAAAAAAAATGGAATCGATCAATTACACAGAAAAAAGTTATTACGTTTTTTCTAGGTAGCACGTTTCATCAGCCAACCTGTAGTAATGAACGAATTTAAATAACAATCGAATGAAGAAATATTTCGATACTATTGTACAACTCGATTCGCATCACCAGTATGAAATGAATTATGTCGAAGTTGCATTGCATAGCGGTCCACTCGACAACATCATTTGCTGTTAGGCGCCACCGCAATATCTATTCCTTTGTTGTTTGAAAAGTTAATATTTCTACCGAATGCACCCATAAATTCCAATTACTGGTGGAAATATTCTGGAACGCATAAGAACAGATTAACCTAATACCTTGTATCAAGACCATCTGTAAATTGAATTGGATGGGGAAGAGTATAATCAATAAGCTTGTGAAACTTATCTTACTGTCGATAAGCCAATAAGCGGTTTGGAGAGAATGTCAGTATTGGAGTAAATCGCCGAATTACTGCTAATGGGGAGATTGAATAACTAAAGTACTATGGATCAATAAGTATACGTCCTTGGTATCCACGAAGATGACTATCCTTTAAAATTTATACATATGTCAAAGTCATTTGAAGTTATTTTATACTTCAGAATAAGAATCTGATGGAGATTAATTTAAGACACGGGCATATATGAGGTGAATGCCCATTCTGCCTGAAATGGTTAGGTACCAGTGAAAAGGCCAGTTCTATCGAAAGACAATGGATTGGACCACTAGACCTACTTCTTTTTTTTTGTAAATGTGTATCTTATTTGGTCGAAGAACTTTTTTTTTCGCTTCTTTCTTATTCATCTTATATTGGTTCATAAATAGAACCGTTTTTAAGGAATCCACATAGCATGGTGTAGTCTAGCAGGTTCCCCGACTGATACTAGTTTTTAGGTTTAGTAATACTTTATAGTCTCCCATTTCTTAGTTCAGTATTTCCGACAGTCGAAGCACATCAGTCTGATTTGATCGCTTAAATATCAAGAATCAAAATAATATTGTTTCATGTACAAGTGAAGCTGCTGCTTCGCCTGTTCCACGAGACAGTTTCGGGACTGCTAGAAGTTGATCTACACTGAAATTGGATGTCGATCTTCAATTTTATGTCGGGTAATGTCTTTTAGTGAGGAGGCCATCTTTCTTGAAACCACTTTTTAAAGACTTTGCCATCTTCTATCGATACTTCATCCTCTGATAACGAATATGTAGAAGAACTATTTATGTTGAATTTTGAAGGATCACATCCCCCATTTTAGCTGACCAACCAAACATTTGTTTATATTTCTGGTTGATTTTGCTGTGCCACTATCGCACTCGCCTTCACTCTCTCAACATATGCATTAGCTAATGCGAGTGTATGGAATTTGTAGGATTGCGAAGTGGTGTAAGCCGTGAATTGGGAGGCTTAAGTACTCCACCGCATATAGAATTACTTGTATAGTTATTCTCACACCAATTAATAAGAATAAATATTTTATTAGAAAATTGGTAATTTACAAAATTTACACATTGATCCCTAAGACTTAATCAAATGAAAAATAAAAATGCATCTGTCCATATTCAAATTAAGAGAAGTAAATACTCATACCCTATATGTGAAAACTTTAATTGAAAATTATCAAGTCAAAATCCGGCCCATAATCCGAAACCACGGCAATAAATCGGAATAACAATCCAACAATCGTTGACCGCCCTTAGCCACAGTAGATAACATTTATCACCCATCATTTAGAGTAGCTAACATCTGTACACACGGGGTCGCATTAAAACAGCCAGGGACCTCCCTCTTCGGGCCCATTTCTATTCAACATAAATTAATTTGCATAAGCACTCCGGGGGTTTGCAAATTTATTACACGCCCCTACATCCTCGCATCACGATAATGGTGCGTTGGAATAACTTCATTGCGATATGCCGGAAACATTGACAGAAAGTTTTCTGCCATCATTTACCAAAATTGCAAACATTTTGCGATGCGGTATTTCCGGATGATTGTGATATGAGTTACTTGGCAATTACAATTTTAAACGTGAGGTACTCTAGGAGAAGCGAATTTAATAAGAAGCGGAAAACGTTTTGTTGATATTATTTCACAACACTAAAGGACCGACACACAGATGCGGATGGATGACAAATAACCACCGTCTCCTAGAGGATGGGTTAAATGTCTTCTCCTGGGCAATTGCATAAACAAATTTTATGGCGTTTTTCTTTTTTTTCTTTTATATTCTTCTTCCTCATTTGCATATTTTCATTGTGCTGAGAAATTGTAGTCATATATCGTGTACGGCTCTAGGGGTAAAAAAAAAAATAATTCCCGCTTTTATTTAGTTTCGCAGGCTTATTAGGATTTTCTATGACTTAGACAAAAGATGGAATAAAGTTCTGGTGGATACATAACTACGTATAGGTACGTTCTTTTAAATAAATTGTTGGTATAGCCTTTTAGTTGAGAGCAAAGTTGAAGAGGTATTTATGGAGGTTTGTTTTTAATGGGATGATAAACTTATAATAAGAGTGATGAGATAGAAGTGCTGAGGTTAATTAATAAGTGAGAATTAAGAGGAGTTATCAAATATTTTTTTTTTCCTATTGTACCTATATTTATAGTACTAGTAAATTCTCCGAAGTCAACGTTTTCTATTGGGACAGTCAATGGATTTTAGATTGACTAGCTAGAAAATGGTAGATAATTTAATGCGCACTTATTTGTCATAATTGCACAATTCCTTCAATCTTTCCCGGATGCTTTATACTGGGCTTCAAGTCATGGGAAATACAGGTCATCATATTCATTCTTATATCTGGAAAGGCCAGCTATTCTACATCCAAAGACTGAAAACTGAGGAATGTTTGACCGAAAAGTCATTGCAGGACGAAAAATCTAAGTATAAAGGCTTAAGAGTCTTCTTAGGGCCAGACTCTTTTAGGGAACGTCATTCTATGAATTCGGAAGAACCCTTTGAAGGTCAGTAGGCTGCTCGTGGTTGACGAGATCGTAATACGCTGATGATCTGTTTTCATAGAATTTGATTAATTTCTCCTAGAAATAAACAAAAACTCTTCTGTTATTTGGGTCTGCGGTCAATGTGTGAAGATTAACCCTTAAAAGACCGAAATCGTCTTGTTTAGTAGGAAAGGTCTATTCCCAAAATTATGCCACTTCCTTCTACCCTTAGCGGGTAGTGTGTTTGATTGTGACCCGTACGGTTAAGATCGAAGCCAAACATACAGAAAAGTTACAATCCGTTTGGCACCGACCGTATTCCCATCTCTAACAAATTGGGCGTGGCGTGGCCAATTTTTAAATTCAAATTCACTCAGAGGATATTTCCGCGATTTTTGTAGGATTATATAAGTAAAGCTGTAGTTAGGACTTTTTATTAGAAGAAGTGAGCGTGGCTGCCACCATTTGTAACCGGATTTCATGGATTCTGATGAGATATTCACACAGATTACACCGTAAATAACTATTAGAAAGCATTTTTTTAAAAATGAAAACGGCCCCAAAAAAGGGACGCGATCCAATAAAATGTTAGGATTGGCAAGATCGGCAAGAGCTAAGTTGAGAAAAAACCGGCAATTGTTTCGAAAAGTCACATGTGAGAGTCATGTTCGGTAATACAGAAACGTGAATAACTCGATCTCTTAAATCGACACAAATAATAGCATTAGAGAATATTTTAAATCTCACTCCTCTGGATTCCTACTGTAGCAGTATAGTGGCGAGACTGCGCCTATGTACGTTCAGCCGTTCTACTCTTCTGTAGTAGTGGAGAGCGTTGAACAATCTGGCTACAACTGGATGTTCACTACTATAATTCTCCGACAAAAGTAACTAGATTAATAAGATTGTAACGATGGGCAGAAAACTGAAGTGAAACTGTGTAAAAGACACCTAAATAAAATATTAAAAAGCGGATACCTGAGGATATTAATATTCTTGAAAAGAGTTGACGACTTTGCAAGAACAGGGTCGAAAGTAGATCCTTACCATGATTTTTCCCTTTGCAAGAGTTCCATTCAGCAGTACTTCTAAGAATATCAAATCACGAGAATACTCGTAGTCTGGCCAGTTTTCGGTAAATAGAGGTGCCTTTCTCTGGATAGAGTCAGTCATTTAAATGAATGAGTCCTCTCTGGCATTATTACCAGGCACAGTGTTATTTGTGGTCATGTCGGCATCTTGGGTTAGTCCATAATGATTACTGCACGATCTGCGGGGTCGAAGAAGAAGTTTTATGTCTTGTCCTAGCCAATAGAAAATTAAGGACTATCTACTTCTTCGAGGAGCTGAGGTCCTTACGTAACCGCAAACCGAGGAATCCTCACGGGTTCGCATTTCTATCAAGGGCTACTTTTTCAGGTTTCCAGGACAATTAATAATGTGCACAGCCAAAAGATGGTATACGTGGGAGGATGACAACTGTCACATGGCACTTTCATAAATTAATCCTCGATTATATTGATCTGCCAATGACAAATATTTATTGACTCACCTCATTCTTGTACATTGTTTTCCCCATAGAACTATAAGTTCAATTCATATAATTGGATAGTTTGTTGGTTTTAATTCTAGGCACCGTGATGTTACGGTCAATCCCGCATTTTTGAGGGCCCTCTCCTGGCCACAGTATTACATCATCAATATCGATTCATTTATTTCTCCGTTCCTGTTCAATTCCATTATTATATACAATATATTATATTATTTTTCAACCGACACATATGTACATAGCACTGTTTCTTTGGACAAATAAATGGATTGTATCTTATTGGTGTTATATATTAATCCCTCATACGGCACGTGTCAATTTCTCGTTAAACATTTGTCACCAGCCACACAGTGCCCTCAAACTATCCCAACAAAAAGAGACCTCCTTAAAGAAAAACGTTCAATGTCTCTACATCATTTATTATCTGAAATTGATAGCGTTTCTTGGAAGCATTTAACAGAAATTCATTCGATTTTCAAAACACATACCCATATCATCGTACAACCACATGTGGTTGTTGTGGATGTGATGAAAGCGACACTAAATTTCTTTCCAATGAATTCTCATCAATAATGCGAAATATATAAGTGTAAAAGATACCCTGGGCCAAATGGATTTTGCGTACTTACTCATAAATAACTCATCCAGAGTGACATGTAGTTTCTGATTTGGTCCCAAGTGCGAGCTCCCTACACTGCACCTATGACATGTTCCTATCGATCATCCAACAGGCTCATCCATATGCCAACACCATATAAGTAATCGTTTCCTTTGTATCCCAGTAGATCTTACTGTGTATGGGTATTGTTTTTCTTGTCCTGAATTATTTATGGTCAAAGGTTCTTGTTCAATTGGTTTCAACAGTTTTTTTCATTGATACCGCAAATATATCAGATAAATATTTGAAAGGCTAGGAAATGTCCCTATCCTTTGCAAACACTTTTGGACACCTCTTCCAGAAGTCTCCATGGTAAACTGTCAGAGTGATTTCAAATACAAGTAATGCAGAAAAGACTCAAGCAATAGTGACAATCACAAGGATAAAAAGTTTCACTTCGACACGAAGGAATTGAATTTTAAACAAAACGCTAACATGAATTACCTGAAACCCCACCAAAGTCTACGAAGAAAGGGAATTCTACCCTATTCCATTGTTCTTCTCAACCTTTAATCTAATTTTAAAAGTTATTGTCTTCATTGGAGCATCACAGGAGAAAGTTTTCCCCTGTCGAAGGATTACCAAAAAAAAAACTGGTCTTGTAACTTTTTGAAGAAAATCCCATGCGTCAACAACGAATGACTTGGGATTTGGAAATAGAAACCAAATGGGTGTGGTCTGTTTTTGTTTATCTTTGCTTTTAGAGGGATGATAAAAACCTCTAGGGAAGTGATGAATTGTTGGTTCTAAGAATGTGTGAATTTGAAATTTGAGACTTTTCACCTTTTCCTCGTAAAACGACAAACAGCAAAAAAAAAAAGGCAATAACTTTGAATTCTCGTAAAATCGAAAGGATTGTTTGAATTTTTTTTTTATAACATAAATTACGAAAGCTACGATTGGTAGGTGGGATTGGCTTAGACTTATTTGTTGATTTGTTTCGGGGATATTGCTGTCATTTTGTTGACTTTTGTGTATTTCCTACAACTATTAAAAATTAATTTTGTATTTGCTGGCGGTGTTTTTTTAGTAACAAATGGAATGCTTTGACATTTTAGAAAGTCGGTGCCAGTATTACAAAGTGAATAGCATTCCCGTGTCAATTAAAATCATTTGTAAATATATAAAACCATAATATATTTTTTAAGACATTAATAAATAAATAAATAAATAAATAAAATCGTACAGCTTTATGCGATGCCTTAACTCTCTAGTAAAGTAAAAGGAGGCTGATGAATATTTATCCCATTTCGTTCAATAGATAATGATTAAACAAATTGAAAAAAAAAAACATTATACAGTAGACCGACAGTAGATACACCGATAAAATGAATGTACATATGTAGGTGTGAATAGTTCGCTCATTTGTAAACGTTAATATTATTAGTGATCAAGGATCTACTATAGGCATCTCGAGACGCTGATTATAAAAAAAAACACAATCAGAAAAATAAATTATTCGCAAAAAATCATTTTCTAATCAGTAGAGTAATTTTTTGACCAGCAGAAAACCCCACAGGCGGCCCAGTAGGGATGCAGTAAAGTGGAAGGGTTGTGATCTACTATGGATATGGATCATAACTTCGCTGTAAGGAATAGAAGAAGAAAAAGAAAATAGTTCAAAAATAGATCTGCAGAAAATTAAAAAACAAATAATTAAAAAAAAAAAAAAACACGATTAGCACAAATCAATTATTTGATCAGCAGACAGGAACAAAGCTTCAAGAATAAGAAAACGAGAAGAGAGAAATAATATTTTAACAAAAATTCCAATAGTCGCAAATTTCTGAATATAATAGTAAGTTTTTTCGCCCAAGTTTTTTCTTGAATATCTGTTTCTTTCTTCTCCTTTTCTTTTTTGCATATGAGTATCAACATTTTTGTTGATTTTGAAATTTTATTTTCTGTTGGTCAAAATAATTAGTTCTGCTTATTAAATAAATTATTTTTGCTGAAAAATACATTTTTTTAGATGAGTATTTGCTGATTTTCTAATTTTCCAGCTAACCAAAAAATTATATTTTGCTGATCAAATAATTAACTTTTTGCTAATCATTTACTTTTGCTGCTGTTTTTTTATTTATTTTTTATTTTCTGCAGATCAAAGAATATTTTCTAATGGGCAAAAAACTATGGAATTACTAATCAAATAATTCAATTTTGCTGGGCAAAACACTCTCGATTGTACAGTAGTCGGTTGTAAATCTCGTATCTTGAGCTGTGGAAGGAGCACATTTAAAGGCAAATAAATATTTCAATAAGACTGCGAAATTATATACTAGTAACTGTGTTTCGTAGATGTTTCGTTTTCAAGGTTTCGGTACTCAAAAAGTAAGATCGGGGCTTGAGAGCCCTTTCACACGTACCTAAAATGGACACCCCTCGAAGCAAACTGTAACAATACCGGCTAAATGCTGGCATGTGTGAAATCGCTCATATTGCCGCATGCATTACTACCCTGACTATACCGGCCCAGCTACGGGCTGCTATGTAAGTACTCCCGGCAGACACTCAGCGGTCATATCGGGACCGGGTCATGTGAAAACTCCATTTGAATCAATGTTTCCCTACGAAGAATTCCCCGTCCGGTGTATGTGAAAGAGCTCTTATAGTGAAGCCTGTCCGTCTGTCAGTCTCAATCTGATAACTTTTGAACTGTTAGACTTAGGTGGCTGAAATTTGAACCAACTAGAGTAACATTTTAGAAAAGTAGAAAAACAACAAAGTTTTGGAGGTTAAAGTGAAATTAGAAAATAGTTTTTGTATTTACTTCATCAGATTTCAAGAAAAATAAAAAAAAAACTGTCAAAAAACCTTCTTCATACGTCCATCTCCTTATCTCTGAAATTAGTAAACCAAAAATTGGAAAAAAATTATTTTAGTTTTGATACATTTGTTTTTTTTTTTTTTTTGTAAAAACTTATATAAATGTGAGAGATAGATAAAATCACCATCGCCATATTGTTTTTCCGAACATAGGAATATTTATTCTCACTTCTGATAATAAGATGAATCGATTGATACCCTTTTTATAAAAAAATAGGCCCAACGGTTTAGGTACTATGCATTTGTATATTATGTATATTTAAAAAAAATACATATATACATAGGTATATAAAATATACTCCTTGTTGCCACAGAATATTGAAGAATATGAATATACAGAATATGTTAGAACCAGACTTAGAGAAGAACAGCAAAATAATCGATCACACATTTCTTTGGTCACTACGTAGCTTTTTTGAGGTTTTGGGTAAGTTTACCAAAAAAAGACTTTAGTAACTTGTAGTCTTGTTTAAAATGTTCAGTAAACTCATGTCTGAGAATTGAAACGTAGAATATACAATTGTAGTGCAAGTTCTTTAAGTTAAGTCGATTGAAGTTGAATAATAATCTAATTTCTGCAATTTAAGCGAGATGAAAAAATGTGAAACAATTCCACATGAGATTGTCGTTTAAGTCTCGAGAGTTCACGCTGCGAGATGTTTCTTAATTCCTAGATACGATTAAACGTTATCGCGATATCTATCTGAGCGTTATAACTTACCTCTGCTTCAAATGAGGTCTTTTGTTAGTGCTACCTCGTCTAGTGTGCGAGTTTTCTTATCGAGCGAGTACTGAAGTTATAATTGTATGCCCTATCTCTTAGGGTACATTCATTTGACATATATTTTTTAACACAGAAAAATAATAAAGATACACCTTTTGTATATGTATATAACGTTTTTATGACCACTACGACTCAGTCTGCAGGCCGGCATCCAAAAGTCGAAAATGTTCGATGACTTTTCCCAATAAAATTGGCCTCAGTTTCTGTCGACTGTTATTCTATACGAGTATGTCTTGAATTGTTCTTGGATGATTGGCAATCACTTTTTTTTTAAATAGCCCCAAAGGAAAAAATTCCAAGAAATTGCAAGATCTTGGCGGCCAATCATTAGCGTTTCGTGAGATTATTCGATCACCGAATTTAGTGCGCAACAAATTGATGATTTGACGTGTTGTGTGTTTTCGTAGTAAGTTTGGATGATTAAAATGCGTTGTTCTGTTGTTAATGACATCATGGCTAAAATTTTACTTTACAGGGTGGCTGACATGAACCATTACCAACTTCACGTCGCTGTGTCTGCCAAACTATGAATGACAGCGCGCTGAAAATTTGACTGTTGTTAATTCATTTCATTGTTGACAAGTGTGTGTAAGGTTTTTTTTTATCGCGTGTTTAGTTTTTGTTCTATCGATAATGGAATTCAAACGTAATAGTGTTATTGCCCTTTTTGGCTGGAAAATCACAACCAGCTATGTATTATTCGTGAGCTGAAACATTTGAAAGTGAAGAAAATGTTTATATATCGCACCATATCGAATTACAATAAAACCAGCAGCATTGGATAACGTTGTGGAGGTGGTTCGAAAAAGACAGCAACATCGTCAACAGTGATTCGGAGTGTGAAGGCCAGAATCGAACGAAATCCTCGGCGTAGCGGAAGAAAAATGGCTTCTGAGCTAAACATATCCAGAGGACGGATGCAACACATTTTGAAAAATAAGATCAGACTCACGGCTTTAAAGTTCCAAAAAGTGCACGATCTTAAACCTGACCAAAAAAGAGTTAGAGTGAAAATAGCAAAGGAGTTGATCCGGTTGCATGCAAGTGGCCAATTGTCAAATATCGTCTTCTCTGATGAAGCACCATTTCCAATTAAGAAACTTGTCAACAAGCAAAATGATCCAGTTTACCTGCCAGAGAGGTCATACGATAATTTCGACCAAAGAATGACCACTAGGAAGCAAACGCCGAGCAAATCAAGAATGGCTGCGACAAAACGTTCCGCACTTAATTTCCACGACACAATGGCTATCGAATTCTCCCGATACGAATCCACTAGACTTTTCTGTCTTTGATTTTTCTGATTTTGAAGGCCAAAGTTGGCACTAAAAAGTACCAAACAACGGACACGCTCGCGCTCAAGTTAGCGCTTCGCCGGGAATGAAAGCGCATTCCACAGACACACTTGCGTGAAACGTGCGATAAATTTATTGACCGTCTCAAGGAAATTGTTCGTGCCAAAGGTGGCCATATCGAAAATATTAATTAAATCCTTAAATTTGAATAAATTTCCTACATTATTTTTTTTTGGATTCAATAAAAAATATTTACAATTAAAAAAAAATACAGGTACATATTTGAATTAGTAACAGTTCATGTCAGCCACCCTTTATACTTGACATCTGAAAAAAAAAGAAGAAATTATGACATTTGTGTTTTGTTAAATATTATGAAAGGTTAAAAATAAACCAACAGATGGTCCAATCCATATAATGTACATACATATGTATATATGTATAAATGATCAGAGCCAACACCCGATACGACTGATCTATGTACGTATTTCTATCAGGCCGTATGTCACCAGTTTCTTTGTCTTAAAATTTGAGCTAGGAAAATTAAATTTCATACATAAGCTTACTTGATCTCGAAACAATACATGTGTTAACACTTGGTATATAAATGGGATATTTAATACTGGAATTACAAATTGAATAAACAAAATACTTGGCATGGAGAATATTATGCATGTCATAAATATTTCATCGAATTTGGTTAAGCCATTATTAGAATTTTAAATTACAGTAAACAAGAAAACAGAAAAACAAAGCACTTTATTCTTTACTAATAGGGAAGGGATTTCCAACATGTAGATGTGTCTTCCTTAGTTTAAAAAAAAATTGTGAAAACAAAACTTGTTCTCCTTTTAGCATCAGTGATAAATGAATAAATTATATTATAGCTGCCACAAGTATTCAATTTGAAAGGAGAAGACTCTCAAATCTTATAACTTCTTATCTTATCCTTTCGTTAGATTTCACCCATCGAGGTTGTTTTCTTATAATTTTCTTCATCTTATAGTATTTCCTACTTTCCAACAGTCGCTCTAGTATGGTTTCACAGAATAAGCGACTTCAATCCCACGCAAATAATTTCCCATGACAATTGAAGATACAAGCAAATCGGTGGAAAAAAGAAACAAAAATATCCATTAACAAAACAATAAAAGCAGACACGAAAAGCAAATGCAAAAGGAAACCATGAAGAAGATCTCATTTTCACTTAATCCATACAAATTACCTAAAAAATAAAAAAAAAAAATAATTGTCATAATTAATCTATTCTCACGCTAAGTAGCAGAACGCCATATTCCTTCAGGATGTCGTCCTATTCTATGTGGTAACTGTGCTTGTGGATGCAGATTGAACGGTTGTGGGTGCTCCTGCAGTTGATGACATAATATCAGTACTCGTGCTGTCGCCACTGATGGCTGTGCTATCTGTAACTGTGGTATCTGTATCCAGGTCAATTCCATTCGTATTTCTCGACAAGAACCAGCAATTCATGGGTGTGGGTTTGCCTTTCATCACAACCGGGCCACGGTATTCCAAATGGAACGAATCATCCTGGTTGATCTCTCGACACAATAATCTGCAAATGGAAAATATACGATGACGAGTTTAAACTAGGTTCTTTTTGAATTTGTGCAGAGTTGATTTGCATGTTCGGGAGGGGACTACAGTCCCCTGATTGATATGCTTGTATCTATTTGTTAGTATGCGAGTATCTATGGGTTAGATTGTGTGCAGATGGCAATGTGCAAATAGGATTAGGGAGACATTCAAGTGGGAAATGAATGTTGGCTGGTGATAAACTTGAGCTGGGTTATTACATTATTATAGACATAGCGAAGTATATATGACAGAAGCACTAACAAAGTCCCTGTTTTAACGATTGCTTTTGCTGGGATTCGGTTCTAGGTTTCTCTTGCGTTTGAGTGATATTTCATGTCGTTGCTAGAGATTTAAAGGATTGCAGCTGATATGATGACAGGTTTTCTTTTTGTTTTCGGTAGAAAGAATTCCGTGTGTGATTTTAATTTGTGTGTGCAATTCCCCTAAGTACTATTATATTAATGTGATATATGTATGTAGCTGTGACAGGATCCTGAGAATTTTTTCAGACGAATGAATTTAACACATTCTACATTTTATGTATTTATGCGCCATGTTTTAAAAGTGGAGGAAGGGAAAACAGGCAGGAACTTCTATGGGAAAGTACATTTTAAGAGGCTATTCCTCTCAGCTTAGTCTGACGGACTACTAAGTTTGAAAAAGATATATCTAACTGTTTCGATTAATACACTGGAGTCTTATATAAGATGTATATATCCAGCTTCTATTCGAAATGAAAAAAAAAAAAAAAACAGTTCATGTATGTCCTACGGCTTAACTTCTTGCGACACATGAATGAACCTACTGTTTTATGCCGTCTTTAAAGGGTGGAATTCAGAAGATTCTCATTACAATTTTACCTCTGGGTGTATATCATATGTTTGGACCTTTTCGGTATTTTCTGAGACTCAAACCTTAGTCTTCAGTGGCAACTTAACAACTGAGCAACGACGACCAACGTTTTTTGTTTTAATATGTCTTTATTGACGGATTACTTACGAAGTGTTGTTCGAGTGTTAGGATTTTTACAATATTTAAGTACATTTAGGTTGGAAAGTACCGGGAATTGAAGAGAAACCGCCAGAGTGTGTCGAATATACTCCTAGAAATCCTAAATATGTTGTGGAGAAGCAGTGAGGTTCCAGAAGATTAGAAATACCGGGTGATTTTTAACATATTCAACAAAGGAGACACAACAGATTGCAACAACTACAGAAGTATCACATTACTTCCTACAGCGCTTAAAGTGAATCTGTCAATCCTGGAAAGAAGGTTTAGAAGCGAAATATAAAGACGACTGGTTCAAAGCAAGAGCAAACTATTACAGTACAACAGATTTTGGTGAAAAAGTTGGCGAAACAACAGAAAGTTTCCACTTACTTTATAGAAAACCTAATAAACATATAATATACAAGAAAGAGTTAAGAAAGCTACTGTTGCATTCTTCTCTTGCAAAAAAGCCAATGGGGGACAAATGGGGCTTACAACCCGGGTTAACTCACTGGCTCTATATCTCGGTCATTAGACCGATCCTTATTTAGTAGTTGTCTGATGTATTGCCTTGAACAAGGCTATAAACCAGAAGTTATTAAGTAGAGTCCAACGTTTAGCTTGTCTGTGCATTAGCGGAGCACTGCGGATGACACCTTCCGCAGCTATGGATACTCCTTTTCATTTAACACCCATTAACATTAATGGCGTGCAAATGGCAGCTAACACAGCTATTCGTCTTAAAGCTACTTCACAGTGGTCCAAAAAAGTATATGGCCACCCCTCCAACGTAAACAAGTTTAATATCTTCCCTCAAAATATTGACTACACCATACCCAAGTTAAATTTTGACAAAAACTTCTAAGTTACCATCCCTTCCAGAGCATTCTGGGAAGAAGACAGACAAGTCGGTACATTTTTATATCGGCGGTTCAAAAACTAACGACGGGGTGGGCGGTGTGGTTTTCTCTGATAGGCTTAATTTAAACCTCTCTTTTCGTCTCTCAAACCACTGTAGCGTATTCCAGGCGAAGATAATGGCAATAAGGGAAGTCTTGCCTTGCCTAAAGAAAAACGTGATATCGGCCATTGATAACCGCATCTTTTCAGACAGCCAAGCAGCAATCAAATCCTTGGAATCATCCTCAATAAATTCGTTAACAGCTCTAGACTGCCGTTAGTCTCTTATGGAGATTGCGGAGCAGTTTAATATTCACCTAATTTGGATGCCGGGGCATAGAAATATTCCGAAAATGTAAGTCTGACGAACTTGCTAGAGATGAAACAAAAATACCAATCCTTCCAGGCAAAAGTTCACTGGGTATCTCTATCGTTACATACAAACTTAAATTAAAGCTGGATGCTATTGAAAAGACAAATTATAGGTGCACAAGTGATACAATTGTCTAGCGACAAAACAGATTTGGCCTAAGCTAGATTTTAAATGCTCTAAGAATTTGATTTATCTCAATAGAAAGCATATCAGCGCTGTTATAGGTGTCATTACTGTCTAATAGGCAAGCATGCAACAAGGTTTGGCGTATTCTCTAATGATTTTTGCAGAAGCTGCATAGACGAGGAGGAGGAAGAGAACTATTCTTCACATTCTTTACGCCGCTTCCCAAGTCCATGTGGTGTCACAATAGACCTATTACTGGTATAAGTGTGTTGGCACCTCAACCTAACCTAATCTAACCTACTTTATAAATATGTAAAAAACTTTCGAAGCAGAAGATAAATATGGAAAAGCCTTATGAAGAAGGGCGTAGAAGAAGATTTTGTACGTGCCATAAGAAGTATATATAAAGAAACTTACAATGTCGTAAGGGCAGGTAATACAATGGTAAGCAAACTGAAAAATATTCTAAAGATTTGGAAAGAAACATTAGCATCACAAAAACCCCAACTTAATGTCAAAAAGACAAAAGTAATGGTAATCGATAACGAACCAGGAGTAGTAAGAGTGACGGTGGATGGTGAAGGAGTTGAGCACGTTAGCAGTTACTTGGAAGCATAGTAAATAGCAAAGGTAACTCAGAAGATGATCTGAAAGCAAGAATCCAATCGGCAAATAATCTGTATGCGCCCCTGCAAAAGAAGTTCTCAGATCATAAAGAAATCACGAGAAGTACAAAAATATCCATTTTCAATGTATCGTCCGATTCTGCTATTTGGAGTCTTTCCTCTGGACTCTTACTCAAAAGCAGGAAAGTCACATCCAAGCCATTTAGATGAGTAAGAAGAATCGACAGGATAAGGAAGGAAGATATAAGAAGAACACTAAATTTGGAATTGACGAAGAAAATCCTGGAATATAAAAAACTTCGTTGGTTTGGCCACTTAGTCCATATGGATGATAATCGGCAGGTAAAGAATCAATAGCAGAAAGGAAATATAAAAGGGGAAGGTCCAAAATGACCTGGAACAAAACCGCCGAAAAAATATTAAGGGAAACTGGAGAAAATTGGTTCTCGGCCAAGCAACTAGCCAGAGACAGAAACACTTGAAGGAAGTCTCAGAGGAAAAGAACGATATAAAATATAGATGCAACCTCGACACCCTAAGTATAAAAGAGGACCGGATTAAGTAAGTAAGAGGGTGGCCCACACAGAAAACGTCTAATACCAGTTGTCAAAAATTTAGATCTATTAAGATTGACATTCCGTAAGCACCACTTTAAAACCATCAGTTATAGAGATTTACGAGTATATAATTTATAAAAAATCACCAACCTGATGAGTATGCAATTAATTCATAATAACCTTCATGAATTTTAATTGAAGTGCTATTGAATTAAAAAAAATAATTAAAAGGCCCCAAATACTGTATTTTAATTACGCTTATTATTCTTCTTCATAAGTGCATACTCAATGGAAATTCGCCAAACAATAATCATCACTCAACGAATATTAATTTATTTTACATTCAAGGACATCATTTACACTTAACAGCAATGGATGCAGCGGTAGTAAAAATAGATTAATTTTTCCACACACGAGTGTGCAGATTATTATGACTTGACTTTTTTTTTTTTTTTGTTTCCATGGGTTTTAATATACTGGTGGAGAGAGTTTTGTGAGCGAAAATGAATATTACTCATGTATGTTAAAATTATAGTTCAATTATGTATTGATCCTCAAAAGAATAATGGGTTTGATTTCTTTTTGTAATCTTATTGTCAGCAGTGAAGTTGTGGTGGACCTCAAGAGTTAAAATTGTTCATTAAATTATAGAGTTGGTATTCCATCCAGTAGCTAGATAATCTCTCATTAGATATACAGGGTATAAGAGACCAATAATAATTGGCGCCAGTTCAAAAAAAAATTCTGCTCCGGATCGACTCTTATATGGGCTGAATATACAGGGTGGACCAAAAGTCCCTCTTCTATGTAAAAAATTAATAACTCTTTTATTTATAGATATTTTTGAGTTAATTTTTTTTTTTTGTTTTAGACATAAGGCTTGGGAGATTTAGGATGGAGCACTACACGATCGCACAGCGAACAAAAATTGTTAAAATATTTTTTTGAAAATAGCCAGTCAATAATTTGTACTCAATGTATGGCGTTAGAAATGTTCCAACAGCACCCGCTACTCGTGCTGTGATGGCCAAATTTGAACAATATGGGAACGTTGGAGATGTGAGGCGTTCGGCAGGCCTCGTTTTGGACGATCGATCGAAAACATCCAGGTCGTTAGGGAAAGTGTTGCAACCGATCGTGAAACATTGACACGACGACGTTCAACACAGTTTGGCATACCGCGTAGCACGATCTGCACCTATACCCTTACAAGATCCAGTTGGTCTAACAGTTCAATCCTGGTGACCCAGAAAAACGTCTAGAGTACTCCTAAATATCGCCGAAAATGACGAAGAATTTTTGGAAAATTTTATGATGACCGACGAGGCACATTTTTATCTGAGCGGGTTTGTGAACAAGCAAAATTGCAGATTTTGGGGCACACAAAATCCCAAAAAATCTCCATCAACGTCCCTTACACTCACTTAGTGTTACTGTTTGGTGTGGAATAACCTTGCGCAAGATTTATGAGCCATATTTCTTTGAAAATGATGCGGGTGCCAGCGTTACGGTCAATGGGTGCCGCTATAGGACAATGCTTCAGAACTTCCTTTTTCCACTTGTGCAAGCAGACAACAAAGCTGAGCTGAGACAATGAACTTGTTGCGCAAACAATTCCCAAATCGCATTATCTCAAAAAACGGTGAATTTGAATGGCCGCCGCGATCGCCTGATTTGTCGGCTCCGGACTTTTTTTTATGGGATTACCTGAAGGAAAAGGTTTATATTAACAAACCACAGACTATACAGAAGCTGAAGCTCAACATTCGCAGAGAAATCGCTCAAATTACGCCGGCAACACTTCAAAAAGTCATGGAAAGTGCCATCAAAAGAGCCTGTGAGTGCATGCATTCTAATGGTGGCCACTTAACCGATATGATTTTCCATACATAATGTAAAAAATTTCTATGAAATTTAATTTATTTGTAATTTATTTCATTAGTTTTTATGTTTTCGTTCAAAAGTTATTCCAGATATATGTAGGAAAACGACTTTGGGCCACCCTGTATAAACAGGATGAATTTTTATGAAATGAGACACCTTAATATCTCGGAAACGGTTAGAGATGTGAGAAAAATACTTAAGAACGAAGTTGTAGCAAATAGAAGGGGAAGTTGTTTTGCAGATTATACAAATATCAATATCCAGTTCTGCTAGTGATACTAGAATGGTCTGAGTGGAACATATTAGTGAAATCCTGAACGAGTTGATTTGTATTAGGTGCGCAACTAAGTTTTTGATGAAAATGCAACTTTATTGTGGAAAAATGGTTACAAATGAATCATTCAAAGTATTGCCCATTGCTAGCTACAACTTTTTCCCATCTTTCTGGCAGAGCTCGAATACCATTACGGTAAAAGTGTTCATCTTTTGAGGCTATCCACGAATCAAGCCATTTTTTTATGTCTTCATATGAGCGGAACTGCTGATCAGCCAGACCATGTGCCATCGGACGGAACAAATAATAATCGGATGGCGCAATATCTGGGGAATATGGCGGGTGGGGTAGAACTTCCCATTTGAGCATTTCCAGTTAGTTTTAACGGGTTTGGCAACGTGAAGCCGAGCGTTGTCATGCTGTAGAATCACATTTTCGTGCCTCTGCTCGTATTGTGGCCGTTTTTCGCGCAGTGCTCGGCATAATCGCATCAATTGAAGTCGATACCGTTCCCCAGTGATGGTTTCGTTTCAACAGTTCATAATAAATGACATCGACCTGGTTCCACCAAACAGCTGGCACAACATAATCTTCGCAGCGTGAATATTCGGCCGGGGTTGCTGTAATGAATCCACTTTTCATCATCCGTCATGATGCGATGAAGAAAACTCTTCCTTTTTTGCCGCTGGAGCACTTGTTCACAGACGAAAAAACGACGCTCAACGTCCCTTGGCTTCAAATCATAAGCAACCCAAGTTCATTATTTTTGAATCATTCCAAACGCATGCAATCGCTTGGAAATGGCTTGATAAATAACTTATAATGCTAAAGCAAGCTGTTCTTGCGTTTGGCATGGATCCTCATCGAACAATGCCTCCAATTCAGCATCTCCGAAGGATTTTGGCCTTAATTCACGCGGAAGGTCGATGGAATCTCCAGCATCTTCATAAACTTTTTGGAGCGCTCGGTGAGCTTCAGTCGCCGTTTTCTTCGAATGAAGGAAGAAAATCAACACTTCCCGCATATGACGATTATTTGCCACAAAATCAGACATGTTCACACAACCAAAAGTATATGACGCCAAAACAAAAGCACTAATGTGTCAAATCGTCGTGGCGTAGTGGTTAGTGTGTCGGATCACTACGCAAGAGGTTTCAAGTTCGAATCCCAGAAAACACCAAAAAGTTTTTTTCACGATCCCACCTCTCGCGAACGGCTGACAAACTTCCGAGAGTATTGTTGTCACGAAAAAGCTTCTCAAAAACAAATTGCCGTTCGGATACGGCAATAAGTGTGGAAAATATAACGCACACAACACGAGTGGTTGCGCGAAGATAGGCCCTGCCACTTAAAGAGCTGTTGCGCCAAATATTTATTTATTTTTTTAATGTGTCAAAACAGTTTGTTTACCATATGTCCTAGCTTGGTTCATGACATTTTGGATATGTCAAAATCGACACAGCACTTACTGCTGGAGTCATCTATTAACATAACTTAGTTGCACGCCTAATATTTTCCTATTTGATCCCTAGAAGTAAATTTCAGGAGTCATATTATCGATAAGATATATTGTAATAGGCATGCTTGAAGTCATGTCCTCAGCCTCTGAGACTCCTTACATTTGGCAGAATTACGCATGAATTCAAAGGCACTCTCTTTGTCTACAAAAGCATCAAGAGTGTACATATTTCCTCTCTTTAAGACCATTCTCAATCTTATGGACAAATAGTCACGGGAAAATTCGCAGTATCTACCACTCTGATATGAGTGCTGCTATCTATTCAGATTCTTTCAATACTACCGATTTCAGATATTTTTCTACCATACACTTCAGAGAAAATGATTTTAATATTTAATGTGAAACCGGAGATGTTGAAGTTGAACAAGGAACATTCATTATTCCTTTAATCTAGCCTTTGATACAGTATCTGCCCCTGTTTATATTGGACTGATATTTATGTTACACACTTACTATCCATTCGTATTTATTTATAAGGGAGCCAAATACTCACTTGACCGTAAGTCACATTCAGAACTATCTACTTTATATTAGCTGGGAGGTATGTAATAGCTTTTTGAACTCATTTCCAAGAATTACAATCCAAAAACTCGAAAGTGGTATATCTGCTATAATTTTCAAAAAACTGGCAACCGATATAACAATCATTTACCCATCTTCTATCGTAGACATGATTTTGCCAGGACTGTGAAAACTTATGAACAGCCTGAATTTAAATATGGCATAAGAAGATATAGGTTTAACTTGCCTCATCCACCTAGAGTAACAGCAAACGAAAAGTCACCCACCCACTACTTGGAAAGAAACCAAAAGCCCCACAAGTGCATTGTGACGTGAGAACACCCCATTTTGAGGGAGGCAGATTGGTTTTAGATTCCGAAATCAATACTACGTACAGTCACTGAAAAGGAAACGAAGACAAACTTATTTCCAACTATATTTTTCCTTTACTCTCATTGTCTGAAAAGTTCCGATTCAAAAACTATGATACGTCCAAATGGTTAGTCTCGGTTTATTGCTCGGAACAAAAGCTTCGTTTAAACTGAGTAGCAACAAAAGTAACACCATCGATCTGCAAAAATCTTAAATCGAAGATAATATCTTTCGGTTTCTGGCTCTAGAACAATAGATTTGGAAATCTACAACCCCCAACCGAAAAGTTCAGACGTATATCTGTATGTGCAACAAATTGGCAAATTAATTGCTGACAGTTTTTCTATACTCTTTTTGGATGGTTGGGGCACCAATCAATTGTAACATGCAACGGAGTTAAGAGCCAATTTCGCGATTAAATAGAAGGTTCCATAGGGGGTTTTCTGCCTGGTTCGTTTGTTCACGTTCCAAATTCAAGCGAACTTGAATGCAATTATAGGCAGACCGAGGCAGCTTGAACTTTGCGGTGCCGATGAGGTTGTAAATTTCATAGCTACCATTGAATTGGATAACAAATACGAGTCATTCAAAATGGATTTCATTTTCGATTGCTTTTTCGAGGACACATTTGAAAAAATTTCACGAAGTGGACTCCAGGACCGCAGCTCTCGACGTGATGTACTGGATCACTTGAATGCAGTGATTAGTGGATGTAGTGATGGTTAGTGGCAGGAAATGAATAATGTTTTAAATTTGGGGCGATGTAGTGGTGTGACGTTATTTTTTTTTGACATTTTTAGGCCAAAATGTGCATACGGAGGAGGTTGCCAGATTGGCCGTTTTGGCAGCAGTTAAATTTCATCGTGAGAAACGGGACGCTAATGGAGATGTAAGTGAATAATTCTTTTTTTCAATAAATTGGTCAATTCTATAAGCCTTACATGTTGTGCAGTTGATATTTTAAAATATTAAACAAGGAACGAGTGGTTGCTTATATGCAGTGTCTGACTAGCATACGCAAATAGTTCGAAATTTGTTTTAATTTATTGATTTTGGTTATTTGGTTTAGGCTAAAATCAAAATCAATTTTCAAAAGAATCATAGAAATGCCACAGTTATGCTTAGATTTTTCATGGTATAACAAGTAGATACATTTTTACTTGCTACATATTAATTTAAATGTTATGCAACGTTGAAGAAAGGACACAAAATTTGCATTTTCAAAAAATTCGTTACAACGCTGAACAAATTTGTTCTACCATATGTCCGGAATTTGATTATCATGTTCTCATATAAATCGGGATACAATCGTTTAAGCCGTAGCCGAGATATGGCCAATTTACGTAAGTCCACTAATAAGAAGAGTACCTTTTTCGCCGTTTCCTTATTGTTTAAATACGGGCAAGTTATGCCTTCTAGAGGCTTATTTTGCATACTGCTGGGTAAAAATGACATGTCAACAAATATTTATCACTCTGCAGGGCTCTTCTTGAGCGTTATGTACGATGCAAGAAGCATTCAAAACTTAGTAAACAGAGGGTTTCGCAAATGAATCATGGAACCCTATTACTCTCGCTCACGTGTGCGTCCGTCCTTCCGTTCATCTGTTACCAACTTCTAGCTATATAGGTATAAAATAATGACAATGGGGCCGATGTTATTTTGCAGATGGCTCTAGTACAAGCTAAAGCAGCATGCAACATGTTTTTTCTTTGTACATACATATATAGGCATGTGACCTGTTGTTGAAAATAGTTCATTGGGCAGAATTCAACAATATCTTAAATTTGTGCTCACAGTGAAGGAACATCTTCGAAAAGTATGTTTCCTGTATGTGATTCAGCAATTTGAGAAAATTTCCTACCGATTTCGGAGTGTTCACAATTTTAAAATAAGCAATGGATTGTTTATGTCTTACGAATATCACTTCCGTCTCCTTAAATAGCTAAGGAAAGAAATTGTATTTTGAGATTGCTAAAGAAAGTTTTCTAACACAAAAAAAAATCACAAAAGTTGGTTCAATAATTCAAAGAGATACATACAAGGAAGCGACCGTCTATTTTTCTCATAGAATAATAGCTAGAATTTATAAGCACTTTCATTCTAAAGGAACTGTTTATGTGCAAATGGAATGAAAATTTCTAGATCGGAGAACCAAATTAGCTATATTTGTCGTTCAACTTCACAGGATGAATTTATAAATCTCGAATTGTTATCGAACATTATCCGAGTAATACAAAATATATATCTGAAATGATGAAAGCGATGATGCTGGAGATTAACCACATTTTGGAAGAAATAGGTTCAATTCGTTTAATGTGGCAAAAGTGGTGATTTTTCAGCAGAACTAGTTGTACAGATAAATTCAAGACCACAGATAAATACAGACATTCGTGACTTTCCAGGAATATCTATCATAAAAATACAACCAATTATCTGCTAAGGTCACATAGAAGACCGTCTCAATCTCTCAATCAATCTTATTCAAATTTTTTTCAATCTCAAAATAAGAAATGTTTTCAGCAACAAACCAAAATATGAGAACTAGAATACGAAGAGTGGTGCTTCAAGTAATCTTTGAAAATGGTCAAAATGATCCACATATTACTACCTAGATTTTGTGTGAAGGTACTCGTATTTAAAATTTCGGTACATTAACTTCATAACTCAAACAATTTAATTTTTAAATATGAGCAAATCAAAAAAAAAAACAAAAACATTGACTCATTTGCAAACTATTGACCTTCGTTCTCTAGGTGCGAGTTTTGTAATTGAAGGGACACCACTTTACATGAATATACATAAATTCTAACCTGGCGAAACCGAATATGCTTTTGTGGGTGATTTTAATCTACATCGTCTGCAATGGACTGAGCAGAAAGATGAAACTCTCTTTGTCACAATTAATTCCTTATCTGACAAGGAAATCTTATTTAATGATTAATAAGTTTCTGACCTAAACCAGCTGAGCAGCACTAAGAACATTCTTTATAGACAGTTGGATTTAATCGTATCGACTGATACTGAAACTGAAACTGTCACTCAGATTTCTCACTTTCTTTCCAAATTGGACTGTTATCACACTTCCCTGTCATTAATCTTTTCTTATGAAAATGATAACAATACTGTTAACTCACATAGACGTTCTTGGCTTCTGCTAATATATATAACTTTATCGTTAGTGGCTGCAAAAATCAATCCTCTCAAGAATGACTACTTCCCAGGTCCTGATGGACTGCATAGTTTTAAAACAAATCCATGCACAACTTAGAGCGCTGCTTTCTGCTCTTTTTTGGCTTTCAATTTCTCTTGGGGTTTCCCTAAACTGTGAAAAGATTCATACCCCAAGAAGAGCTGTAAGAGCAATACTTCCAATTGTATACCCATTTCTAAACTTTCATGCATGGCAAAGGTATCTGAAATTGTGTTCTTCCATTGTAAATCAGTCTTGCGCACTAAGTAACTTAGGTTCATAGAGGATATACCCACTACTACTAGCTTTAATGAATTCGTTTCTAATACATTATGTGCCCTACAAAATGGAAAGGAAGTGGATGTTGTGGCAACAAATTTCAGCAAAGCGTTGGACAAAACTCCTCACCTCTCGCTTGGTCAAGATTTATTTCTTGGATAAAGTCTTATCTATAAAAGCGCCAGTACTTTGTCATTGTTATATATTTAGTATCGAACCCAATAAGTGTCAATTCAGGAGTCCCACAGGGTAGTCACTTAGGACCACTAAGGAAGTCATTATATTGTCCGTCAATGATGTTGAGTGTATCTTTGCCGAAACTGGAATATGGGTATATGTAGGCAACATGATAATCTCAAGACAAATTAAGTCTCCTGCTGATTGTCATGCATTTCAGGAAGATTTTAATAAATTCTCCATTCGATGCCAACATAATTTTCTAGAGTTCAAAGAGAATAAATGTCAAGCCATAACTTACTCTCATAAGCTGCCAATTATAAACAACTTCATTAGCAATGAACTCGTCTACTCAGTGACGTCTATTCTCGACCTGGGCGTTATCTGTGATAGAGAACTTAACTTCCTTGCCCATATTGAAATAACAATTAGCAACATCGATTGCGCTCTACTGCTTCATGGGATCTCCTTCAATGCCAATCATCGCCCTCTAAGATTAATTCCCTTATCCAGCTTTGTCTATCACTTCGACCAGAATGCTACGTATAATTAATAATTACTCTAACACTTTAGATTTTAACAGCAGCAAACTCACACCCTATTTTAGTTTAATCACTAACACGCATTCCCTTAACCTCTATCATTTAGTTTTAAGTTGTCCTGACTACAGTGGTTTTCTCATTACATTCGTCACTAGCAAGTGATGCCTGCCTCTGTTCGAAATGAGTCGCATATTCACAATTGGGGTTTTGATCTATTCATTATATTAAGAATTAATAACAATTATAATTTATTCTAGGATTTAGCTTCAAGATCCAGCCCACAAAACAAATCATGCACATGTATCTGAGCATTATAGGAAGCAGTGAATATTTAATTGACATTAAAATTTCACTCATTTTTGGTTTACCACTAGTGACAAAATTTGAATACAACATGTAAATCAATTAAAGAACATCATTAACTCTTCGAAATTACTACAATAAAACACGCTTTTTTGCACTTATTAACACCAAGCCGCCCATAAAAAGTTTATTTCTACGTCATTTTCTTTTTAATTACCATCATTCCTTTTAAATTTAATTAATACTCTTAAGTATAGGCAATGCCTAAGTACCTTCTCTTTCATCCTTTTCTCCTTAAATTCGGCCCCAATAAATGATACCCTTAAAATTGGGACTACACTAAAAAAAAAAACGTTTCACTTTTTATATAGCCATTCATTTACGATAACATCAAGACTGTTGGCTCTTTTTCAGCTCTCATTTCACAAAATATTCATCAATAAAAACAGTTAAAAAAAAATAGTAAAACTTTTATTACAAAGGTGGTATTTCGCTTTTCACTGCACAAAGTAATAATCGCTAGAATGTCCTTATTCTTACCACCCATTACATTCGAAATAACCAATTCCAAGAACTGAAAATTTAATTCGTTTTCGTATGATTGCAGGTCTGTCTGATGGGAAAGTACCACAACATATTGTACATAGCGCTACGAACGTGCTGGGACTGGGGTGTACGAGATTCCGCTGTTGTAGTGGTCCTTTTAGGTGAGTACGAGTACTCATGTAATGGAGGATTCTAAATTGCTTCATATTTACAGTTTTTAAAGACAAAAGAACAATCATAGAACTCTAGAGTGTCGTCGATGGATGTGAGCTACCCTATTTAATGCAGAACCCTTTGACTTTTAAGAAACTCAATTTAGGGATATAGAGAGTAATGCTTGTGTTGCGGTTTTAACAATTTTTTTCTGAAGACTGGTTGACTTTTGGACACCTACAAATTATAGGCTTTATAATAGCTTTAGCATACTTAAGTCGGTCTTGCACGGACTTAAGTTGTTCATAAGTCTTTTATAAACTTAGTTAGTCTATTTTGTTCGTTACAAATTCTTTACGAAGGAAGTCTACGGTTTATAAAAGGCAAACTATAGGTGGAACAGAGAGATATGAACTAACTATAATCGAGCCAAAATACAAAAACTTGAACCCAAAACTCGTGAAGGCATTGACAAAGTTGTGGCGATCAACATAGGTCACTGGTCAGTAGAGACACATACGGTCATGTTGAGCAACCCATTTAATATACGCTATCATAGCGGCAAGAACGTAGAATGAGACTCTCTTCCACTTCCTCTACGGATGTCAGGCACTAGCTAGAGCCAGGCATCGCATACTAGGTAAACCCTTCTTCGATGACTTGAATGAAATATCAGACAAAAGAATTGGAGAAATGATCAGTTTATTGAATTCCACAGAACGGATCTTATAACTTCTTAAATTACTTCGATTCTATTTTTTTCTCTTTAAGCAACCGGGACCATACATGAATAACTCGGTCACTTAAGTTGTGGTTCTGGCAAACTGCGCTGGTACAACCAATTCTACCTATCATAGACTTACTCCGAACTCGATCTAATCGCAGTTTAATATGCCAAAATTAATTATTTTGTTTTCGGTACAAAACTTATTAGACTTTGCAAAAAAAATCGGTTTTTCAATGTTCCGGTTCTTAAAAGTTAAAAGTAAATAAGAAATAAGAACGGATGTACCAGGTTGAAATTTATACCAGAGTTGAGTTTTACTAACCCGTAGATCAAGAGTAAAATTTTGGAAAAGCTAAAAAAAAATTTTGAGTTCAGAGTGAAATTCAAAAAATAATTTTATTTGTACTGCAGCATAAAATTAAGACTAAATACTCAGTTTTGCGCTATTTTTTAGATATAGTTAAGACGTTTTTATTCAAAATTAATATATGTAAGGACATTTCATTACATTTTTGACAAGTAAACAAGTTTTTTTAAGTTTCTAAAGCATTTTACGAAAAATCCCATTTTGTTGCTTTTTACCCATTTTTTCTAAATTTAAATTCTGAACAATTTACCAACAAATAGCACATACGGAGCAAGTACGTGCGATCCAGTTACTTTTTGTGAAAACATCTCTCTTATTTCCACTACAAACTTAGAATTGCATACCCTACTATTGCATTGAGCATCTATAAATAAAATCATTTGCCAGTCAGAATTTAATTTTAAAAAACTTTGAACTTTACACTGCGGTAATGCCCGCAATAATGATACTGATGGAGCAGCATATAAAAATGAAGAAGCGCTTGAATGAGTTCTTCTTTTCTTCGTCGTAGCTGTTGATCTGGAGAAGCCAAAGTAAGCGAAAGAAAAAAAAAAATATTCTTTTGGAAAACTTTTTTTTGGTTTCGGCGTGTGAATGTGTATTCCTGTTGGAAAGTTGGAGGATACAAATCGTCAGCGAAATCCCATTTTTATGCGATAAGAATAAGTTATTGGATCTAACTGTCGGCAACACGTTTTCTCTCTATTTGATGTTTATGTGAATGTTTTTTTTTTTTTTTTTTTTTTTTTTCGATATCCCTACCCAACCCAAGTTTATGTTCACTTTTCCATCTAACGAGCTAATTTAATTTTTGTCTTACCGTCAGTAAACAGATGTGTCTTGTTAAAAAAAAAAGTAATCACATTAAAGTTTCCTTTAAGGAAGAACGTAACTTTGTTTTGTGACTTTTATTTTAGAAATTCGATAGAGGAAAGGACGTTTTTTTTCATTCTATGTAATTTACTTTTTTCGTTATAGTGGATAAGGTTACCTACTATTTGAAAGAGTGAATTTCATATTTTAATGGGGTTCCTTTGTGTTTATAGAAATATTTGTGGGGGCTCAGTTTGTGGTGTCGGAAACGACAGACATAAAAGTTTTAGAGTTTTTTTTTTTAATTTTATAGCGATTTAATAAAAGCTATACGGAAGAGTATATTTTTTTTAAGTGTGGAGGTTTTATTTATTTTCATTTAATACTTTACACTCATTCGATTTTGTGTTGTAGGCGGCAAGAACATAGGCTCATGGGTCATAAATCCATTAAGGACGTGGTACCCATAATAACCTCTTGGGTCATAACTTTACAAATTCCTAGAGGAAGTGATTTAGAGGTTCACAATCAGTGTTACCACCACGAAAAATATTTCGGAACAAAATAGTCATAGTGTAATTAAAAAAAAAAAAAAACAATTAAATGCATGGCTGGGTTACACTAATGTCTTATAGGGCGGCCAATAAGTAATGCTGATCTTTAGATAAGATTAGGTGTGCGATTTATTTATTGCAATTCATTATAATTATGTGAACGCAATTATATAATTTTACGAATGAATGAATGGTAAGAACCATCTGCTGGAAGGAATTTTTTATAATTAAGGCATCTTTAGTGTATTTGTACGAGCATGTCCAGTCCCTGCCGCTTAATAAATGCTTCACCTCTTCTTGTGAATATTGATTTTGTCCTATCTTCTCAGTACCTTTAAGCGGACAGACTCCTATAAAATACATTATATTTTCTCATGCTGCCATGTTACAAAGACTGCATTGAATCGGCAGTTCCATTCAATGAGGTACAAAATTGAAAATCATTGCATTCAGTTCAAGATATTTGTATTCTTTCATGATCTCAACCGGTTCGCCATCAAATGTCAATCGTTTCCTCTGAGCATGCCTTCCTCTTCCATTGCCAAACAACATGATCTGGAACTTATTTCGGTTCACAGAAAGATTTCATATCTTGCAGTAATCGTTCAAATTTTCATTATCCATTGTAGCTTTTCAGATGTATCTGAAAAGAGCGTACTAAGGGTGCATACTGCTGAACTCCTGTGCTAACTGAAAATCTCTCGGACATTTTCGCTGTATTCCACACTGAAAAGGAGCAATAACGATGGATGGCCTTCAGTAGGTATTCCCCATAGCTAAAAATCAGTCAATGAAATATGCGTAGGTGTTCTTGCTCTGCGGCCTGAAGATATTAACAATAGTGCTTAGTGTAAAAATATGATCGACCTTTCGTGAAACCTTCTTCAATACTTCAATCAGGATGTTACGTGTAATGATGCAGTTCTTAAGGCAGATAAACAAAATGCTTCCAAACATATTCCTTATGGTGTTAAGAAAGGATATTCCCTAGGAATTTTCGGGGCTGTTTCTGTCTCTTATCTATGAATCGGGAAAATCACCTCTAAATAGAAGCATGAAGGCAAGATTTCACTTCCATTTAAGTTATTCAAAAGCTGGAGTATACAATTAGAGAATTTATTGCTGCAGTATTTATAGAACTCATGTGGTATTTGAATGATTTTGCTTTTCTTTCTTTCATGTTCTCCAAAATTATTTGTAGCATAAGTGGGCTATATAACTGATGGTCGTGAGTATTCGAAAGAAGGCGCTATCCTTTCGACTTTTAGAAGCATTTCAAAATAGTTTCTAAATATTATTTATTGGTATACTATTTATGTCAATTCTGGGTTTCTCACATTTTATGTAGCGAACGGCTGTGATGATTTGAATCTTTCCTTATTAAAGAGTATTTTCTTTGCTAAATATAGAGTCTTAAAATCTCTATTTATTTGAGCATACTCCTGTCGTATTACATGTTCTAAGAAAATCTAAAAAGCGAAAACTCTTCTTTATACTCGCAGGTTCTCTCAATCGTTATCGCACCACCTTGTTTTGCATACTGTGGTTTTCCTTTCTTAATGCGAATTATTCTATTCTATCGTAGCGAAATGACAGTGCTATTCGCAATTAAGAGCAAATTTGAGCAGTGTCCTATTAAAATTCTTATACATCATTACCGCTCTTCGATCTTTGATCCTCCTCTCTTTTTGAATAACTTATACTAATACTCGCAACTTCACAATATCTATTCATTAAGTTAAGTTCGGAAACATATTTCGTGATCAAGATATATATTTAATATTTCGTGTTATTTTTCCAGTCGAATATTCACGACTCGTGGGGAAGCGACATGAAATAAACAAGCCGTTGCTGTTAAAAATGCAAAATGCGCCTAGCGTTCCAAAGCAATTATTTACAAGGCATTTTTATTTCTTTTTATAAACCTCTCTCAAGATAGGCGAACCTATAACACTTTGACAGCATTTCGAGACGCCTGTAGCATCGGCCCATCTGGCAAGCACCGAAACCTAATCACAACTTCATGGGTTCTATAGCAAGATGTGGTGGTATTTAATCGGGCGACAAGGGGGTTACATGGATGTAACTAGATATCAAACGGGTAATGTTTGTAACAACTGGTTGCGGATAATCGTTTTAAATTTTGTTGGGTGGTTCCATAATTTTCACCCAACAATGACAAAACAAAGGAAGAGTTATATGTATATGTGACACACTTTGATCATGAAAACCAAATGAAGATACTGTCAGAAAAAAAAAAAAAAAAAAAAAATTGGCCTCGGAAGGAACTCATTGGCTGAAGTAAACACCAAAGAAGAGACTTCTCAACATCTTAGATGTATTGCCTCAACCAACTTACCGTACCGAACAACTTATTGCAAACCGAATAGGCAAAATGAAGTCTACGTTGAAAATATTGCTCAAGGTAGGGTGAAGCAATGTAATTCTTAAAAAGCAGATACTAATGTTCCCCTCCAATGTTGAGAGAAAGAGTCCGAAGCCAATAGACATCATCACCCAAAGACGGAAGTAACATTTCATACATTTCGATATAGTTACAGTTCTATAGTGAACTGCAGTATAGCAGGAGAATGAGTCGACCGAGAAATATATGGTATAATTTATAATTTGCTTTAAAATCTTTGCCATAATGTGCGTCGTACGTTCGCTAAATGGGCCGAAAACGAGATTGCTCTTGATTCTCATTTTCACCACAAAATGTTGTTCAGCGATGCGGTTCATTATTGGTTGAATGGCTACGTCAACAAGAAAAATTAACTCATTTGGAGTGACCAATTTCTACAGCTCATTATTAAGACGCCGTTAGATCCACAAAAAGTTACTGTTTGATGCCGGCCAAAACGTTATAGTCAATGGAGAGCGCTGTAGATCCATGATTACTGACCTTTTCGTTTCCAATTAAATGACATTAATTTCAAAGAGCTGTGCTTTCAACAAATCAACATGTCACACAGCGTTCGAAAGAGCATAATTTTGGACCTGTGAATTGATCGTGTGATTCAAAACCTTTGGATTATTTTCTGTGGAAGTCTATACCAATAAACCAGAAACGATAGACGGCTTGGAAGCAAACATTAGCTGCGGTATTGAGATATACGGCCCCTTCTCTCGAAAATTGGACCACCAGATTGCGCTTTATTCAAGCCAGGCGTAGCGCCTATATGCCCAAAATCATATTTGAGCACTAGTAGCATAAAATTATTTTTCCAATAACGCCATCATCACGATTTTTATGTATTTTATTTCATTTTGAATTTCTATACCTAAAAAAAAAAAACACCCTTTAATTTTTGGTAAGCATACCATCATGCATTTTTAAAACAATTCCACTTACAATTATTTCATCTCTTTTTTCCAGAGGAAATTTATTCTTGTGAGAAAACATTTGAGCGTATTTTCTTGGGTGCACTTTTCGGACCGCATGCACCACATTTTATTGCCGGATGGAGAAGTGATTTTCGGGATCAGGTAAATTCTTAATTTTTGTGGATATTGAAACGCTTTAAAGCATACATATTAATTTTATAGGATGAAAATACAAGAGCCATGGTCTACTTTCTTCATCACGCAACTAGTCTTGGTTTTGAATTGCCTGTGTTAATAACACGATTCGAGGAGGAGAGGATGGTGAGGTGGGTAATGTTTTCGTTTTATGAAACTAACAGCTATTTTAATACATTTGCACGCTAACACTTCATGTAGGAATATCATTAACTTTTAATGGGTTAAAGAAAATTGGTTTTGTAGGGTTAACTTTCAAAATGGCTTAAAATATTATGAAAGTGAACTGGATAAATTGTATTTAGATACTCGTAGAATTTTAAATTTAAAGAGATATTTACAAATTGTTTCCGAGTAGCAGAAGGGTATTTAATGATATATTAAAAATAATAGCATTCGAAAAAAATTGGCTTATTTCAGTTAATAACTCAGAAGCAGTGTTCGAGAGACTTCTTGCTAATGCCCAGTTGCTACAGAGAGTTAGATCTACGTTTATCTTTGGTACTACAATTATTGTATTATTCAACGGTGATTTAACTGCAGTATTTGTTAATGAATATAATGTGTATATATTTCTATCGACTTTCCCCTGCAGTAGGCATAATGGGAGTCGTAAAATCCTTTTATTTTTATATTGCTGCGGAGATCAACTGAGATAAGTCTATATGATGCCTTTTAAAGAAAGGAGCGTAAGTTGATACGTCTGAAGTCTCTCGGTTTGAAGTGTGAGCTTTACGCACTTTAGGGATAAAGGAAAATACCCTCAAGTTGCGAACGGCTTTAAATATTGCCTTTAGTCACTGCAGCAGTATTTTAATAGTTCGCTGCATTGTAATGACCATTGGTTGGTTTATAAAGTTGAAATTTGTTCACCGCTCGGTGAATGTTGTCTTCATTTCTTTAGTACTCAGATATGCATTATGCAAATATTGATCTGATCTGATAAGTTAATGGGTGTACGATAAATGTGCATGAACAGTTAGGGTGTTAAGAATTTCTTGAAGAGTTTCTCCTATTAGATGTGGTCAATGAACCACTTTATGTAACTGGGAACCGAATCGAAATTCGACAGGATTTTCCCAACGTGAGTCGTCTAATATTGGATTCGTGCTATACGATTCACTTTGTGGCCTTCATAAAGGCTTCTCATGGGAGTTCCACTTTCAAATGCTTGTCAGACGTTCGAGAAAAATGGAACCGTGAAAAACATGCTGGTATTTTCTGAGACACTAACCTTGATTCTTCCGCTCAGTGATCATGCAATTAATCACTGAGCAACAGCGCCCAATCGATTAATGTTCGAATTTTTTAAATTGGTACAAGAATCGTAGAAGCCGGATCCATATTTATAGTACATTTTTTACTTGAAATTTAATGTTCTATCAGACCTCGTAGTAGGGGATCGCATTTAAGAAACATCCTGTATATACTTTCTGTGTCAAATCAGTCTGCGACCAAAAAGGGTCAAATGGGCTCAAAATAATTTGCTGATTTCACTCTCTAGAGAACTAAATACTTTTATTAAGCATTACCCATAAAAAATGTATTATTTTACACTCCATATAATCATAACACGTGTTCCTTGTTCAAATATTTAATTAAATAAAATCCAAACATTTAATTACATTCATTTCGGGGTTAACATTAATTTAACGAGACTAGTACTACCACTCTGTTCACGTAGACACTTTTAATAAACCTTCTGACTTAACTACTAAACGTACATTGAAGCAATAACAAAGTCAAATTGTGTTCAAGATACAAGCAAACCATTCTCCATGGATAAATTTAAAAACTAAAGTAAAATGTGACCGTATTCCTACACAAACGCCCACGAAATATTCAACAAAATTGGACATAAAAAGTTATACCCTGAATATTTTCTCATATACGGTACATATCCCACCTCTCCTTTAACCATAATAAAAATAAATAAAGAAAAAAAATATTTTATTGCACTCATTTTCCAGCTGTTACATTGTTGTATGAGTTATAACATTTATCCGTCGTCGCTACGAAAGCAACTCAAGGGGATGCTATTTTACTTGATAAGCTCTCTGCTGTGTGCATACAAAGAAGAATATCCTATTGACGTTTTATTAACTCATAACATACACTTTTTTTCGGGAATTTTTAGTATTCTGAAGGTATGCGCATATCCATACATATTTAGGTGCGTCTCAACACGCGCGATTTTTCCACGAAAATCTATTTGCGACGTAAAACATGTTACGAACTCATTCAATTTAATTTTTGACAGTTACGGCATGGTTTTCAACGGAAGTGCGAAAAAAATGGAAAACATTCTAGAGAAAAAAAAAAATAAAAGAATTTATTATAATGCTGATTTGATAATTGGATTGAAATGAACTGATGTACAACCATCATTTATACAAAATTTTACGAGAGAAATAAATTGAATTGTATAGATACAATAGATAGAAGGGGAGAAATACTGGAGAGGATGAAAATTCTCGTACAGTGTTTATTTACTTCTATTTCCCTTGAGGGAATTGATTTTTATCCGTCTTGGCTTTTATACGTGTAGAAGGAAATGTTACGTATACGCCACAGAGTGCGTGTATGTGATAAAAGAAAATCTCCTCTTTGAGTAACTGACATCTGTCAGTAAGCTTTTTCTGCAAAATTAATATCGACGACAAATTTTATTTACAGATTCATTGACATTCCAATCGAATCATGTGGAAAGGCATCACCTTTACGTGTAGCTCTACAGGCTAGTGCTCCTGACCTTTTGCTGATCCTCTTAAGGTAAGTGATGTGGAGTTGTTTTGTTTTGTTCATTTTGTTTGGTTTTTTTTTTTTTTTTTGTTTTGTAGCCAAAAAATCCTGACGTATGAAATTGCTTTTCAAAGTTAAGCTTTGATTGATGAAAGTTATTTTATTGTTGTTTTTTTATGAGCGAGGAGATTTGTATGGGTGGATACGTTTAGAGAACGTAGGCGGTAGGTGTTAATTTTATGTTCTACGCACATGTTTTTATCAATAGTGTAGCGACAACTCGTGTGAATTTGATAATGATGCTTCAGGAAGGGAAGGCTTTACTGAACGTTAGTCCTCTTTTGGACATTGACCGGAAATTTGGGTGTAAAGGTGCAATGCCTTCAGGTAATCATCTGACATTGTCACTTATATCAGGAAACTCCGACTAAGCCGAAAGACAAACTAATTATGAGCTGCAACACCAAAGTTCTCTGATGAAAGATAACTACTGGCAGTACTGCTAGCAAGCCATTGGAAGCCCAGAAATTTGTGCGCTAGATTACACTCCAGCACTTCCTTAAAACTCTTATATGGAAGATATTTGCCGGTAGGCAAACTTTGAAACAGTAGAAGCCTTCAGAGAAACATTACCAAAAATGAACGAAATGAAAACTTTTAGAATTCTTAAAGATCCCAGGTTTTTTCCGGCAGAGAAAAGGGTAGGAATACCATGACCGAAACTCAGGCCATAAAGTTCATGCAAAGGAATAATTTCTGCGAACGAAAAAAGTCAAAATCCCGCTCTCAGTTAGAAGTAGGACAAACTGGGGTACCTTGCCCGTCGGGTCACATTCAGGATTATTTTTTTAGAAATAAATAATTTGAAATTTGAAGGGACTATTATTCAATTGCTAGTACTAAAATAAAGTTTGACACTCCTAGTTCCATGCTCAAAGCAGCAACACATATTTTTGTGTTTTTCTAGACCGTAATGTAATGTCAATTGATGTATTAAATTTTTCAAAAACTATTTCTTTTCTAGCTAAATTTTATTAGGTTTGAAGATGAACAAACAGAATTTAATTGAATTTACATATTGAAGAAAAAGATTTAAGCTTTCATGAAACAAAAACAGCAAAAGATCTTCTTTGACAAACAATCTACATGTAGGTACATATGTATAAGGCCTGACCAGTGTTATTAGGTCCTTTTGTTACTTTTTCCTCTAGCTCTGGCGATTTTTTCCTTTTCTCCTATTTCATGTACCCCACAAGGAAATGTTTGGAAAAGCAAATATTAATTTAAACTTGCTTATTGTACAGGGTACGGCATTTAAAATTAGACACCTCAATGTCGCGAAATGTTTGAAGATAGGAGAAAAATACTACAACAACATTTTTTTAGAAACTAAGAGAGAAGTTGTTACAGCAGAACTGCTACAGCAGTGACAAAAATGAAACCCAGATTAACTGCTATTTGGCAAACAAAGGTGGCTGAGAAAATCAATTGCTACAATCTGGACAAAGAAAAGGCTAAGCTTTTATTACCAGCATAACAAATTACCTCTTTACCATCATCGATGAGGTCGGTGATATGAGTAAGGAGTGCTGAGCACAAGATATATGGGATTCCCTACAGAGATCTTTCTTGGAGAGAGCTTGGAACGTCTAAAGGCCAAAGAAATATGGTGGTGGACAGATGTAGATAAAGTAATGATACGGGAAAAAAAAATGGCTTTCAAGGCAAAGAAGCAAAGTGCTCTCTTACTAATAGAAATGAAAAAGCTCGCCTTGAATTGATATACTCGCGAAGAAGCAAAACGAAAGAAAAAGAAGCGCCCAATTTCAAGCAAAAAGTATGGAAGGCCTCTATCGGGAGTTGGAGAAAATATCGTCTTCGGTGTTTGATAGGAACCACGCTATCCAGGAGCTTCGATAAAACAACTTGAATAAGGGAACAACTATATTCAACATAGCCGCCCGAAGAAGAAGAAATGCTCAGGAGATTCGTTTCCCAAAGTTTAACAGTACTCAAGGCCAGCTTCTTGTGGAAAACGACAAAACTCACCACAGATGGTGACAGTATTGTAAAAGACTTCTGAATGGACAGTTTCCCCGGGTACACTTTCCAAGAGCCGCTCCTAACCATGACGAAGTATCTGACATTACTATCGAAGAAGTTAGGAATGCGGTCAAATGTTTCAAAAAAAAGAAAAGCCGTTGGGCGAGACGAGATATCCTCTGAGTTCTGGAAAAAGATCTAAGATATCGGGTCCAGATGGCTCATGATTCTTATCTCCAAACTTATGAGCGGTGATCCAATGCATATTCAGTGGAGGGAAAGTTATCTTCTTCCTTTGCACAAAGGAAAGGGCAATACGCGAAACTGCGATAACTACCTTTCTGTCAAGCTGATGTCACAGAACATGAAGATCGTTGAGCGGGTATTAGATGGCCGACTGTGGAAAATAATACGGCTATCTGACGACCAGAGCGGGTTTGTCTCGGGTAAACTAGTATCAATAAACTCTGCAATCTTTTGTGATCGAAAAATGTCCCGTAAACTGAAAAGACCGCAGTTGTTCACAATGCTAGACATTGCTTGATAGAATAAGAAGTTCGAAGATTCGAGGAAGCCTTCATGTAAAAGAACCTATCACAAGCAAGATAGAGCACGACTAACTCAGTTGGTATTGTCATGTTCAAAGGAGAGATCCTTCGAACCCCGTCAAAAAGGCAATATCAATCAACGTTAATACACAAACGCGCAAAAAATGCAGACCAAAAAACAACTGAATCACACAAATACAAAAACACCAGCATTTCAGTGACAAAGTGATCCAAAACCGGGAAGCCTGCCGGTACTTCCTGAGGTTAAACTGGCAAACCCCGCAGGCGGACCTGTAGAGATGCAGTGGGAGGGTTGTGACAATTCACTCCGGATCATAACCTCGCCGTAAGGAAGAAAGAAGAAGAGAGAAGTTGCTTGGTGATCTTAAATGTCTTTGGTTATAGGCACTCAGATCTAGCTTGCAGTTTGGTTCATGTTGAAGGAATTTTAAGGTCACCACACAACTTACACGACTCTGTTTATAAATGCTTTTCTCCTGTATATGTATTTAGCGTTTCTGAGAAAAATAGCTTTTAGATCTCACAAATTGTTGAGTTTAAGAATCCAGTGGCGTAACCCAAACCATACAAAGCTGGAAGAAAATGTTTCCTAGTAGAATTGTTTTAATAAATATGGACAATCCTGTAGAAATAAAATAAACATCATATAACTATTTATCTCATAGAGCTTTTTGAAATCAACGAAATTTCCAGCGGGAAGAGTGGCGAGCCTACCCTTCCCTATACGTCTTTTAGTGCTGCAATGATGGCGAGCCCTTTTAACATTTTGTTTAGTATTGCTCAGTGTCTTTTCTACGCCACCTTCCTCGATTTTCTGATTTATGGCTCATTCGAATATGTTGCTGGCCTAGTCTATTTCGCTGCTATCAACTATATACAGTTCTGAATCCGGAAGCACAAAAGTATATATGTAAAGGGTGGTTAAATTTTAAGGGCCGATGTTGAATGTGAACCACACCTAAACGTCAAGTTTTTTCTGCATTTCATTTGACATTTCTCAATTTCAGACTAACTCAATTTGAACCATGGAAAGATACACAATCGAGCAACGCGTTAAAGTTATTCAGGCTTATTATGAAAATGGGCGTTCAAATCAAAATGCATATCGTGCATTTCGTGATTCTTTCGGTCTATTTAATCGTCCAAATGTGCGTACAATCGGAAAAATCGTGCAAAAATTTGTGCAAACCGGGTCTGTCGGAGATGTGAAAACACCAGTGCATGCTCGTACAGCTCGTACTGCAGAAAATATTGCTGCTGTTCGCGATAGTGTGGCTGAAGAGCCGCCCACCTCAACTCGTCGTCGTGCCCAACAATTGCACCTCTCACGCTCGTCGTTGATGAACATTATGCATAAAGACTTGCATTTACGCGCTTACAAGGTGCAAATGACTCAAGAACTAAAGCCTCTTGACCATTTCAAGCGTCGTCAATGGTCACAATGGTGGCAAGAAATGGCAACAGTGGATGATCAATTTTCGAAGAAAATCATCTTCAGTGATGAGGCACATTTTCACCTCAGTGGATTCGTCAATAAGCAGAATTGCCGAATTTAGGCGAATGATAATCCAAGAGTGATTGTCGAAAAACCAGTGCACCCACAAAGAATGACTGTTTGGTGCGGTTTATGGGCTGGCGGCATCATCGGGCCGTATTTTTTCCAAAATGAGGCCGGTCAGGCAGTTACTGTGAATGGTGTTCGCTATCGTGAGATGATAACGAACTTTTTATGGCCCGAATTGGAAGATATGGATGTGGACGATATGTGGTTTCAACAGGGTGGTGCCACTGCCACACAACTAACGAAACAATGGCTCTTTTGTGCGACAAATTCAATGGCCGTGTTATCTCACGTGGTGGCGATGTCAATTGGCCGCCAAGATCAGGTGATTTGACACCGTTGGACTTCTTTCTTTGGGGTTATTTGAAAGAAAATGTGTACGTCGATAAGCCAGCAACAATTCAAGAACTAAAGGATGAGATAATTCGGCACATTAACGGCATAGAACCTCAATTATGCCTCAGCGTCATCGAAAATTTGGACCATCGGATGGAGGTGTGCCGCCGAGGTCGCGGCGGCCATTTGGCCGATATTTTGTTCCATACATAATTGAACTATACCAATATTATCATAATAAAAAGAAATGACAGTAATTTCCTAAATAATTTGTGTTTTATTCAAAATCAACATCGGCCCTTAAAACTTAACCACCCTTTATTTAACAGCAAGTCAAGTGTTTCCAAACAGGACTTGGTCCAAAACCATTGTTGTTCTTCAGAAATCCTGCAGCTAATGCATCTCTTAATAATATTTTTCTTATTGCTGATTCGTTCACGTTTTTTATTCCGCTTATAAATGGTAATTTTTTGCCAAGCAAAGTCCTCAAATTCATCTCAGAGGGACGTTGCAGGAGCAATGGAGCTTATGGCCCATGGCGGGCATTAATAACCAGACACAGCTAATAAGGGGTAGGTACTGCTAGCTGGAGAAGTTTGTTTGTTGGTGAATTTCTACACGTTTTCCTAAGAAATCCCATTCGGTTTAGCCATATAACAAAGTTTTGTTGTCCAATATTTCTAAATTGAAGAAAACATATTAATGTTTTCACTTTCATGAATTTCCTTAAGTTGTCTACTTCCCCTTTTTAAAATATCCTCTATTACTGCCGCAAGATGTCCAAATGCAAATACTTTACTCCATGCTTGACTCTTTTGTATACTCCACTCCAACAAAACCTATCCTTAATTTGCATTATTTTCTTCCACATTTGACAGCTAAACTTTGCTTTCAAAGTCCTTGAAAAAGTAATCCCTCCATTATGCAAGGATATCAACGTATATGTATAAGTATACTGGCTGTTACTCCTACTCGAATCAATTGGGCGTAATGCAATGCAAACAAAAGACGAAATTTGCAATCAATCTCGTCTATGTTCAATTTCGGAAGCCAAGTGGGAATCAAAAATGCTCACAGACCCAAAGAAGTATCATGTAAAAAGGATGCATACAATTGTTCAAGAGATTGCAGATTCTTCGTCTCGTTGCCAAGAATATACGTATATCCATTCAGACGAAGAGAAATGCTAACCATGAGTCAGAGTGGAGTCGTTTTCTTCGCCTTCGAAGTCCTTTGTAGAGATGTTATGGAGAGAAGAATTCAAGGAGTCTAGAAATTGAGTGAATTTATCAATGTATGTCACTATAACTGACATGCTAATGTACTTGGGATTTTGGAAAACATTTATGGGAATTTTATTTTAATGGCTTTTAGCCATTATTGAATTGATTGGGATTTACCACAGTCAAATAACTTTGTTGTTGTATTAGGAGCTTAATAGAGCAATTTGGAGATCTACCCTTTTGTGGATGTGTGCAATGAAAGGATACATAAGTTCCAATTTGTGGATTTCTCCAGGATTTAATGAAATAAATTAATTGATTATGCGAGAGGAGGCGTTCTATTTGGGAAATTAGCTTTTATTTGTGTAAAGAGCAGGGATGAGATGCTCGTGTGAAGTTACTGGTACGTGATTAGAATGAAAGGAAAAGGATTTAGCATTATGAATTGGTAAACTTTAAAATTCTCCTAATTGCTTTTCAAAGCTTAAAGGAAAACCTAATTAAAATATGGCTCTTAAAATAATCATGCCAATTACTATAACATATTTGTTAGTAATATGCGTAATTTACTCGTAAGATACTGAATAATGAAGGGAAATTTAAATTCAAATCTTCACCTTAAAATATAACTTGGTTCATATAATATTTATGTATTTATAATTATATATAAATATTTCGGCGCTAACAGCCCAATTCAGGGCCTGGCCTAGCTTCTCACAGCCACTCGTGCTGTGCGCTTTCCAAATGGTTGAGACCTACAGTTTTATGCCGTCTCTTTTTTTGATTGAGAGAAGCTTTTCATGACAAATTTACTCTCGGTGGGACCGTGAGAAATCTTTTTTTTTATATTATTTTTTTGTTTTTCTTGGATTAGAACTATCGCTCAATGATCGCGCACTTCCCTTTTATACCTATATATTAAAACCATGTACGACATCGTGAATTGGAATGATACCTCAGTAAATTTAGACCTAAGACCGTTTACTAGAAAATTGTTTGTTAAAGTCGGGACCAAAAATGGTGAAGATTGATGTCAGCAAATATGTACTAAAAGTCTCCACTCACATTTTTAGAGGTCGGAATATAATATTTTCATTAATAACTCTTTTTGTTTCACTTTTAGAGAAAAATATAATGAGACAAAAGTTGTTTTGAAAAAAATTGTATATCAAGTTTTTATGCATATTATTTGCATTTAATTCATAAAATAAAAAATTAGAAACTATTTTGTTAAGATTTTCTAATTTTTTTTTTGATGAGAACTTTGAACACCCTTTGCATTTATAAAATTAAAAATCTGTCTCCGGAAGGAATGATTAATAACACGTTTATTTGTAACATGTTCGACAATTTCTTAGAAAATTGAAACCTTCCCGTTTTCGCCCGTGCCAGAAAACCATCGGTCACTCACCCGTAGTCCTAGTTGAATATCCCACGGACAACTTTGCATATCATTTTAAGGACAGATTTGCATTATTTTCATAAATTCAGTTTAGTCAGCAACTGCTTTCTAGAGACCACAGAAGTCGGTTATTATTGGTCGGTTATTATTGGCCCTGGGGTGTGGAAACCCCTCGAATAATTCAGGAGCGGTAGGTGCATCCACTTTAAGTCACAGGGTCCTATTTATTTGAGGACACAAATGGGGATACAGTAACGGTAAATGGGTACAAGTGTATAGCAATGCTCAAAAACTTTTTACATCCATAGTTGGGATGCCCATATTTGGTATACACGTAAAGATACGATGTATAATAATAATCCGAATAAACCGAATAATTGGGAAAAATTGAGACACTGGTTGGCCGACTAATTTTTCGGACTTACCAGCTTCAGACTTCTTCCTATGGGGTTATCTGAAAGCAAAATTTTACGAAAATAGTCCCCAGTCTCTTGCAGACCTTAAAAGGAACATTGAGTCCCATAAATTGGCCTTGACACCACAAACTTTGGAAAAGTGATGGGAAATTTCATCAAATTTTCGAGTTTTACGAAAACTAATCTGACGGTCACCTGAAGGGTATTATTTTCCATTCTTAACGTCATAAAAATAGCAAAGATTAAGAGTCAATATTCTTCTAGTTTTGTTAAAATTCAAATTTAAAATCCACTTAATATTTTTGGTATACCCTGTATATGTAGATATGGACTATATAAATACAAGTAGATTTTACTCCTTTGAATAGCATCTAAAAATTATATCAGTCTTATGTACATAGAGATGATAGAGGGTAGGTATTAAGGCAAATGAAACGAAATAGTATTTGGACCGCAAGCATGTTCAGTTGACATCCAAAGGGTATATGAATACTCTTATATTATTACAGAACATGGGCTTTTTTTTTTTGTAGATAGACAGAGAGAGAGAAAGAAAGAAAGATTGGTGTACTATTTTGAAACTCAGGTGGTATTAAGTTTCTGTAAACTCCAAGAGTAGCGTCCAGATAACAGGGGAGGATTTTTGTATTGCAGCAATTCGTGTAAGAAGGATTCTTACATAATTCCGTGCTGTAATTGTACGAAATTTCAGTTCAGTTCAGTTCAGAAAAAAAATAATTTTTTTTTTATTTTTTTTTTTTGTTTTTTGTTTTGTAATGGTAATTTAAATAAAAATAATTTAATGCAGACCAAGTGTATTTTGGCAGAAAATTTAGTTTAGAAAAACCTTTGCCTAATAAGTGAAGGAAAATGTGTTATCGATGAAAATACTATATATCGCCGCTTTGAAATTAATTCTGGACTTACGCCATGGTCCTACGAGTGGGAACTTTTATCATATATAAGTTTTTTGCACCAAACTACACATATTCACTTAAGGTTCCACAATTTCTAATCTTTCTGGATTACCCAAAAATCCTTCCAATACCAATAGATATTATAAATAGAGTGACCCATAGTCTTGTCCGTGGCTTTTACAAAGAGCAGGAAATTCGAAAAATTTGAGTTGAGTAAGGTAAGTTTTCTGATTAGGGAGAATTTTGAATACTGATATATGTATTGCTCAGATATTTGGTTTTTCTCGAGGCATATTTTAGAAAACTGTGAGTGTGGCACTTGACGAGTCCCAGAGTGATGCTTAACCCAATTAATAGAAATCATGTTCGCATTTCTCGTGGTACATCTAATTGGTTCACCGACTTGTACTAGTAGCAGTAGTTGAGTCATTCTAGGATTGTAGCATCCCGAACTGCAATTAATTGCTGGATGAGGATCTATTAATGAAGTCTTTACTTCTACTCTGAACAGCAGCTTCATTCTTTCATTATCAGGTAGCCCTCCGTGATCTGCACAGCCAAGAACTCAGATCAACGTCTATAAATTATATCAACCAATTCTGCTCAGTAGTACGACAGCATCATCCGCGATGTTCTGGATAAACTTAATAGTTGAATTTTGATGGCCGCCTTTAAATCAATTTTTAATTTTTCCTCAGTGCGATGTATGCTTTGCTTACTTCGGAATGAAATACTACTATAAATTGGAATCGATTGATCAACTCGACTTCCTCTGAATAGATTCTTGCTCTATTAAAATAGTACTTTCTTGTAAGAAATTATTCCAGTCACTGTTCCCCCGAAGACGAATTTTAGATCAACGAAAACAAACTGGATTTATGTCGACACGAGTTATCCCACCATCTGCCCGGGGCAGAGTTGAAGGGCCACCTTCTTCCCTCTATCTATTATAGTGCTTAAGGGATACATAGCTTTTCTGGCATCGCTTTCTATTGTGCCAGAGGAGGGAAAATCTCAGTAGCAGCTGTCGTCTCTCCTTATCAGATGGTGGTAACGCACGGAAGTTGTTGGAGTTTATTTAGTTTGCCTTTAGGGAATTTCTCTATTGATTTAAAAAAAATGTACCACATACTAAATACGGTCTGATTATGTTCGTGTAGCTCCAGTCCACCATTCTCTTTTCGTCCCCAGGATCTGCTGAACATATTGGTCTAACATTTTCTCAAGAAGCTCTTCAGAAGTTATATTCGAATCCAAAAAGGAGCGAGTAATTTATTTTGCTATGTAGATATTATTAACTGGGTATTGGCCACCTCAGTCTTCGCTTGATTGACTGCTAGCGCCTGCTTACGACATCAAGCCCCGACAAAACTTTAATTTGTATTCTCTCAAGAAATAGAAAGAGACAAATAGTAGAATATCCTTTCTAATTGAGCCTACAGAACAATCAATCGACTAATAAATCTCACAATGTTGGTGATAACATGCCACCTATACAAAGCCTTTTACAGAATGCTATTTAACGGCTATTTGTTTATTGTCCAATAATTATCCATAGCTACTATAGTAGATTGGTATGAAAACTATCAGATCCACTACATTTTAGAGAGTTTTTAATAGAAAGGCTAATATAAAGTCCTAAAGGTTAATGGAAGGACAGAGGAAAGACAGAGGAATAAACACTTCCTTAATCCTACTACAAGAGGGATATAGCATAGTCTTTAGAGCAATGGTAGCTCTATAGGATTCTAATACAGTATGAGTATTATTTCAGTTAATTTCTCCAAACGAATTGGCTTTTTCCCTTTTCACAGCACTCAATGCAAACTTGCATATATTGCTTGCTAGTGGGCGTACTTTTGTGTGGATCTGACCCTTTATCGCATTTTGTATTTTTTACGATTCATCCGTATTTCATGCTGCAGAAATTAATTTTATTGCGGTAGCCTAAGTAAATATTCACATTGTTCTTATATGTACAAAATAAGGTTGATGACTTATAGGTCCTCCTATACATGTGAGGACTATTTTAAGAGTACATACAAATCCTGCGTAATATCTAAATTATTGTATGATATTGTTAGATACATTTTTGTATAACCATTTAAAAAAAAAAAGAATCTTATTGTAAAAGCTTTTGGCAATATTTACCAATTTTATAACAGTTCATGTGTTCATTTTGTATATTTGAAATCCACTTTAATCTTCTCTAATACATACATACATACACTGTCGCCCGCTTAACCTTTACAGTACTTTTATTAAGAAAAAAAAATCTCATATGTACGTTTCTAAAAATTGCCCACAGATATGGAGCAGAACCCAATCCACCAGATGGTGGTTCATCAGCTGTACTTGCACTGCTGGACAAACTTATGGAACGTGACCGTCATTATACATATCAAAATGTGTCCTGTTTAAACATTCTTTTACGGAACATACCCCTCATTGAGATGCCTTATGAGGTGAGTACAGTTTGTCATCATCGTAATGTGCAATTTGTGGAACGTGGGCGCCACAAGGGGGTATATATTTGTATGCTGCACGATGCACACAGACTCATAAAGAGTCAAAGGCGATGCAAACATTTACAGTCCCCAGTCAGTCCTGTTGACATTCGCATGCTGTGACGTGGTTGGCAGAGTGGAAGAAAATACCTTGTCGAACAACTTTTATAACATGACGGTTGTTAAGTCAAATTGAGCATTTCGTAATTGGCGCCAAAGTACGAAGGAGAGTGTGTTATGGTCGATGTTACGGGCACCAAATTTGATGGACTTTTTTTTTTGTGTAAATGAGTAAAGTTGTATTTTCGTTTATCTCTAATAGCCAAACTTGTTTGACGTGCGAAAGGAAAGATTCCTGGAAAAATATGGAACGCTGCTTGTGGACAAGATAATTCAAAAGGAACAAGTATTCGGAATTATGCCGCTTAAGCATCTGTGTCGGTGAGTAAAAGTTTATCATTATTGTATCTGCCTCCTCCCCATTATGTCCATGTTTATGGGGAACTAAAATGAATTAATGTTGGCAATTTAAATGCTAAGTTCTTTCTATGTGAATATGTATTCGTTGAGGCCACTAAGTTGGTAATTTTATGGAATTGAAGGCAGAGCTTTTAGGAGGATTTTAATTAAATTCTTGAATCATTTTCATCACAATTGAATGGGAGTTATATTTTTTGTTTGTCTGAAATGATTATTTGTTTCGATCAGTGTTTCGTATTAGACAAAGTTTCAAGTTTATGGAATTATTCTTGGAAAACTTTTACTGCTTTAGATGGTAAAATTAAAATTGATTTAGGGTGGTATCGAAATAAACACAAGAGTGGATTGCGTTTTTGATTTTGTTTTGCTAGCTAAAATCGTTATGTGTAGCAAAAATATCTGTACCAACTTTCGTGGTAAGAAATAAGCAAGATACGTCATTTTATACTCTAACAATCTGTAAGTGAAATGAATTCATTTCGGTGGTAATCCGTAATGGATTCATAGATACGTTTTCAGTTAAGCCTCCGACCTGCAAGAAGGCAGACTGGGTGACGTATGTGCCGGCTTTGCCACTATCGGTTAGTTAGAGCGTAGTAGAGTAGAGAAAAAGGCACGGTAGATTTCCAATGTAGCAGAGAAGAGTTTATAACAGAAAAAATAAAACCCATTTTTAGGTTATTGTATTTTGTATAATTTAGTACAAAAGATGGCCATGTAATTTGATGATCTCGCCAGCAAGTTTTGTTTGACTTTTTTCTACTATTATGTGGTTGAGAAATAGCATTAAAAGAAACGCGCTTAACGCACATCTTTGTCTAACGCCAAGTGTGGTGTTTCTGGGATTCGAATCTTAGTTTTCCGTTCAGTGCTACACCCATATAACCACTGAGCCACGCCCTTCACACTTAAGACACTTCTTCTTAAATTCAGCACAATTTAGTTCTGTTGTCACTACTAATATTTTCATCTGTCAACATATGCTACTGATTTATGCTAGTCATATTGTTGTAAGTGAAACAGTTAGTTCATGCCATATTTATAGAGTCGTGAGCTACAGCCTATCACTTCTAAGTGGATACTTGTAAATTAAGTCTCTGAAATTGTTGTGGAATAGACTACATCACTTGAGACAGTTTTCTTCTAATTTGCAGTTAGACTACTTTTTGCGAAAGCTAGCACAAGTGGCTATTCACAGGAGGTAAGGTAGTTGCTTCCACTGACGAAAGTTCAGTTGTCATCAACAAACCATCACAAACACACCCACAAATAAGCCCAATTTTAAAAGAAATTATGGTAGTGTGAGATTTTTACTCACTAAAAAACTCATCTCTATAAGATTAGTACTACAACTAAGCCGACGCTTATCCAGCTGTTTTATTTTCGCTTACGAGCCTCTTGATTTTTGGAAAAAGATATTCGTATGTAATTAAAAAGAATATAGCGCTTTAGGCAGGTTAAATTCCAATAAAAGTTCCTGCGGTTTTCACGGTTTTTTATGACGCAAGTCAAAAGGTTTTGTCTTTTGCGGGCGACGAATTGAATTGTTCGCGTCAAATAGTTGAATGACGGTACGGTTACAATGGCCGTGAACAAGATCTTTGTGTTTACGAGCAAATTTTGTTATCTCTTTGATGACACTAGGTATTCCCAGATCCCGATGAATATCTTCGTTATGTACGTACCACGGTGTGCTAATGATCGTTCCAAGAACTTTATTTACAAAAGTTTGTAGGTTGTTTCTATTGTTTTTCCTGCTACACTCCATAGTTGTAGACCATACGTCCACACTGGCTTTAGCACTTGCTTATAGATAAGCAGTTTGTTATGTAGGCTCAACTTCGAATGTTTTCTGAGTAGCCAGTACATTTGTCGTTATTTGTTTTCGAGCTCGTCGCGTTTCTTTTTTACGTGCGATTTTCATTTAAACTTGACATCTAAAGCCATTCCTAGATATTTTGCTTCGTTCACGTACGGTGTTTGAGCCGAGTTTAAATATTCGGGTAATCTATCCACTTTTTTGCAGGTAAAGTTGTCGTGAGCAGATTTGCTTTCATTCAGCACAATACGTCAAGAATTAGAAAGAGTTGCCGTGGCAGTAGTAGTTGCAATTTATACTCCAAGCCTTCGTGCCAAACTTTATCGGGAGCTTGTGAGACGTCAAGAAATACACCACAACAAATCTTTTTCTCTTCGAGAGTTTTCTCAATCACATCAGTTATTTTGTGGACTTGGTCGATTGTAGAATGTTTGATTCTAAATTCAAACTCATGGTCAGGAATCTGACGCCTTTTGTCGATTACGGGTTGTAGTCGTTTAGAGAGTAGTTTTTCGAATATTTTAGAGATAACCGGCAATAGGGAAATAGACCGATATGATTTCTTCTCATTAAGAGGTTTGCCTGGTTTCGGGACCATTAAAATCTCGGCGACTTTCCATTGCCTCGGAACATAAAGCAATCTGAACGAAGCATTAGTCAAATATAGCAGTTTGATAAGAGCTTTATTCGGCAATTCCTTGACCACCTCTGCCGTTATCAAGTCGTAACCCGGTGCTTTTTTCGTCTTTATATTTTTAATCACTTCCCTCAGTTCAATCAATACTTTACTTTAAAGTAGTCAGATGTCGTGACTGGGAAGTCAGGCGTTATCAAAGGGCCGTCGAATGGCTTAAACGTTCTGCCTTTTCGATATTGTGTTCGCAATTTTGGATATAAATTTCTCAGCTTGCTTGTATGTACGACTTGCAGTTTGTGTCAAGCATTTCAATAAATAACAAATAATCTCCTTGAAAAGTTTTATTTCTTTAAGACTTGTAATAAATTTTCAAAATCGGTGAAGTCGATTCATGATAAAATTTACGTTGTTCGCTTGGTACTCTCATAAAATTCATATAACTGGGCAATCATCGCTGACTGGGTCAGGCATTTTATTTAAGTTTCGCTTTTCTGTCCGTATGTTATGTTTGAAATTTGTTGAATCTAGTTCTTCAGTTCTCATTGTTCATTGAAAACTCTTCTAGTCAGTCACTGATTTTAATTCAATTATTTAGATAGATACTCAAAGAAAAGTCGTTAAAAGAATGGACTTCTCTTTTGATTAACTTAATTATAAACCTTCAAGAGCACATTCATTTCAGAGTCTACTATCAGCGTAAATTTTAATTATGCTCGTTAAAAAAAAGAAAGGTTTTTCTTTTTTAAGTGGAAAGATGACTGCCAAGGATAATTATTTAAAACTTTCAATCGGATATTCTCAAATTCTTTCCTTTTTAGTGCATCTTCTAATTAATTACTCCAAACATAATCTTTCATATGCATCTAGTTCTTTTATCAGACTCTTCAAAAAGGAAGAAAGATATCCTGTAGACCCTCTACGGATGTTAAATTATTATTTTGATTAATGTTTGTAAGGGTAAATGATCTTAGGTATATAGATACCAATTCGAGGATGGCATTCATCCAAAAGGAAATCTTTTGATTTAAATTAACTGCAATATACTTATCCAATACATAGAGCGAAGTTGAATAACACACACACCAACATAACGACAGCCTTTTCATTACTTTTCTTGTCATTATGGAAAAGTTTAATTTCTCCTGGAAAAGGAAAAAATTTTTTTCATTAGGTATGTTTTTAATTAATATTCGTTTCTCTTTTTTCTTCCTTTTTTGCAGTTGTCGTATCCGTGATCTGCTACGTTCAACTGGTCAGCTACCCATTGGCATTGACACCCTTCGTTTGCCTAGGAAACTTCAACGTTATATCGATTTGATGGAGGAATAGCAGTGGCAAATCATTTTTTCCATTAATTATATTTAATTAGAAATCAAGATTACGTATATATATGTATGTATCTATGTACAATAGTGTGTGTATGTGTTTAAGGACGACAATCAATTTTACTAGTATTTAGATAAATATACATAATTACTTACTTATATGTCTCCTCGCTGACATTGATTCGTCCAGGAATGCCTGTGGTCTCCGTTCGACTTGTCAAATTGACAGTATTGCCAAATAGGCAATATCGTGGCACACGATTCCCTATAACTCCGGTCACTACTTCTCCCGAATGAATTCCAATTGTGATTTGCTGCAAATAATAAACAGGATTACAATAAAAAAAGGACTTGAATTATTTTTACGACTCTCTGTGTATTTGTGGGGTAATTATCAGGGCACATGTCAAATCTCAAGACGACGTAGGGGTTACACTTGTACACCATTTTTCTTGTTGTCAGGCAAGCAAACTCATAAAGTTAAAAGTATCACAAATCTCTCTTGCGACAAATTACGCCAAAAATAAATCCTTTCCGAAGATTTCCCTAGAGCTAGAGAATTTGAAAAGGCATTTCAAATGGAACCGATATCAATAAATTGGCCATAAAAAAGAACTCCAACTCATAAAATGGGGTATTAGCCAAAAGAGGGAAATCTTGTTCTTGTAAATGAAACATTTTTCCAAACCCAATCCCATAGGGCAGGACTTTTTGCAAAACATGGTAACGGAAATTGTGGTACGCGAATGGTCTTTAGATGGCACGTGGTGGGACTTTTTCTGAACAAATTTTAAATCATTTAAAGATGACACGGATGGTTTGGTTATAAATACGTTTGAAGTCGCTAATGGACATGTCAACAGTGAAATTGATGTTTTTGGTTGATCAGGTTGGAGCTATGAATTGAACTATACAATTTTGAACAACTGATGCGTAACCATCTAGTTGTCGAACCTAAAAGCACAGTGGATTATTGTGGAGATACCACAATATGGGAGGTAGTTAGTAGGCGCTTATACATATACATATACATGTAAAGCTAAAAATACAACATTTTACATTTTTCTCAATATCTTCGAAACCCCATAACGGATTTATATGATTTTCCCTTGCCATTATGAGGGTAAGTATTACCTTTACGTACATACATATCTATAGCTCTGGAATTGATATTTGGAAAAATAAAAATTTGGAAAGTGTAATGTCTGTGTGTTAGAATGTCCGTCTGTGAAAGGCTTTTAGAATCATCCTATTTAAAAAATTGTCTCTCTATATCTATTTATTTATTTAGCGAAAATTTCATTAATCTGCAACTTAAAACGACTGAGTAACTAACAACTACCTAAAGAATATGAGCAACTTTCAATGAAAAGTACCATCAGAGTCATAAGATATAGAACAAAATTACATTCCGTTATAGAAAACTTAAAGGTGACATATGAATAGTATCTGATTTTCTCGATAAATTCGATAATACACCCATACCTCCCGAATTCATTGTGTAGCGATTAGCACAAGATTGCTACATCTAAGGTTTCACAAAACAACTTGGATATAACTTGGAACTTCACTGACTGTGCACAATATTTAACTAACAAATTTCCTAAGAGATGATGGTGTCGATACAATACGAACTACACCATTCACAGAGGTGACATAGACTCACTGCAAGTAAGCTGACGGGGCCGTAGGAATGCGTGTTGTGGGATAAAAAGCCCCAAAAAATTCTTGGTGCGACTGATGCATGTAATCACGAACTAGGCATATAAGAGAACTTTGAAGTCAAGGAATAGATGGTTTGCCTCGATGTTAAATTCATTCGTTTTTATAAGGATTTGGTTTAATCGAACCGTTCCGAAAGTCTCACTAATATATACAAACCAAAGCCCCAAGCACTTCAATTTCTCAACAAAACACCAACGCCAAGTATACTTCTACTGCTTTTATGTATTTCATTTGTTATTAATATTGTGTCTTCTATTTTAAAAATGTAAACTCGTATACTTATGTCTATGAAAGTCTTGTACTTCGGAGACGAAACTGAAATAAATAAATAATAAATACATAAATATGTTTAGGAAGAATGGTCCCAGAAGATGGTAGTACCGAACTGGATGTGGACAGCAGAATTAGTAAAGCAAAGGTTACGTTCGGTAAGCTGTCTAAAATCTCGAAAAGCAATGTTTACAGCACAAAAACTAAGCTGAGACTGTTCCGATCAAATGTGGAAACAGTGATACTTTATGGATGTAGTACCTGGAAAGTGACCAACATCGTCACAAACAAGCTGCAGATATTCATAAATAGATGTCTTCGCAACATCCTAAGGATCTTTTGGCCATATCGTATATCGAATGACCAACTACACGCCTTAACGGGCCAGGAGCCAATAGACATAAAAATATGGAGGAGAAAGTGACAGTGGATTGGTCACACCTTACGGCGTGAAGACGATTCCATTACGAAGTCTACCATGCAAAGGAATACACTTACCCAATCAAGCAGATGAGTGGGCCGTCCCAGGCAGACATGAAGAACGACAGTTGAGGAGGAATCCAGATCATTGGGGATGACTTGGAGGAAGCTCAAGCGCGTTGCAGAACTCTGAATACGATGGTGCACATGTGTTGTTGACGTCCTAAGCCCTACGAGAGGTCAGAGGACATAAGCAAGCAAGTGATGGGAAATACGGAAACAATAAGTACCATAAGATACATAAATATATGAGTTCGGGTTTGGATAGTGAATTCATATTTGGAAGAGTACTGTGGGAAACAAGACATATTCTTCCAATCTATCAGTGAACGAGTAGCGTCAGGGCTAGGTTCTTTAAGTATACCTATTGGTGTGCATCAATCAAATCAAATCACAAATATATAGACTCTGTGAACTACTTCATAATACTTGCAGTCTTTGTTTGAAGCATGACATCAAAATTATCCTTGGGAATTGGGAAAGGTAGAGAAATAAAGCATTCATCTTTGGCAAATGAACGCCAAACATAGTACATGTGAATACCAGCTGCAGATTCCTCTACTTTATCATCCAGTAAGTATCCATGCTGGTAACCTTGTGGTCAACAGTAGGTACATGTCCTTTGTACTTCCTCGGTGCAATAAAGTGCAGATCTATCATCTAACACTGATGCTAATATCACAAGAAGACTATACTCGTAAACTATTCGTTTCGATAGCTTGGACATAGTTAAGCAGTATCTTCTCACCTTAACCAACGAGAAAGAGGAGAAACCAAGTGTTTAAAGACCTGCAGAAGTGCTTCGAAATCGGAAGCAGATCGTTCAAGATCAGGACAGGTGGCGAAAATTATTAAAGGTGGCCGGGACTTGTTGAAGATTGATGTATCAACCAAGTGTGTGACTAATCTTCGTTGCTAGTATTTTAGTTGAATCTTTTGGATCTGACTTAAATCGAAAAGCGGTAGATAATTGCTATTCTCCCCGCCGTATTCCACAGCAGCAACAAAATTGTAAAATGTCGTGGTTTGAGCCTACAAAAATCTGATCACCCTACATATGTGTAGACTTATTTCACTATTAAGAAAAGCATATAATTCTGGGCTTTATACCAGCAGCCAGTTATTAGGCTTCTTTTTTATAGAAAAATGTCTCGGTCGTGGGACTTCCTTGAGCTGGGACTGGGAGGCAGCGTAGATATTAATTTGGTCAAGGAAGTATTTCCTTCTCTTTCTTTCTTATGACTCTGTAGCTTTCCCTTGCTGCTTTTGCTTTGCGCTCCCATGCTTGGAAGTGTGCCTCTTCAGTCAATACTTTATGGTAGTTTTAGCTATCTCTTTGATGATGTGACACTGGATGAATGGTGCAACTCTGGCTACACTCGTAGTTTACAGCTTCTCATCGGTTGGCAATCGAACTGTGAATTTGGCTTCAACTAAGAAATGGTAAGAGTCAACCCCTAAATATGTACATTTCGAATATGCGTATGAATATATGATGCGTGTCAAGTATCGATTAAAAAAATGTATTTAGACTCTAAAAGCTCATACATTAGTAGTCTGCGATACGCAAATGGTAGGGTCCAACAGTTTTATGCCATTTTCGAAGGACAATATTTACGATTGAGATAAGTTTCATACGTTCACGAGAGGTGAGACCGTGAACACTTTTCTTGTGTTTTCTGGGACTCGAACCATGAGGTGATTACGCACTTAACCACTGAGTTCCGGTGCCCACTAGCATCGATTAGCACGTGGTAATTCTTGGTTCCACCATCTCGAGATAGTCAGCTTTCTGTGAGGGGATGTCTAGTGCTACTTATTACTGCATTATGCGATGCTGCAAAATCGGTGAGTTAAAGGCTGCTGCCTGTTTCCATATCGTAGAAGCTGTGCTCTTTGATCACTTCGCCAAAGATGTTTTCCTTGATGATTTTTGATTTAAAGTCATTGAGCATGATTTCTACATCTGGGCAAGCTTTGTATGCTTTGTCCAAGAAAATTCGTCCCCGATAGAGATATCTGATACAGAGAGGCGATCGCTTATCGGTTTTAGGTCAATAACTTCTGACAGCAGCCGATTTTCCATGGTAGATCTGTATCCTAGCACTTGAAGACTTTTATAGCAAATGTAATAAATGTCGCAGCTTGTTCTTTTTAATATTCTTAATCCCATCCATTGTATGTCCTAGATCGCAATAATATCTTCTTTACACGGTTAGCATGAGGATCAATTATTTTGTGCAATTTCCATCCCACTCATAACTATTTTTTTTACGTGGTAAGGAAGTTATCCTGACGACACAACCCTAAACCTGTAGAGCTAGTTCCTTAGTAAATACTTCTAGAATAAGGAGCCGCATAAATCGATGCCAGTTACACACTTTGCGAAAGAGGATCCAAGCGTTCATCGGCCGCGAAATGAGAACCCGAAAACTCTGACTAAGTGTTGAAAATTTGTATAAGCCTGAACTGTAAATATGTTCCACTTGTCCGCTTAATTTGAACACTAAATAGATTGACCTGAATTGAACCGTAGACCTTACCCTTTTATTAATGTGACTAATCTCTTCTATTCTAGCTATTGAAACAGGTCTGATTGGAATGCGAATAATATAAATTAACAATTTACTAATATTAATGAAATACCAACAACTTTTTATTGTAAGCCCTCATTAACTATTCTCATATTGAACACATCGAAAACAACAAGATCTCTAATTTTCGTATAGCTATCAAAAACTTTCCATGCGAAAGTTTCAAACATAGTTCCCAAAAGTTACAGCACTATAAATTAAAAATCAATTACGTGAATAGCAATTTTATGCAAACTCAATTTGCCGTAAACTTTCCAACGACATACAGAGCCTCTGAAGTAAATTAAAATCGGGTCCTTTCCATGGCAAAACTTTCCTTCTATTTCTATGACAATTGAATTGCATTGTCTCTCAATTATCATATGTCTATTCGTACCATATCGTGACTGCCCCTTCATAAAAGGCAAACTCATAATCCACTCATTCGTATTACAAAAGTTTCCCATTAAATTGTTCATCTGGCCGTGATAAAGAAACTAAAATGAAACAAAAAAAAAATCCTGCTAACAAAGGCAAATGTTAATGACAAACTTTTCCAATTTGTTCAATTGGAGTAAAAGTTATCTCTGCACAAAAAGTGTACAGTGTCCTCTTGAAGGAACCTTTTCAAATGTTTGTTCTTCTATACATATCAAGTTAGGGGGAGAGTACGAAATATTTCCTACGGAGGAGCAACATAACCGTGCTGCAACCATGATGGGAATGTGTGCAATTGGTACATGGTTTTCAAGATGCCGAAACAATCTTATTTTAAAGGCTGTAACAAGTAGGTAGTTGAAGGTGATTTTATTTTCGAATATTTTTTTTTTTTTTTTGAACTTTGTGACAAAAATTCATGCATTTTGCTAGCCTTCTGTTCTGTGTATTTTTAAGATTAAGATTTTATAGATATTGAGTTTAGATCAAGAGAAACTTTCGAAACCGAATTCAACAGATAGCTGCAACCTCTTTCCGGAATCGTAAAACTCGTGGTTAAAAGTTTGATCCTCTTTCCACATGCTGCACCACATGACATTTTAAGGAGGAAGTTTTATAATACTTGTCGAATTGATGGGGCAATTTAATTATAATTAAAAGCTTACCATTGGATTTGGTCCCATGTTCACGGTTTTAGCCATGTCCATCATGTCCATTGCCAGACGAGCTATACACTTTGCATGGTCCTCACAGGGGTCTGGTAGACCGGATACAGCCATATATTTGTCACCGACTGTTTCAACCTGAAATGAATATTGGAGAGTACATATAAATAAATTTTAAAAAGTTTATTTCTGAATTGTGAATGGAAATTAATGTGACAATATAATGGGAATGGATGGTGATTGGAGGATATTTATAAATCTCGTTATGAATAAAATGTTAAATTAATATGAACTTGTTATTTAATTGTACTGTTGAAAAAAAGAGGAAAATAGGAGTGAGTGGAAAGTATGGCTTAAGGTTGTTGCTACCGATTTAAGTTCTATCAGTGGTGTTTCTGGATTGAATGACGTGAAGAAATCCCTTGTTGCGGAATTCACTAAAGTAAGCTTACAACTTAGTGTTTTGTATGCGACTGTAACAAGTCTGCAAGAAAGACTTCCATCTGCTGCCAAAAGTAACAAAATCGATCAAGCCATGGAAAAGATCATGGAATAACAACGAAAGCGAATGGAATACATCGATAACGAAAGTAAATAACATGATGTCATCGTTTCCAGTTTGGATGCAGGCAAGCAGTTTTTCGATGTCGAAACTTTTCTTTCATTTTCGAGAAACTTAATGTTTGCATATCACCACATTAAGAAGAAAAATACCTTCCTTGTTAAATGCATAACTCTAACCTTAAAGAATCTAACATGAGGGCATATTTCAAAAATAGAAAGCGGCTAGTAATCAGCTATGTTTTTACTAATATGCAAGTAATATCAAGAATCCAATCTGATGAAAATTTAACATCATATCAGTTCTCTATTTCATGGGATTGTCAAACTCTCAAACAATTATAATTCGAGTTTCTAATTTTTTGAATAATAATAAAGTTCTTCGCGCCCTAAACGTTGACCATATTAATGTACCCTCGTAAACGTATTGATAAATTTACTGAATTGAAAGTCCATATTTCTATTTCAAATTTGAATAGCATTGATGTATCTGAAACTTGGCTAAAAAAAACTTCACACTGATATTATATTAAATATTCCTTGTTGTAAATTGAAAATTGAATTCCAAGACAACTTAATTGCTTATTTTAACTCCGAAACACTGTGGTATTGTTTTCCGTTCTCATAAACAATTCGTGAGAGTGCCCCCATAAACTTTCTATGGAGTTTGGGTCAGAGGTTCTAGCTGGCAAGTCCAAAATGTCAATAACCACTCTCGAACGACTTTGGCAGTATTTTTTGGCAAATCAGAGAGCTCGGGCTCTTTTAATCAGTTTCCTAAAGTCCATATTTTTGTCAGAGCTTAAAATTTGTTGCACGCTGCCCTCTCCAATTGGCAAATTCAATTTGGCTACAAGTTTTGATGCTAAAGGCCTGCTTTCAGCAATGTTTCTTCGAACTCTCGGAAAATCAACAACTTCTGACGAGGACTTACTTTTTTTTATTGCGGTCATAGCGGCTTGTAAAAGTAAGAAATTGCGAACTACTGTGTGTGATCGGTCGATTTTGGTAGCAATATCTCGAAGTGAAAGACTTGAATCATTGTAGGTGGTTACCTTACCCCTTTCTTCGTCGTTTAAGACCTTTCCTCTATTTATAAGAAATTGGTATAAAATCCGCCTTCTTAGACAGACTTATTTCAAATGACTCAACCCATTCAAAAAGATTATATTAGCGGAGAAAAAATTATTGATTGAAAATTTAATTTAAAGGGCTGTTCATTAAGGGCAAAAACATAACTTATTTTCAAATAAGTGCCAGAATCAAATGCATACAACTTAAAAATGTAAAGTGTTTTTATAAGAATTTCGACCAGTATACTCCAGGGAGATCTTTCTATTTTCGATGAAGTTTTAAGTGACATATCTGTTAAATATAATTGTTGTTGATGATTTCATAATTGTTGATGATAATTTCAAAATTTGTTCCTCTATTATATTAGAAAGAGAAAGTTCTTTCTTTTATTTGTATTTTATTACTTCCTTTTTGAATATTTTTGTAACAAATTGTTCTGAAAAAAAAAATTTATCGGATCAATTCTGGGTTAGCAATATTTTAAAGCATACAAATGATGAGAATATTCGAGTAAACAAATTGATTCCTATTTTATTGATCAACATATTCCTTTAAAAATAAAACTTGAATCACTTCTGGTACACTATTGATGTAATCCGCGCAAAGACCTTAAGGGATCTTGCATTTAATACTTATTTTGATGACAGGAATCATGTTAAAAATTATTTTAATTGTAGAAAGTAGTATAGAGTTATAAACTTAATAAAGAAAGAGAAATGTTAACTTGGGCTTATTTCTCTAACATTAGGAAGATAAACATTTAGAAAAGGCTGGAAACAAAAACAATAACAAATGTAATACCTGTAATTAGTCAGCGGATGAATTCAACGAGTACTTTGTTCAGTTAACCTCGAACATATCAAAAAAATTTAATTTTGACCAATTTAACTAAAATATATTTCTAATTATGATTTCCTAACTGCCTTAGGCTCTATTAAAATGAATTCCGTCGGTCTTGACAAGCTATCATTATGCATTTATTCACATTATAAACACAGCGATAATGACTTCCACATTTTCTGAGGCCTGGAAAAAAGTAAATTTTTTCTCATACCAAAAGCAGTCTCATCTCTTTAAACGATTTCTGACTTTAGACCAATTATTTTACCTATTCTCTGTAAAGTTTTGGAAATCGACTTAAAAAATTAGGTAATTGAATTCCTTAATGAAAAGGGTTTACTCTACCGATTCCAATCCAGTTTTCGCCGACATGACATCACTACTTCAGCTATGATTACTATCACTGATTAAATCTGCTTTAACATCGACAAACAATGTACTGCCATTCTTGTGTTGCTTGATTTTACAAAGGCTTTCGATACCGTCGATCGTAACATTTTGTGGTCCAAATTGGCTTCCCATTTTCACTTTGCTTAGGGGTATATAGCGGCATCCTCGCTTTTAACTCTCGGTCACAGTATTCCTCCACCCTATGCAAATATCCTTATTATTAACAACCTTCGAACTACTGTTTTATATTCTACAGGGTCTTCCAATAGGGACTTTCGAACTTTGACAATTGATAGCGGTCATATTGTTGAAGCTACATCTGTTAAATTGGCTGTCATTTATTCAGTCTTTTTTGCCAAATTACCATGGATGGATATAGCGTTCAACAACACGTGGAAATAATAAAATTGTTTTATCAAAATGGGTGTTCTGTTCGGGCAACGTTCCGCGCGCTTCGCTCATTTTACGGTTGCTATAATCGTCCTTCCGAGAGGACAAGGCAGTTTGATGGATAAATTTGAGTCCACTGATTCAGTAAACGATCAACCAACACCCGTAAGTCGACGAAACGCAAGATCTGCCGAAAACATCGCCGCTGTCCGTGAGAGTGTGCACGAGAATCCGAGTCAGTCGATTTCGAGTCGTTCACAAGAACTCGGCCTTTCGCAGACCACAACTTGGCGAATTATGCGTCGTGACTTGGGCCTGCACTCGTACAAAATTCAACTGACCCAGGAGCTGAAGGTAAACGACCATAGACAATGACGTGTGTTCTCTGAACGAGCTCTGGAGCAGTTGGAAACTGACCCTAATTTCATCGAAAAATCATCTTCAGCGATGAGGGCCATTTCTGGATGAATGGGTCACATCAACAAACAAAATTGTCGAATTTCGGACGATACCAATCCACATGAGATCCAAGAGCGTCCAATGCATCCCGAAAAAGTCACTGTTTGGTGTGGATTTTGGGCGGGCGGCGTCATCGGTCCATATTTCTTTGAGAACGACGTTGGCCAGGCCATCACCGTCAACGGCGAGCACTATAGGTCGATGATTACCAACTTCTTTTGGCCTGAATTGGATCATATGGACACCAACGATATGTGGTTTTAACAGGACGGCGCTACGTGCCACACAGCTCACGCCATATTGAAATTCTGCACGAGCGATTCGAGGGCATGGTCATCTCATGTGGAGGTGATGTGAACTGGCCACCGAGATCGTGCGATTTGACCCCGTTAAACTTTTTCTTGTGGGGTTTTCTGAAGTTGCGGGTCTATGCCAATAAGCCACAAACCACAGCGGCCCTCAAAGCCAACATAACCCATGCCATCAGTCAAATTCAGCTTGATTTATGCGCCAGAGTCATGGAAAATTGGACCTTTCGGATGCGCGCCACCCAGTGAAGCCGCGGCGGACATTTGAACGATGTTATATTCCATACATAATGGCATCAATAGGCCTTTCAAACACACTTTGTTTTGTTTGAATTTAAAGATAGGAAGCGCTTAATGAAAGACCCTTTATAATTCATCTGTATGCTGATGATGTACAAGTTGTTTAACTTAACTTAACTTTTCTTACTTACCGAACTTTTATTTAGTTAAAAAAAAAGTAAATGTTCCTGCTAAGTTAGTTTGAAGCCTAATCTTGCATTTCTTTACATATGCACTGTGAACTTTTTCTTTTTGCAAACATTTTTAATAGCTGCTTCAGGTTTATTCATTCTCGTAAAGGACATGACATGTCAGCCCTTTCCTTTTTTTTTTTGCTGTTCTTTTAACAAGTTTCTTAAAATTAAAAATTTCTAAAGTTTTTTTAATTATAGATAAAAGAGTGGATCTTAAGTGACCTACGAGACAGAATTTAGACGTTAAAATATCATTGAGACTTTTAAAAAAAAAACGTTTTAAGTTAAAAGCTTTATGAAATATTAAAAATGAAATATTTAAACAAAAGAGAGATGAAATTTTGGAAAAAAGGACAAAAGTGCAAAATGGCCCAGTAACAATTGGGACTAAATTACACAGTATTTATATTTATGAATAGTTTTAAGGTCTGAAGAATGGGCACACTTTACAAAATTATCAACACATTAATAATTTTGATGGGTACATTTTGGAAACTCTGCAAAGATTTCTCGAGAAGATGGACGTTCACTTACTTATGAATCGACAGAAACTTGTAAATTGAAACATAGTTTTGACGAATCACAATAATTCACTTGGAAAAGATAAGCATTAGCCTTTAAGGGAGTTCAAAAAGCATTTTATGAAAGAAATAGTATTTAGTATTTATTTAGTTTAAAAAGTGATTCAAAATGGTTCAATGTAAATACATTTCATCCCCACGAGCGGGGTAAAACTGACGTTTTTGGTCGTATTGACTTAACTCATAGAAGTTTATGCTCTTATAGAAAGATGATTTCAATATCTGACACTGAGGCAGTCTTTTTGACCGACTATAACTTGCATTTCTAAAGTCGGTAGAGACACCGACTTTTCAAACTTTAATCAAAATCGTCCTGTTGGTACTTCTTAATTTTGCTATTGACTGCATTAATGATCTACTCATTGCAATCAAAGACTCTGTCCCACAAATTTGTTTTGAAATCAGCCACAAATTGTACGACACTAGATCTGGAGTATAGGGTGCTATATGAACAGCTACTGTTGTTCTGTTCTCAAATTTTTCACAAGAAAAAAGAAGGCATGCCTATTTTTGGTTGTAATTCAAAATTCGTGGAACCCATCGATCAGATATTTTCGAGTATTTCAGGTGATGATTTAATTATTCGTGACACAACCATCACATTCAAACCTAATTCCTACCACCTTCTAGGTCATTCTTGGATCGACCTTCATGAGGATCGACCTCCATAGAAAAATGATCAGTCTGGAGTGTTTGAAACCATTTGAAAATAGTAAGAGTGGTGTATTCACTCCATAGTATTATAGTTTTGGAATTTCATCACGAATTTTCATTGGCTTGAGTTGCATTCGCAATCAAAAGAGATTAACAAAGTAAATTTTTTGATATATTGGCGGAGTTGCTTCTACTAGGCTGTCAGGAACTGGCACTAATAAATATGACTTTGTTGCTGAATATCCGCTTTCTGAGGCGAAAAAGAGCTGGTCAGTCTTAAGGCGAAGTATACTAACTAAATCAGAAGGACCTTATATTTTGTAACATATGAGCCAAGTACTTTTAGAACAATTGGTTTTGCATAGTGTAGGTATATTACAGGTCAGAACCTTAATAATCCGGGTCGACAAGAATAGATGCCTACTACTGGTACAAAATTGTCATTGGAAACTTCATCCTTCATTCCCCATTGGAAAAGTGTGTTCATTCACTACACTTACACCACTTTGCAAAGGAAATAATACTCGTACCGTAAAATGAAAACGGCATTTGCGCAGCATTTTACGTTCCGAATTGCAAATCTAGTTCTATTTAGGGCTCATACTCCTTGAGTCAATAGTTTTTTGTTGTAGCTCATATCCCTACGATTTGGCTCAAGCATCTATTCAAATAAATCAGGTCTTCAATGATTGATTACCTTAAGGCCGAAAGATCAGTGTTGAATTTGTAGATCGTTTGGCTTTGATTGATTAAATATTATTGTGAAGGTACAATATTATGAGACAAATATAATGTTAAATGCTCTTTTCATTTGCTCTTCATTTAAGTCAAATTCTTACAACAGTCGGGGAGTTAGTAAATGTCCACGTCTGGCAGCTTTCTGCTGGAATGTTGTACTTGTTTTCGCATCAAAAACAGCAAAGGAGAAACCAATACACCTTACGTAACATCAATTGGACCAACTTGCGATTGCTTTCGACAATCGTATGATGTGCACAAAATATTCTTTCGACCGACAACATGCGGTTGTAAAAGGCCGGTTGTATAGAACCAAGATGCCGATTGTACGATGTGCATGCTTTGTAAAATGGTTGTGCTTTTTTGCTTCTGTTCTAGCAAGCACCTTTCCTAATTCGGTTGTACTACTTTCACAAGGAGCTTAGCAATTAAATACACAAATGTAAAGTATCATACTTTATAACATAACTGCTGGGACAATATCGTAACAATCCAGGTTGATGCAATAATTGTATCTTGTATTTCGTACTTAATAATTAATGATAAATACAAACTTTATGTAAAATCACTGTTACACTGGTAGAAAGTGTGCCAGACATACTTTTCTAAAATATTTCCGTCGTAAATGGATAAATAAATAGCTCCAATTTCACATACCTATGTATGTACGTTCGAACACACATACCTTGTATATATTTGGATTACGTTTAGAATCAGTTAAGGCATCGAATAGGGTATAAAGCTCATTTAACATTTTAACTATTTTCATCGCACCCTCTGGATCCGTGTTGGCGGCGCAATACTGACCGAATCCTACAATTCCCGAAAACATCAACGTCACCGAATCGTATCTACAAAAAGAGAGAAAAAAAATAAAACAACACCACCCAACTTAAATCTGCTGCTTTAAACTCAAACTAAATAAACTCACCTTTTTGGCGCAACCGGTCTCTGATGTCGTAATTCATTTGCCACAGATTTCGGCAGAACTGAATATAAAAGCCTACAATCCAATCATAAACAAAAACGAATACAAAATTGAAAAAGAATTTTCCCCCATTCATCAATTTTAGGCAATTTTACGCACTAACCTGTCCGTTTTTTGTTTTTCACTTTCCAGCTCCCTATAAGTCTGTTGCAATTTATCGGTTAACATTTCTAAATTCCTCGTCAGTTTGTATTCGGCTTCGAATTTTTCCGACAACAGCACTAGATCCCTGGTGGCATCATGCAATGGGACGTCCGATATGTAGAGGCCCTTTCTGCGAACGCAAACACAAAAATAACAAAATGATATTTAGGGCAAAAAAAAAAAAAATCCAAAAGGATAAAGATTATTTCACTAACAGGATACGGCAATGAAAAGGAAGCTGGACAAAAATTCCCATGAAATAAAAACAACCACCAGCTATCCATACAACTGTTGGGGCAGAAAAAGGACATACCTACCTACTCTTCGCATCCAATTTTCATTGAAAACAACACCCTCAGCAGGACAATACAATTTGTTTGCACCCACGTGGGTGCCTTGCTGTTAGCCGTGTTTAATGTCCTTTCTAGTGCTTTATGGAAAGCATGGATATTTATGTGGAAATTCTTTTTCATTTCGTTTCTTCTTTTTTTGTGCTAAACAAAGCTTCATATAAATCACACTCCCAACTCAATGTGGCATCTATTGTTATCGGGTCTTTCCTGGCTTTTTTTTTTTTTTTTTGTTCTCCGGATTATTTTGTATCACAGCAGTACAGTGTCCTTTCATTTGGAGATACGAATATATATGTACATATATATGAATATTTTTTTTGAGGACTTATACCACAATTTTCATCATCGTCTGTCACAGTCGTCAGGCAGTAAGAGCGATGGAGTGGCACAATATTTCTACCATTGTGGATGACTGGAATATTATGAAAATAAGTGACAAAGTTGGTCTTAGTTTGGATATTGGAGTTCTTTCATTTGCTCTTTGGATATCCGTATAGTGAAGGCTTTCATATCCAGGACTTTCGAGTCCAGGATTGTAGATAAATATTTAACCGATACGCTACTTATCGTTCAACTGCGTGTTCTGCGATGAGACCCTGAAGATACAATCAGTCTTGAAATAATCTACGCCTGCACAAACTTGTGTAAATGTATTTTTTCTTTGCATACTTTTAGGAATATGCTTTACAGTTACTATGACAATGAGCGGTGTGCATAAGAACTAGTAATTGTTTTCACTAGCAAAGGTCAAATTTGTATGCATAAAAACTTAAGTAAAAGGTAGAGTTCTTTTTTTTTTTTTTAAAAAAAAAAGAAAGGATTTAACTAAAGATTAGAAAACCGATGATTTTTTTCTTAATTTTGTACGTCTACACTCTCTCAGTGTATGGTCTCAGTACCGCTTTACACATCTGTTTGTTGTTGAGCGACTAAGGTGTCATCTATCAATCTTCAATTATACAAAACACTCGAATAAACAATAACATTTTAAACAAAAAAACAATGAATATACGCTGAATTTAAATTCTTCTCGAAATAAGCAAAAATCAATTTCGTAATTCTGATTAAACGTGTGTATGCAACTTGTAATTGGCTCCTTAATAATTCGCAAAAAATAGCTTACTCAACCGAAGTAGGAAGCATACATATTTATAAGAGAAAACAATTTCGGTGAATTTATATGATAATTAATTATATCCCAAATAAACAGGAGAAGTTGCTTTCGGCCTGAAGCTTGAAGTTTGCAAACTAATCAATTTGCACGTTCTGTCATAATTAGGAAGTTTTTGTTTAAAAAAAAATAAGAGACACTAAAAATGGTATGTTATTTCATTGCAAATGTTAAATACAGTTTATATATTGTTTATCAACAACGTTTAAGTTATATCCGAAAAGAAGCCAATTTTTAGCCAGTTATTTAGTTTTATTCTCTGCTGGAGGATACAAGGTTGGACCTAAAAACTACAGCGACAAATAGGTTTAGAAACCCTATTTCTCCAGAGCAACAATTATGTTTAACTTTGAAGGTTGTGGTATTTATTTTGTTTTTAAGTGAAAAAGTTTTATTGCGTTCTATTAAAATAAAAATGAACAAAATGACAAATGTCATAAAATTAAGTGCTAGATCGCAAAATAAGCCGCTTATTTAATGGTCAGTTCATTTATTTTTTAAATGGATTTTTTAATGGAAATAAGCTATATATGTAACAAACAGCTTAAAACTAATCCGCTTATTCTCGCCTGGTAAAACGGTGCTATATCTTTTGCCGTTTTCAAAAAATCGATTTTATTGAAAATCTGCTATTAGTAAAGTACCGTTAATCTTGGAGTTAGAATGCAAATTCCGCGTCGAATTGTAAACCCACCGAAGTCTGATCATATAAATAGCAAGTATTGTTCTTTATAATAGAGAAATTCAAAAAGCCATTGTATTCTTTCCTCTTATCTGTCATAATGTCTGTCTATCTGTACCTCTGTAGTCAGAGCGGCTTGACGGGTTTAATATCGGCATTTTTTTAGTCTAGCCTCAAAATTAATGGTAGTTTACTTAAGGTGAATTTTCTCGAAAAATGTTTTAACGATTTCGATAAAAATCATATCTGAGATAATGTGGATGTTTTGCAATGGAATTGTGTACTGTATTTTTCGCTGAAAATTCGAATAACGATACTTTGCTTATTAGCGGACTTGTCAAAATTGACTATTTCTCAAATTTTATTAAAAAATTGGTATCCAAGTAACTTTCGACATACTCGTAAGTGACATTCAAATTTTGAACATTTTCAAATAAGTTTTTTAGCCTTCTTTACCTAAATTTGGGAAAACAAAATTTTTCAAACGTATGTGCGACCCAGTCGTGTACTTTCATAGCAAAAGTAGAGTAAAATAAAAGGCACAACTGGGTCGCACGTACTTGCTCCATTTGTGCTGTTTGTTAGTAAACTGTTCAGATTTCAAATTTTAGAAAAATCAGTAAGAAGCAATAAAATGTTATCAGTTTTTGGTAAAATGCGTTGAAAAGCTAACAAATTTATTTATGGATATGAATATATCAAAAATAACCTAGATATCTATTTTATTCAGTCTTATTACAAATAGACTGACAGACAGATATAGAACTGCAAATATTTATGGATGACTTTATCTATCTATACATTTGCCCACTACATTGAATAATTTGATATAGAGTTTTTTCATTGCTAATATTACATCTATATTGTTTTGGAAAAGTTGAGTGAATATATGCTAGCAGATGACTACGATATTTAGGGCAGGAAATACGTGTAATGGTACTTTTCTTATTAATTGTTTCATAAAATTAAAAAAAAAAAATTTGATATATGTAATGTAATGTATACCAAGTTTTTGAAAACTTTCGATATAATGTTTTTTAATTTTTAACGTATTCAAGACAAACAAACATCCCAACGATTTTATTTAAATCTTTAACTGAGACATTTGCAAATAAACCACACATAGGTGTACGTGCAACCCATTTCGTTTGTCTACACACTAAGTACTACCTTTGTACCAAATGTCAAGATTCTACATTTACGGGAAGAATTCTGTAGGTTTAGATAATCAGTGAGTCAGTCTAATAGCATATGTCCACCCTAAATCAAATATGAAATTCGATCAAAATCGTTAGAACCGTTTTCGAGCAATGCATTTTTTTCAAAATCGGGTTTTGGTAAAGAAAATTTCAATTTGGCCTTCAATTGTGGACTATAGGCCCTAGATATGATGTTCGCCCAGCCGTTTAGGCTGCAGTCGGTCTTACATACAGATAGACAAAATTGAGAGACCCACTTTTTTTTAGTTTCTCCATTATAGAAATGTATGCACATATAGTAATAGTTTTATTAAAATTTCGAGATGGAAAATTTAAAAAAAAAACAATACTTACCCTTATAGGTAGGTAAAAGCAAATATGAGAAAGTTGGAGTCTTCAGCGAGGCTTATAAAAACTAGGAGGGACACAGATGTTACAGTATAATAGAAGGTGTCAAAACATGAGGGTACTTCATATCAAGGATATCATATTTAAATATCGTTTCCATAAAAAAAAAGGATGGAGGGGGGGGTACATCAGCATGCTCTACGATCATCCAAATGGATGGGGTATGTCCAGTCGACGTAGAATTCCGAAAAGATGAACACACGTAGTACTGGGGATACAGTCCGAAATTTAACTTTTCCTAAAAATGGGGGAAGAGGCATACCCGTACATTAATATTTTCGGCATATTATCATGCGGTATATCATTTGTAATGCATTAATAAGCTGATTTCAAAACAGTTTTTTTTTTTTTAAGAAATTTCCAAATCCCGGAGCACTTAGACTTACACGAAGTGCATTGTATCATACTACTAAGCAGAATTCTTTTTGGTGTAGTGGTTGGAGAAACTTGGATTTTATTCCTTTTATGCTCGGGTGGCTGTGGTTGCTGTTCCCCTTCCGGACTACACCCTACACTGTGGCCACCCCCAAAACTGTTTAGTTATTATGTATTTAAAAAAACGTTCTTATAACGCAGATAGATTTACAATAAAACTGGCTCAAGAACCTGAAGTCTAACCTGACAATTGGGTATCGACGGTTTGCTTTTGTCACTAAATTATTATGTATGTACCCATGTTCAATGTTTGCAAAAAGTATTGATATCTCAACAATAACATTACCGTAAATACGGGCCAAGTTCTCTAGTACAGGAATCTTGTCAGAATTCAGGCGCGAAAAGGGGTGAGGTATAAAAGTCACCAAGTTCAATTTATTCCAATGCCTTTCCAAATAAAATTTCACCAAAGTCATTTTATGTGCTCAAAGAGATTTAGACATGTGGTAAATTTTATTTGGAAAATCATTGGAACAAATTGAAACTAAGCACACTTTTATATTTCACGGATGAATAATTACACGAATTTGTACAAGATAATTTGGCCAGTTTTTCGCATTGATGTTTTTAGTTAGATTGGTTTTACTTAAAATGTATACTTCTGGTAGTTGCTGAAATTTTAAGCATACGACCCAACATTTACAATACTCGTACAAACCTCGAGTTTTAATTGTTTAATCGTTATTGTTTCACCTTTAGTGATCTAAATATATATTATTATCGTAAAGCATTTGTAGAGATATACAATTCTTAATCCATGAAGATGCTTTGCTTAACTACGCATAAAGTCTTCCGAAATTAATAAAGGGCTTAAAGTATCACAATTGTGGTAAGGCAACCACATAATAAGATCTATTTCATCTTCATCACAATGGTGTCAGGAAATTAATTCACATCACTCCGGGAGCGTGGGTCATGAACATTTCCCAAAATTGCCACAACGATACAAAAAATGATGGAGAAGATGTCATAAAAGTGCTCCTGAAAGACAATCTTTGTCCTCGACGTCAATGAATTTATGCGAAATAATGTTCATAATCAATCGAGGCTTTGTTCCGGCCACGGGTGTATGAAGTGCGTAAAGTTATGGAGGCTATTGTGGGCTATATTGACACACTTTTGTCGACACATTACATCACCACATACCACACACAAAATACCTTCTTGTTATACTATCTTGAAATTAATGTGAGCCAATAAAATTTACCATCTTAAGTAGTAACGGCGAGTGTCGCACAAATGTGTCCACAGGGAAGTCCCTAAATATTGACTTTTTTTTTTATTTTTATGTGTGTGTGATGTGGCTAGATGTGATCTTTATGGATTCATTTTTACGATAATATTGGGAGATGTATGATAAAAAAATGTAAATTCCAACGCAAGCCAACATCAAATACTTACTTTGTCAAATCGTCCAGGTTCATTACGCTGGGATAGCACTGAAACAGGATTCGGTCCGATTCTGAAATGTACATCATTTGGCCCTGGAATTTAAAAAAAAAACAAGTAATAAAATGTATATGGCTGAACTGTGGTAATTGCTTGTTTATGACCAATGAAAGAGTAAAAAAAAATAAAAAATCTCGATTGTATACGCCAGAGGGAACACAAATTTGCGAGTGCTTATAAAATCTTTATAGCATATGCATATCGAATCGTTTTCTTCAGCGTTAATATGCTACCATACTTCCTGAGAATGAGAGAAATGAATTATTCATAATGAGTGGTTTACTGAACCCAAGAAGGATTATTACATTGAAGGGGTTGAACAAATTGTTTTCAATTAAAATTTAAAAACAAAAATGTAAATGTAAAGCCTTAAAAACTCCACTTCAGTAAGCAGTATATTCATTACTGCTTTATCTGAATTTATATAGCAAATGTGATTGTAATGAATATAGAAAGCTTGGATGAACCTGGTTGAAGGTGTGCTAGCAGCGAAGCTGACTATCATTTGTCCCAAATGCGTTACTTATCTTAGCCTTAGTGCTGAAGCACCGCGGTGGAACGAAAATGCAGCATGAAGATGTTTTGAGTCATGCAACGCTCATTTAGGTCTTAGAAGAAAACACGCTCGAACAGAATTTGTCGATCAAACAGTAGAAGGACGAAGCCATAGTTAAAATTAGGGAACGACTTGAGAAGGAAGAAGATAGTTCATACGAAATGAGGTTGGTTTATAGAAAAGTAGAACAAAGGAATTTATTTTATATGCTCAAGGTCATGGAAGGAAATGTGATTAGGATATATCATGACAAGATGGGGCACCTGGGTCGGGATAAGGTCATAGGAGCTATAATGAAAATATACTGGTTTCCGGGTATGAAAGAAAGAGTGGTGGATCACATTGCCAATAGGCTTTTCGCCTAAGCTAGGCAAACATAAGAGATTTTTACACAGCATTCCCAAAGGGGATAAGCCCTTTGAGACCGTACATGTAGACCATCTGGATCAGATCATGTGTTTGTACGTGTTTTTAGTGATAGACGCGCTTACCAAACACATGAAGTTATTTTCTACCAGAACGACTAATACTGGAGAAGTTTTGAGTTGTTTACGATCTTATTTCGTGTCTTACAGTCGGCCGACAACTTTGGTATCCGATCGTGGTAGAGCGTTCATATCGAAAAATTCTTAAGTATTTATGAGAGAAAAAGTTGGACTTTTAAGCATGGCTTATAAAAACTGGGCGGGACAAAGGTGTTGTTGTATTTAGTATTTATTTATTCAATTTAACATCATTTATAATAGATATTACATTATCTTTTTCCTATAAATGAGAAGAATAGAAGGTATCAAAACATGTAGGGTACTTCTTGTCAACATAAAACCTTATCAGAGTCCGTCATGTAAAAATTGCAACTGGGTCTTCTCAAGCCAGTGGGCAGGCTGATAGGGTGAATAGGAGTATAGGTCCGATGACAACAAAGATGACCAGTGCAGGTTTAACCCCTTCTCTTGATGGAGTGTTGCCAAAGATAGAGTTTGCGCTTTACAATACCATACACAATAGCACGGAAACTACACCGAGTGAGTTGCTGTTTGGAGTCGGACAAAGAGGGGTAGTGATAGATTATTTGAAAGAGAAACTAAATGAATGTGGACAACGAGTGATGAGGGGTAAGGAATTACGAAAGTAGGGCGGGTGCTTTGCAAAAAGATCATCCCTAAATTTAAGGGTCCGTGACATGACATGACAGGTATCTATTAAAAGAGATTGAGGGTTTTCAATTAGGTCAAGTTCCTTAAGAAGGGATATCCCTTATCCCTTCTTAAGGAACTTGACCTGGCGAACATTAACATTTCTGTTAAATTGCAAAGAAAGCCAAAAATAATCAATGCAGCTACTGGATCAGATGGTTTAATGGCTGAACTGTTTAAGGCTATAAGAGATAAATATTTTAGGAAGCGTGCACCTACTTATCCTGGAGAAAACACAAGAAGTTCCGTCAGACTCATAAAAGATAAGACGGAGACCTTCATCGGCAAGGCGACTCGTTATTATGCAGTATTTTATTATTTTTAAAAATACAGAGCAAAACATATAGACCAGCATATCGGGTACTATCTTCCACAAACCTATACAACTTCTTGGCTATGTGGATGACATTGGTAGAACGAAGTGAGTGCTTACCTATTGTCAAACTAGAAGCAGTAAATAAGAGTCTTTTTATAAACGAGGAAAAAATAAATTATCTGCCAACAAACAACGATTTCCAACTGCATACCACACACATTTACCCATTAATATGGCTAGAAGAGCACATTAATACCAACACTCTGGCCCAAAGTATATTCGACTCCATCCAAGATATACCACAGTCATCATCTTCGATGGGACAGCTAAATAGAAGATGACCTCAATCAATTTGTTGTACTCAACTCGAACCATCTGGTAAAGATTAGTGCTCGCTGGAAAAGGTTATTAGTTTAGGCCTAGATCCACCCCAAACTATATTCGCATCGAAAGTAAGTACACTAAGAATCCCAGATTCCGTTGTGTATATTTAAGGGTGGAAATCATGTACTAGATACAACGATGTGAATTGTAGTCAAACATTGGTACACAAAACTGAAACTCATGGCATCTTGGCTAGGGGTATACAAACATATAATGTTGGTTGCAAGCACTTTTGACATCACTGATAATCAGCAGCAAGTGAAATAAATAATTTGATAGTTATACAGACACAAGGGAAATGGATATGAACTCATCGAAACTTGCATCCAGCGGCGCTAACAAGCGGAAGTAATTATTTGGAACACTTTATTCCGGCTTTCAAAATACTTTTTTATTTTGTTTGTTGAATTTTCTTTTTTTGTTACATGTCAAATTTCATTGAGAAAGGTTTTCAGTAATCTGGTGCTCGTTTCCACGAACAAGAGCAAGCAGTAAGTCTGCTGATTTCCCTATTTTCCTTGATATGGAACACTTTATTTCTAGCAGACCAAAGGGTATCAACTTAAAGACAAATATGTGATGCAACTTGAGCTCTAAAGAAGCTTACATTTTGGTAAATTTAAGATTTAGGTCTACAAGGTCATGCCTAGTGAGGGTAACCGTAATAAAATTAAATGTTTCGGAAATGAGAGCGACACTCACATTCGACAAGCCAAATTCTGGTATTAGCAAACGCTGGAGCAGAAAATACCATTCTCCAAGGGCAGTAAAAGTTATAGGTCATTCGTAAAAAAGATCGTTAAAAATTCTTTCTCGTCTTAAAATATGGCAATGAGACTATATATAGCCTACTGAAAGCGATTAAATTGCCCAAACGTTTCCATTTGCAACACATATCCCTAGGCCTTCAATGAAAACGATTTACTAAAACATAATGTTAACACTTTATTACGCTTTCTGCTATCAATATAGAAACACCCACGTAGACCCCAAAAATGGTTTCCAATAACAACTCAGAAGCAACATAAATGAAGGCATTCTAATCTCCATCAAAGTTCGATACAATGATATCATTTCAAAGGACGTGACACCATTCTCCAATTTCAACAGAAATATATTCTATATAACACATTTTCTGTCCATTTCATTGTTCTTCAACACCATAATATAAAAGCCAACCCGAACCCGAACCCAATGGCTGGAAGGATAAAAATTAAATCCTTTTTGGTTGCAAGAAAAATTGTATTCTTTTGTGTGTTGCTTAACTTTCATTTCCATCCGCAGGCAGTCGAATCGAATCGTAATTTTTTACGAGGCATTCACTGCTCTTTACGGTGATAAAAACGTACAGCTAAAAATTGCGTAAATGCCCTGAGATTGCAAGAACGTGAGCCGAGCTCATAATTATGCCACACACCGCCGTCCCACGCACGCTCATGGAAACCATATGTAAGAACATTTCGCGCGCAATAAGAAGTGAATCTACTATGGGTTCTACATCTGCACTCACATCTACGAGTACTCACCTTCAGTCTTAAGTAGCGTTCGTGTTTGCCCATGGCACCTTGTCGAGTCTGCATCACGTATATCGTATTGATATGTGCCAGCACGTTCTCGAATGTTAGTTGCAAGTGCGGTCGAATAGCTTCGAGGACCTCCAGCAGGGAACAGTTCTCATCAGCAACTCTGTGGAAAGTAGAAAAAAATTATCATAAAATGAATAGGAACTAGGGTGCTTATGTATGTTAAAATGATTCTGCATCTCATGTGAAAGATCTGGAAACTCTTCCTTACCTCGGTATGACCCTTGACACAGATTTTCCAGCTTGAACGATTTTCATTTGTCTATCGAACATCAGGTGGAATGGAAAAACCTTACAAAACGTCGATGGAGATATGAGCGGTGCTGGAAATAGAAGGGCATAACTTGAGTGCCTGCTGACATTGATTCAATTAAAAGTATCTCCTCGTGTGTATTCAAATTACATAAGACTTACCCTCACAGAGAAATTCCATATCATCGGGTGGTTCCTTCTCGTCGACTGCTTGAGATTGTGTGGATTTGGTGCCACCTGTTACCACTTCTCGGATGAGAAACTGAACGTGATCGGATCTCTCGATGTCATCACTTTTATTTTTCAGCAGGCGTAGGCGTTCAGATTTGCTATGCTTCTTTGGTGTTTCATCGAAACTATCGGCTTTTGTCGAATGCAGTGATTCACTTGATTTTCTATTGCTTAATGGGGGACATGTTTGTTGTTGGTCTGAAAGCAGAGAGAAATAAATTGAAAACGTCGTATTGAATTTGGGATTCAATCCGATTTTAATCAATTTTTAAATTAAGTCATCATGTTTTGATTATCCGAAGGATTCTAGAGGAGCGCAAAAAAAAAACGAATATTTTAGCAAAACTTTGTGCAAAAATCTGTTGCACATTTTATATAGTACACACAATAAATTTCAGCTTTTTGCGTCATTCGCGAGCATCCGGGGCAAAGTAGGAAAATACGAAAGCACAGGACAAATTTTATATAAATCAGAAGAACAATGTTCGGTGTAATATGTCCTATATTTAGAAAATCAGAAATTCGGCTCCTTAGTGTTTTTTCGCATTCTCCGTCTGCTAAGTTTAATTTTCTTAGGTGATAAAACAACTTAACTTCCGGAAACAAATAAAAAGAACAAATTGGGGCGTGAAACCCTCATGCGCTGGAGGTGAAACTTCGTATCATCACTTTTTACTTGCAGCTATAGGGCAAGTATTAGTTTTATGAACATCTTCGATCAATTCTGGTATTGATAGTATGGAGGCACTCAAAAAGCGGATCTGCAAATTCTATCTGCCTGCCTGTTGTTCTGTTTGTATAGCTTTCTGCGTAACTGGAGCCTAAACGACTGGTCGGATTTGCTTTAAATTTCATATTTGGGAACTGTGGAGTCAGAATTGGAGGACAAATCTAAATTATCATTCTAACCCTAAAATTAACAGTACGGATACCTTATTAATGGCCGGTTTTGAAAAAAACTCGAGTTTATCGAAAACAGCTCAAATGATTTTCTTTAAATTTAATATTTGGATTAACCTGGGCATATGACACTAGACGGTGTACCAAGTTTTGGGAAAATAGTTTATTTACGAGCGTATGTTTTAAAATTGGTTATTTATCAAATATGACTCAAGCGATTTTATTGAGAATCGGCATCAAGCAATATTTGACGTATAAAGGGTGCCCAAAATACACGCAAGAAGTAATTCTGAAACACAGATTTATATTTAAGAATTACAAATATTTAATTGATTCATAAAGTGTACAGTATAGGGTTATGTATGGAATAGCATATCAGGTAAATGGCCTGCAAGGCTTTACTGGCACATACGCACTCTTTTGTCGAAATTTCCCATGACCGCTTTGCATAAATGTGGCTGAATTTCATTAATACAGGGCTTAATTTGCTCTTTCAAGGCATGGATGGTCGTTGACTTTTTATCATAAACGGTAGACTTCAAAAAACCGCAAAGAAAAAAGTCCAACGACGTTAAATCGCGTGATCTGGACGGCCAATTTTGATAACCAAAACGGGAAATTACACGACCAGGACTCATGCAGTAATTGAATTGTTTCTCGGGCAATAAACCACATATCGCCCACGTCCATATCTTGTAATTTAGGCACGAAAAACTGGATAATCATGTCGCGATAGTGAGCACAATTAACTGTTATTGCCTGACCAGCCGCATTTTCAAAGACGACAAGTTGTGGATGCATTTGTTTCTTAACAATCACTCGTGGATTTTCTGAACCTCAAATTCGACAATTTTGACGATTAATAAAACCACCAAGATGAAAATGAGCCTCATCGCTGAAGATGATCTGTGTGAAAAATCAGCATCCACTTGTTGTTGTTCCGTACTCGTAATCCACTCAGCGAACTATCTTCGCTATGCGTGGTCGGTAGGCTTCGGTTCTTGAGTCAATTGCACTTTGAATGCATGAAAATGCAAATCTTTCGTGAGAATATGCTGCAGAGAGCTTCTCGAAATGTCCAATTCTTGACCAAGGTGCCAATTTGAGGGACTCTCAACAACACTCTCACGAAATGCTTCAATCTTTTGTGTTGAACGACTTGTTGACGGATGGTCAGAGTATCTAAGATCACTAATTGATTCAGTCTCCCTGAATTTCTAAATTATTCTCTTCACCGTTGATAAAGTTATATCACTACTCCGACCAAACCTTCATTATTTTTAAAATATTGCTCAACAATGAAAACGCGTTGTTCTTTCGTATAGCACTTCATTTTTAATAACCCTGAACTGTCAGCTGTCATACTTTTTTTTCGTTGGCAACACTTTACCGCACGAATGACTCAAAATTAAAATCTTACGTGAATTTTGGGACACCCTTTACAAGAATATGGCATATAAAATTTTTGAAAATTGTAAAAACAAGTCGTTTACTTTTTAATGCATTTTTGAAAAAAAATCATTTTAAGAATTTCGCATGAATTTCAAATCTGAACTATCGGTATATAAACAGGACATAGGTGCAAGTACGTGCGACTCAGTCGTGCACTTAATTTTTTTTTTTTTAATTTCATAAAAGGACCTACAAGAGAAAAATCGATGCATGCATGTGGAGATGGGAGAAAGGACAGATAGTGGTTTTACTTATCCTTGAAACTTATGTAGAGCATAGACATGTACCTTCAGAAATCCTGAATTTAAATGAGACGTAGACAATGGGATGATGTAATAATGTCATATAAAAGGAAAGAAGTCAGCAACAAAACAGCATGTCTGACCTAGTTTTAGTAATAGTGCCTCTAAAATTAGTTTGCTTTCATTTTTATTTTTTCATGGATCTTAAAGTGCAGATGAAAGCACATTGTAAGGGCTGTATTTAGGGATGTATTTAGTCGTTTCCAAATACCTTAAAAGCTTTTTTGTAGCATCCAGCCAAACAAATAAAATTACCGAAAATTTGGAGCTGTCTCCGGGAAAATAAGCACTTTCGTTTTTCGTTCAACCAAAGTGTTACACGTTTTTCTTTAAACTCAAAACTAACTGAAATACTAAATTTAATCAAACCTATTATAGCCGTTTTGTAGCATGCAACCCAACAAATAAAATTACAAAATTTGGAGCTGTCTCCGAGAAAATAAGCACTTTCATTTTTCGTTACACCAAAGTGTTACACTTTTCGCTTTAAACTCGAGCAAATTTATACAAAGTACCATTCAATATAACTAGAAATACCAAATTTTGTCAAATCTATTATAGCCGTTTTCGAGAAAATAAGCCACTCACCACACTTACTTTTACATTTTTTCGTTACACAAAAGCAAATTTACTCTCCCGTGGCTAAAGATGTTTCACTTTGAAAAATTGCTACCCACAACTTTGTTAATTTCTTAACTTCTACAAAGTAGCAGCTTTCTGTGGCATCCCGGATCTACTTAAGGGGCGTGGGGAGATGCGGGCAAATAAGCAAATGTGATGACAATGTGTTCTGTCTAAACACTGTAGTTAGAAAGTAAATAAATAATTGAATTTTGACATAAGTCGACTTATACTGGCTTTCCTTGCGGGAAAATATTGCTCTCCTGGTTTTGAGTTTAAATATCTTCTACAGTTTCTCATTATTTAAAAATCTTTAAAGGAGTTAGTTAAAGTGGATGGGTAACCAATAAGTAGAGCCAACCTTTTTTTAGGTCACATTAATTAAGTATTTGAATGTTGTATCCTTTCAATAATTAAGGATCCTATACAAATATTTGACATTTTTACTGCTACTACCGAACTGAAATTCTTGGAAAATACAGACTTTACCATTAAATAAAAGAAAGGAAAGTATAAATCAATCTCAGGGCAAATACCACTTAATGTTTCATACAATTAACTCTCAAATCCACTCATTCACGCAACTCTCACCTATTAGTATTGCGAATATTACTGAGATAATACAATCTCAAAGCACCGTCAACTGAAATAAACGTTTCCCCGTACACACTTGAAAGTAATTAATTATTTAAATTGAATTCAAATAACAGGAGAATAGATATAAGTTGAAAGTTTGATTTCTCTAGTTCATGGCGAATATTCGGGAAGGTATTTGCACCCATCGTTCACTAGTAATTCATGTATCAAACCGTTTTATTCCAAAAATAACTTTGCTCCTTCATCCTGGTTGCAATTAAATTCAATGCTCACGGTCAATTACACCTACATTCAAGCTTACTCACAAGGGGCTAACCTAAAACAATAACCCAAAGTACTCACCTTGATTTGTACAAATTGAATTAAGATTGCTACTGCTTGTTCCATCGTTGTTTATTGTGGTGGTGCAGGTGGACGAAAAAGGACATGATGCACCATTTGCTCTGATATCATGATTCGATTTATTTCTAGTTCCGGTCAACATCACCTGCTGATGCTGGGAATATTGATTATGTTGTGCCGCATCAACCACCTCTGGTTGCCTAGTGAAGGAATATAGGTTCTGACGGGGGTCATTTGTGGACACTGATGGAGGCGGTGATGTCGGAGGAGTTGATAAACTTGTTCGTTCACTGCTAACAATATTACCATTGCTATGATTGTTGTTGTTCTCTTCTATTTGTTCCAGCAAGTCAGGTATTGCATTAAATCTCTGTTCATCCTCATCAATTGGATCACCTTTCCGCTTTACAATGTCAATTTCGACTTCAACTCCATGTAACTTCGATGCAACTGCCTACAGAGAAGGAGTGTCATTATAGCAAACAGAAAAAAAAAGTATAATACCCACCTTAACAATTCCAATGACAATATGCTCCAAGCCAGGTCGTTCGGAATAATAATGCAGTCGAAGAGTACCATCCTTTTCCGTGCACCGGAACGATGGTGCTCGCATACCTGGGTAAAGTGTTCCCAAGTGGTCATGTAAGGCATCCAAATTCTACAAAACAACCAATCCGTTTATATTCAACTACACAATCGAAAAAATATGAAACTTACTTGTAAAAAATCTCTTGGCGTCGCTCCCAGAACTTGAAGGATTTTATCGTACCCTGAATCTTGGCAAAATTCGAAAAATGTCTTGCCAAAAAGCTCGAGGATATCATCGGCTGGTATATCTGAAACGAAAATGAAAAAAGGAGGGTAAAAAATATATACTATTAGCATAGTTTGATTGCTGACATCCTACTCCGCTTCGTCTCTCTCCCACGCTATTGACGCGTCCTGCTTTGTGACGGAAAGAGATTTTAGTTTTTTCCCCGCTATGAAACTAATTTGAATTCTTAAGTGGCCTTTGGAACATCGTTCAAGAGAATATTTATGGTATTGACTATGACTTAGTTTCGGTGGATTTTTTTTTATGCTCTATTTACATTTAGTTGGTTTTTATGGGAACTTTTTTTTATGTAAATTTGAAAAGGAGGTTTTTGTTTTTTTATTTTCGTACTTAATGTGTCCTTGATTTCCTTTTGATTTTGTAAGTTAAGTGAAAAATGTTTTCCAAACGAGTTCTATTCATGTTATGTATTAGAAATTTGTTAAACGGACCTAACAATCGCATTTTGGGAAATAAAAATGGATTAGTTTCATTTCCTTTTGAAATCAATTCACACTCTATACTTTGGCAGCTTAGATTCCATTTTATGTGCTCACATTGGCACAAAGACGAGTGGTATGGGAAAACTAAATTGAAAAAGAGATTTTCGACCAATCCTTTTAAAGGATAAAAAGTTTTGAGGTTTCTCTGATTTAATGGAATGCCTTATACGTCTTGATATGTAAGCTTTTGAATGTAATGTGGCACACAATTCTCATCAGACTGTGGTCTCTGCGCTTTTGTTAATGGATTAAGTTGCATAAGTGAATTATGAAGCACTCTTATTAATTTCGGATACGTAATTTAATATAAATTCAATTCGGTGATTAAAATAATTTTTAGTTTCAATATGAAAAATGTCATCGAAAACGAGCATCACAATTTACTATTCATACTATTTCTAAATAATATATAATATTTCAGATCCTAAGTGAAAAACGAAGCCCTATATTGTCCAACTCAACTGCAAATAAAGCAACCGGGTGTCACAATAACTACGTGAACAATAATTGAATATTAGGGCAATCTTTGTATAATGATCTTTCTTTTCTTTTTTTTACGCTGGAAGGTGGTAATCTTTAAAAGGCGAAACTGAGCCCGTACTAAGTAATAATGTGGGATTTTTACCCACTAACCCCTCCTTCCCATTTTCCCTACGGTACCGCCGTCTTGTCATTTCATCGCAGGGCGGGGAGAAGCCAGCCTTCCACTTATTGCACCTAGTCGTTAGACCAATCAGCAATTTGCCTTTCATATCTTAAGGTGTTGATGATAAGTATTCATCTGTGGACGATTGAATATTGTTTTGGCTTTTTGTATTTTATTTTTATTTTATTTTAAGTTCAGTTTTATTTTCTAGTTCGAAAGGTTTTACTCTTCTTAATCTCCTAGTCAGATTGCTAGTATTTAATAATTCCGACATTTCTGAGTTGACGTGATTGAGAAGTCTAGTTTGTGTCTATTAGCTCCAATACATTTTACCGTAACGCATGTTCAATTCTTCTCTTTTTTTCTTTATATGCACTTTCTAGCGCAGTTTTGCATCTAGTGTCATGTCTAGATATTTGGCTGTGTTTGCGTATTCATTATCATTTATTATTACTGGGAAGTGCGGAACATTTTTATTTGTAAAGTTAATATGGACCGACTTTAGGTCATCTGCCATTTTTTGGTCCATTTTGATATATTATTCACTGCCTTCTATAGCTTTTTCTTCGCTACTTCGACAATTTCTCCCACAGCAAGGATAGCAGTATCATCTGCAAATGTTGCCACAGTTGTTTCATCACTGAATAGCAATTCGCTGGTAAATAAGATATATAATATAGGGCCTAGCACACTGCCTTGTGGTACACCAGCCTCTATTTTTCTAAATGCGGATTAGTCACCTCATTGTTTGATTCTAAAAAATCGGTGTAATATAAGACCCTAGGATTTCTAAGTATTGCTTTGGCAAATGCTTTTGCAATTTATGTATCAGTCCCTTGTACCATACTTTATCGAAAGCTTGAGAAATATAGAAGAGCATATCTTTTTTTCTTCAAAAGGTTTTTTGATTTTATCTGTTATTCTATACACCTGATCAATCGTGGAGTACTTATGTCTAAAACCAAATTGATGGTTTGGGATTAGCGATTTTTCTTCCATTATTTTATGTAGACTTTTAAAAAACATCTTTTCAAATAGTTTGGATGACATAGGCAGAATCGGACGGTAGGAGGTGATTTCACTAGGTGGTTTCCCTGGTTTTGGTATCATAATTACCTTCGCAACTTTCCACATGCTAGGTACATACCTTATCCTGAATGCAGCATTTATAATCTTTTTTTGGAGTTGCTTTAGGATTTCCCCTGATATCAAGTCAAATCCTGGGGCTTTTTTTAGTGTTGATGCCTTCTTTTATTTCATTGGCAATTTCTTTCGCCGTTACCGGTTGAATATGTCTCTCCTCTTCGCACAATTCTTCCGTTTCTTGACAATCTTTATCTTCATATAGTTAGAAGATTGCCTTCGAGATAATCAGCAAATAAATTCGCTTTTTCTTGGTTGCTTTTCGCCCACAGTTACCTTCTCTGTTTTTAACTGGTGGAATTTGTGCAATTGGTCTTTTCATTTTCTTTGTTGCCTTCCAGAGTGAGTTTTCGGTACTAGCATCATTCGTAAGATTGGTAAGGTATTTTTTAAGAGACTCATTCAGTACTGTCTTGTCGCTTGATTGTTTCCAATGTTTTCTAGCTCTTCTCTTTTTCCAAATTATGTCACATATTTCTTTCGGATATGAGTTTTGTTGGATTTTAGTTTTAGTTATAGATGATGCAGCCCATGCAGTTTTTGTTGGATATTAACTGTAAATATCCGAACAGCCTTTTCTAATTGATCTTCTGTTTCAATTGTTTCTGAGAGCTGAATACTATCCTCTAAATTCTGTCTGGAGTAGTTCCAATCAGTCAGCTTATTAGCTAGTTTTGAGCTGTTTTCTATGTTGGTGATTTTATCGTCAAGTGTTAAAAGTATACTTCTACTTTTATAGTATTTGACAAGATATTCTTTGTAATGAAAAAGTCGACAAGATTTGGGGTTTTCTTCCCATCTGTTGGCCAATGATTAAAGAATCTTGATTTCTGTTTGTAAGGCTGAACTAGTCAGGAAGCCCTAAGAACAGACAATTTTTCTGGATCTTCTACTAGGATTTCGGCGAAAAATGAATAAAATGTGAATTAAGTTGTTACCTAACATAGGTCATAGTTCAGTGGGTAATATCAATCAACCAACAGTCAGCCGAGCTCCGGAATACTCTGGAACTGGGTTTTCCTTTTCAGTGTTATAAAAGGAACACTAATAGCTTCAACACATCGCCTATCTGTGTATCCGTGTGTCTGTCATAGACTTGTAAGTTTCGAAGCATTTGACTTAGTGAGCTTAAATTTTGCACAATACGTGTATTGTAAAAAAATATTTTTGTGAAGGGCTTTTGTACCCTAAGAAAAAAACATTTTTACACTCTATTATGCGACATAGGGAACTAAAATTGAACTTCCAAGAAGTCCATAAATATAGACAATATTCTTCAACAAAAAAAACTCATAAGCCATGGCGTAGGCGATATCCACCCATTTATCACCGAAATTCTTAATTCGAAAAATTTGAGTATGTATGTAAGTTTATGAGGAGGTAAGGAAAAAGTTAGAATAAATCTTCTCGGACAAACACTTCTGAAAAATATTGGAATACGCCTTCTTCTTTTAATTTTGACGATTTTCAGATATATATATCTACATATTTGGCGCAACTCAAACCCAATTTTCATCAAAATTTGTTGAGTGATTCTTGAGTTAGACAGCTGAGAAAGATGAAAGAACATGCTAAATTTCATCAAAAACCGTTTATGTATTTTTAGAGCTAGACGGCTAACAAAAATGATTTAAAGATTTTTGAAACCCCATATCCCACTCAGTTTTTACAGTTTTTAGATGAACTGACCTATGTATCACAATATGTACGAAAAACTAACCGCGAGAAGACCGACTAACGCTTGACGTTGATTTTCTGTAAAATTTCCGAATTCTCGAAATGGATCAGTTTGCAAAATCATACCATACTAAGTTTAAACTTAATGACACAGAGCTTCCTACTGCTAGTTTTTGAAACTTTATCTTCAAATCTTATCTCCACTCCATATGACTAATAAATGGACCTATATATACGACAGAATAGATTTAGGACACAAATTTCATAAAAATCCGTTCAGTATTTCAAGAGTTAGGGGTCTGATAACATTTTTCAAAACCCATATTTAACATATATTATACAAACTGAATTATTTTCAAACTGAAATAAGTACAATGGTTTTAAATTTAGGCGTGCGACGAGACGATTTTTCAAAAGTTTTGCAATCTCCCCCGGAATATCTACCATCACACTATTAGATTTTGATGATTTTCAGACCAGACCGTCTGTGCACCTGACGTAGTAGTTTGCCGGATTACAAGAACATTTTTTGAATCTCCAAAGCTATACGAAAAATTTGTTTTTTATTTATTTTGGTCGAAATTTCAAATTTTGAATTTTTCTGCAGCATCAGACTTTTCCTAAATTTATTTTTGAGTGTGAATTTAAAAAAATAAGGATAATATGAACCCCCAAACCCATACAAAACTAGGTGCAACCGGTTCGATATAGTTCCGAGATTTCAAAAGTCTTCTACATCGGGAATGAATAAAGGAAATATCTCTAATACATTGCACAACGACTAAATGGATTAAGTTTTCATTTTAGAGAATTTCCAGAATATCTAGATTTTCCTACAAACTTTTCGTCATTTCAAACTTTTTGGTATAGGATAAGGAAATTATATTTAATTCATTTTGAAACTTTTACTTTGAGTAGTCTCCTGTCTAAGGCTCTACTCTTTCGAATGAAAAACATCACGATATTTTCTAAAACTTCTACGAATTTTATTCTCCCCCAGGCCACAGCACCGAGCATCAGAAAGTTTCACAAATCTAATAGGTAATTAAATAATTTTCTTGGAACTACCAACCGCCTTAGACAATAAATTAACTTTTCGAAATGCAGTTTAAACTAAAAGCAGAGAACCTAAATAGAAAACTTAAGTATGGCAAATGAATAACTGACGAGGAAACTCGTACTTTCCACTCTGCCTCATTGTTGCAGTAATGCTTCTTGAAAGTTCTCCCACTAACTATCCCAAATGTGTGCAGATACTTACTTAAAATTTCCACTGCAGCCCCAATTAGATTGTAGGTTATTTCATCGTCATAAATCTGTCGGACCAAGAACTGGCCTTCCATATTCACCATTGCCTTCTTCCTGAAAAAAATAGAAAAGGAATAAATGTGAGAAAGGATTGCCAAAAAAGGATCTGATTACTCTCTGTTAATTTACATTTATGTATACATATACCTATACATACATCACTACACATTTGCTCATGAAGGTTGTGTTGAAAAGGATACAAATGAGAACTTGGATTCGAAATCATTCCCAACGACTAATTTCAACGGAAAGTTATACTGCAGGTACACGTACACTTGCTGTTTGGTTCTATCATAAAAATATACACCTCTACGTAAGTAACATATGGAATTTATAGCTCATTGTTATTTTCAGATTGCTCCCCAAAACAATGGAGTAATTCTGGAGTAATAATAAATTTCTGTTAAGGGTAAAGCAATTCTTGAGGCAACCCGATATTCGGGCGAAATTATTTGTGGCGAGAAAGAATGCGGCGAGAAAATTTATTATAATTAATTTTTGCAAGAAGACTTCATCGATTACGTTAGGAGTGTAAAGGTGAGATTAGCTCTTTTAATTGAAAGTTATTCTAGGGCAGGCATAATATTATCCTAGAATTAATTTTGTACAACGAGCTGTGTACACAGTACACATAATTAATAGGATTGATATAGCACACACATTTGTTTAAAAAGACGTCTTAATATCAAAACAATCAGGGTCATGTGTGGAAATCCCAGTTTTCATCTGATTTAAGGTTTAATTAGTAACGAATATATGGGTACTATTTATGTCAAAAGGGTGTTGCGGGGAGAGCTGTAAGGACTGTGGACACATAGTATAATTCTAAAATAATTGAAGCAAAATAATTGTAGATACAGAGTCATACCAATTAACTTATTTATTCCATGCAGTCGATGCCCAAGCTGCTTTATACGGATAGTTTCGGAGTAAATTGTATAAACATACAATAGATCTAAAGTTCACATGTGCCTAATATTTTTTATTTTGTAATATACTGGTATGTACTGTACATTCATTTAAACAAATTCGCACGTTACAACAATTTGCGCTAAAATTGTGCGTAAGGTGAGAGGATCGTAAGGAAAACAACCACGCAAAGAGGAGTAGTTTCTTCTTTGCTCCATCCTTGATTCGAAGCTCACCTGGAAAAAAAAACACGGAGGAAAGAATGAAGAAAGCACTTTGCGCATTCTATGCGTGCAAAAAACCTTTGGTAAACAATGGGGTCTGCGTCCGTCCATGATTAAATGGATGTACACGGCTATTGTCAGACACATCCTTACCTACGGAATTATTGTATGGTGGATTGCAACATACAAAACGAGCTATCTTAAAATACTTACAAATGTACAAAGATTAACATGCATAAACATAACAGGAGCACAGAGATAATATAATATCCCTCCCCTAGATGAGTACATACGATGCACAGCTGCCAAAAGTGCGATTCGTTTGAAATAATCGGGCGCATGGAAGCAAAGCTCCTAATAGATACGGATCTATACTCAACAGGTATATGTATGTAGTACAACCGATCTCGACAGAATAACAGATTATATCATACCCTACATAGATTTAGACAAGAACTTTTATTCCCGAAAGACAAGAGTGGGACTGCAATACATTAATAAATTGACATTCAGCTCTACACTGATGGGTCTTAAATGGATATCGGAACTGACTTTAAAGTTTTTTGCGATTCACTTAAAATCAACTACTCCCGGACGACTGTAGCATCTTTTAATCTGAGGTCTTCGCCATTGATAGGGCTGCACAGACTTTATATAACTAAATTCTTTAAAAATTACAATTTTTGTGGATAGTTAAGTGGCAATCAAAGCACTAGACAGCGAGGAAGTCAGATCAAAAACAGTTTCCAGATGCCGTAATATGTTGAATGACGTAACTCTCTGCTGGGTTCCTGGACATAACAATATGAAAAGAAACGAGACAGCAGTTGAACTAGCTAAAAAGGGATCAGCATTGGATTTTCAACATACTCGAATATCAGAAGAATGATATCAGAGAAGGTGAACTGAAAAGGAAAATAGACCTAAAAGCAAGAGAGCTGATTAACTCCGCATGGTCCGCCAGAAGTGTATGTGTCATATCTCGCAGCTTATGGCCGACATAGATGAAAACAGAACAAAAAGCCTATTGGCGATGAATGAAAAAGAATTTCGAATCTTGATAGGCGCGCTAATAGGACACGATAGCGGAAACGGCTGCCAGACTAGGCATCAACACACCCCACTACTGCAGAGCTGTCAAAATATAGGGGAGACAGAAACCATCAAACAGTTGTTATGTGATTACCCAAATCTTCAAAACCGCCACTTCCGTCATATGGGAAACAGGCTTTTTGACGAACTAGGGGATCTCGTACATGTTCCACTGCTTCATAAAGAGCACAGGCTGGTTTGCAACAGCTTTAAATATAGGTTGCACACAGCAAAAGAGTAACACAATGGACCGTATGGCCCTCGTGATAAGCACTTAGGTGCAATTCCCTCCAACCTAACCTAACCTAACCTTGCACTAACGTGGAACCCTGTTACATGTTTTGTTCAACAAACTTTCGCAAAATGATGTCAAATCCGCAACCGAAATTTGTGGACTTTCTTAACTAGCATCTCGAAGAGCAAAATTGAAGGTAAAAGTGCGAAACTTTGCAAGTTGAAAAGAACTTTTTTTTTCATATAGATCTTTTCCAAAGTTAGATTTTTGGTTACCTGTTGTATGGGAAATAGTAAAAAGCGAAATGATTTTTGGTCTTCTACGAGTATTTAAAAATATTCAGATTAAAACGTTGATCTTCTAAAACACTCAATTCCAGAACTACTGAAAGATTTTTAACTTCGGCTTAGTATGCAGAAGGTCCCACAAAAAACAAAGAAACAATATCAAAGTGGTGTTAATATAGGGCGGCTTAGAGAGCTAAAAGTCCGTAAAAATTGCGATTGTCAACTGAATTATTAGGTCTATTTCTATACTTTTCGAACTCAAAATGTCGGGCTAAATAATTATTTATATAATAGGGCAAATCTCGTGGAAATAATGGAAAATTAGTAAATTCTCAATGCTAGTTCGTGCAGGAGGGGAAGTTGTTTTTTTTTCGTATTTGCGTTAATTTTGAGTTTAATGACAATCAAAGAAACATTAATTGTGCTAGTTCGTGCGATGTCGTGAACACAAATGCCTAACTTAATGAAATTTTATGAAATTTGGCTTCATAGTCTGATCTTTCGAGCAAATGTTTGAAAATTCTTAAAGAAGTAGTAAGATATCGGAGATCAAGTTTAATTTTTTGTATAATAAATGCTTCATGTTACATTCATAACTCAACATAATTTTTGGTTTGGTGAGGCTTCATACATTTTCAAAAATCTCGTCATGGGATGGGTTGATTTTGTTCAAATTTATTTTATTAGTTTGGCCCTGTTATACACATATATCTATTTCGTATGAAATGTATTGAAATGTGATGTAGTGAGGTGCGTAAAGATTTAACTTCTGAAATATTTCCACAGATGCACAGTTTAAGAAGGTTTAAGGTAGGTACAATAAAGTTTTTTTCTTGTTATCAATAGGCGTTGTTTGCCTTCGGCCCCTTAAACTGTAAGGCCGACCCTGTGTGCACACATTCTCCCAAGCCTTCTTATTAAGATTGTATATTTCCCAAAAAAGAGTGCCAAATACGGGTTCTGACTATTTTCTCAAAATCAAAATTAAAAAAAAAAAAATATTTTTCTCACAAAAGTTGTTTTGCAAGTGGAGTTGAAAACTCGAAAGACACTTGTGCCTCTAAGTATTATAGTTTGGGACTCGAACGCCACTTCCGTTAGAAGTCGGGTATACTTACCCACTAGTATTGCACCTAGTCGTCTGGCTAATCAGCATTTGATGCATGATTTTCTTCTTGTTTCTTATTACTTTGTGCGCTTTATTTCCTAGGTGGCTAACTCGAAAGATTTAACTCTTATTAGTCTTCTTACTGAATTACTGGTACCGCTTCATCGTTGTTGTAGTTTTTTAGCCACCTAGTGGACTTCTTGGTTTCAAAATCAATTGTCTCTAAACCTAGACCTCTGTGTAGGTCGGTGTTTCGAATGTACTACGAAGCACTAAAAATATTTCTAAGTACTTTATTCTGAAATCTTTGGATGTATAATATGTTTGACTTTCTTATATATCCCCAAAGCTGTATCCCGTAAGTCCATACCGACTTTAGGAATTGCTTAGACAGAAGTGTTTTGTTCAGAATAGATAGACGAGAAGATATTTATGGTTCAGCCCTACACGTTTCTTTTTGATATGAACCTTCCATCGAAGTTTAGCGTAAGTACTCAGCCGTGTAAGAATATGGCATATTGCTGTTATTTACATATACTGGGAGATTAATCTGACTTATATTTGTGCAATTTATATGTATTTAAATGTGGGGAGATTAACGAGGCTCGAAAATCGATATCATTAAATCCACTGAAGATCGGAGATTCTCTGTTCATTAGATATCTAAAATGACTGACTCGGAATAAAATAATTGAGAAAATGTTCAAAAGTCTTCTCTTTTTCAAAGAGCTTATAAACAATCAGATTAATTATGTTCCTTCAACATTCTCCAACTGTGTTAGTCTCCCCGCTCTGTGCCCTATATTGTATAAACAAATTGCTCACAGCATCAAAACAAGGATACAAAAAAAAAGTTTATTTTCCTTCCAAGAATCCATTTCATTTATCATTTGTACACGGCAGCACAAATAAATCACCACCAGCGAACTTCATTCATATCCGACGCACAGAACTGTGATTTATTTCAATTTGTATCGGCTTCGCGTCGACCGCAAAATCCTTTTTTGATTAATAACCCGACATGAGTGTGGGTTAGCAGGCGATTGTAACTTTTTCCACAAGACAGTATCTCACATCATCAAAAATGCTGACTACACGGTTCTCTAATTACCAAAACCTTACAATGCTAAGTTAATCGTTCATCAATCAAGAATATGTACAAGGATACAAATGAGTGGGCTGAAATTGCTCCCCCTTTCAAATTTATTGCCACATTCTATGGTCGATTTAATAAAGACTTCTTAAACACACCGAGAGTGAATGTGTCGCTATATAATTACAGTCTTTTAAGACGACGCGATTCGTAGGACAAACTCTGGGAGGAGTTGATGAAAACTTTGAAACTGAAATTCATTTATCATTTAAACTTCTCAATGGAATTTAGAAATTTCATCCATTAATTTTATCTACTTTCCACTCGTAGATGTATGTACATATGTAGGTGGCTTGATTTGCCTAGAACTAGATATAAGACACCATATCCATGACTGTGAGAAAAATGTGTCCTCAAATTGATGAAACCAATGATTGTTGGATGGGAAACAAACAGTCGTTATGTGGTTAAACATTTCGACATCTATATTTAGAGTACACACATTTGGATAGGTATGTATACGTATGTATGTAGAAATATAAGAAAACATTCAAGTCACGACTGACTTCCAACTTTATCTCAAGGATGCTTGCAAAGTGATGGGGAAACTTTTTTTTTTGTAAAAAAAAAATATTTACTTATGTAAAATAAAGTTTGGAAGCAGAAAGAAAAATTTAAGAACTTTAGGTGCTTAGCAAAGAACAGATTTAAACAAGAGGCAAGTTTATTTTATTTTCATTTCGTTGTTGTGCTTACACATGGCTGGAATAGTAATAGCATATTGGATTTTATTTGGGAACAGAGAAAACACCTGTTAATGTCGAGTTCATACTAGTTTTTAGAAATTTAAATAAAAATGGGCTATAGGAGGATGGTAAATAGCATATGAGAAGGAATATCTACTGTAAAATAAAATAAAGTGCACGACTGGGGTGTGTTTTATTCTTTGTTAGAGTCAAAGACGAGTGTTCCGTTTGAGTTCAGTTCACAGACCCACTTTATTGTCAGTTGTATACCAATAATACAGTGGGCGTATGTTATTATAAAAGAGAGTACGAGAGAGACAAATGTATATATAACAGGGTGTATTTAATATTATTAAATTGTGTACAGTATATGTATTCTTTGTTAAAGTTTCTTTAAATTTACATTTATAAGAACTACCTATGTTCTATAAAAGACAAGGAAAATGACATCTACAACACCCTGCAACGTGGTATGCTGTCTATAATCTATTCTATGAATGTTATACGATGAATTAATGCGTATAAGTACGTAAGTAAAAATGCGATATTTTGTTAATCTTTCCAATTTGATAAATACAAACACAAACATGCCCTTTCAATTGAATTTTTGCTCAAATGATAGACACGTATAGCTCTGTTGGTAGGGCATTGATGGTTAAAACCAAATCTATCACCGGTTGGTTCCTGCTTCTGTTGCCTTCTTTATGCAATCCTTCAGCGGATATTTCATTCTACTATTCTAGTTGAGGGGTGTGGGAAGACATAGTCTCGTTGTACAAGGTGGGGCAAAACTAATTTCATAATGTGAATTGGCTGCCATTTTATCAGAAATGAAAAAAATTGGGCTCTGTTTTCACGAAAAGTTTATCTAAAGGTATGAAATTGATGGCATTATGTTGAAAAAATGATATCGGTCAAATGACCATCTCTTAAGGAGATGCACATTTGTGTTCGTTTTACGACATTTTGAATTGTTGCTACGGCTTTTTAAATCTGGCTCCAAATTGGCGATTTCTTCTTCAATGTTGGCTTTCAAGACTTGCAAGGTTTGTGGTTTATTGTGGTAAGCGCGAGTTTTCAAAAAGCCTCAAAGGAAGAAGTCTGGCGCCGATAGATGTGGCGATTTAGCTGGCCAGTTCAAATAGCCAAAACGGGAGATCACACGGTCCACAAATTGGTAATTCAAAATCTCTCTTCGTTGCCTGAGCTGTGTGAGCGTTTGCTCCATCCTACTGCAACTAACAATGCTCGAGACCCAATTCAGCAACTTGCGGTAATAAAAACTAATTTAAAATCTGTCTGTAGCGCTCACCAGTTACAAAAAAATAGGGGCCAATCACTTTTTCACTGCGGATGCCGCACCAAACAGTCACTTTGAGGGGATGCAATGGCTCTTCGTGCATTTCATGTAGATTTTCCGTGCCCCAGAAATGCAAATTTTGTATATTCACATAACCACTAAGGTGAGAATAATTTTTGTCGCTCATTATGATTTTGGATACGAAATCATCCTCTTCTTGCACCAGGTTTAATATGGCAGTAAGTTAGCCTTACTTGACGGTCAGCAGACATCAATTGGTGAACGGTTTGCACTTATCCTTATAAAGGTCTTTCACTAAAATTCGACGCAATGAACGTCTGCTGAATTGTGTACATCGTTGCCTCGTCGACATTTGTGGCTACGTTAAAACAACAAATGTGTCAAATAAGCAGTAACAATAATTCCGCATTCTTCAAGTGTGTATCGCTCCTTTGCTTGTTATCAACTAATTCTCTCTCTGTCTATAACATAAATGTCAAAGCACAATGACATTTGACGCCATTTGCAATTTCATGTGCAACTAAGAGCTTCTAGAGGGGCGCTGAAAAATACACTCATATTAGAAAATTGTTTATAAGTCAGAGGAATAATATTCACTATAAACCCTGCATTTCTTAAATCAAAAATATGGGTCTATCTTCCACTTTTGCATGAAACACTCCGTAAGTTTGCAAAGTTTGAGCTTTTGACGTTATGTGGAACAGTATTATTTTTCATGATATTATAAAGTATGTTTTATTTAACTTTCTTGATTAATAAATCTATGATTTTACAAATTCATTGTTTAATTAAAATTAAATAGTTAGGTACAATCTATTGTCCAAGTGACAAGAGTTGAAAGTACCAAGCAGTCTACAAAAAATTAAAATATTGAAATAGTTGATGGGGAGTTTCAATGTGGGAGCAAAAAGTTACAATAATTTAAAAGACCAAAATATAAAAGAAGAATTCAAAGAACAAAATTCATTAATAAATAAACTATTTATAGCTGAGTAGTCAAAAGACAGTACCCATTTTTTAATACCATTAAGAAATACATTTTCCACTCTTTCACGTCTCATAGTATCTGCAAGTAGGTTGAATCACCGGGGTGCGGTAGCAAAGTAAAATCATCCAAAGAGAACTTTATGCACTGCAGGAACGGTTACAACATTTCTAGTATTTCCTCGCAAATTATAGTTTTCAATATTTCTGACTGAGTAAGAACCCGCCTTTTGGAAAAATATTTTTAGGACTTTATAGCAGTAGAGATGCCTTAGCGGAAGAGTTTCAAGATTTCTGAACAAATTAAAACTTGGAGTTCTCGGCATAAGATTCGAATTGCATGTTTTTGTTTGGCTCAGTTTTATTAAAAAATGCACCACTCCAACAAGAAATATCATATTCCAACCTAGATTTTAATAAACCATTATATACAAATTTTAAAATTGATTGTGGACAATAAAGGCTTAGGTGATACAGTTGCCTTTACACTTTGTTAAGATATTGTTTAAGATAACTTGTATGATCATACCAACTAAGCTTATTATCTAAGACAATATCCAAATATTTAGAATTGTCAACGCACTCAACTTTAAAACAATTACTGCAACAAGACGTTAAATTGTTAAAGGAGGAAGTATTATCATCGTTATTAAATAAGCGAAAGCGCGTGCAACGCGGAGAGTGATAGAATAACGACAAATCATCACAAATTTTACTGTTGATATTAAATATCATAAATTTCGTTTTATCGCTGATTGTGAGCTTGTGTATTGAAAACCATTTTCTCAGTAAATCGAAGTCATAATTTAAATTCGATAAAACATTCAGCAAGCTTTTATTTGAGTATGAAAGCGCAGTATCATCAGCAAGGTCAATAACTTTACCTTTGAAAGGTTGAATAAACAAAGAATTTACATATATTAAGAACAGAATAGGACCTAAAACTGACCCTTGTGGAACACCAATCAAAATATTTTTCGGAGAGCTGTAAATATTCTTGATTCTCACCATTTGCCTGCGATTTTTTAAATATGAAACAAACGAATCATATGTATATAGTCCCTAAAACCCATACGGAAAAGTTTATTTAATAATATTGAGTGATCCACCATATCAAAAGCTTTAGTGATATCTATAAATACCGGAATCTCTGATGAATTAATACTGTGATATAATTCACCAGTTAGTTTCAGCAGTGAAGTTTCAGTAGACATTCCGCTTCTAAAACCGAATTGGCAATCACTGAAAAAGTGTGTTCTTTCTAGAAATGACAATATTCTAGATTTAATACCCCTCTCAAATATTTTTGAAAATACCGATAGCAAAGATATGGGAGAAGTTTGAAAAAACTCCAATGGCAAAACTATTATTCCTCGCACTTGAAATTATTTGTTTGGAGAAGAGCTTTCGATATAAAGAAATACTATTTTCGACTTATAGAAATAAATCTGAATTAAAATTTTGAGGGTTCAGTAACTTAAGTTTGCAAAATTTCAGCTTTTTAGGTAATTGGAGAGCTTGTGCGCAACGTTTTAAAAACATAAAACGCAAATGGACAAATTGTATGCAAATTGTATACAAAACAAATTCTCTGCAAAAATTAAGCTAGAACAGGTTTCAGTTTCTGTACCTTGCAAAGTACGGTTGCCGAAATAGCTATGCGTAAGGAACTCACACATTAGGAAACTTCTTAGAAAATTATTATATTCAAAAACTGGTTACAATCTCTATGAACAAATAGAGTAAATAGTAACTTTTAGCTGAATATTAGCTCATATCTTACCCCCATGATTTTAATAGTTCATCAACTTGAAACCCGACTAATAAACAAAATTTCAACAAATACATCCAGATGTTCTCGTGTTAGCTGTGTGACAGGGGCGATTTGAAAGTTTTCTAAAAGGCGCCTTTACATCTCACCTCGCATCTTAATGATTTTCAGATGCAGCTATCTACATATTATATCACACAAAATTCATCACAATCTGTTTAGTGATTCTTCAGCTAGATGTGTCAGAAATGAAAATTCTGACATCTTCACTTCCAAATTGTTGAACTTTTACAAATCATTTTCATTTCTTCGAATATACCGTGAATGACTAATGTTTTTTATTAAACATGGTCCCTTGTACAGACTTGAAAATACAATATTTACCCAGAAATGTCAACTTTCAAGGCTATTCGAGCATTACGGAGCATCATTATGTCATTTCCAAAAAAGGTTTTCGCGGAAAAAGATTACGAGTACATGATAAATTAGAGAACTTTAAGTATATTGTAAGGTCTACTTCGACATTTTCATTTTGACTCAAATTTTGCCTAAAATTTGTGGGCTATTGTAAAAAAAGTACCCCAAACTGGAGTACAAAGATTTATTGGAAATGTTGCCTCCTTTGAGTTTTTCTATTACCAAAATTAATGAAAACCTCGAGATCGAATATACCCTATGTGCTTGCCCTTTTAGGTGCAAATCAAAATGCACTGCAAAGGACTGAATTGAATTGTTCAAGGATAACAACTATGAATTTGTGTTAAAATTGCATACTTTATGGACTGTACTAGAGGAAAGTTAGAAGAAGAAGCAATATGCTGCGTCAAGCTTCTCTTCTCTAAATACCTGACATAGTTAACCCTTTAAAATCTGAATTAATAAATTTTAATTGGATCAACAGAGGACAGCATAACCCAAAGTAAACCTCATTTGACATTCATTTGTAAAGCAAATATAGGTATCCTGCACCGAAAAGCCTCATTACAAAACCACAGAATTAAAGTATAATCCTCAAGAAATTATGTACATAAATCCACACAGCAAATGTCAACCACCAGCTTTCAGAATTAGACAATACACACACGTATAGCTACCACAGAAACATGGCTGAGACTGGTGGTATATCAAGGAAGAATTAAACCACAACATCCGTATAATACAACATAATATCGAAGGATTATCCTCACACATTACCATATTTAAATGCAGTCACATTGTGTAACTCTTCCCTCTACCGTAGCAAATGGAAAAGTAGAACGCAACTACACAAAGCGGTTGGCAATCTCCTTATTGTCTGTTCGTTTGGACTAAGAATGCGAATCTAATGAGCGTAGTTGTGTAACCATCGTAGGAGCACCAAACCACAGTCATGGTGTATCCATGACTTTAATAGTGTTGATATTTACATAAAGCTATTTCTTTGGGGCTTGTTATGAGAGTAACCTCCCCATTCATCTCTTATTTTCGATAGTCTTTTTACCTTCCGTAGGCTATTTGTAACGTTTAGTCTCATTATGATCGTAAAGGATGGTATACCATTTCACTGATGAATGTCATTCATATGAATAATTGTTGGGGTTGGATAAATACGAGTAACACCTATCAATCCATCCTTCATGGAAGGCTCAACCAATACTCTTCCTTAATAATTAGTGTCATTCGCTACTTCTAGAAAGTGTTGAACAGCCACCAATAGCCTGATGCTTGTTTGATATAATTGTCAGTATTCCATATTTATACACTTCCTCCTCACCATTGTATCCAATGTGAATAACAAATGTGCTGTGTTTGACTTAACTACGAGTATACCAGGATGTATGGATGTATTATATATCCTACCGTCTGTAGATGTGGAAGCGAAAAATAAGCAACCTTCGCATTGTTATGTTATCTGGTAGATCTGGCAGAGAAAAAGAAAATATTGGGTACTCTTGACAGCAACATCGCAAGAACAATAACTTGAGTGTTACGTGGGGTGATGGAAGAGTGTATGTGAAGGACAATTATGATAGTTACATGGTTTCATTTTTATTTTACCGTGTTAGAACGAAAGAGTACCTGCGGAATACAATGCTTCTATTACATGAACCGTGCTGTGACATGCATTAAAAAAATATAATTATGATAATTAACTGCATAGGTTCTAGTACTTCATAAGAAGTAGGCTAGAGAACTCATTATTTTCCGGTAAATATATTTAAATTGCAAGTCTGTGAGGTGAGAAAGGCGTGAGGGTAATACGAGTATATGAGCTGTTTAGTTGTTCTTTAGATTAGCATATTCCTGTTTACAGGAAGATATATTGACTTTGCTGGAGCCTGAGTTACGGGTACATATTGATGTAGGTGTAAGTTTACATTTACTTTTTTTTAAACTATAAAAGAGCTACATAATTTTTTTAGAACTATAGAAAGAGCTACACATTTTCCCCGTGCAGGGACGGGTTAAGAATATCACTGCAGCGCCCCCCACAAATACATAGCGCTTGTCGTAGAAGGTCACGACTAAGGGGGAAATCATATCACATGTCCCGCAAGTGTGCATACGAATCCGTGGGTTGACACGACTGGAGATCACCGGTGTTGTAAAAGTAAGATCAAACATAAATCAAAAATTAGGAGCATGCACGGATCAAAATCAAAAAAACGCTTAAACCCTAGCATTATGGAAAAGTACGCTAAAATGAAAGGCACTACAACGCCAGGCACTACCAATGCTACGCATGGTTGTGATCCTGGGTCAGAGCCATTCGGTTTCCAGGGGACAGCAAAATAATGCAACGGCTTAGGCGTAACTTAAGAGTCGGAATTTGGAACCTTGGAAGTATGAGTGGTCGCAGTTACGAGCTTGAAGAAATGATGATTAGAAGGCGAGTGGACATCCTGTGTGTAAAAAAAAAACGAAATGGAGAAACACCGGGAATCGGGCGCGTTTCTTTGACGTTAAGACTAAAGCTTACAAAAAGTTCTACTATGGATCGGAACAAGGTAAAAACGGAATTGCTATCATCTTCGCGGCAACTTGGCAACATCTTGACCATTTGAAAGTCCAGTGACCGTTTGATGTCTCTCAAATTGGTGATACAGGGAGAGGTGTGGAATATAGTAAGCACATATGCTCCTCAAATCGGATGCGAACAGAGAGAAAAAGATGGATTCTGACTGGATTTTCACAACCTCATCAAAAACATCGCAAAGAAAGAGCTTTTGTTTGTTGGCGGAGATTTGAACGAACATGTCGGAAAAACAAACGAGGACTATGAAGACTGCCATAGAGGACTGGGGTACGGCATCAAGAAATCTTCAGGTAAAGACATGTGCAGGTCATACGGTCTTATCGTGCTAAATACCATGTTTGTCAAAGTGGCGGAAATTAAACCCAAATTGACCACCATTTGGTAGATAGTTTCATGAAGCCCCGGGTTAAAGATTACAAAGTGATCCTGGGAGAGGCGTTCGCCCAGCAACACCATCTCCAGACAGAAATTCTTATGGAGACGGTGATGAGGAGTGCAGAGCACAAGATATGTGGGATTCCCTAAAGCGATCTTGCTTGGAGAGAGCCAAATCACTGCTTGGAACGTCGAAGAAACATGGTGGTGGACAGATGAAACTAAAGTAGTGATACGGGAAAAGAAAACGGCTTTCAAGGCTTGGTCAAAGTGTTCTTTTACTAATAGGGATGAAAAAGCTCACCTTGAATTGATATATAAATATGTAGATGTTGCAAAGGCCTCGCGAAGAAGCAAAAAGAAAAAGAAACGCCCAATTTCAAGCAAAAAATATGGAAGGCCTCTATCGGGAGTTGAAGGAAATATCGTCTTTGGTGTCTGATAGGAACCAGGCTACCGAGGAGCTTCGACAAAACAACTTGAATAAGGGAGCAACTATCTTCCAAATAGCCGCCCAGAGAAGAAGAAATGCTCAGGAGATTCGTTTCTCAAAGTTCATTAACAATGCTCAAGGCCAGCTTCTTGTGGAAGATGACAAAATTCTCCACAGATGGCGACAGCATCTCCAAACTTATGAGCGGTGATCCAATGCCTAATCAATGGAGGGAAAGTTATCTTATTCCTTTGCACAAAGGAAAGGCCGATACGCGAAACTGCGATAACTACCGTTCTGCCAAGCTGATGTCACACATCATGAAGATCATTTAGCGGGTATTAGATGGCCGATTGCGGAAAATAATACGGCTATCTGATGACCAGTGCGAGTTTGTCTCAGGTAAATCAACAACAGATGCAATCCAAAGTATAAAGATCATAATGAAAAAAAAAATCGTGATTCCTTAAAGGACTTGCATATGGTGTTGGTTGATTTTGAAAAAGCCTTTGATAGACAACCAAGGGATCTCTTATGGGTGGCATTAAGGCAACGGGGAGTTCCAGAAACCTACGTGCGCATGATCATGGACATGTATGAGGGAGCAAGGATAAGAGTAAGATATCCCGCAGGAGTTACCGAAGAGTTCCCAATCAAAGTCGGTGTACACCAGGGAAGCGTCCTCAGTCCTTTGCTATTTATTGTAGTCCCTGATTATCTGCTTGAAGGAAAAGTGGCGGACCTCAAAGTGCATCAGTTATTCTTTGCTGATGATGGATCTATCATAAGTGAAAATCAAACGTCCCTGCAATGAGCGCTTGATGTATGGGTGGATGTTTTGGAGGGAAATGGGTACCGTATTAGTTCAAAATAGACAGAGTATCTGTGCTGCCCGTTCTCTGATCCACACCGGCCTATTCCAGACATAATCTAAAAAAGCAGTCATAATCTAAAAATTGGCCTATTACAAAACATATATATTATACATATATCAATCTATGGTTTTTATCAGAAACACATCAAATCTGGTCAACAATTATTCTACAATCCTTTACTACAACATCAACTTGTAAACTTCTTAACAAGATAATACTTTATTACCATTATTTTATAAATTCTTCCACCATACTGTAAGCAATCCTCACCCAGCATCGATCCCATATCCATTTAGTCTTAAAGAGCTGTCAAGTCCAGAGAAAATACAAGCTGTGTATGTGTACAACAATAACAGCGGACAGCTTTGGTCATTCGATGTGTGAAATACAATTTTATTGCCCCAATAAAAACGAACCCTAGACGGGAAGTCACCCAAGTTCATCTCAGATCCAAATACAACAGCGGGACATCAAACGGGTATGGTAGTATTTAAGGATAAAGTGCCATTTAAGTGGAATCCACATCTTGAAACCACACAGTACACACCCATTGAAGGTGTGAGAAAATATCATCAATATGAAATGGCTCCACATGAATTTATAGTCGTTCACAGGTATCACTACAGAAACGGACCTTTTTGCCATCAAAGGATAATATTTCGGTCGAAGGAAGGGTAACAGGTAAGATGCGACTTCGTCTTTGGCTAGGATATCCGTTGTTATCATATTCGCTACCGACGATCCAAGTAACCCAACGTCTACTTAATTGTGGAGCACGTTTTGCCTGTTTTCGACGAATATTAATGGCCAACTAATTGGTTAGACGGCAACCGTGATGATGATTACGATGATATCTCAGAAGGCAGAACGGCTTGGAAAATGAATGCCGAGCTTGTGAGGCAAAATATGTATAATGGATTATGGCCGCTGGCATCGCCTAACATAAGAAGCTCTACGTACTACTGTGTGTGGTCATTAGTAAGAATGACTTCCTTGTACTTTCGTTGCCATGAAAGCCAAGAAATGATTTATTAAATTGGATTATATCACACATACCACCGAGTGGGTCTATGTGAATGACATTTTTTTTTTTTTTTTGCCTCTCGTTTTGTAATTAACGTTATTAGTTGAGGTCCATAAATCTAATCGTCAAATGATTTACGTCATAGGACATTATGAATTTCTTGGATTAATTCATTTTCTAACGTGGGGGATGGATATTTTCCAAGTCATTAGGCACTGTGGAGAAATATGATCATTCGGAAGGATAGCAGCAACTTGAGTTGCTCGTGACAAAAACAAAGGCAAACCAAACGGAACGGAAGACAATAAAAATGATATCATGTTCGTGATTTGGCGAAAGAGATACGCGAGGAAGACATTCAGTCCAGGCTTTTATTGATGATTTATCTTCCTTGAAATCGTCTCTGGTCAAACAATTGTAAAGATTGATTGAATTCGCTTTTATGTCGATTAATCGATTTCAGGGAGTTAAATGGCCGAATCGAATAGTCAACGGGAGGAAAATAGAAAAAAGTCTCAGTTTATAAGTTGATTGAATTTCATTACGGGGATGCAGTTAATAAAAAGTTGTTGCTGAAGTTGAAACTTTTGATAGAAGCGTTCCAAGAATCCCCATATGTAGTCCAATCTCGAAGATTTTCTCTCAACCAAACTATCAGGTAAATATATTTGTAGATGGATGTTTCGCTACAGGTTAATTGTAGAAAAATTTAGGTATTCACATATTTTTGAACCCCCTAAGGAACACAGGTGCATCTTTTACACAATGTGCGATACACTTCATTTAGAAATTTACAAATCAGATTTAAAAAGTCATTTGAAAGCAATCTGCAGAACGACAATTTTCAGAGACGCTTTTGAGCAAATTTGACTTCAGACATTCATGTTTGATATGTAGGATTTTAAGTTAAATATATTTATTACGCACAAATATCGATTATTAGAGTTAGCTGTCATGATTACTTTACTACGGGGTGGAAATTTAAAATAAATTAAGTAAAATATCACAGCCGTTCTTCAGTTAATAATGAGCCAAATCAGTCGATTCCACGTAGTTCACGCGAATTGGAAATCCCTCAGTTCATTGTGGGGAATTTTGCATAAAGATCTTGGCCTACATCCATACATGATCAAATTAACACAAGAACTGAAGCCTCTTGATCATTTGAAGCGCCAAAAGTTCTCCGATTGGGCTCTGCAAAAGTTTGAAGAAATTCCTGAATTTCATCGAAAAATTATCTTCAGCGATGAAGCTCATTTTAGCAAAATATGCATTATTGGACAGCAACAAACCCACATGTGCTTCAAGAGACTCCATTGCATCCACAAAAAGTGACCGTATGGTGTACTCGTAGATTTCATGCCGGAGGTGTGATTGGACCATATTTTTTCGTTGATGAAAATGTTACGGTCAATAGAGGTCGCTATAGTGCCATGTTGGAAGACTATTTTTGGCCAGAATTTAATGGACTTGACATCAGTGATATGTGGTTCGAAAAAGATGGTGCTATGTGCCACACAGTTGGTCAAACAATTGATCTAATGAAGGGGAAGTCCGGTGATAGTGTAATCTCGAAAAATGGTTCGGTTGAATGGCCAGCTCGCTCATGCAATTTAAAGCCGATGGATTTTTTGTTATTTGGTTATGTTAAGTCGTTGGTTTATGCCAACAAGCCAACAACGTTAGAGGAACTCAGGAACAATATCGAAGGCGAAATTGTCAACGTTCCGGCCGATATGTGTGGACGAGTGGTGGAAAATTGGCTCCAAGGGATGGATCGCTGCACACGTACTCACGGTGGTCATATAAACGAGATCGAGTTTCATACTGGAATAAATTTCAGTAAGATATCTAAGTTATTCTGAGTTTTATTTAAATACAAAATTGTTATGTCCTTATTTGAAAACGTTCTATTTATTAATAATTGTGTTTTCTATTTCAAGCAAATATATATTTAAAAAAAAAAGGTTTTAGTTAAAAAATGTAGACGTAGCTGGCACTAAATATGCAGCAAATTCATAGATTAAATTAAATCTACTAAGAAAGCTGAGTATATCATTTACAACCATAGCTAAGAACGCTTTTTAAGATCAAACATATTATTTTGAAGAAAACGCTTCTAAAAAGTGAGCGTGTATACAAACATTGTTATTGTTATAATAACTGATATTTGTAGATAATTAAGATTTTTACCTAAAAATGCTATATACACAACATGAAAGTCCTGAAGCTATTAAACTAGCTAAAATGTACCTTTGACAACTGGTATTTTTCTGCAACTAACAACTTGTTTTGCCCAAATGTAGGTACTCATATGTCTTGTTCCCCGCTTAGAAATTGACACTCTTTGTATTGGTCTCAGCTCACTTTTGGACATAATTCCCAAGGTGCCCAACATTTTTTTGATTCGAAATGAGTTGAACTGAGTTGCATTTCCATGGGGTAATCTCCTGATGATTCCAAATATATGTATATACTTTTATACAGTTCAATTCTTTAGGGTTAAAGTTATTCTTAAAAATAAAACTATTGTATTGATCTTTGCATTTGTTTATTCGTTTGTTCCATAATAGATTTTGACTCTTTCTTCCAAATTCGTCCAGGCTTAAATATAAATTATATGCAGGTCCTTAAGAAGGATAGCATTATTTTGCCAGCAACTTCTTTGATTTAGGTATCGGTTTAAAGTTCATGATTTACTGATTTCAGATATAAACTAAAATTTTTCAGATTCAATGACGTACTATAGGGCTCATTACATACTTTTCACCTGACGGGGGCACCAGCTGTTACTCAATAAAATTATTTATAATAAAATTCTCGGGCAGTATGCACACCTTTTGTGCACAGTGCTAGTGTTATACTAAATCAAAAGAGAAAGAGTTCTGCGGTAGTACAATGGACAGAAAATTGAGCCTGAGTACTCTGGGATTTGGAAATTTCCTTTCTTGAGAAAAAAAAACCCCAAAGGGGTGACCGGAGAGATATATTTTATCTTGAGACATCCCAACAATGTCCTGTAATCAATTCCTGAATATCCTCAATATACTGAAACTTTGTTCAATAATTTAGAAGTAACATTATAACAAATCGACCAACAGAATACGAGTACCTTAATTATTATATTGACAAGTTAGCTGTACAAGGTCTTTCAATTGAGTTTTCGTGATAGACAGAAATATTTGTTGAAGAATTGCTCAAAGAAGAAAACATAGGTATGGAGGCAGGAACCTACCTTAATAGACAATAGAATTAGTTTTAGCTACTAATGCAAAAAATATTTAAAGCCATGGATGACTTATAACTTTTGCAGCAGATTAAAAAGAAAAATAAATTTGCAGTAAAAAATACCCACAAAACATAAAACTTAAAAAATATTGGCAATCTGTGCAAACCTGTTCACAAAAATATTAAAGAAACGCATAATAAATTTTATTCCTATTCACTTAGATATGGTAGGGGTAATGTAAGAACAAAATGGAAAGTGGCTGATAGCATTTTGGGTAAAAGTAAACAGCTTACAGAAATTGGTAGTCTTGAAATTTATGTTGTGAGTTTCACTGATTCAAGTAGCATTTCAAATAAGTTTTAAGTAAATACTTCACAGAATTTTCGGAAAACTAAAGACATCTTGTAAGAGTAGTAAGGTATCAATAATCATACTCGTATCTTCGTACAAGCTGTGGTAAATTGACAAAAAAACAAAAGATAATATGTATATAAGATAAAATATACAATATATAAGATAATATGTATATAAGAAATAGCTTTATTGTTCAGTCGTTTTCTTCATGTGAAATCTATAGAGCAATATTATCTTTAAAAAATAAAAATATCAACTGAGGATGCTATTCTTAGAGTGTATAGAGAATTGTATGAGAGTATTAACTGTGACAAATCTACAATGGCTCTCTTTCTTAATATAACAAAAGCATTTAACATGGTTGACTATGACTTGCTACTGAACAAATTATGTAATGCTGGTTTTAGGGGGTAATACATAAATGATCCACTTCTTACCTAAAACGCAGAGTTAATATAAATAGAAATTTCTAAAATGGAGTGCCACAGGGTTCGGTGCTCAGTCCCTTGTTGTTTTTAATGTCTGTGAACTCTATTTTTGAACTGAATTTAAATGCAACATCCACTTCCCTTGCAGACGACATAACCTTCACTTATCAGTTTCATATAGGATACGAGTGTATTGAAAAGATTTCGGAAGACCTAGAAACCTTGAGGGTTTGGTTTCCTTCACATAAACTAATCATCAGCGAGAAAACAAAACTAATGTCAACGTCTTACATCATTTTAGTCTCTGTTTCCACGCACATAATTGTAAAAAGTCTTGCTTACTCATTCATAGTTGCGGAAAAAGTAATTTCATAAACAGCCCCCATTGTTATACTTACTGTTTTAAAATTGAATCAGTGCAACACTATAAATACTTTGCATTATTAATCGACTACCACTTAAACTGGAAAGATCATATCCAAACCATTAAATCCCATATTCAGTTTTTGAGTCGAAAAATGTATCTTATTAAACAATATTGCTGCAAAAAAATTTTGAAGAAAATTTACTATGGTCTAGCTCACTCTAAATTGCAATATGGCATCACAAGTTGCGGTGGTTCGTATACTAACTCTTATGGACCTTTGTTGATAGATTATTTGTAATAAAAATCGGTTTTTTCAAAGCTGCCCTCTATTAAGAGACCTGCATTTCTTATCAATGAGACACCTTTACGTATTTTAAATACTGAGAGAATTCTTTAAACAAAGTGTTAGTATTCCTAGTAGAATGTCTCAACTTTAAAGTCTACGCATAAATGTCATGTATCTTGCCAACGTACATTTATAAACCTTTTCTCTGGACAACCTTCAATTTTCACTCTTTTTTTAAGAAAATTTAAAGACTTGTTATTCAAAATTGACTATGCTACTATTAATTCTTTCTTGAGACGTATATCTTAATCATCAGCACAAATCAATGTTAAAGTTGTAAGTATCTTGTTGTTTGAATTTTTATTTGTATTCTTTTGAACTGCCTTACCTCTGAAGTTTATTTATTAATAATATAAAACTGTTTGTCATCCCACATCAGATTTTAATTTAATTTTAAAATACTAAAGTGTAGCATTCCACACTAACTTCTTAAGGTACAGAATGAACACTATTATTTAATTCCGCTAGTATTAAGCAACTTTTGTTAATTAGCTACAAGTACAATAAATAAAAAAAAAAATTAAATGAAATGCTCTACCAACTGAGCTATCCATGTACATCTTCTTCCATAGTAATTTTAATTATCTTTCATATTATGTAATGAAAAATTATTTAGTTATGAAATTTATTCAAAACAATATACCTATATTTTTCACAATAGAAATCAATTAACTTCGATGAGAGGGATTGAGTAATAAACTTGACTTGGTTTGCTCAGAATTGTGCAGTCCGGGATAAAAAAAAAAAAAAAAAAACCTGCTTCTCATGAGCTCCTGTTAGTAACGTTAGGGATGTTCTTTTCCTACATTTCACGGAATCAAATGCTTCAAATAATCTTTCAAACATAATATATCGTAAGCGCTATTTCTCCGCTTTCCTTGACAGCTCTTGATATTTATAATCCTTGCGAAACTGTCAGTGGTTCCATTCCTGGGAAAGATAAATATTGAGAATAAGTAGCATATTCTGTGAAGTGGGTGTTTATCAAAAGCTTAACGGTGTCCCCAGAATTAGTTGTATTTATTTTGGTTGGGTGTATCTACTCCCACAAAGGGATCTTTTCTAGCCTTATACCAAACACGCCATAAATCTGTCATAATGAGGTGTTGAAGAGAACTTGTTCCATATCTCACAGAGCTTCAGACCATATGGATGAGACGTATGGAATTTATGTAACATTTGTTTTATTTTTTTCCTACATTTTTCCACGAAACTTGTAATGTTCACGAGAGAGTCTAGAAAGGAACAAATTTGCCATCCTATGATGTACAATGCTATGAAGAAAAAGTAAGCGTGATGGAATCTACCGACTCAAACTCAACCATTCAATAAATCCCACAAACTTACCAACAACTACAGCCCTTTCTGAATTTGTAAGCACCCTTTACATTTAATGTCGTTCCACTCCCTTAATTAAGTACGAACACAAAGTCACCACAGCATCAAATCAAGTACGAAACGGTTTCCTCTAAATTAAGCATTTCTATAAGTGTGCGCACTAATATACATTTCAACAATCCAATTTTCATTCTAAAACTAACTTTCACTTCATAACATTAATACTTTCTCACACAAAGTCATGACATCCATTAACTATCTCAATATCACAATCTCCACCTATAATGTGTACAAGTCGTCGTTTTGCGAGATGGAGACCAGATCTCAACTCAGCATTCATTGGCGCCATAGTGACTATATCATTTGCACTTGACTACCAACTCAATGAGCATGGGAAAAAGAACAAACTCTGAAGATACTCATCCTTTCAAGCAATTTCACCAGAGCCAACCCAAATTGTGTCCCGTCCCAGTTTTGGGTTTCTAGGTTGCCTTCCCTTGGCACACAATCCTTACACCTTGCACTTAGAAAATTACAAAAAAAAAAAATGTTTAAAGCAAACATGTAACGTAGAGAATTGCTTCGAAGTCCTTGGGCACCTAGGCCAAGAGTGGGATGAGGACTCCTTCCATTTGACCCGAAACGTGTGTGCTCTGTTTCCATCTACTGTATTGTGGTGTGTTGTGGTTATCGTCCAAATTGCTGCCAGCGAAATTGCACCCGCAAACTGTTAGCAGCACAGTTTCAGCAGTTATTATTTTCTTTACTTTTTCTCCTCCCTTATTCGTATAATAGTGCCGAAAGGATGCGAATGCGAGTGCGATTTTCATTGCATCGAAGTAAGTTACAATGCTGATGAAGGGGGAGGTAAAAAACCTCTCGAGAGAGTTTTTCGTTTTAGCTTGAGTGCTTGGCAATAACAAGTGACCCTTACGCGCTGAAGCACATGCACTTATTTTTACCAGAGCTCGTTGTAATTGCTACATGGTTGGTAATTGAAATGCCACTGTGCAAGGATTCCAGTTTGGTGATTTTGAATTTTACGAAATGAGTATTTTAAGAAATAAAAGGAAGCTGGCGACAGAACCATTAAAAAAGACATTTCTATTATATGATATAGCACCAACTGTGGCACTCTTTAGCAGTATAAATATCACCTCGTTTCAATAATAATCTTATTTTGTTATTATCTGTGGTAGGATAACATTGCCATGTCAGCCGAAATTGGAAATTCTCGCAATTTTGAGCACGGTGAAAAGTTCTCGGCCTGACAATGAAAGACTGCGATTGTCAGTTAAAAAATGATTTTATTTTTCTACATAATCTCCCTTGACTTCAACACACTTGGTCCAGCGTTTCTCCAACATCAGTATTCCTTCTCGGAAGTGAGAGTCTGGAAGGCTGTGAAAATATTCATCTACGGCCCTCTCAATTTCTGCATTGGATGTGAAGCGCTTCCCAGAAACAAGTTTCTTCAAGTTTGGAAACAGATGGAAGTCTGAGGGTGCCAAATCAGGTAAATAGGGGGGATGACCAAGCAAATCGTACCCCAAATCCCGTAGTTTTCCATAGCCAACGCACACTTGTGTACAGGTACATTGTCCTGGTGAAAGATGATTTTTTTCTTCTTCAAGCCATGCCTCTTCTCGCGAATTTTGGCATCCAGCTGGTCAAGAAGGTTTAAGTAATATTCTCGTACCTCGTGAAAAAAGGTAAATCGCCTAAAAAATTGTTCGAAGACATGGCATAGACTCTTTAGGATTCTGAGCCTTCGTATCCCATTCTGAAAAAATGGGCTCGCTTATTTCAACAAGGACGAGAGAGCTGTGGAAATGATACCCGTCCAGGGCGTCCTGTGTCAGTGGTCACTGAAGAAAACGTCGGAAAAGTTGAAAAATAGTTCTGGCCGACAGAAGAATACAAATGTGGCAGATAGCGGACAAGTTGCACATCAACAAAGAATGGATTGGAGAAATCTCGTACGAGCATTTAAACATGAAAAAAATTGTGCTCGCTGGGTACTGAAAATGCTCAGGCCGTTCGACAAGCAATGACGACTCGAGTCGAGTCGGAGTCCAAACAAGAGTCTATCCAGTGGATTGAAAAAAAGGAGAGGTTGCCGAAGAAATTCAAGGTGGAAAATTTGGCTTCGAAGCTCATGGCGACTGTTTTTTGGGACAGCGGAGGTGTTTTTCTGATTGATTACCTGCCAAAGGAGAGTAAGATGAATGGTCAATATTACAAAATTTATTGACTCAGGCACGTGAAGCTGTCGTACGAAAGCAACATGGGAAACTCAGACATGGAGTGTTGTTTTTCCAGGATACTCGTATAGAGCTAAAAGGAGACTATGTTGAAAAATAAAATGTTTTTACACCGAAAAGAGTGCTCCTTATTTCATTTTTCAGGGACTTATTGACCCACCCTCGTAGGTATGCCCGATGTGAGAAATTTATTTCACTCTAGGGAGATTATATTGAGAAATACAATTTTTTAATCGGATCGATTCTTTCACTTAATGCCTTAGGCCGCGAACTTATCAGCCGCCCGTCGTATGTATGTATGTCATATTTAATCTATTGATTTCGATTGAATCTTGTTTAATGGTAAACCCAGTTATAGTTACTGGTAAAAATTTGATTCTACTAAAAATGTACTATTAGAGAGTAATAACTGAAATTGAAATTTGAAGGAAATCATACGAGTCATTTTCGGAAAGATAGCCTTCCCGACCAGCGTTGTCACGATGCTAAACATTAAGAGTTAAAAACATCCACAACTACAACCACTCAGAATGCTAAATAATTGGCGATAATCTTTTCAAACATTGTCAGTGTTTTCGTGTTCAGTTATCTTTCGAATAACAAAATTAAAGTCACATAAAAAATGTTGTTCTCAAGTCGGGAAAAATGTATATTCCCGACGTAAATTGGCTATAAGTTGTATAGAAAAACGTTAGGAACTGAACCGTTTAAGGCTGCTTGAGATAACTTAAAGGATAATGCACTAAGTCATGTGTAACTATTAGATATAGTCCGTGTGCCCGATTATTGGAACCTCTGCACCACTCATCTGATCAACAGGAAAGCAAACCACCGCATCATCCCCAATTAGATATGTCGGTAAAAGTCTCCTGAACATCGCTCAAAATATTTTGTCTAGAATAATATGAATGTTATTAAATCTCCACTATGGAATCACGTACTTACATAAATACGTTAACTTGATTTTTATCGTTTTTAAAAAATATATAGTTGAATAAACATTTTATACAGTGGAATTTTAGATCGGGAAAAACTACAGTTAATCAAATCCATTGCAAAAGATCCTGGAGAATGTACAAGGTAATCGGTAGAACAATGAGAACTAATACTGATGCCATCATCGAATGGGAAGCGCCTAAGATAGGTCAAGTTCAGTGACTGCTCGTGAAATATAACGGGTTCACATTACCAAAAAAAAACAAAATAAATTACACAATTGGGTATGTTGTTTATCTGCAAAAACTCAGATTTAAAATTAAAACTTTAACTTTCATCTGTAAGGGCAAGTGTAGACAGTAAATTGTTTAACGTCTAATGTCTACCCGTATGTATGGGTAATGACTGCTGCCTAGGCGGCTGGACGGATTTGCTTCAAATTTCAATTTGTCACAATTCGAGGCAAAATCTGCATTTTCAATACGAGATCGAACTTTTTCAAGAAATCAATACTTGCAATTTTGAATAATGTCGGACAATTTGGACGATTTCAAACAATTTTCTGAAAACCATTCGTAGAATAACTCAAAACATAAATTTCAAAAAATTTCAGCATCTACCTTGTAAAAAATTTTAAAATCCATAAGTTCTGTCGTAATATTTGACATACGACAAATCGTTTTCGACATATCTGCACTCTAAAACGATTTATATTATTTCGGGATAATGTCGAAAATTTGAAAAATTTGAAAAAAAAAAAAATAGTTTCCATCTTGTAGCAACAATATAAAAAGCACACAATAATTTTTTTTTTATATATATAATTTGCGTGCACCAAAGGGGACACTTACACTATTACAGGGCACGGGGGTTGTGAAGAAGAGAGAGAGAGAGAGAGAGAGAAAGAAAGATTTGGTGTAATGGTTTGAAACTCAGGTGGTATTAAGTTTCTGTAAACTCCAAGGGTAGCGTCCAGATAACTGGGGAGCACTTTTGTTTTACTTTTATTGTCATTGCTCATGATTCACAGTATTTTTTTTCAGTCCTCCTGATGTCATCATCACGATCAAGTTGCATTTTCAGCTATATGACCACCCTACTGCCAGTGTTGTACCTAGTAGAGTTGACTTAGCTTTCGCAATTGATCGATTTTTTATTTATTTCATGCGAAATAAATAGCTGATTCTTGACATTAGGATTTGAGCCGTGAACCAACAGCATGACAAGCGATGATGTTACCACTACACCACGGCCACCCTCCTAGAACGGAACGAACTGGGAAATGAATTTTCATTAATTTCTGGGTAAAGTCGAACATTTTGCAATATATTGTGTACCTTCAATTTTTGATAAAAATTCGGAACCCATCTTATTCAAAATTTCAAGTCTTAAAATTGTAACCTTTATTTTTTTTTTGTATTATATTAATTGCTATCCGAATGTATTGTAACTTAGAAAATTTTCTGTCAATTTTGTCGGCAGCAAAAAAACAAACTCAAGCGAATTGCATTATAAGAATTATTCTTTAAGCACAAATTTTTTCTACCCAATTCCTTTCCATATAAAACATCGCAACTATACAAAAAATATCCTTCTTGGTAATCTTAAGGTGAGATGAGCACATGCCACTGTACTCATTCCAGACAATAATTGGATGGATGTTTCGGAATTTTATTTCATTCCCTTGGAATACGAGTATCTACCCTGCAACATTGTTAGTAAAACAATTGTAAAAGAGTGTTTTATAGATATTTCGATATCAATTAATTAATTAAATTTGGAACGAGATTGGGGATTCACGTAATGATATGCTCCTATAGACGAGTCGCCCATGGTGTAGTTATAAACGAGGATAAAATAAATTGTGTACTACATACATGCTGTTAACGAACAACGATTCCCATGACCAGCCCCTTGGGGAAAGCGTCACGAGACTCTGCCAACGACATCAGTGCGAAGAACGGATAATCACTCCTGCCAACCATTCTTTCTCTCAGCTAAAAGGGAAATTTATTACCAATGTCATATCGAGAGGAACAGGGGTATACTTTAATAGCGAAAAAGGGTAGTTGAATGAAAACACTCTTAAAATCGTCTGCGTTGGCGATTTATGTCAAGAAGATACATTTTCAACGTCTAAGACGGGTGAGATAAATAGAGCGAATGTACATCAATTATTCAGCCATCTCGACAGTTTGGCGCTATAAAGGAAGACCTCACCTTAGATAGCGCTTGTTGATTGGGCTCCAGGTCTACCCCATATTGTACAATCACATAAAGTAAGAGACGCTTTGACCAAACAAATTTAATAATGATTGCTAGTGCTTAAACCGGCAATAGTCAAATTACTGAGCAGAAATAAGACCACGTATTTGCAAACCGTTAAAACGAAGCTTTTTTAGTAACATTTGTGGGCTTCTTAAAAATATCCTGGATTTTTGCATAGTGCGTCTTAATGTCATCTAACCAAAGAAGATTTTTAATTTTCTTATCTCACACATTCGATTGTTATTTTTAAAAATCTCATTCACTAAATATCATCTCAGCTTTTTTTCTACGTCATACACATAGTAGCAATTTCCAGCTCATAACTCATCCACCATCCTTAAGAGATTTTTTTTTAGATTGGAAGTGCACAAGAAAGAACTCTCTTGTTCCGCAATTTCCGACAAAATGCAAAATCCTTCCCAAATGCACATACTTGACGCTAAATCTACATACATCAGCGAAATTAAACTGTCTCTTCCCCGCCCCAAATAAGAGAATAAAAATCTAGTAAAAGACACTTTCTTAGATGATATATTATAGTTTGCTTCACATCACATTGTATCTTTACTGCATTTCTTAAAAAAAAAAACAATTCTGGCATGAACATAATTGCTGCTGGTTCTGCAAAAAAAAAAGAAAAAGATCTGCAACTTTCGACTGACAGTCCAAACATTTTGGGATGCACTTTCTCTGCCTCATCTTCGTGCCCTTCTATCTGACCTTCTCCATACAATTCCAGTTTCTTTTCTCTCTCGTCCTGTTCACTCACCGTAACACTATGTTAGACTAAATTCAAACAAAACAACGGAGAAAAGACTGTGAATTTTTTTTTATTCCAAATGCAGTTTCCTTTTTTTTTTTTGTACATTTTAAGGCGGCAACGTAAATTTGATAAACTCCCTTATTTCCGGCTCGAAAAAATACGAAAACACATACTGCGGATAAATTCCAACGTGTATCCTTGTGATTCCTTGCATTGTGAATGTTTTGTTTTTTTTTTTTTTTGTCATAATTTCCGGTTTTGTACGGAGGAACTTGAACTTTTTTTCTCCTTCAACATTTCAACGTATTGAAATGTTCCAGTTTCAGTGGCCATGGTCCTTCGACAGTTCCATTCAATGTTGTCTGCCGGTCGAACGTCTATGGTTCTGCACTTTTTCTCGATTCTGCGGATTTTTCATTCTTATTTTATATTTCGAGGAATGCGAGTCCCTCGTCGAGATCAAAGAGTGTATGGTTGGTTTTCAGCGGAAATGCTGAAGCCTGCGGTGCGCGACACCTAGAGAAGAGGAAATTGAGAAATTGAAGAGGGTTTTTCATCTTTTTTTTAGCCACATTTACATTGCAATGTCATCACTGGGACGCATGATACTGTGGGCATGGCATTATTCATGAAAAGATGTGTGTGGGAGGTTAAGAGTTAAGTATTGCCAGGGGCATTATAAATGAGATTTCTTTTTGTATGGATATTGCATAGCATTGCACTCGGGTTGTGGTGACCTTCATAGCATTTTAATGAGAAGCAATTAATTTAACCCTCATCAGAAAGTTTTTAAAAGAAAAAATTGTAATAAAAGAAATTCATCCCTGCACAAAGACACATTTATTTTGGTTACACTAATTAGGAAAAAATAAAATAAATCACACGACAGGGCGTTATATAGCACAATGTCGTGTGCTTGTTTTGGTTATATGTCATTGTATACGAGTACGTATTAATTCAAGAATTTGCAACGTCATCTTTCAAATATAATACATGTTGGATTTCAACTTTAGGTAAAAAATAAATGATATAAGATAAGAGATAGAAGTAGTGGAAAAATAACAAATTGTTGCAAGTGTTATACGAGTACATACTCGTATATTCGAATTTGTATTCAAAAACTTACCTAGCAGTCTTGTTGAAAATGCCTATTTTACTTCAGGCATCAATTGTAATACAAATGATCAGAATCGTTTTTGAAATTTTGTTTGTTCCTTTTTCAAAATCAGCCCATAATACTTGCTAATAATTTTGGTGTCTGAATAAAAATGCACATTTCCTCCGTGTATAAATCTGCACACTTGGATTTTTTTTTTTTTTTTTTTGTCGGGCGGGTACACCCTACTGGAGCACTCAGACTCAAAAACAGGTCCATTGTACAACCAGGCAGAGAACCCCATTTTAATGTGTTTTTTCGTCTTCTAATAAGACGAGTAGACACTTCAGTGATAAAGATCTTAGGTCATCAGCACTCACAACATCAGCACCGAAAATACACCACCTGATTAGACGCTTCAGTGATAAAGATCTTAGGTCATCAGCACTCACAACATCAGCACCGAAAATACACCACCTGATCCGAGCAAAGGCAGAACAATGACATAGGAAGTGATTCGCAATATCATCGCCCTCTTCACAGGAGTCGGAGACAGGAGCAGCGCTCAAACCTAGCACATGGAGGTGCTTGGCAAAGGCGAAGTGGCAGTCTTTTCTGCTAAGAGATAGCAAGAAAGCCGCGGATTTCTTACAGACGACGGGGACCATTCGTTTAGTCTACCTGCATCCTGGAGAGTCATGCCACCTTCGATTGTGTTTACTGAAAATTCAGTCGTCAATGAAAGCCCTAACCGAGGACACTGGCAAACCCAACGTGGGTTCAGGCCCAGAGAAATTCTCTTCTGAACTTTGTCTAGCAAGCTCGTCAGAGATCTCATTTCCTGTCATCCCTTTGTGTTCTAGGGCCCAACACTTTTGAATTCTCGAACTTTTTGGAAGTGGGTAAAGGATTGAGCAAGGCCTTAAGCGCAACCTGACTGCCACTACAGACGCAGATACTTCTCCCCTTCCACCTGTTCTTCCCAATATAGTCTGCAGCCATTATGATAGCATATATTTCTGCCTGGAAGACAGATGTGTGTTTTCCCAATGAGAAGTGAAGCCTAATATTGTCGCATTCTACGGAAACATCAGCACTAGACCCCTGTCCAGTTTTAGAGCCGTCCGTGAAAATGCGACTGCATTCCTTTCCTGGCTCAGACTCCAGCCAAAGCCAATCCTGACCAGAGGGAGAGTTGACTTCAAATTTGCACCGCAGCCGTAATTCAGATGTCATTGCATCAGGCGGCATATCCATGAGACAGGGATCATAGGATAATCGTCACGCAATATCATCAAAACTCCAGTGCGAATCGTACTGGAAACCACTTCTTTTTAAAATGAAGATGGCTTGGATAGATCGAAGTAAACGGCGCTTAAGCAGGGATACAGACAAACAAACAGAAGAAGCTGCGAGGTCTAGTACCATCTGCGGCTTATTTTGTCTTTGTTTTATTTTATCCTTCACCAGCATGCCCCTGTTTTGGTTTATAGGGGTGAACTCTACTATTTTATTGTTCAACCCGGATTACCTAATCCATCGAGTAATATTCTGTGATCTATCATTATAGCACACTCAATGCTCTGTGATCAGCAGACTATCTGCTGCTTGGATTCTCCGATTAGTATTTGTTGAACTTTTTTAAAAAAAAGTTAAGTGAACATTAGGATGGCGCATTTTGGAATTGAATCATGGACAATGGGATTATAAACATATAATAAGTACATATGCAAGCACTAAACCAATCAAATCTTTTGATATTCTTGTCCCCATTTTATAAAGGATGTAATTTTTCTAGGTTACATTCAGAGCCAATCCGACGATTTCGATTAAGATTATTCCTAGTGGGTACAATCCTTCAGTCAATTACAATTTGATAATGACAGAATTTTTTATTTTATGTAAAGCCTTTGGCATTACAAATTTCAGGTACCAATTCTTCTCCCAAACTGCTCAAACTCTCCCCATTTTTATTTCAATCAAAAATTCTCAGTAAGAAGAACATTACGAGTATTATATTAAAAATCCCAAAAGAATTACTGAACCACCTACCGCGTATAAACCCCAAAGTAATAAACTAAACTAAAAAGTAATTAACTAAACTTAAAACATTCTCTTAATTGAATTTCCAAGAAGTTTTTAACACTAACTTTAGTCTATGTAAATTTATCCAATTACGAAAATTCCACCACCAAATCTGTTTCAAGCAAATTCATCTAGAATGCACCTAAACGAAAGGAAATTTGGAAAAACTCATCAATATTAAAAGAGCAAACATCACATTGCCATATTGAGCTGAATTATTTATCCTCATACCTATGTACTATGTAGAACTTCTTATGTTAACAATAAGAAGCCAACATAACATTTGACGCTATGTTGGGAATTTAAAAGTTCAACAAAATTCCACGAATGAGACCATTTTATAAACTAAATTAAAATGATTTTCAACATCAATTCCATTATCAAATCAAACAGGTGTTAAAAGAAATTGTCCCTCAAGATAAATGCTGGGTAGACTAAGTTATGTAAACATTTATAATTAAAACAGGGTCAGTTGTTAGCTACAAGGATGTGTTTATGAACGAGCATAAACTTACTGCCGGGTATGAGATACCCACCTTACGCTCAGTGTTGGTGTTATGTAACTATGTTTTTTCTATGATTATTTTTGTAATTTTTTTTTTTTTATTTACGGACTAAAAACCCATAACATCATTCGACACAGAAAGAGGATATTATGCATTATAAAGAAATTTGGATAATGAATATTGAATTTGAATATTTGATTTGATTTGATTTGATTTGATTTATCTACCTACGACTTTAACAATCAACAGGCTTCGAAAAATTCGAAATAATTTACATTCATGACTTAACTTAAGACTAACAATAGTGATGACTTAAATTGAGATCTGGTCACAGAAACATCTTAGTTGGTACTAAGTTAAAGAGCTTACAACACAGGGAAATAGGTTCACGTTGACCATAAATGGAAAAATGTGATACTTCATATAAAAAGGGCCTCTGTCTGAGTGCTCTAGAAGGAGCATATAAATTTATACAATTAAGCAAATTTGAACTATCGAGCGTTGCACATAACAAATCACGAATAAACATACAACTGAATATTTGTCTTCTCGTTTCAAGAGATTGCATTCCCAATAAAAGGCATTTAGATCGATAGGGGTGATGAACATTGGGAGCATTATCTCTAAAAAAGTGAAGTAAATATTTATTTATTCGTTATATTTCTGTTCCATACTGAGGCGAGCAGGAATTTGAACAGTTAGGCTTGTAATAGATGATTACCAAGCGTACGATAAAAAAATATTTTAGTTAGTTCAACTGAATATAAAAAAAAACATACATATGTAGAAGAAGGAAAACTCGACTACGTAATTTTAAAAATTGACTTTATTGGATGGTTCCTACCAGACGAGTGCTTGAACATTTTTATTTTTCCTTCCTTAAAGCTACTGATGGCTTATGTACCACTCAGCTGTTCTTCTATATTTACCTTTTTGCAGCGAAAAACTGCATCTGTAGTAGTTATAGATGGTCGTTGTGTATTTGTGTGTGCACAGATCTGTTGATCATCAAAAATGCCCCACATTTTCGGAGTGCATTGTTTTATACGGTGCATCTCACTCACATCCAATTCGGCCAAATGCTGGTATTCCCCAAAGCTCTATTATGTCTCCAAATCTCTTTCTTATTTTTATAAATGATCTCTTGTCTGCAACTTCTAAACCAATCCATTCCTTCGCTGATGACAGTACCCTCAGTTTTTCATATTCATTCTTTAACTCTCTTTAACTGCTCTTCGGCCGTAGTAGAGGAACGGCAACGTATGTTAAACGACTTGGACAGCATAATCAAATGGTGTTCAACCAACAGGGTGGAACTTAATGCTTCCAAAATACAATGCTGTCTTCTGTTTCTCAAGCAAAAGCATAACCATCAACCATTATCCCATGAATGGTACTTGCATCGCTGAAACCGAAAGACTTACTATTATCGGTATGCGTATTAATAACCATCTTCGATGGAACGATCACATATTCGAAGTTACCAAAAATGCTGCAAAATATCTCGGATTCCTTAAACGGTGCAAGAAATATATTACTCCGTTTGATCTGGCCTCAATTTATAAGGTATTCATCCGCCCAAATGCCCATATCTGGTCTGGTACACCCAAGAAAGTTTTACACGTACTAGATAGGGTGCAGAATCGCGCGCTAAAACTTGTAAGTGATAGAGACATAGTGAACTCACTTGAACACCGTCGAAATGTCTCATGTCTCTCCCAATTTTATTGCTTTTTTTTATAAAAAAATGCTACAGCAAAATAACCAGTTGCATTTCTCCCCTTCAAAATTTCACCCGCAATACACGACATGCTTCGAATGCACATCAGTTCACCCTAAAGCCCAACTTCAATAGTACTATCAAATTTAGGGATTCGTTTATAAGCCGAACGACACGAATGTGGAATGATCTACCTGGCTCTATATTTCCCTATCACTACAACCTTCAAACATTTAAAGTCAACGTGCAGAGGCTTCTCCTCTGTTTCTCTTCCCCATTTTCCTAACCAGTGCCCTGAAACAATTCAAGGATATTCATACTCCATTTGGCGCGCACAAATAATTAAAAAAAAAATCACTACGACACAAATTTACTTTAGGCATGGGTTCTGTAGTCAATTTGGGTAACAAAATCAAAAATATAATTACGAGTATTCATTGACGCCTATAATGCAAAAACAACAAAAAGTAACTTCAATGGCTAGACAGTTTAGAGTATATGCAAGCAGAATATTTTCATGTCCAATAGTAGCCCAAAGAGAAAAATAACAGACCAAGCTCTGGAAGCAGTGGTATGTTGTATTCTTACATTCTCTAGATTTATATTCCCTATTGGAACATTTCAAGAGCTAGTCGTATAATTATCCAAAACAATACCTATATATCCAGTCAAAAGACAACTTTACATTTAGCTTAATTTCAAATCTACCCCTTTCTATAATTCCCAAAAACCTTTGTTTATTTTGATGATGAATATCTTACTCGATATTATTGTTAGCTACTTGTCAAAAGGAGGGTATCGAAAATAGCATCCCATTTTATACCACTTCCAAATTTACAACCCTTTTCACAGTACGTATTAATTGATTTATAGGAATCATATCTTAGTGCCCCTGCTCTTCTATCACCTAATCTATTTATATACTTTATGAAGACATCATTATAATTTCTAATCAAATATTCAAAGGACACTTATTTGATAGACCTGTCTAATAGCTGGGGACTAACGAACCACTTTCTAATTTTCTTTAGCAAAGCAAATATTTTTCTTTGCACTTTTCTATTAGAAATGTATACACACTTAACTCAATACACCTACGTTGGTAATAAATAATTTTTTTTCCTGGCACATCTCCTTCCTTTCACTTTCAGCACCATCGTTTCAGACGAAGCAATAATTTTCATCCTTTCTGAAATTGTTTTTTTTTTTTTTTCTTTTTCGCTATAAGACAATTTTTAAATTTGAAGCAAATGAACGAAAATCCCCGTCAAAGCCTCTAGCATTAATAACAGCAAGAGCAAATTCCCACATTTTCAGGAATAGTCCATTTGCACTAGTGAATGATGAGAGTGCGGTTAACATCCTCTCCTTTGTCCTCCTCTAGTACTATTATAATAAATTGTAGTATTAAGATTTTCACAGGGATAGAGCCCACCCACCCCATTAGGATAACCAGAAGAGAATTGCTGAATAAACATTGAAGGAATAGGGCAAAATAAGTCTTTTCAACAAAACTTCTCTATCTATGGGTTATTACCGTTATTCTTCTTCTTCTTCTCTACCATTTCTATTGATTATAATTGAAGAGGTTCGGAGGAGGAGTCGAATTCAAATGGTGTTCATTCTTTGCCATCCTTTGAAATTATTCATCAAAGGATGTCCTCAGTAAATAATTATAATACAGGATGTTTCAGAGTAAATCTTAAAGCAAATAGGGTGGAAATGTAAGCCCTTGCTTGTGCTATGCATTTTAGTGGGTTAAAGGAAAAGTGTTCTCGTTCGGATTATTTTTTTCAATATTGTGGGCATTATTTTCTTTTAAAGAAATTACATGTTATAGTACAATATAAAGTGTTTTTCTTTAGCATGGCCGTCTGTCGGCAATAAAATCCATGTAACTTGAAATCAGTGGCAGGGAATTCAAAAATGAATAAAGGTATTATAGAATTATGGATCAGATAATTCAACTATCAATTTCTCTGGGAGATTTCTCTAAATTGCGGAAAGGCTTAAAGATCATTGCCACCCATAAAGAGGGCTGCAAAAGTGATATTTGCAACTACAAGCTTGAACACCTAAACTATTTTTGAACGATGGCATACCACGCGATATTTCTGCACTGTAAATTATTTTTTCTACTAAGCAATATGGGTAGATCTATAACGGTGCCGTGAAATAACGACGAGCAAAATAAGGCCGAATTTCAAAAATTCGGTTTTGTTTCCCATTACGAAAGCGAAACAAAGCCGAACATTTCAGAGAGAAGGCAAAAGAATTAGCAAACCCGAAGTCACGAAAATCCAATATCCCGAAAATCCAAAATCCCGAAAAAAAAAACCTGAAAACGAAATGATTGTTGTCTGACAGGCGCCTGTATCTTAACAGTACTTGGGTGGACAGCTTCGCGGGATAAAAGGATTGCACACTATGGGACTTCTCTTCAACTCATACACCGGACGGCCTTCAGCCTTACATGCAGGGTGGTCGTGGTGTTGTTGTTGATAATATATATTTAAAATAACATGCATACCAAGTCAACTGCGAAGGAATAACACTGGCAGTAGGGTGGACATATGGCTAAAAATTAACTTGACTTGAAAAAAAAAAAACTGTGAATCATAAACAATGACAATAGCAACAGAAAACTAAAATGCTCCTCAGTTACATACACGAATGAAATAAGGCCGAATTTTGAAATTCGGAGGAGTTGATGTTTTAGCTACAATACTATAAAATCTCTCGCCAAATTATTGTCAAACTAAAAGCGATTGGTTGTCAGTCATGTTTTATATTGTAAATTAAGTCATACACAGATTCTTTGCAGATCATACTTATCAAACCCGATTAGTGCGGCCTTTGGATCCATGATCCTTATTTTAACAATAAATAATATTAAATCAGTTATAAAGGAATCGAATTTATGGGCTTACGCAAATGACATGCGAATATCTAGACACATTTCGTCTCTTGCTGACTCCCACTGCAGAATAACTTAAGTTCTGCATTTAGTGTGAATAAAATCTTTTAGAGCTTAATGTGAACAAGTCTCAAGCTATTACTTACCCTTACAACCACTGAGATACCAATTTATAAAGACCCTTGTTACAATAACCTTAATTCGTGACTTGGATGTTATGTGCGGTAGTGATTTGCGGTTCTCATGATGATTTCATATAAAAACAGACATATTTTCAATAAAATGTTCTACTGTACAAAATATTCCCCCCAAAAAAAGGACCCCAACTTCCATAAAGGCCTTAGACGTCATTGTCCAACAGCGTGTATGGCCGTTGTCAATGTTGCCACCAGATTTCTTATACTCAACATATTATCATCAAAGCTCTAAGCTGGCAGAATTTTCATTGTTTTCCTAATTCACACTTTCTTGTATCAGGAAATTAGAAAGTAGGTGTATCACTGGAGCTAGTTGGCGTAAGAAAGAACCACCAATCTTGTGCACTGTTAATTAGTTCCCTTAGGTGCTGCAAATTTTATATTTTTGGGTGTTTGTGTTATTTACATATAATTAGACAGTTGTCGGCATTGAATTTTTTTGAAGCACACCTGGCAGTCTTCCTTCACCGAAAACTTCAGCGGCAATTTGCATGTTTTCTGATGCAACCTTCATATTCTAGTTTCGTATTTTTTTTTTTTTTTTCAGGGGGTTTGTTTCTCTAGCCCTAACCAATAATTGTACGTATCTTCAAAAACAAAGTGCATAGTATTGTTTCGTGTTTTTTGAGAAGACCTTAACCGACGGGTTTTGCGTTTTTTGAGAGCTCATTATATGTAAATGTATGTAAATATTGGAAAGCTGCTAATCAGCCGGGGCAGTCTTAGATACGAGCATATTTTAAATATTCCTAGATTCTGGAGATATGCTAATTAGCTCTAGTACTGCGGCTTTATAAAGATTCACTCCTAACATCCAAAAACGTGTTATGAAAGCTACGGTAGTTCTATACTCTTGCAAAAAGAAGCCAACAGATATAAATGAGTATGCAACCCCGAATAACTAACTGCAAGGCCAATAAATGATGTACATATGTCGTGATCGTAAGGTATGGCTTCGGACAAAGTTATACATCGCAATTATCTAAGGAAGGTGCAGAGATAAGCCCGTTTAAACATTGATGTGGCTCCCATTACATCCCATTCAGCTCCTCTCGATATCCTGCTTCATCTGCTACTTCTAGACGTGTTTGATGGCAGCAAGTGCCGCCATATGATTTAAGGCCATCTTTCAGCAGTTTAGCTTGCAGACTGACAATTCTAAATAACTAAAAATTCATCACAGGAAATACTGACTAGATTTCGAGGTCACCATCCCTTTCATGAATTAAGGAGAAGGATAATTGAAATTACAAATGTTCCGCACACTTCTATACGGATGGCTATAAAATCGAAGGTGGGATAAGAAGAAGAGTATTTGCGGAGAATCGAAACAACAACATCTCTATTCGCTTTCCAGATCATTGTAGCGTTTTCCAGGCGCTTATGGCTAAAGTAGAATGTCATATCTGGGCAGAATATCGATCTCTTTTAACTCTAAGACTGCCCTAGAATACCACTTATCACTCAACAAGATGGTTGACCAGTTCAACATCCATCGATTCTAGGTACCTTGGTACAGACACATTCCAGCTAAATGTAGGGCTAATGAACTTGTCAGGCATTGCACTATTTTAAGAATTCTACCGAAGAAGAGTAATTTTAGTATGCGTCTCGGTACTTGCAAATTGTACTTAAGCTGGGTGGGATTACTAGACCGATTTGCCCTGAATTGGATCAGAAATGCTCTATCTGTTCAGTTTCGCTAACATTTCGAGCATATCAGCATAATAATAAGTGCTATTACCGGTTCATTTAATTCTCCATGACCTGTGGTTCGCAACAGCCGATCATGCCGACCATTTTACTCGTACTAGTTTTCTATTTGCTGTGATTTTATTGCGCTTTGTTAACCAAACTACTGCAGTGTAAGCCAGTATTGGCCTAAATGCCTAATTGCTTAGCCACGACAATCCTGCCAAGAAAAAGGCTCATCACATAAAAGTAAGTAATTAAAATCCACATTTTTGGAGAACCAAAAAAAATTAGAACCATTTCGGAAACACCCTATATCCCTGAGGATTCGACATAAATTTTCTTCATTCAATATATCTACTTAGAGTGGTCTGATATCTCAGAAACTTTTCCTCAAGTAAATGGGCTTGATGAAGCGTTACGTTGGCTTTAAATAAATGTCAATAAATCGTTAAATTGGAAATTAAGTAGACAAATTAAGTTTGATCTTTCAAATGGAAAATTAGAAGCGTTCCGCGGCAGTAATGGTGAACTTAACACGAGATCTAAGTAAGTTTCTCCTAAAAGTAGTCATGGTTAATGCAAATTTCTTAGGTATATATTTGTATTTTACTCAACTCACTCAGTATTGCCCTCCTACAATGCCGCTAAACATCATGACAACGTAGACACAATTTCATTTATTATAATTCCAATTTCTCCCTCTAAGCTCCTTTAATCTCAAGTCTTATCCTTCTTTTTATTATGTTAATTTAAATGCAAAATATCACCTATAAACCTGTCTACGATTAACCATCCGTTTGGCTAAATCTTTTAATTAAGTGTTCCACAAAAACACCCACTTTCTAATTGTATCTATAAGCTTTGCTATGTCTTGTCAATTGAATGCAATCATGCTTTGTGAAACACTCAATGGAACGTTTCATTTTACGCTGTCACGCACTAAATCCACTCACTTAATTTCACCCAAACACCTCCCAGGAGACATAAAGTTCTCATACAACATCGTCCATCAAAGCCAATCGAATGAAAATAACACGTAGGTATCTCGTAGTGCTACAAAATTGAAAAAACCTTTGCTCTAGCAGGTACTTTACGTCATACACCCATGGGAGTACTATTGTGACGACGACATTATTTAGTAGGCAGGTCACATAAAAAGGGCGGAAAGAAAATTTCCATTTTGTATGTATCCTCCTTTTAAAAGGGGTGAATTTAAATGAAGTAACTAGCATAACATGCTAAAAGTTCTGAGTCGTGACCATGCTCTGGTAAAACTTTGAACTTTAACTGGACGATGTTACGTAGGGTTGCGTCAGATCACTGCTTCGTTGTGACTTTTAATGAATTACGTGTGTAGTGTAAGATTAAAAATAGTTAAATAAAAAAATATAAGCCCACATGTCCTTAAGTTGAAATGCATTGTGGGTGTTTTTGTTGTCCCTGATGTTAGTTGGAATGCATTGGTTTTCCGTTTAACGTGTAACAGGGGCCTCGCGCTGTTTTCAACTGCATTTTAATTTTGTTTTCAGTTCAGATCCAAACAAATACTTTTAGTTCAGTGTCTATCTGCCTCACAAGGCTCACACAAAGATTTTAATAGAAATTGATTTGTATGTCTTTTGACTACATTCCTAAGTAGTTTCGTCTACAAAATATTAAAATCAGATGGTGTGTGGGCAAAATATGGGAGGCTTAACGTCCGAAAGCATTTTGATGAAATTTGACTTGTAAGTTAAGACTGGCACGACAGTTCTGGAAATTATCAAAATCGGATGAAGTCGGGGTACCATATGGTATGAGGAGAAGTTTTTAAAATTTCTTTTATATCATATTTCGTAGAATATACTAATTTTGATATATACCCGTAGTTTATAACATAGAAAAATAGGTATGATAAACTTCCGAAAGTATGTACCTATATAAATTTCTGATCAGCATCAAAAGCATCAAATATATTGACCCAGCCATTTCTGTCCGTCTAGCCTTTCCCCAGCTTTCTGTCGGTCCGTCAAGGAAGGAAGAAAATTAAATCTAATATACATATAACCTCTCCAGAATCCGAAGCAGCATAAGTGTAAAAAAGTGTAAGTCTGTCTACAAACACCTTCCAAAAAATGTCCTTTCTTTAATTCTTTTACTAAAAAGTGAGAAAAACTGGTAAAACAAAATATGTGGACGCTGACATTCTCCGTAGCATAAGTCATCAGAAAAAAAATCGTACCTAAAGGCCTCTAATGGTTGATTTCTATGTAATTTTGAGACTTGATTCGAAAAGGTAGCTCAAATTTTCCTCACAAATCGGAATCCTAAATTTGTTCATAAACTATTAAAATACATGTAGCGATGCTAATGGAACAAAAACATTTTCAAGATCGCTGAATCGGAATCCTAAACCAAAATATCCAAATACAAAATGGAGGACTCAAAATGGCGTACACATAACAAGCACAACATTATAAACAAATTTAATAAAATCATGCACTAATGAAGTTGTTCAAAGGACAATATAAAAAAAAATGTTAACCGGGTCTCTGATCCAAACCCGAAAGCATAATTACAGAATTCAAAATGACGGATTCAATAAGACGTCCAAATTAGAAAACACTGCGAAAAATCAGATCAATTAGTTGGATTTGATTTCATTAGCCTTAAAGGTCTTACGCAGCTCAGCGACTGGCGAATGGGCGAACTGCTAACAAACCATTTTTAGTACATTTAAAGGCACACAATTGGCAACTGTACTATTCCAAAAGAACAGAGCTTAATTTATCTTTCGATTATTAGGAAAAAAGTTAAATTTTAATTAGTTTCTGCGCAGTAATTAACAATTCGATGATTTTCAATGAACGAATACATCTTGCGAACTGTCAAATTTTATTCACATTCCACAGACGTGGAACGCAATCCACATTCGCGCAACCAAAACATTCACGAGAGTTTAACCTCACAATTCTTTTGTTTTGTTAGAAACACCACGAATGACAAGTGAAATTCGCAAATTGCTGAGACTAGAAAAAAGAAAAGTTGCTGTGAATGGAATGTCGCTGAGTTATGAATGGACCTTAAGACATGTGGACTCTTGGATGTCAATTTTTGTAGCATTTTTTAACTTTTTTTTGTCCCATCCCATCCCATTTCAAAAAAAATACTGACTTTAGATATAGACTTGGACAGAGATTATTTTCGTTATACTCGTATAGTTGGATCTGGAAACAACTATTAATGGGAGATAGAAACATCAGTTAACTTATTTGGCATTATACAAGCTATTGAAAAGTCGATCGCCTGGAAGTCTTTGAATTTGAGGTCGCTGGAGCCATAGGTGCTAGAGTTTCTGCAACGGGACCCCGTAAATACAAAACAAAATAATTAAAACACACAACTCATAATGCCGGGAAAATAACTTCAACAGAGAAATAATTTCAAAGCTATAAAATAAAGATTAATTTTTACAGCAGAAAAGTGTATTTCAATTCAGTCATTCGCAAGACACAACAATTTTGTTTTCCTCGTTTTTGTCCTCGTTAAATGGTCTACTTTAATTATCAATCAGCTTTAATTCTTTATTGCTAACATTTGAAATAATTAAAGATATTCAACAAGGTTTACTCGGTATGCAGGCGTATAGAGAATGTAATCGTGTCAATGTCATCCGTCGGAAAAGCGGACTTGAGATGGAAGCATTTTAAAAACTCCAATATTTCTAGGCTAATATGGCCAATCCTGGCCCTTAACATGCCAAAGACACTACTAAGACACCATAGGGATAAAAAAGTTTTAACTAACAAATGTCATAACCGACATTGTGTCATCAGCAGACTTGTACTGAGACTAGGCATATTCAGGCAATAATTTCTGCAGAAGGAGATTATAATTCACTTCCTCTTCTCTTATTCTTCCCTTGCTCAAACAAAACCTACACTGCCAAAATCTATAGACTCACCAAAACGAGTAGATTGGTATCACAGTGGAACTATGCAGGTCTAACTGCATCTCGTCGAGGACAACTTATTGTAAGTTTTATATTAGTATGAGATATATGCTCTCGCGGACTTTTTTATATAACTGCTCAAGTCCTAAAAATATGTCATACATGAATTTAATGATGTCGAACTATAATCAAATGTAGCTTCAATATTTCCCAGAAGAATTTCAATATACGAAAGAAAACTATGTTAAAATCGGCTTAGGTGTTCTCAAGTTATATGGTACCAACGCAAACTGAACGTTAAAACACTGAAAGCATTTATTTGTTTATTGTTAACTACCTGGTTTATTGTAGATCTTTTTGAACTCTATAAGACTCTCATACACTATTTTTACACACCGTTTATAGTTTACCCGTCATATTGAATTTAATGCATCGCACTGATATTTTTTTTTTCCGTGCTCATATAGCTAGTAGATGCTCAAATGCACTGAAGAAAACCCCATCAAACTTGGTTAATTTGTTCTTGAGTCATAAACGATCACGCAAACAGACAGACAGAGAAACGTTTTTAATTTTTATTTACGTAGAGTAATGTTAATGTTTACATTTTTTTCACATATCATTTGAAATTCCTAGATCCCGGGATCGTTCTGATTTTGTCCCAGAATCCCCTGATTGCCAAATCCCCGGGAAATGAGAAGCAGTAGTAAGTGCATATTAAGTACTACACTGCGAAGTGGAGTTGGCAATAAACACGATTTATTATCTGCTGATGCATATGTTATCTTATACCGGACACGTGCTTCAGAAGGTTAACTTAAACTCAAGCATCGAGTGCAGTCAGTATAAAAGGGGATATAAACTGCTTTGCAAAAATTTTAGTGCTTTCAGAAGGAATCTGGTTTAGTGCGTCATATTTCCAGAAAATTTTCCATATTTCTACGTGCACACTCCGTGCATTTTCAGTGGGTTTTAAGAATTCACGGATTCTGTAAGTGGATATATAATTTACTTGATTTTACTATCCACAGAAGATATTGAATTCAATCGAAAGACCGCTTAGCCGATATGATTGAAATCTCCTTAGAATTGGATGATGCTTCAGAATGATAAATAAGTACTCAATTCCCACGTACGGTTGTTATGTTAAATAACAATGCTATCTTTATATTCTGGAGTTTATTCTAACACAAAATACTCTATTATATCTATCTATACGGATACCCATCCAATTCATTCTTTACGGCATTGTGAATATATTTTTCCAATTCCTGATATTTTTTTTACGGATTGCCAAGTGATCCTATTCCTTTCCTTAAGGTACCATTATTTTCTTTTTCTGGACATGACATGAGGAATCGTATCGACTACATCACTGCCATTGTACAATGTGTATAATTCAAATTGTATCCCTCAAGTAGTATCTCCATTTAGAGTACCAACCGCAAATTCTACCCCTCAATATATTCCAATGACACAGTGTTTGTATTTTTTTTTTTTTTAATTTTCTTTAGATATCTATTGTTCCATTCTTATCGTTTCTTCCTGAAAAGGTCATTTGTCACTTAATATCAGATAATATAAGAAAATAGTGCCTATACCTAAATAGTTTGAAATTTCACAAAGGTTTCAACTTTATTGCCAAGCATGCTTCCATTTTTAATCCAATTAAATTGAAAAGCGAATAAGCCCTTTGAAAAACGAAGTTACGTACCTTTGTAAAACAATTTGGCCAATTAAAACTTAAAAGCAATTCAAGGGAAATTCTTGCTAACAAAACCACAACAACTACCATAGCAAGGTCAAGATGAATATCTAAGGATTCCCATCCATCATCATCTTGTCATCTTCATGTCTCGGCCGTCAGTCTAAGTCAATTAAAAAATAGCTCGAGTATTTTTTTACATCCGACAAAGCTCAAGTAGGACTTCTTGAAGATTCCCACAACTACATCCACTTGTGTCACATGAAGGGCATTGCTATTCTCTTAGCTAACTAAATTGAAATCAAAAAAGGATGTATAGGAATCACAGCGAAAGAAAACGCACACATTTATGCTGTGCATCATGTTAACACAAGAATGAAATGGATTTGATGAGGCCGCGCGCATTTCAAGGATCCCACTCGTTCGAAAAAGTCATCATCACATCAGTAAGTTTAAAATGGGAATGAGAGATAAAGGAAAAATAAGAAAATATAGTATATGTAGGAATTCCTTTGCTGACTTCACTCGCAATTTATTTTCTTATAGATATATGCTGCTGGGTGTTTGAATTTCTATTTTCAAAAGCTTGAGTATTCAAGTGTTCATTGCTGCCGGGGAACTTTATCTCAAAATGCCTTGCAGTTGTGTGTTATAAATGCAGATGTTGCCTGTATTGAGTTTTAGATGAGTTATCCTTTTGCTTCAGTTTGCGGAATTCTGACGGAAATTTATTGATTATGAATGAATCTTAAATTTATATGATGGCTTGAAGGGTATATATAATAGTATAAATTATGTGGTATAGATTGTATAGATTTTATGCAAATAACAAGGATAAAAGAGGGCTTTCCATTTTTTGCCTATTCCACTACTCGCGGAAATCTATTGGTATCAGTACACATAAATTGAGACAAAAAAAAGCAATATATCATGCTAAAGGACAAACAGATTTTATGTCCCAATTTGTACAATAAAAAATGTTAATTTTTATTTGTTGTTCCTTTCACAACATAAGAAAAATACTCAATCCATCCACCATGTAATTACTAAGCCATAACACTTCCGTCCACCCGACCAAAATTAGATGATGATAGCAATACCTTACTTCAAATCAAGCAAAGCTTCTGGCGCTAATAACCTACCAGCCGAGCTATTTAAAGCTTTGTCAGATGATTTGCTAAAGATCATGTGCCAATTCATTTGTACAATCAGTCAGATGAAAGTATGTCCAGTGAATGGAATCTCATCATCATATGCCCAATCCACAAAAAGGAAATGCTATGAACTGCATAAATTACAGGAGCATCAACCTCCTAAACTTCACCTAAAAGATCTTGTGTGTTGTGCTGTATGTTTGCCTAAATTCTTTCGTCAACAAATTGAGTGGCCCTTATCAGTTCAATTTTAGGAAAGTCCACCTCGATACTCACACTACTGCAGATCTTTTAGAGAACCCAGAAATTTCAGATCGATATCTACCATCTTTTTATCAACTTTAAGGTCACCTATATAGGTAATATATAGTTATGGGCTATACTCGCATATAGCTCTTTGCAGTTTAGGCATCGCTGATAACCTCGCCCGTCTATGCAAGATGACGAGAATGCGGACTGCACCGATAAGGTCGGTAAAAACCTGTCCGAACCGTATGATGTCAGAAACGGTTTGCTTCAACTTCTTACTTGAAAGGATTATACGAAACTCTCAAGCTAACGCCAGACGTCAGTATATGTATTATGAGAAGAAACAGAACAGCAAAGATGGGTTTGGCTGTGAACGAAGACAAATAAAGTGCATGACCGGGTGGCACATATTTGAACTCAGATTTGAAGTTTAAACAAAAAAAAAAATGATTTCTTTACTAAAAAAAACCATTAAATTCGAAAAAAATAATTTTAAAAATTTTCCAAAACTTGGTGTGTCATTACCTTGAATATATCAATTCCGCTTTCACCTTGAATTGTGAACCCACTGACCCTAGATTTGAAGTTTGAACGTACAGACAGACAGGCAAGCAGAATTGAGAGACAATTTTTTGAGTATCTCTATTATATGTAAAGTTTGATCAAAATCTCGAAATCTAAGCTTTTCATTAAACCAATACTTGATCCTATAGGTACAAGTAAAAAAAATGTACGCTGTCAGCACGAAAGGACACATGACATCGAGGAATAGGATGAAACGTTTGTTGAGTTTTTTTTTTTTTTTTGTTTTTGTTCAAGAAACTTTATCAAAAAAAGTTATTCACTCAACTTTAATTTGCTATGTTGCAGATAATGTGTAAACTTTGTATTTCTTGAGGTATATTATGCCCTTTTGGTCCACCACATATTAATTGTTTGCAAATAGCTCTCTAGGTGAAACGGTTCAAAAGTTACAAGCGTGTGCCAGTCAGACGGACAGACAGACACAGTGCTGAATCCATTAGTGTTTCGTTTATACCATTCTGGTACGGAACACTAAAAATTAAGCCCAACTCATGGATAAGTCTAACACAGATGTTGTTATTATAAAGTAAAATGGAACTACAAACAAACTCCTCCTAATGGCGCACTAAATTCCACATAACCATCAATCAGTCTGAAAATAAATTGTTTCGAGACAACAAAATACATCCCTTTATCTCTTCTAAGCTCACACAATGTGCCTTTATCTGCACTTTAAGTTCCATAAAATAAGAAAACAGAAACCAAACTAATTTTAGAGGCACTATTACTACCGCAGCAGACCTTCATTTTCACCCGAACTAGGTCAGACATGCTGTTTTGTTTGGCTTCTTTTCCTTTTATGTGACATTATTACATCATCCCATTGTCTATGTCCTATTTGAATTCAGAATCTTTGAAGGTACATGACTATGCTCTTGATAAGTTTCAAGGATAAGTGAAACATCTATCTATCCTTTCTTTCATCTCCATATGCATGCATCGATTTTTCTTTTGTAGGTCCTCTAGGAAAATTAAAAAAAAATAAAGTGCAGAACTGGGTCGCACGTATTTGCACCTATACGTTTTTTTTTTTTTTTAATTTGCGCGCTCTAAAGAGGATATGAATACTCTTATACTATTACAGGACAGGGGCGTTGTGAAGGAGAGAGAAAGAGAGAGAAAGATTTAAGGTTTGAAACTCAGATATTATTAAGTTTCTGTAAACTCCAAGGGTAGCGTCCAGATAACTGGGGAGCTTGTTTGTTTTGCTTTTGTCGTTGCTCATGATTCACAGTATTTTTTTCCGTCCACCTGATTTCATCATCATGATCAAGTTGCATTTTCAGCCATATGTCCACTCTACTGCCAGTGTTATGCCTTCGCAGTTGAGTTGACTTAGATTTCGCAATTGATAGATTTTTTTATTTATTTCATGCGAAATAAATAGATGATTCTTGACATCAGTATTTGAACAGTGAAGTTGTTTATCTGCAAAAACTGAAATTTAAACCAAATCGTTAAAATGTTTTTTTTTTTCTTAAAAGAAAAATACTTTAATTTTTCCAAACTTAGTCGAAAATTGTTAGAATATTTTTTTTTTTTTTTCGATTTACTCGAAAACGGCCGTTAATTACCGTTAATTTTGGGTTTGTAATGATAATTCTGATTTCTCCTCAAATTGTGAACCCACTGACCCCAAATACAAAGTTTGAAGAATGTCCGTCCAACCGTTTAGGCTGTAGTCGGCCATACACACATACAGACTGAAATGAGAGACCCACTTTTGTGAGTTTCTCTATTATAGTAATGTCAAGTTTGATCAAAATCTCGCGATCGAAAATTTTCAGGAAACCAATACTTGGCCTTATACATACATATGTAGGTGCAAGTAAAAATAGTAAACCTTCAAGGAAGACCTAGAAAATATGAGAAATATAGAACAACGATGGTTGCAATGCATCCTTAGACCGATTGGCAATCTCAGAATAAATTTAGATTAAAACACCTGCTGAATGACACCTGTTGAATGACACTTCAACATTATGTCATTATGTATTATATAAATTTAGCATTTCTGTATTTATATTATGGCAGCCAGACAAGTAGCGGGTGTAGGTAAAGCTAAATTGTAACGCAAAATGAAAGTCATGTATATTTAGTGCTTTTACAATGCAGGAGATTCACATCTTGAGTAATGTTCTTGCAGCGGACTGAAGTACATCTCTTGTTAGGATATCTTGAGTAAAGTCCCCAAGAAAAAGACGATGACCAAGGCCAAAGATGACATCTTAAGCTTGTTGAAATGTTTTTCTTTTGTCACGTACGTACACAGTTTATAATTTCGTTAGTTTGTCATTATTTGTTGTAAAATGTCATTATCGTAATATTGTGTTGTGTACACCTGATTAATTTTAGCAATGACAATAGGTAGTGTCCAGTAATTGACTCAATAAATATTTGTATGTAATTAATTTTTGCGTGCTACTACGTATTATTTAATGGCGTCCTATTATTTGAATAAGAAATACGCAGTTGTGGTACTAAAGGTAAATAATCAATTAAACAGCAATTGTTATAAGACAGTCTACAAATAAAGTAAGTCTTATATTGTAAAATATCTATAAAGATGTCCATGTCAACAAAAAGTCACGCTAATACTTGTCCTGTTAAATGCAAAGAATATTAAATAAACATTTTTCGAAAAGCACTTCATACCCAAAAACTCTCAAGGACAACAAATATTTTATTAGTCTATTCGTTTTTCCAATTTCCATTGCCTTATTTGTGAGATCGTAAATGTCATGGGGGTATTGGGTTGCTACCATTAGCTGACGTTCTTGCACAGTAGGCTTTTAAAACTTTGAATATTAATGGCTTTGGTCAATTTACTCCTGCAATAATTTATAGAATGATAGATAATAAAAAATAAACAATCAATTTATTTATTTTTTTTTATAGTTAATTTGTTGGGCGAACATGCAAATTTATACTTAGTGGTCCTCAATAAATCATGTTAAACTTGACAGGAAAGGTTGCCACTTTTCATATTTTTTTGAAGAACAGAAATACATTTAATATAATGCGACATACTTTAAACTTTGATGCAAATTGCAATCACAAATATAGTGCACGACTGGATACTTACAACCATATATTGTCTATATTCAAAAACTCAGATTTGAAATGTTTTTTTTTTTGTGTAAATCTGTTAAAATTAAAAACAAAATTTGTTGATAATAAGTCATTTTTGAAAAAAAAAGAAGAAATGTTTGACAACTTTCCAAGGCTTGGTATGCGATAACCTTGCATATATCAAATATTGCTTAATTATTAATTTCGAATAAAATCGATGGATCCATAGCCGAGAAATAAACAATTTTTAAAAACCAGTTAATTAAAAGTACCGTTATACGTATTTTATGGAGAAAACGTAGTACGTCGACTGATGTCATATGCCCACCATGACTCAAATATCGTTGGAGCCGTTTTCGAGAAAATCAATTTTTTCAAAATCGGCCATTTGTGAAGTACCGTTAATTTTGGGGTTAGGATGCAAATTCCGATTTCGCCTCGAATTGTGACTCCACAGACCACAGATATGAAGTTTGAAGTGAATCTATCCAGCCGTTTGGCTGTAGTTAAGTAGTACAAATGGGCAGACGGACAGATGAATAGACGGGTAGATGAACAAAATTACTAGACACACTTTTTTGATTTTCTCTCTTCCGATCATTCTCCAACCATTCTGACGATGAGCGAAGCCCTAATTAAAAAGGAAAAGCCAGATAGATTAACTAGCAGAAAAACTAATTGGGAAGACTTCAAGAAAGACATTGATCGAAATATTGGACTGAGCGTGTCACTTAAGGTGCCCTATATACATGAAGTCGAAGTTGATCCCTTCTCTAAAATCCTAAAGTATGCTGCATGGCATAACACTCCACATCAAAAAAATCGCTCGACAATTACTCTTTGATATACATACCCACCAGGAATAAAAGAAATAGTGAGAGAAATAAAGTGCACGACTGGATCGTACCTACATACTAGTATATACATATATATGTATATTGCTTAACTACAATTCACTTAGATCTAGAATAATAATGTCAAATTTGATTAAAATCTCGAGATCGACAATTTTCAAGAAACCAATACTTGCCCTTACAGGTGAAAGTAAAGGAGAGCGACAAAAAAAAATTCAACAAACTCGTTCTCCGCAACATGAAGCACATGTGAATCGTTTGAGTAATTTGCTGACAAAAACATTTAAGAATTTTAAAAATTATGCAATACGAACTTACATTGAAGGCTTCACAGCGGCAAATGATTCCAATTATTCGCTTTGGAATGCTATACTCATAAAAGTCAACAAAAAATCCCAAATTAAGGCGCCATCAATCAACAATGGGATGGATGATAAAGAGAAAACGGAAGTCTTTGCCGCCCGACTGGAATAAACTTTTATACCACCTAACAAAACCTTTACAATTATGTAAGTAATAACAAGTGCAACGCTAAAGGAATTTAAGCAAGTAATAAAGAAACTGAAACCAAAGAAAGCTCCTAGATACGACTTCATCACAAGATAGGTTCTTAAAGCGTTGCCTAGAATAGCTATAATTAAGTTTCCATACATAATTAATGCTGCGCTTAGATTAGAATATATTTCAAGCCAATGGAAGACGCGGAAGTCACAATGGTTCCAAAACCAAGAAAACCCTCGAATGACATAAAGTCATAAAAATCTATGAGTATTTCGCTCCTTCCGATTACATCAAATTTCTTTTAGAGAATATTACTCAAACTTTCGCAGTCGAAAGAAAAATGTCTCATTCCCGATCATCAGTTTGGGTTCTTAAGCAAGTTTTAGAAAAGCTGAAATAATTGAGAAAGCCTTTGAAGAAAAAAGTATTTACTTAAGCATTTTCCGTGACATATCTCAAGCCTTAGGTATGACACAAAGACTTGGAGTGCAAATTACGGCAAGTTTTAACATTTCGAAGATATACCTCACAAATAGACCCTTACGTGTCAAACACAGGGACAAAGTTTTTAATTTTAAAGAAATAATGGCTGGAGTACCGAAAGGAAACCTTCTTGGTCCGCTTTTGTATCTTTCATATTATATTGTGATATAGGTAAAATGATCAAAAAGACTACTAACAAATTGCAAAAAGCATTAGATAGAGTAAATGAGTGGACAAAGATTTAACGACTCGCGCTTAATCAATTCAAATCTGTTCATGTAAAATTTTGCTTATAAGAAAGCGAATAATTTTCCTATATTTACCGACTCGGTCCGAATTCCATTTGCAAACGGTGCTCTCCAGATGGCATGAAGAAAAGTTGAAATAGAAGTCACACGTGAAAAAAAAAACCAAGAGCTTGAATTTAAATAAAGGGGAATGTACTGGTTACTTAGAAAATATTCCAGGCTTAACATGAGAACAAATAAGCAAGTAAAACTTGATGCTGAACCAAAAAATGTAATATCAATATTTTACAAACTTTTGAAAATAAAGTGCTAAGAACAATCATTAATGCACCATACTACACAAGAAACCACTATATCCACAGAGATCTCAGCATTACTAGAATCGAAGATGAAATCAAGAACTTTACAAGAAAGCACACAAATCAATTACAAGGACATATCAACAATGAAGTCCTTAAATTTCTGGATGAAAGAAATGTATTGCGCCATCTACAGAGGATCAAACCCTTCGACTAAGCACGATAATAGAGTAACCGCTTATAAATTGCAGAACAAGCAGGAACTTTCAATGGAAAGTTACCCACCGAGCGTTTTCCTATCATGAAATGAAAATTTCTCAACAAGTCAAAACTTAGTTGTAGTAAAAAATCTAAATTATTGAAGGGAGGTCTTTTCTGACGAGTAGAAATCTTACACTACTATGAACACTACCTTACGGTTCTCATAGTGTCTTTAAAAGATTTTCACCTACCCCCGTCGGGGAAAAAAATAAATTTCACTCGATTATTTAATTTATTTATTTTCATTCATTATTAATTTTCATCATTTCCATTGTAGATACGCAATCTTCCAAAATGTAAGATTTCGCCTTGAAAATAATATGTAGGTAAGGTAGGTAGATAAAGTGGTGGTTCGAGAAAGAACCCAATTAGCGCTAAGTGCGTCGTTTTAATACAATAAAAACTCGTGTACCCTGTTTGTTTAAGTGTGTTATTGGAGATAGAACGATATAATTAAACCCAGCCCGTGAAGTTCAGAAACAGGGGTCGAATTACCGCATCAGTTATCGAGCAACACGTGACTGATAAATGTTGATTTGGCATGACCGCTTAAGAGATCGAGTATCGAGTATCGAAATTTGGCATTCTCTCATCAGTGATCGTGTATTTATTTATTCGATATGGTTTTTGCTGACGAGCTGAGGTGCATTTGGGAGAAAATGTGTGAAAATATCTTTATTTATTGTTCTTTTTGAGTTTGGTTAAATATATTGTTTGAAATTTATTTCACATTGAGTCTAAATAAAATTAAAACTCTGCAAAAGAAGATTTTGGTAAATATTATGAGGTGGGACAGCGGTTTAGGTGCATCCTCTAAAATTTATCTTCTCCATTATAAATAAAAATGCACTCTTATTTGCCCTGACTGTTTTGAAAGAACTGCAATCAAAAGTGTATGTTGTGAAAGATATTTTCAGAAAATTGTAGTTTTGTATACGTAAGTTGAGTCTTGTAAAGAAAGGAATCGCTTTTATCTCTTAAACGTCCTCGTTCAATACACTCATAGCGATCATCCTCTGAATCAGAAGATGGAAAATAAAGTAAATATTAAATTTTTAATTGAAGACGATAAATACAAAACTTTTCCTCACACAAAAATAAATAGTTTTGACATTTGTCAGCCATCTCAATTCAATGTAGTAGAATTGAACTAGTACAATCTTCAAAGTGCACTCGATACGTGACCAATCTTATGTGATCATCCCAATGTAGTTACTCGATCACTCGATAGCATATGGGTTTCATTCACTCGTTAACTGATGTCGTAATTCGACCCCTGGATTAGTTCTCCAATCCGTTTAGAGGCTATCTCTCTCTGAAGCAGTCAAAGAAAGGTTTACCTAACGTGCGTTGTCCTTGCTAGGGCAGAACAACTGCAAAGAAAGTGGAAAAGAGTTTCCACTCGTTACTGTCTTTGCAGCTGCGACAGAAAGTGTTGTGGGGTGGTATAATGGCTACAATTCTGGCAATATCATTCCTTGATCTGCCTAGTAGCTCGTTTGATTTAGATCTGATGAAGCCGGGCCATGTATTTCTTGATATGGCACAACTGGTAAAGTTGTTCCACCCGAGATTGGCTAGTTGGAGGTAGTGAAGATGTAAATTGCCCTTAACGACTCCTATTGGAATACTGACTTTTTCAGCTAGCGAGCCGTTGAGGGCTGACCCTCGTCTGGCCAGCTCATCTGATCGCTCGTTACCCTCATAATTACTGTGTCCTGGGACCTAAATGAGGGTAATTCCAGAATGGACACTTTGTTCATTTATTTCAAACCGGCAATGCTCTATCAGTTTTGAGGATATGGTAACCGAATCAATGGCGTTGATTGCGGAGTGGCTACCAGAAAAGATAGCTATATTTAGGTTGGACGTTGGGAGATTTTTTAGCATGCCTCTCGAATGGCGATAAACTCCGCTTGAAAGACACTAGCAGAGTCTGGGAGACAGAAGGCTTTCGATATATTTAGTTGGTCCGAGAAAATGTCTGCGCCAATTCCGCAGTCCATTTTGGAACCATCCGTATAAACGAAATCGTTTTTGAGTACGAATATTTCGAAAACGATGTGTCATGCGATACAAATTATAACGGTACAATTTTATGTTTTAAAATTCTTTGGAAGATGTATGCAAATTTTTCAGAATTGTATGTATGTACGCAATCCCCTAAAATGCCCAACTTTAACTCGAATCTAAGGGAAATCTATCACTAATTCCGAAAGGGTTTTTGTTTTCGTAATGTGAACTCCCGACCATATATTTAATATATATTCTCCGCTTTCTCAATGAATGAATGAATGAATGTTGTAGAAAGTCTGAGTTATTTCGTTAAACCTTGCAAGAAGTTCATTCTTTCTGGCCTGTGCACAAGAATCGCTGTATAATTCTAGAAGTATGCAATTTCGGACTTTGTACATAAGATAAGGATTCTATTAGCTACATACGTACTTCATAATTTACCCCTCTGGGTGTTTCGTCTTGCTTACCCAACTCAAACCACACAACAAGGCCACGTTGTATAATTGTCCTGATCTTCCAACAATAGCACGTTTTCAAAAAGTAATAAAATCAAAAATAAAAATTGCGTTTTATATGGTTTACCTGCTTTTTCCTCACCTCGACACCATTGGGTTTAAACTTTTCTGGAAATTTATGCACACCCTCTTAACCAAAATCGAAATAACAAAATGCTCGTGTGTACATATTTCTGTTTGCCTTAAGGGCAAAGAAACTTCAGACTGCAAATTTATCTGTCTCCTTCCATTTCGTTGAACTTTTCCTCCAACCTTGTTTTGTTTCATTCGAAACAGTACCTGTAAACTTTTGATCCGACAATAAACTGAAAGTATAGGTACGGTACCTTCTACTTTCTGATGATGTTGAAAAAAAGTAGAAAGAAGGATATCCATAAGGGTATGTGCTACAAATGTGGAATGAGCTCAAATGTGTTGTAAGATATAGACTTTTCTTCCTTTAATATTCATATACATTGCAGTACATACACTGAAAGCAATTTGTCCTAAGTTGTCCCTAGATTATTGTCGCAAATGTGTTTTCGATTATTATTGGTTTGCTGATAAGATAATATTGCATCAATTACGACTTAGTTGCTGGAGATCCAAGGAAAATGTACTAGGGAGAAAATGAAAGTATATAGCTTGTTAGGGACTAATCTTGATATTGTTATCACTAAACAAATGAACAGAACAAAGTAAAATGACAGAAATCTCATCCCTTTAACCTATATTAGTGAAAAGTCTGCAGCTCGGTTACAATTCTGCACGGAAAACCATACACTTAAAATAAAATAAAATAAAAGGGTATTGCGAACGTTGTAGATTGTTGTCAAATCTACAATAGAGGGGTGGTTTAACTACAGTTTAGTAGTTCCTAAAAATAATAATCAAAGTAGCACGTCAGCAGGTACTTATATCTACAAGGACAGCGATTGTGAGATAATTTTTAGCAATTATAAATGTAACTCTTTCTAGGCTATTATATCACAATAATCTAAAATTATCAATGATCTGGCAATACTTTGTTTCCCGTTCTACCTAAAAGACTAATTAAATAACTCAGCACGTATTCGTCGCATTTCCGCTGATTTCTGATTTTAGCCAGATACTGTGGTAATATGCACTACCATTCTTTACCTTCTTTATTAAAATACCCTATCGCTAGCGTAGTTATTTTGCTATATTATTATTCCGTACTTTAGTCAGTGATGACTATACTTTAGCGGAATTGTGATTATTATCACTACTTGAAAATACGCGAATCGTATTCACGATAAATATCAAATATAAATATATTAGTAATGACAATTAATCACAATATGCCCAATAGTGGCCGCAGTGGTAAGGTGACAAGATCCTATCTCAACCAACAATAATAAAGATGAATCCGAAATATACATGCATACACATATGGACATTAAAATAGAGACACTTGAATGCATGATGCAAAAATACAAACTTAAAACTTAACTCTTAACAAAAAATAAGTGCACTGAATGTTTCAATGTTTGAACATCGATTTGTACTATTACTTGTTTCAGTTTTATTAGGTTTAACAGTGATGTAGGCTCTAGACAAATCAATGTGAGAAGATTCATCTTTGAAGTGCGGCAAACAATGGCGTCAGAAGTGTTTCCTTCATGCTCCAGTTTGATTTATTCAAACACACCCGCTAATTCAGATAGACTAAGCGCTGTAGGAGATTTCACTTCATATATAAAATAAATGTAAGACGAAATCACAAATCAAGAAAACTATACAAATATTAACCTCAACAATATCATGTCTCTTAGTGCAGTTTTAGGAGAACTTCTAGATTCTAGAACTTCATGATCTTCTGCTTATACAGGGTGGCGCACGAATCGTGCTACAAAAACAAACGTAATAACTTTTTCCTGTGTGAGGCTTATTTTTTTTTTATTTTGCAGGTTACTACTTAGATTTATTAAAATGAATGCTTGGGTTACCGAAAAGAAGATTTGGATAGTGCAGCGATACCATGCTTTGCAGTCCTTCATTTCCGTCCAAAGGGAATTTAGGCGGCAGTTTGGTGGCACTCCCCCGAGTAGATGGACCATTATGAGGCTTGTAAATATGTTTGCCGAATCTGGAAGCATCTCACGAACACCGTACCATCGAGATCCCTACTCGTATGTTCGGGTTAAAGACACAATCGCGACTGTAGCATCGTCAATTCAGGCAAATCCAAGCGTTTCGACTCGAAGCTTATCAGCGCAAATTGGAGTTAGCAGACGGTCATTACGTATAATTCGTGGTGACTTAAACTTGATTCCATACAAAGTCCAAATTACAAGCAAGTCAAACCCTTGCTTATTTATGTCTGTAAGTAAGACCCATTTCGATCTAAACTGCAATGTAAATAAGCAAAATTGTCGTCTATAGAGTGAATCTAATCCAGAAATACTCCATGAGACGGAACTGCACCCAAAACAAGTCACTCTGTGGTGCGCAGTTTCATCAAGGTGCATTGTGGGGCCATACGGGAAGAAAACGCTGTAACAGTAACTGTCAATGGGGACCGTTATTTAAAGATGTTGAAGGAGTGTTTTTACCCAGAACAGCGCCGAAGAAGTATCCGTTTCAACAGCATTTGGTTCCAGCAAGATGGAGCAACTGCACACATAGGCAAAAAAAATGAGCGTGGAAGTCATTTATGGTCTATCATCTTCAAAAACAATTAGTTATATAAAATAAAATTGAATTTTCTATACAATAAAAAAAAAAATGAAATACATTGATTAAAAGAACAGTTATTTGAATTTCTTATTGTAGCACAATTGGTGCGCCACCCTGTACCAAATTCTAGAGAAGAATTTTTGAAATACATACAAATTCAATGCTAATTTCAGGGCCGCTTATGAAAGTTGGAAACTCTTATCGTTCTTATAATGAATCTCGTCCGAATTTGTTGGGACACCAATAGAAACATCCCTTATTTGAGTTTCTGAATAAGTATCAAAAGAAACAAGATTGTGGATATAATTATCATTCGAGGCCTACCTATATAATCTCTTTGTATTGGCCCCGACTCCATGCCACAAGCCATGGGCCATAGTTAAACTCATTGGAATTTCAAGGAAAACCTTCGGCCAAGCTCACAACTCAAACCAAGGGCTGTGAAGAGGCAAGAAGTCAGGACTCGGACTTAATGTCTTCAAATGCGGGATAGATTTGAGATTTAGAGCTAGAATTGAAATTTTCGACACGTCCATTCAAAATTCAAAATTTTTTTAAATTTGTTTCATAAGAGTTTTTATTCATCAAAAAAAACAAGCCACATGCTCACTCAAACGACACTTAAGGACGTGTAGTAGAACTCAGACCATTCTCGTTGCCATAACGAACCAAAATACCACATTGTAGCACATAATCGCAATTTCACGACATCCAGGCAACGATAATCGTCACACATAATAAGTCTTTATTGTTTTTTTTATTTTGGAGATATAAGACAAAAAAGTTTCTCATTAAATAGAAAAATTTTCGGGCTAGTTTTGCGAGATAGTTCTAGAAGCCGAAGCAAGAAGTTTGCTATAGAAATCAAGAACTTTCTAACCATTCACTATTAACTAAATTGGAATCTCAAAAAGTCAATTTAGTAAATAGTACCTCAGGCACTTGCGTAGTTTGTCTTGTCACAATTTACAGCAGACTCAACCATCATTGTATGGGTCTCACGCAAAATCAGTCTCTCAGTCGGTAGGATGTCATATTCGGATTTGTATTCGCACTTAACTTATTCAAATATGCGTTATGCAGCACGACGATGAAGCGCTGCATAGCGCATATGTCACAAGACCTACGACCTACTCTCAACACTCATAAAATATTACTAATTCGAAGAATTAAATAATTTTATTTTAACCATCACAGTGAAGTTTAGATAAAAATATTAGTAGTATTTTCTTTTAAATTCTTGGAAACCATTATCTCTGCACGATCAAAAAAAAAAAAGTGTCATAAATTCACGGTGAAATCATGCTTAAATACTGGTATACCTATATGTACGCAATATCAAAACAAAATTTGGTTCTCATTTCGATTGCGACATATTTGCGTAATATTTTGTTTGCAATTTCTTCTTCTATTGCACACTTGAGATAAATTTTAAATTTGAGTTTTGTTCAAATTGTTATCTCGAAAATAGAAAAAAAAATTTAATATATGGACAACAAGCATTCCCGTATTACTTTGTTCACATTTTTTAATGATAATAAATTACTCGCTGTTATGATAATAAAATACAAGTTCAAGTACAAATTAAGCTTCCTGGGTTCTAAAAATAAAAATTATAAATCACGTCTAAATCCCAAGTTAGAGCCCATCCATTGTGTTTTAATAAAAGTTTGTATAAAATAGTTTTCCAGAAGAAAGAATAAGTTTGGACTGCTTTCGAATTATGATATTGGATCAAAAACAAACAAAAGAAATTGCAGAAACTAGAGCTAGTGAAAATATGACTGGCTCTTATCGCATAAAGCCTCACATCAGATATAACCACTTCCTAAGATATTGTTCACCACAGTTCCTGCGCGTGTGTACTGACGTAAATGGGGGAAGTCGTATCATAAAAAAGTCAATAGTGCATTAATATGTATGTATGACTCAGTGATTAAGTGTGATCGGGAGACTTAAGGTAGAAATCCCAGAAAAACCAAAAAAAAAAGTTTTTCGAGCTCCCACCTCTCGCAAACGTCTGACAAATATCCAAAAGTAAAATTGTCAAGAGAAGTTGCTCTCAATCGAACAAATTGCCCTTCGGAAACGGCATAAGACTTTAGGCCCCTACCATTTACGTGTCGCACATCACTGTATGGGCTACTCGCGCCAAAATATTTATTTATTTTTATGTATTTTGATCGTGAGATATGACACCGTCTAGATTTGTACAATAGTTGGTTAAGAAAATTACTTTAGGAAATATTTCTGCTGGGAAATATTTTATGTAGTTCCAGCAATTTTTACTGTACCTACAACGTACTGAAATTTTAGTGCGACTGTTATACAAGGTGGGGCAAAAGTAATGTCATAATGTGAATGTGCCATAATTTTTGCAAATGGCGTCAAATGTCATTGTGCTTTGACATTTATGTTGTAGACAGATAGAGAATTAGTTGACAACAAGCAATAGAGCGATACACACATGAAGAACGCGGAATTATTTTTACTGCTTATTTGACCAATTTTCGGTCTGTTGTTTTAACGCAGCTTGAATTTCGTTGTCGTTTTTCTCGTCGTTCTGTACCATGTGTGCAAACAATTAAGCGTTTGGCTGAGCATCTCATGCAAACTGGGTCCACTAGAGATGTCGCAAGAAGTGGCCAGCCCTATATTACTCGTTCTGTCAAGAATTTCACTGCTGTGACCGAGGGCGTCCGAGAGAGTCCACAAACATCGACAAGACAATGATGCACACAATTTGACATTTGCAGACGTTCGTTGCGGCAAATTTTGATGAAAGACCTAAAGATGTTCCCTCATAAAGTGCAAACCGTTGACCAATTGCTGCCTGCTGACTGTCAAGGGGGGTAAACTGACTGTCAAGTGAGGTTAACTTACTCCCATGTTAAACCTGGTGCAAGAAGATAATGATTTCTTATCCAAAATAATGATGAGCGACGAAGCCCATTTAAACTTAAGTGGTTATGTGAATAAACAAAATTTGCATTTCTGAGGCCCGAAGAATCCACATGAAATGCAAAATGAAACAGTCACTGCAGCATTTGCAGTGAAAAAGTGATTGATTTATTTTTTTGAGGACTCCGATGGCACCATCGTAACCGTAACTTGTGAGGGCTACCGATAGATGTTAAACGATTTTTTTGTTGCCGCAAGTTGTTGAATTGGGTCTCGAGCATTGTTGGTTGCAGCAGAATCGAGCAACCCCTCACACAGCTCGGGCAACGATTTGCGAACCGTGTGATCTTCCGTTTTGGCGATTTGAACTGGCCACCCATATCGCCAGATCTGACGGCGCCAGACTTCTTTCTTTGAGGCTTTTTGAAAACTCGCGCTTACCACAATAAACCACAAACCTTGTAAATCTTGAAAGCCAACATTGAAGAAGAAATCACCAATTTGGAGCCAGATGTTTTGCGAGCAACAATTCAAAATGCCGTAAAACGAGCACAAATGTGCATCTCTTCAAGAGGTGGTCATTTGACTGGTATCATTTTTTCAACTTAATGTCATCAATTTTACACCTTCAGATAAACTATTCGTATGATATGAATTGGTTTCGAAGCCGTTTACTTTATTAATTAGGTAATTTCTTTCAGAATATTTATGGACAGCTAAATATAATGCTCTGCACTGCAAAAGCCTACCAATTATATCGAATTTGTAAATTTCCAAATAAGAGGTTCCAAAATGCCCACAAAGACTTATCCGATTTGAATATATTTGTATTACAAAATGAATATATCATCTTCCTAAGTTATCCTGAAGCTGAGCAATCGGGAGAATAATAATAATTTCATTAGGACAGCGAGTACAACTGCCACTGTAGATGTTTTTTTTTTTTTGTTTCCTTTTTCCCTATGGTTTTGTTTGGGCTGTACCATGGTTCGGACTTTTACACCTTTGGAAAAAAAAAGCCTGGACAAATTTTAGAATCTCCTTTTTAGCCCTCTAACCTGTGCAATTCAAATCTGAACTTTTCGACTGTATTCCTCATGGAAGCATGTGGAAATAAAAATTTCACATCAAATTCATCAGTTCTACATTCTGATTAGTCATGTGCAATGTAAACTTGCAATATAAAAAAAAACCGTTTTATTCAAATTAACAATCTAGCCTGCAAGTTTTCCATTTAGCCCACTTTTTTCGTTGATTCTAGCTCGCATTTAGAGACATGAAATCCGCTTAATTCGTATGCACGTGAATTTTATTTTAAAATTCATGATTTACTGATTGCATATACAAATTATATGCTACGGGGTACATCTATCATTCACTTTTTACAGTTTCTTTTAAAACAGATTTATACCCTATCCAGAGTATAATAATTTTGAAACATAGTTTGTCAAGTAGAGAAATATTAACGATAGACATAGATAGACAAACCATGTTCGATCGTCCGGATGTCACCACTTTTTGGGCCTTAAATTTTTAGCTGGAATCATAAATTTTGGTATATAAGAATCCGAAGCAGTACAGGTGTAAACAATTTTAAAATCAGCACACAGCCACGCCCACTTTTAAAAAAAAATTGTATTCTCAATATTTTTGCTAGAAACTGAAAAATATTGTCCATTAAAATATATAGACGTTGACTTTTTCTACATTTCTTCCATACATTATACGTGGCCACGCCTATTTTTTTGGGGCGATTTCTTAAAAAAATACGTATATTGCTTTTTCAAAACTTATCGTCTTATTGCGAATGTCTCATCAGAACCCGTGAAGGTCGGTCGCAAATATTGAGAACCATACCAACTTTTTGCAAAGGAAAAGTTTTGCGATAAAATTTCTTCAAAATCGCGTAAATATCCTCTGTATAGAAAACTTCATTGCGTCTATTTTACAAATTTTGCAACGCCAAGCTTTATTAATGGTGAGCTAAAAGATGGGCGATAGAGTATCAAATAAATCTATTTTAGACGGTAACTTGTAACTTTCCTGTATATTTTTTAATAGGCACCATAATTTGCAATAGCTTACCTGCTCAATTTAAGAGTTTACGTTGCTAAATTATTTTGCCAGCTCTGTAAAAGACCATATTCAAACCCCATTTGTTGATTTGCATTTTCACTTAATTTTATTTATTTGAGTAAGTTTTTGTGTTCTTTTGTAATGCAACCATCATACAATATTATATACATTGTGTATAAATTGTCAATTTTTAATAAAAATGAAATGAAATGAATTTTACGCAAAGGAACTACCTGCATTTTTCCATTATCATGTGCAAAAATAGAGTTCTGATCATATAACTAAGGTTACTATCTTATTAAAATAAGCGTGGATGTAAAAGAAACTTCAAATTTTAAAAGATACATATCTTTTAATAGAACATAGGTACAGGCATTTCTAATATTGATTAAAAATTAATCTCTGATTCGCGATAAAACAATTGTCTCCAACATTGATTAGTATAAACGAACATACACTAAGATTGCATTGCCGAAAGCGTTATCATATCCGACGTTGATTAGTTTTTTTTTTTTTTTGTTCTGCCAAATCAAAACTACCAACTACCCTGGACAGGTATATAATGCCAGCGTTTTTCAAAGAAATTATCATAAAACCGATTGCATTCAAAATGAAAGCTGGTAAGAAGAGTTTTCTACTTTTGCTGACTTTTAAATATATAACCTAATTTCCTTCTTTTTGCAGTTTTGGCATTTGTCGCTTTTGTAACTGTTGTTGCACTGTCTTCGGCTGACTACAGCCATAATGATGGTCAACCAATTTGTACAAAGATCAATGTAGCAACCGCAAAGTTCCGCAACAACTTTGACCCTACTCTATACTGGCTTTGTTCCACTGTTGGCAGTGATGCTGCAAAAGTTGTTTGCCCTAGTCAAACAGCATTCTTGGATTCCAAGAAGGATTGCGTACCCTGGCAAGAATGGGACTGGGAGCCATTTGTAGATCCACCAACTGATTAAATTGTTTCAGAAAATGATTTTTTGATTAATAAATGAACCTGCATTACTTTGAACTGGTTAATTTTTATTTGTAAAAATTAAATTTTTTATAGCAAAAGACAATCCGTTTGTCATTTTTAATATCCTTGCAAATATTCATGTTCTTGAAAATTGTGAAGAAAAATCTAATTGGGTGTAGGTACTTCAGAAAAGAGTAAAGTGCTGGTCCTTTTCATATGAAATACATTCGCTAAGGATTAACATGTCTTAGGATTCATTAGAAAGAAAATATGCTTTGGCTGTTAGATACACAATAAGTAGAAAACATGAATCTTGTTTTGTTCAATACTGAGAGAATATTAAGTACTCAAGGCAACAAATATAGAACTGCAAACGTAGGTAAATGCTTGGATACAGTCTGTCTAAAAAGTCTTAATTTGTAAAATCTCTGTAAAGTATCATTGCGTATGTTGCTAATCCCACATCTCTTCAGAAAATTTTGTATACTCGATTATAAATTTAGATACACAGTGTGTGATATAGAGAAATAATTACTATAGGCACCCAAAAGTAGGTATATACACCAACATATATTTGTAATTACCATCAAAAGTTATGTTCGTCCGTCCATCTGAATGTCAACAGTTAAATGTTAAGCAAATTTTGCAAGTAAACTTTTCAAAAAATTTCCTTTTTCAATATTTTTACTAGAAACTGAAAAAGAAATGTAAACGGAATATATAGTTGTTGATATCCTGTACAATCTGTCCAGGCCCACTTTTTGGGGGCGTTTTCTTAAATAGAACCGATTTTGGTTTTTTAAAGCTATTTACGGTTATGAATAAATCTTATTTTGCAAATTTCGTTAGATCACGTAAATTTTGGTTACAAATTTTGGTTACAAATATTTCTCTTTTCTTGCTGCGTATAGTTACGAACTATTTCAATAACAGAAAGCTGAGGTATAATACCGATGAAGGGGTAAAATACTATAACGTCACTGCGCGAGTCCCTCATCGATCGGTTTTAGGGCCGCTACTGTGGAATATCATATATATATAGCGATAATTGGATTCCCTGAAGACATTGCCGTCGTGACAGTAGCAAAACAGATCCGTAAAATCGAATCAGCTACAAATGAAGCAATTTGCTCGGATAAGAGAGTGGCTGTTATCCGCCGAACTAGACCTACCCGACCATAACACTGAATCTGTCCTTATAACTAGTCGGAAAACCATAGAATTCGCTAATTTTCAGGTTGGTAACCAAACAATCATGTTCGAAGAAGCAGTTAAATGCCTTTCAGTAATGGTGGGCAACAAACTGCAGTTCAAAAGCACGTTGATTATTCCACCAAAAAAGCATTGCAAATACAGGGAGCTCTCTCGCGTATACTGCCTAACATCGGTGGACTTGGATACGCTAGAAGAATACTGCTCTCCAGAGTTGTCATCTCGGTTAAGTTATATGCCGCCTTAATCTGGGTACAGGCACTAGGAACAAAGGAGACCAAGGCGGTTACGTAAATACCTCCACTGATTTTGACATGACAGTTCACCATCCTTCCCCGAATGCCCGGATGAAGATGAAGATACGGAGCATACAGTCTTTCATTGCACATGCTTCACTGTATGGAGAACTACTCTCCCCAGTCCATCGTTACTCCTCGACCATATACTGTGGTCGAAAGGGAATTGGATGGCAATATGTTATTTCATAACAACTCTTCAAAATGAGCTGCGGAGAATAGATCGGGCAACATAAGCAACAGAAGCATCAGAAGCAGCTGACACAAGACGTATAGCATGATTTGCTATCCAGCTCGGTGAAGTAATACCTCATGGTAGTCCTGTGGGGAGAGTGGTAGAAGTTACTAGTATCTTTAGAAGATTACCACTTTCTCCTCTAAAAAAATTTTTTTTTCTAATAAAATCACTTAAAAATCGGTGAAATATATTATGAATTGCAAGACATCATTGCGTTTGAATTATAAGTTTAACAAAGTTACACCAACTTCATTAGGAATGGATTGGAACATGGGGAATAGGGTATCATACAATCCGTTCTAAGCGGAATGTAATTTTCCTCTATGTGTTTTTTTTTTAGAAAGCGACTCCAAAATTGAATATGGAACACCACAATATTTTCTTATATTACGATTTTATTCGAACCTGGGTCTCATTGACCCCGGGGGACTCACATAGCCCCAGCATTTTATTTTATTAATTTCAAGTTGATCAATTTTTATAATTCTCTTATGTATGGTTGACGACCAATGCTGATGCTAAAAATATTGTAAATTGGTAGGCCCAGCAGTTGTGTCTCGACTCATCAGCAGCGTTTCGGGAACCAATTGGCCATATGGAGATTAGTCGATGATTTAGAAATTCATTATTGGATAAACGAAAGGGGCAATTAGCAGACATTAACTCTGGAGTGCACTGAAATGCTGTGGAAAATGTATTTATAACTAGGGATTGCATTTCTAGTCTTTAGTCCGTTTAACTCAAATCATTCCGTTTTTTTTGTAATTTCTACCACATTTTAACCAAAATTTGTAGCTCTAAGATAACATATTTCTTGTATGAGTGTTATAAAAATTATCAGTTCCAAATTTTGATTAGCTAGTACCTTTGGACGCCAATATGGTTGTCCATAAATGCAGGTAACGACAAGTTAAAGTAGCTGCAAAAAAATTTCATATAACCGCAAACAGAGGCATAAAACAATTAAAAGGTGAAATAGCTTACGATAACAAGGAGCAAGGCAATTGTTGTCAAACTATGAAGTGATAACATTCAAGCGAGATAGGCTAATTTTAATAATCATGAATGACATGCATACATACTTCACAGTACTTTGCTGGCAGAAAGCAGTACAATACAATAGAGTGTTACATCCTATGTCTTTAATGCTAGGCAATTGAACAAACCTGGAATACGATAAACATATTTGGGTCCTTTAGAACTAGACAATTGTACAAAATGTCCACTTGCTTGGTGACATAGGCAAACTTTGTGGGTGCAGCACCAAATTAATTTTAATTTCACAAAAACGCTAATTGTTTAATCTCGCCGTCTCTGAAACTCAATCGAAGATACCACAGAAAATATCATTTCATTCGATCAAGAAGCTTTAAATCCGCAACTGTAGTGCAAGTTGACACAGAGGCAGCGAACTAGACGTATAGTAAGGGGATCAATTGAAAACTTCATAATTTCAGCCAACCTACATAAATAAGCATTATAGTGATGAGTCGCTTATAAAGGGTGGTTAAGTTTTAAGGGCCGATGTTGATTTTGAATAAAACACAAATTATTTAGCAAATTACTGTCATTTCTTTTTATTATGATAATATTAGTATGGTTCAATTATGTATGGAACAAAATATCGGCCAAATGGCCGCCGCGACCTCGGCGGCACACCTCCATCCGATGGTCCAAATTTTCGATGACGCTGAGGCATAATTGAGGTTCTATGCCGTTAATGTACCGAATTATCTTATCCTTTAGCTCTTAAATTATTGCTGGCTTATCGACGTACACATTTTCTTTCAAATAACCCCAAAGAAAGAAGTCCAACGGTGTCAAATCACATGATCTTGGCGGCCAATTGACATCGCCACCGCGTGAGATAACACGGCCATTGAATTTGTCGCACAAAAGAGCCATTGTTTCGTTAGCTGTGTGGCAAGTGGCACCATCCTGTTGAAACCACATATCGTCCACATCCATATCTTCCAATTCGGGCCATAAAAAGTTCGTTATCATCTCACGATAGCGAACACCATTCACAGTAACTGCCTGACCGGCCTCATTTTGGAAAAAATACGGCCCGATGATGCCGCCAGCCCATAAACCGTACCAAACAGTCACTCTTTGTGGGTGCATTGGTTTTTCGACAATCACTCTTGGATTGCACGACGACGAGTTGAGGTGGACGGCTCTTCAGCCACACTATCGCGAACAGCAGCAATATTTTCTGCAGTACGAGCTGTATGAGCATGCACTGGTGTTTTCACATCTCCGACAGACCCGGTTTGCACAAATTTTTGCACGATTTTTCCGATTGTACGCACATTTGGACGATTAAATTGACCGAAAGAATCACGAAATGCACGATATGCATTTTGATTTGAACGCCCATTTTCATAATAAGCCTGAATAACTTTAACGCGTTGCTCGATTGTGTATCTTTCCATGGTTCAAATTGAGTTAGTCTGAAATTGAGAAATGTCAAATGAAATGCAAAAAAAAAACTTGACGTTTAGGTGTGGTTCACATTCAACATCGGCCCTTAAAATTTAACCACTCTTTACATAGCAACAATAGTAGGAGTTCTTTTTCTATATTTTCACCATGTAGTGCATAATTTTAAGATCAGGAGAATGTCTGATTATAGTTTCTAATTTCAATCTAAGTTGCAACGCACTTAGACTCAAAACATCGGAGCTATATTCAGCAGCATCTCACGGTCATTCTTCTATTCTGTGGGACGTTGGATCATCCAACTCAAACTGATAACCTGACCCTGGCAAAAATAATATATTATACGGAAGCGACTAGATTAATTAGATTGCCACTAGTAATAAAGATCGGTACTGGGACTGCTATTCCTTTGGGATTCAAGATGATTGCAATGTATTTCAAGCAGGAATCACTGCCATCACCAATACGTTGACACTATGTTAAGTACCGGGGCACTTGGAAATCATGCGCAATATCTTGCACCTGTTTTGCGAATGTGCCATAATAGATGGAAGTTTGAGGATTCGTGGCAGTCACTATTCGAACAGCTGAAGGATCTTCTAAAGTTCATATCTCTATTCGGATGATTCCAGCCCTACAGGTTCTCCGAGTAATCAAAAATTTTCAAATTGCAGGTTTGGGCACTCATCTGTCTAACTTCATCTAATCTACTCAAACAAAAAATGTTACATCTATACTGAGAGAAGTTCAAGGAGTAACAATAGAGCCTTTTAAGACGCACTTTCGTTTTTACGTGAAAGACAAAGGCAAAATTCTTTATTAAAAAATTGCCATGACTGTCTATTGGTTTCTTTCAAATAACACTGTAAATAAATGCTAATGCATTCTCCCATCCACACGAAGCTGCACAGGATACCTTTCACGTTGTAACATTAAACGAAATTCTAATTTCGCTTCGCAGAAAGGTTCCAATCAACACACAGACAAAGAAAACCCCTTCGACTTTATAGCTGCTACGAAGGAAAACAGGTCAAACAAACGGGTTCTCCATCTTTCTTATCCCTGTTAGAGTGTATACAGGTAAGATACACTGACAGACTTTTCTTCTCTTAGAAAATCACATTAAACAGGATACGGGCTGTTTCCGTTCTTATTTTGCTTTTTGTTTGTTTTTTTTTTTTTTTTGAAAGTAAACAACAACAAAATAATGTGGTTCGGTGCTAAAACTTTTTGGATTACAAAAGGAAATAAAATATGTAGAACTCTTTGCTATCAGACCCATACTAAGGGAATAAATTGGAGACGACGAACAGTACCAGAAATCAACATAATTTCTGTTTATGTACTTTGCTGCAGAGTGCAGAAGGATCATAAAGCCATAATGCAAACACATAAACAGTTGACGAAGCACAGGTATCCCACGTTGAATATGAATATGGAATTCGATTCGTGACGGAAGAAGTTTCCCTATCCGTGGCACGAAGTGACTTTTGTGTATATTTTGTAAAATTAAATATCTTATTAAAGGATAATCAAAGGAGATGTTCCCAAGGGGGTGCATATTGGGAAATATCTGTGTCAAATTTGGTAATTCAATCAGAGTATGGGTGGCCTTTGTATGCACTTGTTTCACGGGAACTGAATAAAATTAATTTCTCGGGAAAGCATTGTCCTGTGATAAAAGAAATTACATTAGTCTGAGTTTGAAAACTCAATGGAGAATACACAAATAAATTCAAATTGAGTAAATGCCCAAGCCTCACCAGCAGAAGTCCTTGATGCAGAAAATAAATTTCTGCAGTGTTATACAGCACTCAATTAAGACAATTTCTACTAACACTGTGTGGAGAGTGTGCCAAAAATTTATCTGTTTACCATGGCCAACTGTGTCAAGAGCCAAACCATTACTTATCAGCAATTAAGTCAACCTCTTCTATTTTGTGTGTCTCCTGTAGAGAGAAAAGTATCGTCTAATTGATAAATGGACCCGACAACAGCTTTCATCTACCCTAACATCATCCAGCGAAAGAAAATCAATATTCGACTATTTATATTTGTGAACTGAAATTTACGGTAGAATTTTCAAGAATAAATTGCACACTTTAATGGGTAGGCTATCCTTGAATAATATCCATGCTTAGAAAGATTTTATTCGTAAATCGATTTTCGCTTGGAAGATATTTCCTAAGGTCTCCAGTGAAATGAAATATGAGTGTGAAAGTTTGGTAAAATTTCTTTTTTATGTCGACCCTTGAGTATCTGGATGCCCCAGACTCAGCATGAGTTTTAATTTATGTGTGTGATGTTATTTTGTATTATTATTTTATGAAAATGTATCTTGAGATATTTCAAATTATATAGATATTGTAATATGCAGGCTACGGCTCGAGTAGATAAAACGATATTCTGTGAAATTTATTTCTTTATTTTCTAGTCTATAGAACAATTCAAGTTCACACTATACTATTCTTCGCAAATTCTTTTCTTACAAGGTCTCTTTCCTCTCAAATCACTTTATCTCCTTTCAATCACTTAATTCACAAATCCAAACTAATTACTTTTTCTTGTTTACTCTCAACTTTCAATTTATCACCAAATTACAACTTCGCCCATTATCACTTTTCCAATCTCTTCGCCACGGTTCTAAACCAACTGTGTCTTTTTTTGATCGCCATCTGTCCTTATATAGCAGAAGTTTCTGATAGCCAGAAACTTCTAGCAAATTCTTCGACCACTGGAACAAGAGAAATAATTCTTGCAGTTATAATTCCCTTTTATCCCTGATATTATTCGTCTCTTTCGTTGACATGAGCTGTGGAGACTTCGTCCCAGACACGAACCTCGAATGAAAGGACAGTTCGAACCAAAATTCTGCCAGAATGGAAAGTCACTTCGGAATTTGCTGCATAGACATAGGAGCGTAGTTATTATTATGCTACAATATAATGGATTTTAATGACAAAAATATAGAAAAAACAAATGCAAGTTAGTTGAAATTAATCAACTGGAAAATTTGTATACTGATGAAGTGAACAATTATTAAGCCATTTTCATTGGATACGGTCTTTTAAGTATTGAATTTCCAAACTAGACTTGGGCATTTAACCAATTTATATAAATCTTCCATTTGCATGGAAATGCCAGTTAAAACTTGGTTGCATATCTTAAATAACCACTCCGCTAAGTAGAAAGTGCTTTGAAATAAATTTGTTCTAAGGTTCAGTACAAATCAACTTATTGATTCAGCTACACAACTTAATAAGTATTTCAATAACTCTCTGGAGAGGGCATAGATTCATTAATATTAAATTTGTGTAGCACTAGGTATCGTTTAATTACCACAACTCTTGTCATCTGGGTGTTACAGTGTGTTGGTGAGGAGTCCCTGGATCCAACCTGTGAAATTCAAAAAAGTATTGAGTTCTTTGATGTTTTTTCTCTGAGACTTCCTCTAGGAAAACTGAAGAAGGATTTTTCTAATACTCGTTTTCTGGCCCAAGCTAGTGCCGGACATGCGCATAAATAGTGGATAAAGGTTTCTCTTTCAATTGTAACGTTGCTACTGCGTAGGGATCGCTGTTAATCTGGTGACGTCTTTTTTGTTGTAGCTTGTCCACATCCTTCTGGATATGATACAGTTTATTATCCTATTATTATTTTGATTTTAGTGGTGAAGAGCATCAATTTAGTTTTGCTCGAGTTAACGACAAGACCATATATGATGACCCATATAAATATATTGAATATATTGACGTAAATAAATTAATACAAAATAAATGGCCAAGTCCGAGTCGGGACCAGCGCGATTAGTGTTTCGTATAGTTATTTTACCTGTATCCTAATTTGGCTTCTACGTTAATACATATAAAAGGATTAAATATGTATATAATCGTATTGTAGCATAATAATAACTACGGTCCTACGACTATGCAACCCATTCCGAAGTGTCTTTTCATCCTGCAGAATTTTGGTCCGAAGTGTCCTAACATTCGAGGTTCGTGTCTGCGGTTAAGTCTCCACAGTTCATGTCTACGAAAGAGACGGATAATATCACGGATAAGAGGGAATTATAACTGCAAGAAATGATTATCATCTTGGAATTATTACATCAGAATTTTTCTTGTTCCAGTGGTCGAAGAATTTGCTAGAAGTTTCTGACTATCAGAAACTTCTGCTATATAAGGACAGATGGCGATCGAGAAAAGACAGTAGTTTTAAAACCGTGGCGAAGAGATTAGAAAGTGATAATGGGCGAAGTTGTAATTTTGTGATAAATTGAAAGTTGAGAGTTAACAAGAAGAAGTAATTAGTTTGGATTTGTGAATTAAGTAATTGAAAGGAGATAAAGTGATTTGAGAGGACAGAGACCTTGTAAGAAAAGAATTGCGAAGAATGGTATAGTGTGAACCTGAATTGTTCTATAGACTAGAAAATAAAGAAATAATTTCACAGAATATTGTTTTATCTACTCGAGCCGTAGCTCGCATATTACAGTATTTACAAAGGTCAGATAAAAATAGATACGTTTTGTCGCATGTCTACATCTGTATGTCAGATGTTAGATGGCTATGTCGAGAACCCCTAAAGAAATGGTGAATAAATTTGATTTATGTGCTTGTTTTAATACTTATGTAGGTCGTTTCGTGAAACAAAATTCAAAATCGGATAGAGTGCTGGAAAGATGTGGAAAAGGGGTATAAATATTAAAATCATATTTATTGACCGCCTAACTCAAGAGCTTCTGAATAGATTTTGATAAAATTTGGCTCGTAAGGCAAAACTGGCACTGCACTTGTCTCATCTGAATATAATCTTAATCATATGAAGGGAGAGTAAGATATTGGAGGAGCTTTAAAAATCTTCGAATCATCCTTCTCATACATCTTACTTAAGAACGACTCGATCCTACCAAATTTAGCTGAAATTTGAGTCTTTAGTTAAACTGAACATGCGAATGTGTTTGCCTTAAAATCATCAAAATCAGATGGTTAGTAATAGAGTGATTTTTAAACCCATGTCCTCCAAGTTTTTTCAAATACGGTTTATGATTTTTACGGTCTCAGACCTTTTATATTCTTCACGTAGCTTTCTCAACACTTTACAAATTATCAATTTTTCAGATTTTTCGCATTCATACTGTAACATAATGTAGCATAATAACTACGCGCACAGATGTAGGCAACACATTCCGAAGTGTCTTTTCATCCGAGGTTCGTGTCCACAGTAAGAGACGGATACGACGTCGCGGAATTAAGAGAGAATTATAACCGCAAGAGAATTATAACCGCAAGAGCAATAATCTCTTGCGGTTATAATTCTCTTGCGGTTATAATTCTCTCTTAATTCCGCGACGTCGTATCCGTCTCTTACTGCTGCAGCTGTCATCTTGGAATTATTACATCAGAATTTTCTTGTTCCAGTGGTCGAAGAATTTGCTAGAAGTTTCTGGCTATCAGAAATGCGACTATATAAGGACAGATGGCGATCGAGGCAAGGCAGTTGGTTTTCGAACCGCACGAAGAGATTGGAAAAGTGATAATCGGCGAAGTTGTAATTTTGTGATAAATTGAAAGTTAAGAGTTAACAAGAAGAAGTAATTAGTTTGGATTTGTGAATTAAGTAATTGGAATGAGATAAAGTGATTTGAGAAGAAAGAGACCTATAAAGGAAAGAATTTGAGAAGAATAGTATAGTGTGAACTTGAATTGTTCCATAGACTAGAAAATAAACAAAAAATAATCTCACAGAATAACGTTTTATCTACTCGAGCCGTAGCTCGCATATTACAATACTTTCAGAAATAGATGGACTGAGACATCGCCTTTGCGTTGGTTATTGAGGTCTTTTGTTAAACAATTTTTACCCAAACAAATATTTTTACATATTCGAATTCCTTGAAAGTTTAGCTTTAATACGATATGTCGCATGTTGGGGTGGAAAATTATTTTTTTCGGGCTCATTATGCAAATATTTTTTACAATTTTTCTTCTAATTATTGTGAGTCTATTACATACTACTTTTGTGCAAAATGTTAGCTCTCCATGTCTAAAGGTTCAAACGTGACATCAAGTGGTTGAGTAACAGAACAACAAACGAGTCAGCATAACTACCGAACAGCAGTGAATGACCTGCGTTGAATCGAATCATCAAATAAAATTAAGTTAGCACAGTAAGCAAAATTTATGTATAAATACAGACAGATAACAGACAGATACTGTGTTGAATCCTTTAATGCAATTCTGGTACGGACCACTAAAAACACTTTCAATTTCAAGCCGCAACTATCGTAATTTTTTATTTTCAGGGTTTCATTACTTACATGTTATGAAATAGTAAAAACGAAAGTCTTATAGTGGGAGTCAGCTATCTGTCCGTCTATCTCTCAAAGCTTCATATTTAGTAAGATCACAAATGTAAACGAATTCAATAAAAATTAATGGTAACGAATAACATCCACATAAATCATATTACACTAAAAGCATTTACATAATCTTTTAATTTAACTATTTAACCGTTATCCGATTTCTTAGCAGAAAACTGAGTACGCAGTCTTATGGCAAATACCCACTGTTGAATACATCAATAATATAAAAATCAAAATACACTGAACCCTAACCAACAATCGCTAACATCAGCAGTTTGCCCATAAATATGTATGTTGCTGAATCACGACCTACATCAAGTGGTTGAGTAATAGAACAACAAACGAGTCAGTATAACTACCGAACAGCAGTGAATGACCTGTTAGGGCACCTGCGATGAATCGAATCATCAATTAAAATTAAGTTAGCACAGTAAGCAAAATTGATGTATAAATACTCATTTAGAAAATAAATAAATTCAGATCTATTCAAGCTACAAGTGGACGCTCTCTTATTGACAGCTATCCACCCACTTGCCGTAAGTGGCTCATTCTATGATATGACTCGGACGAAATAGACTTCTAAATAATATCTGACATATGCAAGGTCGTGGCATACCAAGTTTTGGAAAATTGTTTTAAAAAAATTCGTTTTTTTTTTTAAATATTTTAACAATTTTTCTTAAATACTCGTATCGAACTGAGTGATTTTCGAATAAACAGCATGTACGAGTAAGTGCAAATACCTGCGACCCAGTCGTTCACTATATTTGTATTTTTATTGATCACTTTGAAGTGATAACTAAATCCATCAGCGCCTGAAAAATGTTAAAATTAAATAATAACCTTGTCTACTTATTTTAGTAGTAATAAAGGGTGTCCCAAAATTCAAGCAAGACTTGAATTATGCGGCATTTGTGCAGTAAAGTGTTGATCATCCTTCTTTGAAAATGCGGCTGGTCAGGCAATAACAGTTAATGGTGCCCACTATCGCGACATGATAATCTATTTTTTGTACCTAAATTGCAAGATATGTATGTGGACGACATGTGGTTTAAACAAGACGGTGCCGCATGCCATACGGCTCAATTACTAAATGACTTATTTGGTTTTTGTGATCAGAATTGGCCGCCCAGCTATGCTATTCCATATATAATCCTATACTGTATACTTTATGAATCAATAAAACATTTACAATTTTTAATTAAAAAAAAACCTGTGTTTTCTATCAAAATTACTTATGCACGAATTTGGGGACACCCTTTACATCATTATATACAGTGGTTGCTTTTAGTTGCATATTTATAGGCTGTTTTGTCATGAGAATATTATGCGTAATTTGTCAAAATGTAGTTTACTTCTAATGGCATATATTGTAAATATTTATGTACATATATAGGCTGTTTTGTCAGTAGAATAAACAAAATTTTTCTATCACAGCGCAGAAGTTGTAATTCAGATTTTATATACATATTTAATGAAACTTAACAATTTTACAATGCTTTAAAATGAGGAGTCAATCATTAAAATCGATAGAGTCAAATTAGATTACTGATAGTCTAAAGAGCTAGTGAACGTCTTCTAAAGCATTTTAATAAGCCAGTTCGTATCTTTTATTAATATACTAGATTTGGTGATTACGAAAGTCAACGTCTGTCAGTTTTCTACTGCTTCGTTCTTTCAGTTTGAAGAGAAAAGTTGTGATTTTTATTTTTTTTTATTTTATAGTTTGTACGTGTGAAAGAGGTTATGAATACCCTTATACTAATTTTAGGACACGGGCGTTTTGAGGAAAGGGGAAGAGACAGAGAGAAAAACAGATTGGTGTAGTTGGTTTGAAACTCAGTTGGTATTAAGTTTCAGTGAACTCCAAGGGTTGCTGTCCAGATAACTGGGGAGCTTGTTTGTTTTTGCTTTTGTCGTTGCTCATGATTCACAGTATTTTTTTCCGTCCTCCTGATGTCATCATCACGATCAAGTTGCATTTTAGCCATATGACCGACCTACTGCCAGTGTTATGCCTTCGCAGTAGAGTTGACATAAGCTTTCGTAATTGATCGAATTTTTATTTATTTCATGCGAAATAAATAGATGATTATTGATTCGAACCGTGAACCTGTAGCGTGACAAGCGATGATGTTAGCACTACACCACGGCCACCCTCAAAATGTATTACCTGTCTTTATAGATATAGATGGATTTGACAGATGCCATATGGCAGATGTCATATGGCAGGAACGTGATATACCAACCTCGAAATGAATAACCCTTTAAAAGCATAGTCCTTCAAATAAAATCTACACTCAATTCCTAACTACTCTCCCAACTACTGACAGCCACCAATTAACTTAATCGAATTAGTAATTACAAGTTCCATATCGATCATTCTGAGGCTCGAATACTATCCTATTTCCCTTTATTATCTCTCACAGTACCATGTACCTTAACAAAACGCTACACTCCACCGGTTAACTTCTATGAAAATTCAAGCACACACATAAAATTGCAATAACTATCTGAGAAAAAACTTATGTCAACTTGTATCTGATTGAATAATAAATTTTCCTAATCCATTTGACTGTCCGCCTTTCTGGCGACTTGATACTTGGACACAACAAAGCACTTTCTCTAAGCCAAACCAAAGAAATTCCTTTCAGCCATATAATATTCCATAATTTATTACGCCACACCCACTTGTTAAATAAGAACTACTGAAACATAAAACCACACATGACCTACATCCCTGAAATAGGATTTCATGTAAAAGAATCCAAAATAATCAAGTAAATCAGATGTAAAAGGAATTTGGCAAGTTTATTGCCATCCACCCTCTTCTCAGGTAGCATACTCGTACATACTTAGGACGCCTATCAATAACGTTTCCTTAGGGGTGGCAAATGGATTGTTGTCAGTCTCTATATACATAGTATCCACTTATTTATTACTACTGAAAGGGACACCAATGATCCTTAAACTTACTTTATTTGCTCCCATATTGATTCGCCAAAGTGTTTTAGGACCAACAGCTCCAGAGCATAATTAACGAATCCATACTGCAAAGAGAAACGAAGAGTATGTATGAATATATATGGGATAATTTAAAAACTTTAATCACGTTTTAATTTAAATATCAAACATCTGAGTACACACACGCACACATTTGCACATGCTCCCTCTATATGTTATTGCTGTATAACATCAAATAAAATTAAAGGTTCTAATTAAAATTTTAAAAGAAGCGCCCCAAACATTCTTGGATATACGATACGACACCACATCTAGTAACACCTAACTGCTCCACATTTGCACGCACACAAACACCTCATAAATTCGGAAAGTTCAAACCAGGACATATGATATGCATCTGAGGTTATTTGATAAAAAGAAGAACAAAAAAAAAAACAAAAAAAAAACCTGAGAATCCTGAGAAAAATGTTCATCGGTTTATTGGTAAACTTCAAGCAACGTTACTGGAACAGGCAAGGAGGAGTATTCATATCCTCTGCCGCCATATATAGGTATATACTCGATCATTGTTGATGGATTCGATTGCTTTTATCTTGGCACAAACATATGACTTTCAACAGGCATGGTTTTAGGTTCAGAGCCATTCATCATTTTCGCCTCAATTAATCCGAGCTGCGGTTGAGAATTAAAGGTGATGTGATTCATGAAAGTGATGGAACAGGATTTACCCAACCATGAATGTTATTGTAGACAACGCTACATTGGGATAATAATTTGTGCGTATATTGATTAGGATTAATGTCCTTTGATAGGTGTGCTAAAAATGTATTCATTTGCACACTGCCCACAAGAATTAATATTAATTAAGGTAACCACAGTTCCCATGAAAAAGTTGAAGTTAAACCTCAAAGACCTTTCATTCAAAATCTTTAAGATGATAGATATTAATGAAGCACTGCAGCTTGTGAGTAACAGTGGGAGTAGCCTGCGAAATCTACACGTTTAACAGTAGTAGTGTCAGATGTATCTATAGGTACATTGAAGCAAAAAATATTCTGTTGGTATAGGTGGCAGTCGAACCCAACATTTCGGCGGAAATCCTACAGCCATTAATGAGCAAAGTATGGGAAACCGAGGCCTTCCCCGAAGATTGGAAGAGGGCAATGATTGTTAAGCTGCCCGAAAAAAGAAACCTAACAGAATGTGGAAACTGGAGAGGGATATGCGTTCTTCCGTCTGTGGCCAAACTAATAGCTAGAATATTTCTGGATCGAATGAGAGAACATCTCGATTCAATGCTTGACAATGAACAGGCAGGCTTTCGAGCTGGATCCTCCTGCATCGACCACATCAACACCTTGCGGATCATCATTGAACAATGCGCCGAGTACAGATCTCCGCTACATTTGCTGTTCACTGATTTTGACAAGGCCTTCGACAGCTTGAATTGAGATGCTATTATAAAGGCTATCTATGATGGCAGTAAATGTCATGTCTTACACAACGGTAAGGTGTCAGAAGAATTTGAAGTCCGCAGCTGAGTACGACGAGGATACATTCTTTCGTCATTGTTATTCCTTGTAGTAATCAGTGATATGATGTGAGCAGCTCTGTCTACAGGAAAGATAGGGCTGAGATGGGCTACACGATAACTATGCTGATGACATTTGCCTGCTCTCACACGGGATACTGGACCTGCATCAGATGGCTCATAATTTGGAGGCAAAGGCAAACAAAGTAGGGCTCAAAATAAATACGGCAAAAACAAAGGCGCTAAGCACTTCAATTCTCAACAATACACCAGCGCTGCTCAACTCAACATTGCTGGACAGTAAGTCGAGAAATTAAGCAGCTTTCTATATTTAGGAAGTAATGTGCTGAACTGTTTGTGGACAGCAGAATTCGTAAGTATGCAGACTTATAGCAGCCTGCTCCGACATCTTACCATTATGCAGTAAACAATTCTTTACACTCTCGTAGGTAACCTTAATCCCTCCCGGATTATGCACCAAATCCTACCGTCTTATTTCTTTTAAGTGATTTGATCGCATTCAAACACTCCTGCTCCTGACAAGTACGTACTATTTTCCGGAAAATGTATGATTTCGAGACTTTGATCAATCTTGACATTGCTGTAATAGAGATTTTACTTGCACCTATAAGGACAAGTATTGGTTTGACATTACTGAATACGAGTACGTAACATATTGAAATTCTTGGCTAACGAGTAGTGGTACTAAAGAATACCTTTTAGGTGCCTGCAGTCTTTTCTATTAAAAGACAGCAATAATACCGCTTATTTTTTTTTACAGATTCTGATTCCTAGAGGAAACCCAACCCAACCGTCACTTGAAACTGTGAGTAATATAGTAGTATATTCTAAAGCAGGTTAAGTTCCAGAGAAGTCCTTCCCTGAGCCTTGTCTACCGAGTTTAAAAGAGATCTGATTTCTCGTAATCACATTGTGACCTCGGGTTCAAACAAAAATTAATGAGTTTAACCTTGCAACAGAATTATTTCTGCAGTTTTTTGGTGTGATAAAGTCAAAGATCTCGGCGTCATCTTTGGCAATAAATTTAATCTTTCATTGCATTACGAATGCGTCATTGCTAAGTTAACTTTCATGTTAGGCTTTCTTAAACGTAATAGCAAAAACTTTTGAAATGTAAAGGGTGACCAGATAGCAATGATAGTTTTTCCAATTATTATGTTTCGGCAGCTGTCAAAGCTACCAATGACATTCAGTAAGGTTTGTCATTTCATCATGCATCATTTAATTCTTCCCGAAAGTGTGGAAATTATTAAAAAATATTATCGAAATTCCGGCTCAGTTGTAAATACGCAGCATGAATTTTGTCGTGAGGTCGGTCGTCATCATGGCTTCAGTGCGCAGGCAATTCGTCGCACCGTGGAAAATTTTGAGCGTGAGTACAATCTTTTGGACCTTAAGCCACCAACCAGATAGAGATCGGTGCGAAGTGAAGAAAACATAGCCGCTATAGCGGCCAGTAACGAAGAAATGTCGATTCGGCGCCGATCAGCTGAATTGGGCGTCGCCATAGAACCAGGCTTATTTTGCAGTTAGATTTGGACCTACATCCATATAAGATTATGCTGACGCAAGAATTGAAGCCGGACGACCATAAACAACGCCCATCTTTTCCTATCGTTCTTATCTGGTCACCCTATACATAGCCTTAAATCTATCCACTAGTCGTTGGTCAAACCATATTTAGGATCATGAACTTAGATTGGAAAGAATTTAAAAGAACTTCACGAGATATGCTGTAGGTACATTGTATTGCAACTGAGTAAGGATGGGCGATTCACACCGCCTACCTACAGATGCTGTTGAGATTATTAAGATCATTGGAAATGTATTCCATTGTATAGTCTCTCTAATGTTGTCTAATGTGGGGCATGTACGCAAGGAAAGTGTTACTTCTGCAGATTCTGTAGTAATCATTGGAGATTCACAAATTTTTAGCCTACCCATCGTACAGTCCCCTATTATTTCGTTAGTGTATTTTGAGAGGATATTATCCACAGTATTCTCTCCTTATTACAATGATCTAGATGCCTTATCTAATGCGTAAGCCTGGATAAGATACTTAACAAAAGACACCGGAAGAATCTTATCGAACTAGCTCATCAGCTTCAGTATTTCCCGGAATGTCACAGTTACCTAGTATCCAGGAAAGGGTGTTGTTGTACTGTCCGGCTCTCCCGTTGAGAGATACGCCAGTCTTTCACTGCCTTAGATCTTATAGTGCTGGTTGTTAAGGAATCGATGGTTACCTGACTGTCGATATAAAATAAGATATTAATTTGCGATAAAGTATTAACCGCTAACCTGTCAGAGGCTTAGCGAACAGCGATGGCTTGGAGAACAATATAATTGTCCCACCACAGACTGATTTTGGACCCATCCGTAAGTTAAGTAAGAGAACTCTGATCTGTCCAGCTCTGATTGTTTGTAACCCAAGTTAAAATTTAATTCGGGGGCATTTAGTTATTGACTCTGGGGAGATGTTGGTACATCAAAATGGTACTGGCATGACCAGTATGGTATTGTCTCCATTGCTAGAAGTCTTTCAATCTCAAAGCTAAAAAAGCAGCCAGTTTTTTTGCCGACTCTGTCAATTGGAATAAGGTTCAGCATGGTTTTGTGTGCCGCTGTTGGAGAGATTCTCAGCGCAGCGGTGATATTGAGACATGTTACTTGTTGAGTTTTTATCCAATCCAATGATTGCCAAAAGCAAAGTTCACTAACACCCGCGAGACAGACATTCACTTAATTGGCTTACGCTTACGACAATTGTCAATTAACACACAGACTACAATTTCAGCAACCTCAGCAGGTGATGGTAAATTAGATATCTCTAATTCAAATTAAAACGACATGTTAAATATCATTGCACCCTGATATTAATATTTATTTGAGATTAAATTCAAAAAGCAAACTAATCCAATTTCCATGTTCGCCAGCAGTTGTCAACAAATTGACCAATTAATTAAAGTTGCAATTTTGCAAGCGGGACCCGGTAGTTATAAATTAATTGTCCAATTATATGTCAATTTAGACGGTAAATGAGTTGCGGCCTGAATTTTCTATTATTTATCTACAACCCGGTCAGCTTTGTGGGTTTTCGAAGTTCTACCTTCCGTGGTTATGGGCAATTTTTTCATTTAGCCACTAAAAAGCAATTTATCCCTTTGTCATACAAATATGTGTTTCGAGCAATTTATGAACGGCTATCCTTTGAGCTCCTGTATTTACATTCAACTTTTTTTCTTTTTTTTTTTGTTGTAATCAACAAAAGAAGAGACAACAAAAAAAAAGTTTTTTCAAAGCGAAAACATGAACTTTCATGCGAGGATATTTTTTTCAGCTCAAATATATTTCCTTATTTTATTTATTTATGCTCAACAATACGAATAAAGCTCAAAGTGTATGTAAGTACGTTTTCTTTTAACAAAACAAAGAAAAAAAAATCTTTTGACATTTCGATTCGTTCATGGAAAAATTAAATTCAAATAGCTACTGCTGGTATTTTCGCTTTTCTGTGTGCACTGAGGCGTATACGTATCTCTTTTTTTTCATACATATTTGAGCGAAATTTTCATTTCATGTTACGTACACACTCTGAGTGTTTGCTGAATAATGTGAATTTATTGGGCATCACAAACTATCGGATGGTGAATTTAAGAAGACGAATATCATAAGCAATGGAAAAGAACAAAGAAGGTACTTACGTTGAAGTATTCATTGAACCATTAACTCGGGGTAAAATAAAACATAAATCTTGTGAACATTTTCGAGGCCTTTGGCAACAAAGTTTTAGTGGAGGTTTATGTTTTCGTGGACTTTTATGAATCATCAGGATTTTTTTTTTTTTTTTTAGGCTTGAACAACTACCAATCATAATGCTGAGTTTATGGCCGTAGCTTCTGGTGTCGAGATTTGAAAGTTTGTGAAGTTTTTTTTTTCAGAAAACAATTGTTTGAAGTATCAAAAGTAGCATGTTATCGAACAGATATATTTTTTAGGGTTTTCATGGTTGGACGTAAAAGTAAATGTACCAAATTTCAGAACATTGTGTATCGTACGCTGAATTGAACAGATATCCATATTAACATATAGAGGACGTAAAAAAACTGATCTATTATTTGGCAATCAAAGAATAATATGATTTATAGTGATTCAAGGCATATGCTACTGGGAATCCTGAACCTTTCTCGCTGTGCGATGGTAATTCTAATAAAAGTAGATACCATTTTGTATGGCCTCATGAACAGTCGACCGCTGTGCACCGGGTATAGCGTTTAAAAGTCTTTATCGAAAAACTAATTAGATAGATAGATAGACCCTTCTATTTCAGATACACATTTTTTTTACAGAATTTTTGTTACCACACATTTTACAGAGATTTAATAATTTGAAATTTTATTTTATCTTTAATTTATCTTTCTACTGAAACATTATTCTTACTTCTGTGCATTATTTATTTATATATTAGGTGCGCAACTAAGTTCAATAGACGGGTCCAACAGTAGTGCTGGTCGATTTTAACATATCCAGAACGTCATGAACCGAGCTTAGACATATGGTAAACGAACTGTTTTGACACATTAGTGATTTTGTTTTGGCGTTATATACTTTTGGTTGTGTGAAAATGTCTGATTTTGTGCCAAATAATCGTCATTTGCTGAAAGAGTTGATTTTCCTTTTTCATTCGAAGAAAACGGCGGCTGAAGCACGTCGAGAGCTCCAAAAAGTTTACGGAGATACTGCTCTAAGTGAAACAATGTACCGTGATTGATTTCGTCGCTTCAAAGACGGTGATTTCGATGTTGACGACCGTCCTCGTGAAGGTAGACCAAAATCCTTCGAAGACGCTGAATTGGAGGCATTGTTCGATGAATATCCGTGCCAAATGCAAGAACAGCTTGCATTTGGCACGGAGCCATTTCCAAGCGATTGCATGCGTTTGGAATGATTCAAAAACAATGGACGTTGAGCATCGTTTTTTCGCCTGTGAACAACTGTTCCAGCGGCAGAAAAGGAAGGGTTTTCTTCATCGCATCGTAACGGGTGATGTAAAATGGATTCATTACAGCAACCTTAAGAAACGAAAGTAATGGGGACTGCTCGGTCATGCTTCTACGTCGTCGGCTAGGCCGAATATTCACTCTGCGAAGATTATGCTGTAATTTGGTGGGACCAGGTCAATGTCATTTATTATAAACTACTGAAACCCTACTGAAACGAAACCATCACTGGTGAACGGTATCGACTTCAATTGATGCGATTGAGCTGAGCACTGCGCGAAAAATGGCCACAATTCAGCATGACAACGCTCGGCCTCACGTGCCAAACCCGTTAAAACCTTTCTGGAAACGTTCAAATGGGAAGCCCTACCCCACCCGCCATATTCCCAGATATAACGCCATCCGATTATTACTTGTTCCTTTCGATGGCACATGGTCTGGCTGATCAGCAGTTCCGCTCATATAAAGACATCAAAAAATGACTTGGTTCATGGATAGCCTCAAAAGATGAACACTTTTACCGTAACGGTATTCCAACTCTGCCAGAAAGATGGGAAAAAGTTGTAGCTAGTGATGGGCAATACTTTGAATGATTTATTTGTAACGATTTTTTTCAAAATAAAGTTGCATTTTCATCAAAAAAAAAAACAGCGAGAACTTAGTTGCGCACATGTATATATGTAAAGCGTTTTTCAATAGGGACATAAGAATTTTGTATTTTAATACAAACACACTCTTAAACTTTTTTATGATCTGTTAATGTCAAAATGTCAGCAAGGTTCACCAACTTTTTGAAATTATTAAAAATTATTACCGAAATTCTGATTCGGTTGTCGCAACTTTGAGAGCGCTTACTCCAATTTTCGGTCATAATAATCGTCCCACCAGACAGCAGGTGTGATCTATAGTGGATAAATTCTAGTCAACATATTCACTATTGAATGTTCCTGTGCTAGTGAGACAACTCACCGGTCGCAGTACCAAAAATATCGCAACCAAATCAGTCGATTCCACGCGGTTCACAGGAATTGGGAATCTCTCAGTCCATTGTGGTGAATTTTGCATAAAGATCTTGGCCTACACCCTTACAAAATCAAATTAACTCAAGTACTGAAGCCTCTAGATCATTTGAAGCGCCGAAATTTCTCCGATTGGGCTCTGCAAAAGTTTGAAGAAAATCATGAATTTCATCAAAAAATCATCTTCAGCGATGAAGCTCATTTTTGGCTTAATGGCTTAGTCAATAAGCAAAATATGCATTATTGGACAGCAACAAACCCACTTCAAGAGACTCCATTGCATCCACATGTGGTGTGGATTTCATGCCAGAGTTTTGATTGGACCGTATTTTTTCGTCGATGAAAAAGATCGCCATGTTACGTTCAATAGAGTTCGCTAACATGCCATGTTGGAAGACATCAGTGATATGTGGTTCCAACAAAATGGTACCATGGCCAGCTCTCACATGCGATTTAATGCCGATGGAATTAGTTTTATTGGGTTACATTAATTCGTTAATTTATGCCAATAATCCAACAATGTTGGAGGAGCTCAGGGACAACATCGAACACGAAATTGCCAACGTTTCGGCCTATATGTGTGGAAGAGTGATGGAAAATTAACTCCTCGTGCTCGTGGTGGTCGTATGAAAGAGATCGGAGTCCATAATTAAATCTAACATGTTTAGTACACTTGGAATAAATTTCAGCCCGATGTCTCAATTATTCTGTGATTTATTTAAATACAAAATTACTATGTCCTTATTGAAAAACCCGTAATAAATAAATAAACAAAGAAATATATAGGAGTAAATAAATAAAAAATCAAATAAATAAATGATAACTAAATAAGTAATAAATAAATAAATAAATAATAAAAACTCGGAAAAGTAGATTAATTAAAAACAATTTACAAATACAATAATAAATATAGACATGTACGAGTATTCATAAATGTGACAGTAAATAAATAACAAGAAATACTTAAATAAATCAGTATAAACGAGTAAGTGCATTTCAATTTTAACAATCGTAAGTATTTAATTCGTTTACAAGTGGACTATCAGCAAAATTGCTTCCTATTTTAAACGTTTTATTAAGTTTAAAGATTCTATTAGCTATCAATTCAACATTCGCTCTTACGTGAATGTCATGATTAGAGTGGTGCCAAGATAAATCTAGCATCATTTTTAAGAGTTTGTTTTGCGAATTTTGCATTTTTTTTATATGGCAAGTTGCAGAGTCCATACCCGGCACCCATATATAAAAGTTGACTGGAAAATTACTTTGTGCAATATTATTTTGTCGTCAGTGGAAAGAAGCGATTTTCTATTTATAAATGTTTACAGCATCTTTATTGCTATTCCTATTTTCTGTATAGTTTTAGCAGTAGGGTCCTTAAATGGTAGCTTGGTATCTAAATATAGATAAATACTTAGATATCTAGTAGAGGGCTCTCAATTTATAGCACTTCTATTCAGCTGAAGCTGCCTGTTGAGAAGAAAGCAAGACTTTCTTTTAGCTTGCGTTTTCAGTTTGATTTTCCATTTGTGATAATATTTTACTAATATTTCCATGCCATTTTGAGATTTCTTTCTATTTTAAAAGCGAATTCATGAGATGAAAATATTGCGGTGTCATCTGCAAAAATAGTTATATTACAGTGTGGTAACTTTGGAATATCAGATGTATAAATATTATGCATTACTGGGGCAAGAACTGAGCCTTGTGGAACACCCAATCGAAAATAGATGAAGTCAGAAATACTACTATTAACATAGATTTTGAAACGACGACTGGACAAGAAACTTTGGACTACTTTACAGATATATGGAGGAAAGTTTAAACTTAACATTTTGTATATCAATCCCTCATGCCAAACAGAGTCAAAAGCCTTTTCAATGTCTAGTAAGACCATGCCTGTAGATTTCTCTCGTGCCCGATTTCTTTTAACACAGTTCCATATTGTCATTGCCTTATGGGATGTACTGTGATGACGTCTAAAATCAAACTGTTCGTTGGTGTAAATTTTATTAACTTCAATGAACTTTAGGATTTGCTCTTTTAGTAATTTTTCGTATACCTTACTAAGGTTGTTTAGTAAGCTGATAGGTCTATAACTTTTCAGCTTTTGTGGAGGCTTACTAGCTTTTAATATTGGTACCAATTTGCAAGTTTCCATATATCGGTAAAGTATTGCATTTTCAGACATACGTTTACAATAAATGTTACGAATTTAATACCTGCCCTAGGCAATTGCTTAAAGTAAATGATTTTTAACATATAAAGGCCTCTGTTTTCCTAGAACGTAGGTTGTTTCTTCTTCGGTAACAAAAATAGTTCCTTCTGCTATAAAGGCTTGAATGATGTTGTTCACAAGGGTGTAGATGTGTGCATCACCCAAATTTTGTGCGACAATATGATTATTAGAAAAATATACGGCAAGTGCTTTTCCTTTTTCAACATCGGTAAAGTATGTATGTGCGCGACGAGTTTTTCAGAAAGGGTAACTGCTTATTTTTATACTTTTTAATGGTGGCCGTGGTGTAGTGGTAGCATCAACGCTTGTCACGCTCTTGGTTCACGGTTCAAATCCTGATCTCAACAATCATCTATTTATTTCGTCTGAAATAAATAAAAAAAGTCGATCAATTGTAAAAGCTTAGTCAACTCTACTGCGAAGGCATAACACTGGCAGTAGGATGGTCATATGGCTTAAATGCAACTTGATCGTGATGGAGGACGGAAAAAAATACTGTGAATCATGAGCAGTAACAAAAGCAAAACAAACAAGCTCCCCAGTTATCTGGACGCTACCCTTGGAGTTTACACTACACTAAATCTTTCTTTCTCTCTCTCTCCTTCACAAACGCCCGTGTCCTGTAATAGTATAAGAGTATTCATATCCTCTTTGGCGCGCGCAAATTATAAAAAAAAAAAAAATAATTTGTGAGAAATATTTTCGAATTGTGGTTTTTTAGTCTTTGACGTCTGACCTATCTACATTAAGTTATATAACAAAACTGAATTCACCTCAATTATTGCCTCAACACTTCTTTTGCTGATGAATATTTTTCGAGCTACAGCTGCTTAGACTTTGTATGATACATAAATGGTCTACTAGTTATATTTTGCATTGCAATGCTCAGTGGTTAAGTGCCCGATCACTAAGGTTCAAGCCCCGTAATGTACCAACAAGTTTTATCATGGCCTCTCATTCATTTTGCTTATAGCACGTAATGGTGCGAGAAGCTAGGCCAAGCCCTGTAAAAGCTGTTAGCGTCAAAATAATTATTTATTTATTTTTTATTAACTATTAACCAACTACGCTTACACCCAATCAATATTATGTGTTCAACACAGAAATAAAAGGCATGACTGGGTCTCACGTATTTCCTCCATATGTGCGGTTAGTTTGTAAATTTTTTAGATTTCAAATTTATTCAAAATCGATAAGAACCGGACAAATTTGATTTTTCATAAAGTGCTTTAAAAAGTCAAAAATCTAATTCAATCGTATGTCAAAAATTTGAGAGTAGGACAATAATTTTGAAAGTACACTTTATTTTATAAATCGAAAAGCAGTCATATTACAAAATCGTATAGAAAGGAAAAGGAAAATGTTTATTGCAATACTCTATATATTGAAAACTAAAAATACAGCTCTACTAAGTACTATCGTATGGTCTGTTCTCAATGTGTGTCAATTCTTTCCTTTTTATTCCAACCGTAAGTAGTATGCTACAGCGTATGACTCTGGTTTGTTACGACCTGTGGTATTCCACTACCGCATCAATACCACTTTGGTTTGGAGAGACCTTAGGACTTCACTTAGGTGCATTTTCTATATACACTCTACCTGCTTTCCTGTATACTATGTCTTTATGCTTTTGAACTAAGTATGTGTCCTAAAATAATGGAAAAAAAAAGTTTCTATGGTCTACTTACAAAAGGCATTTGAAATGTGATTTGCAATTAAGCAAATGCGTAATGCATTCAACAACATTGAAATGTGCCTAAGTTATTTCATGTAAATAAGAAAGTAATGCACAAGTTGCTGGGGAACTTGGCAATACACTGCCCTTTACCTTGATATCGAATATCCTAAGGTATATGAAAAAAAAAACTAAATTCAATTGATACTAAAATATTCCAGTTTAATTGGTGCTTCCACACTTAGATATAGTGATCTAGTTATTAGTAAACATAGACGTACGAGTAGATAACTCTTGTTTCTTTTAACTGAAAAGACCTTCAGTCCCCGTTCAGTGATTACGCACTTAACCACTAAGAAATAGCGCCCACTCTCTTCATGGTAACACTGGCATTATCCGGAGATTGTTATTTTATTAGAAGATTTCTTTTTCTTTAAAATGTCTGAAAAAAAAACCGCTTCTGGGGTGTGTGGTAAAAAAAAGGCTTAGTTTTGTTTTGTTTTATAATTAAGAGTAATTGTCCGTTTTCAGAAAGCTGTTCATTAAAGGAGGGTGGGATTTATCCTACCTACTAACTTTAGAAACAATCACTAAGGAGCAAGAGGTCAGGCTTTAAATATGAAAAAGACACTTTAACTCTTGCTTAACGCACTTCCTAAGTTCATTTATTATTAACGTTCTAAAAATTTGTTGGGGTCACAATCCCGAAAACTGAAATCTCAATAATTCAAAATCCCGAAAATCCAAAATCCGGAAAAATTTGGTTGGGCACAATTGTAAATGCTTGTTGTCTGGCAGGCGCCTGTATCTTAACAGTACTTGGGTGGCCCGCTTTGCGGAGTGGAAGAGTTTCATACTATGGGACATCTCTACGACTCATACAACAGACGGCCTTTGGCATCACATGCAGGTGCTCTGGGCGCCACTATGCGGAATGTAACCAAACTCCAAATTTTTAAATTTTTCCTACAATAAAATTTTCAGGTTCACTTTCGGGATTTCGTTCGACTCCCTAACTATCCTCCATAACTGGATTTGATATGTCTGCTTGCCAAGAGATACTAAAAAAATGGGAGAAATATAAGGACATCGGGTGCCGGGTGCTATAAAATGAGCCATGTCTCTTCTAAAGACGTCGGATGAAGTAGCTGATAGAGACACATTCCGGCATTATGGAAACACTCTGCTGACCTGCAGTCTCGCATATTGTAACTTGTATTAAGGTTAGCACTTATGTACCTAAGTGAACATATAAATGAACACTCTAGTAAGAAATCTGGAAACGAATCGAAAATCCTACCATTGCATCAGCATCATGTATTTTTGTTGCTTTTCGAGAAAACAATCCTTCGTCGGATATTTTGCTCCATGTGTGAGAAGTGTGAATGGAAAAAAAGGTAGAACCACGGTCTTTACAAACTTTATCAAAATTATAATGTAGACCTGCCGAACCATAGTGAGAATAGAGTGGGTTTTCGAGACGACCTAACTACTTTTTCAAAGAGATCACTGATGCCAGAAAGTTTTGTCTAGCAAAACGGAAGACACACTATGTGTCGCTTCACTGTCTAAGACAGACACTCTCCAGGAATTCTAATACGCAAGTAAGTAAAAATATATAATGGTCTCCAGTCAATATTAGTACTTACTTTTGCTGAAGATAAGTATCATCCAAAAAAAAGTATATATTATTAACTTATGCGAGTATAACGCTATTCAGAACAAAATTAATTCTTCATGAAGGTCAATTTAAATTGTGTCCCTTTTACAAGTTTCTATAACACATATGATAATAGGGGTACCTTTTGAAAGCAAACTTTACATTTTTTGAAAACTGAGGGCTCCGGATTGAGGCCACGGAACCATATTACTTTCGCAGACACCTTTGTTTATCACCACCCTTAAGCTCCTAATTTACAAGAGATATACGAACGAACGAAAACTATAACCCAAACATGTCATTAAAAAAAAAAAAACTTTTTCACACGTGACTCCAGTACAAGCAAATGTCTCTATTCGTATATAGGCGTGTTATGGATAACGCTGAAAAGAACTCTTTGAGGAGAATCCAATGAAATTAAATTTAATTTCCAATCAGAGTGGAAGAATGACTGCAAAAAATTAGTTTTAGGCTCAGATATTTTAATGAAATATGCATATCAGCACTATTAGATAACTGATTAATAGCAGAGTTATTTGAATTATAAAGATCCTGTTGAAATGTTCACTGCAAACTTTGGTAAAACTTTATTTGAAGGACATCAGGAAGTTACTGTGTCAACTAAAAATATAACAGGCACACAAAATAGACCAATACTCTGGAAGTTAGAAAGATGGCAGTTTCCAAAGTAACCAAAATAACATTCGCTTACCATTTTGAAGAATCCTTATGTTGTCCTCTTCCTCCTGTAACACTTGTTGATTTCGATAAATTCTCTTGTAATCCCTGCAAAGCTATCAGTATCATGTGAACTTTTACACTCGTCCACACTAATACACTTACAAAAATTACTTTATCACAAATTATTATTTATTTTTCCTATAAGAAAAACAAGAAATAAAAATTGACATCACCCAACCACCAATTTATGAAACTTTTCACACTGAATATTAATATTTAAAATATGGAAATCATTTCATATTCAAAATTAGAATATTTAGAGCACTTTATTGATCACTCGTTCCACCCGACAGGAACAACTTTACACAAACGAGCCTGCCCGACGACGACGACGACGAAGACGATAGCAAGAGGGCATGAAAAATTAATATCCATATATCTTGTTGTTGCCCCCTCGGGGATTTCCTTTTCTGACTGAGTTGACGTCTTTCTGGCAGGAAAAAAAAAGATAACCAAATATTCTTACACTTTAATATTTGGAGTAAAGTTGTACCGAATTCCAAAATAGCCACTGGGAAAGAGGATAATTACGCTGATGTCATCGCATAAATAACCCGGATATTAAAAATTCTACTTCATTGTTGAAATTAACTTTTTAAAATTCTGCCAGAGAATGTCCTTGATTACAATTGTTCAGCATATTTGCATACCTACGCATGGGAGCTACTATTTGCACGGAAACTTTAAAAAAAAATCCTTTAAAGCGATAACTTAATTCATCAACAACAACTTTAAGGGTGAAATTGTCGCAAATTACTTTCCAGTAAAAACCGTTTGTACAATTTAAAAAAGCCCCAGAGCGATTTCAGGACTAATGAGGTCTATTTAGCTGTCACTTTGGTTTCACTCTTTGATTTTTGCACTTTAGATGGATTATCTGATTGTTCCTCTTTCTCTATTTATAGTGTGTACTGTAATAGTGCCTAAGGATAGTAGGCCACAAAAGCGGTGAGCTAATACTGTCATTAGGGGTTATTTAGATTGGTGTCCTGGCAAAATTATATGTAAGTAAGCATAAATATTCCCAATGACAATAGTTAGGCAATAATCAGAAATTCAAATTCATTATCCTTGCAATCATTTTAATCCTCACTTTGAACATTTTGTGTGCAAACTACATATAATGTGTACTGTCTAGAGCAGGAACAGCTGAATGGGCTCTGGGGGTTGAGAACACTCGTGCTGTGGGAATTATATTCACGGGTGCCAGCCAACAATGTATACTTTCTTCATTTGTGTGTATGTGTCTGGTTTATCCTTTTATATATCCTTGTTTTCGTTTTTCTTTTTATTTTATTTTCCAACCGCGAACGATAAACGACCGATTACCGCGACTTTATTCGATAGAGAGCCGTATTTGACTGAGGAGTTAAGTGATGCAGGAAGTAATTTTATATCGAATCTTAGTAGAAAATTATTGTGAGAAGTGAAAATTTGTGTAACTTGCGCAGAACAAAAGCTTTAAGGGAAGTCGTTAAGTCAGCGTCGGAGAGATGGCGCTGGCAATTTGAATTTTGGAAAGGTATAGGTAAATTGGTAATAAAGTAAGGTTGGAGGGAAGTGCACCTAAGTGCTTATCAAGAGGGCCACACGGTCCATTGTGTTTTCCTTTTTGTTGTGTGGAACCTATATTTAAAACTTGCAGTGTGTTTTGTTGCAAACCAGCCTGCGTCCTTTTTTGCTTCTACCTATTTTCCTTTTTTTGATTGCGATTTGATTTTTATTCCCTCCCACAGAAAATCTTGTTGTCAGCCAACTTAGGAGAGAACGATAAGGTGACTGACAGACGAGAAGTTCGTAAGCTAAGGAGTAATCCCTAGCAATGTAATCTCTCACCCAACTTCTGATATTAGTATGCTACCATGAAGCCAGGCTGACTTTTCATCATACATACATACTGATATACTCTCTCAGACAGCAAAGCCATGCTGCTTGCCATTAAGGCATATGAAATTACCTCAAAACTAGTATGGCCTTCAACTGCTCATAATATTAACCAGCACAAACAGAATTCATCTCATTTTGGGTACCTGGCCACAGCGGTTATGAAAGTAACTGGAAAAGGATCCTCATCAAACTTCATGATACCAAGACCATTCTGCGGAGTACCCAACAGCACTGCAAAAAGCAGTATTAAAAACTGGCTTAAAGAAAAGCGCATCATTATTTGATGGAAATTGAAGATAACAGACAGGCCAAACAATTCTTACCAAATGCTTCTCACCTAAGAACGAAACAACTCGTATAACTAAGTAAGAGTCAGATTCGCTTGATCACAGATTTTTTAACGAGATATTGCAGTGTTAAAAAGCACCTCATAGCCATGGGAATAGCATAAGACGACATATGCAGAATGTGCAGCGAAAACGAAGAATCAGCAGAACACATACTTTGCCACTGTGACTATCTTATCAGAACACGTCATCGTTTCCTAGGTAACTTCTACCTTAAAGCAGAAAAAATATCTGTCAGCGCACCCAAAGACATAGCCGGAGCTTTAACTATGAGGAAATCACAATAGGCCCACCTGTGGCCGCAGTGATAAGGGGCTGGCTCCCGCCTCGTTCTTCAATATAATCGAATCTAACATACTGATACAAATATAAGTTTCCCTCTTTGCATACCAATTTTTAAATTATGGGGGCTAGCTATTTAAAATCCTTTAGATATGTGTATCTTGTACATAATGCATGGAAAAATTCCTGAAATATTTAATAAATTCTAGATGGCCATGAATTGCGTAACTGTATGTCTTTGCAGCTCATTGGAAATCTCAATAATGAAGTTGAATTAAGAAACTCCCACAGTGTCTGAGAGAATATTTTTTGTAATATAAACTTCAGTGAAATGCTAGATTTTACGAGAAACCCTGAGTAGTATCTAGTATCACCGAATATTTACCATAATCCCATTTTACGTTAGGATTACGTTAATAAAATTAATCGATATCGTGCGCCACAAACACCTCTAAGTTAAGTTAATTTTTATCGCGCCTCGTAACCCTATATGAATTACGAGGATTTCTTCACACCACCCAACCGAGATTGATATGCGGTGTGGGCTTAATTAAACGCCTGGTGGAAGTAAACGTTTTTCATATACATACACATACAGGCAATATTTGTTTTGGGGATTAAATGATCCCAAAAGGGATAACATCGGTTAGGTATGTTGCATACTTTGTTGGGATAAATTGTCGGCTTATGGAATTTATTTTGTGAATTAAACCAATTATAAGAGGTACATATTCGAAGTGGCATTTATATAAAAGAGTATAATCTGCCGGAAGAAAAAAGAAATAATATTAAAGATGAAAATATTGTTATCTTTGTTTAAAGCAATCTTTGGCTGGGTAATTTATTTTTCCTCCGAGTAGGTACTTGAGCATCTTTGAATCCTAAAGGAATTTTGCTGTGATGTGCTTGTGCTTGTGCTTGTGCTATAATAAACGAATTGCTTTCCTTGCGGGTTTCTAAGAAAATGCTATTAAAAAAAAAGTTAAAAAACGAACATAAAAAAATTAGCTGGTTCGAAATACTTGAAAAAGTTATTTATCTAAGCTATACGTATATGACCTCCGTCTCAGTACTTGTCTTTAAAGTCAAATTTTAACGATTACGGGAAAAGTTCGGTATTACTCCACTTAAAAGTTAAAACCATAAACCGTAATAAATTCAATAGAAATCGAAAACTATTGGAAGTAGGAGATACTCGTACGCAGAAAACAAAAGCATAACATTTTCTCTCGTTGATATGATAGCTCGTGATGAACATTCATGCAGTTATTATACAGAGATGCTGATAAATATTGGGAATTAGTTGAGGCATAAAGTTCATTGAATTTGTGTACAAATTTCCACACATTTACATGTTTAATCGATGGTTTATTGTCATATTAGTGATCTTGCTTAAGTGGACTGAGAACAGTAATATAATTCCGGATAACCAATTCGGTTTTAAGACGTGGCACGATACAATACATGCCGCGTCTAAACTGGTATCGGATATCCAATGGAACAAAAGCAAGAAACAGTGCACGGGTGCCTGCCTGATTGACTTGGAGAAGGCCTTCGACACCGTATGGTTAGAGGGACTCTTCTACAAGCAAAGCAGGCTGGGCATAAGCAAACCACTGCTGTACATACGTCATAACATGCTCACCAGTAGACAGTTCATTGTCAAAAATAGCAATGTGACTTCTGCTGGAACATTTCTAATTAAAAACGGTCTGCAACAAGGTGCGGTTAATTCAACGATCCTTTTCAACATTTACACAAGCGATCTGATAGGATCACTTCACCATGCCATAGCGTACGCAGACGACTTGATCGTGTACAGATCTGGACCAAAAATCGAGGTCATTGCAATTCTCTTGCAACGTGACTTCGATAAGATTCAGCGATATTGCGATGACTGGAAGTTGAAGATCAACTAATAAATAAAATAAAAATAAATATTTTTCACGTACGTTACGTCGAAAGACATAGTTTTAAGTATTAGGATTAGCTTAGAGCGCCCGCATAGGGCCAGTAAGTTAGAATAAGAATAGTTAAGTTAGTTAAGCTAGTTTTAAGTGTTTTGTCTCGCAATTAAGTTACAATGAATTTAAAAAAATAAAAATGCATTAAAAATTAAAATGATGACGGCTGAGTTAATTTAGACAGTTTTTACCAATCTAAAAGAAAGTTATATTCTCTTTTTGAAAATGTTAAAATGAATGCAATAAGCATATGACATGTTGAACTCAAAGTACCTTAACTCAGAATGGTGCCAAAATAAACCACACCTCTAGTACAATTATTGCTTGTCTTACCTGAAACTATAAATCCTGAAATTTTGATTGGCTAAACGTCTCTCTAATAAAAGAGGACATATTAAACTGGAGTAAAGTAACCTCTTGCATAAAAGGATGAAGGGATATTTGAAAGTTTTATTGAACGAAATAAAAAAAAATAATACTACAGTATTACTGTCCATACCGCGAAAAAATCTAATCCGATCAGCAGGTCTCGAGTCCTGGTTCAGGAAAATGTTCTCAAAAACTATTATTCAAATCGGAGCATTTTTACAGAAGCTATTGTGAACGAAAGAAATGAAATGCAATATTACTAACAGGCACTGAGAAAGACACTAAGAAAGACAAGCCTATCAATCGGCTCACTTTACTTTTTGAGCAAACTATATTTGACACGGTCACTTCATTCGCTTGTAATGTAGATGATACAATAGTCATCCAACAGATACACTTATATTATATTAATAATAAATATGTTTAAATTTAGAAGAGGGCCTCTGGAAATAAAAGTGACTAAGGCTTACGAAGGTCTTAAAATGGCCCTGGCTAAAATGGCGCGATTAGTGAAAACTGAAAGGATTAGTCAAAACTGAAACTTTTACTAAAAGTGAGTATCCTCTACCTGTTCTTTCAACGCAGGTAGACCCATAAATGGGTTTTTTTTTAAATTTCAATTGCATTACAGTCCGTCAGATGGATATTGCGAGGGCGTTTGCCCACGAAACGTGCATATCCGCGATAAGGGTTTTGAGCCAACTGTGTGTGTACTCATTGTGGCATAATATCTTCTTAAAACTTTTTAAGGGAACATGTGCTATTCAAAATATTGTTATTTTCATCATAGCGTCAAGGACACGTAGTTTCAACAGACTTCACTCGGTCTACGATGACTGTAGATTGTCTCGCAATAGCCCGCACTCGACTCTGATTTTGTTGTTCCAGCTTTTTTTGAGCGTTAGAATCTCCCTTCTCGTCCCGAATAGTCCTCTTCTGATAGTATACATTTAATGTGGTGGAAAAATCCAGCTTCACCTTTTCAACTCCAGATTCATCACCTCCATCAATGACTGGTAGAGACTTACCACACACGCAGGTGGTCCCATCAGCTTTTCCTTAACCGCATCTTATGCAGGGAGTATGAATACTCTTGAATTATGGGGCCTCTTTCTGTCCCTATTATTCAGTTCACCAAAAATTAGACGATCCAACGATCTTCTCACCCATGGCTTGCAAAAGTTTATCTGTTCTTCTACTACCTTTTTCTTAGTGATTTTTATAAGATACTCAATCATTGCACGTTCATTTGGTCACACGAGCAAGGAGGAACGGAAGGTCCAAAAGCACTTACCCATTATATACAGTTTTGTTTTCGCAATTTATTGCGCTTTCTTAGTTGTCCAAAAAGTCTAAACAGTTAATTATGGGTTCCCAGCAATAAAACAATTCCTTTGTCTGAGCTATGAAAATTAATCTTTTCGATTTATTTTTCTTTAAAAAAAAACTCACACTCAACCCCAAAAACCAGAAACTCAATTTACGCATAAAGCAAGCCAGTAGTACTCGTATAAAGAGCCCTCATTCACAAAAAAAAAAAAAATAAAGGGCATGACTGGGTCGCACGTACTTACTCCTTAAGTGGTGTTGATTTAAAAATTGTTCAGATTTCAAATTTATGAAAATTCAGTAAGAAGTAACAAAATAGGCTTTTCGTAAAATGCGTTAAAAAGATTTTAAAAAAATTGTAAATGTTCAGTCAGAAATAACTTAAATATCATTTTTGAGTAAAATTGTCGTAGCCGTATCTGATAAATGTCAAATTTCGAATGTCCGCTAATAAGTAAAGTACCGTTATTTTAATTTTTAAAGAAAAAAACTGAGTATGCAGTCTTATAGCAAACTTTCATTTTATTCCAGATAGGAATTTTTATCGAAATCATTGGATCCGTTTTTGATGAAATTTTTTTTTATTAAATTGACCTTAAGTAAAGTGCCGTTAATTTTGGGGCTAGAATAAAATTTCTAATTTCACCTCAGCGCATTAGCCAACTGAACCCAGATACGAGGTTAGAAGGAAATCTGTCCAGCCTAAACTGGAGCCAAAGGCACAATCCGACAGAATTGTGAGACCCACTTTTTTGAGTTCCTCTATTACAGTAATATGAAGATTGATCAAAATCTCTAGATCGACAATTTTCACGAAGACAATACTTGCCATATAGGATAAGAATAAGCAAACCAATGAATAAGCAAACAAAAAACTAACAAATGCAATATTTTAACGATTTACAAACTTTAAACACTCACGGCTGTGGTCCAGGTCTAGTCCTTAAAGCTATTTCCACTTTTCTTTATTTTTATTCACTGCTTTTTCTCTTTTAATCATCTGGTTGCGAAATTAAACAACTTTATCAATTATTTTCATTATCATTGTGGAACTATTAAAGCCATAGCAATAAGAAAACAGCGATGCTCGCGAAAACAGATGACCCTTTTCGGGAGCTTTTAATAACTTACTTTCCTTTCGTGGTGCTAGCTGCAAGTTGTGCGCCTGTGGTCATAGTACTCTAACTAGTGCAGTTATTCGTAAATAGGCGAAAAGTGAAAATTGAATAAAGGATGTCGAGGCTAGAAAAAAGGATGAATAAAGAGGTAATCCTCTTTTAACATTTTTTTTTTATCCTGTGCTTGCAAACGACAACTTGGTATTCTTATACTTGTATTGGTCACGTTTTTACACAATGTTGGTCATAAGGTTATGAAATTATAATGGAATATTATAAAGGATGTTTATTTTGGAGCGTGATTTAAATTGAAATGAAATACGTAAAAATCTTGGTTTTTATTTCATTTGGTTGGAAAATTGTTGGCATTTAATGTTTGAATACAATGAAAATAGCATATGACAACCTCGACTATGTTTTGCAAAGGTCATCCTGTCAGTCCAATTTTTGGCCACTTTTTCGATAAATCTGCCTTTACATCGTGAATAACGATCACAATATTGACTTCCAAGTGGTCAATAGTTGCTGGTTTATCCGCATAAACCAACACCTTCAGGGGGCCCCAAATTTCATGATCTCGGAGGCCAATCGGCAGGTCCATTTCACGAAATCATCTTCTCGCTATTTTTCGGTAAAAGGGTTGGCTTTCAACTGCTCCAGAGCCCCATCAGCGAACGAACGACTATAATTTCTGCATCAACTGGATCTTATACAGGTGTGGGCCAATACGGGCAGAGGCAAAATAGTTGTGAACGGCGGAGAATTGACAAATTCGAGTCTTCGGTCGCACTACGAGTAACCTTTGCAGTGGCTAGAATTGTACGAGATCACACTGGATGGGTATTGCCCAGTACCGTATACATGGATGTTAATTTATCGATGGTTCGATGAATAGATTGCTGATATGGACGATTTGCGCACCAAAACCTAAACGAAGCACTCCATAGTTAAAGATAGACAAGCCTTGTGCTTGTGTCCAGTTTCCACAGTACTCTCTGGATGCCCCATACTCTTACGTTCTAGCAAAAGGATTGCAGAGTGATATGGTCACTGAACTTGATCAAGAAATTTAGTAATGGAAAATCCAAGGACACCATTCCAATTATAAGGGATGACGACACTTTGCTCTATTATTACGGCGTTCCTATAAAGAAAATCTCATTCCAATAACAAACTAATGATGGTCATATTTTCAAAGAAACAGGTTTACTGAAAGCAGTAGAAGGAGTTGAAGAAGTTCACCTCACTCTTGACAATTCCACCACGATAATGCACCGACACACAGAGCAAAGCTCACTGAAGACTATTTGAAGAGCTGCATTGGATCAAAAGAATTCGATGTACTTCTCAAAAAACTCCACCTTCTGGCAATCATTAAGAAATTTAACTTTGAAAATAATTTCTACAACCATGCAATAAAGTAGTATACAGACGGGTAGAGAACTGAGAAAGGAACTGGTGCAGGAGTGTTTGGGCCAAGAACGAAGCACTCTATGTAAATTTATGGGCAAGTGAACCAGCATTTTTTAGGTCGAAATAAATGCCATCAATAAATGTGTCCAAATCTTCCAATTCAATCTTGACAAATAATACAGAAATTGTGACATAGCAATAATATCGGAAAGTCAAGCAGCCATCAAGATCCTTACGCAAACGTCGCCAGGTTTAAACTCATACAGGGATGCCTACACAAACTAAACAAGACAGAGACTTCAAAGTAACCCTCTGTTAGATAGTAGGCCATGTTGGATTAGAGGGCAATATAGCAGCGGACTCGCTAGCAAGACAAAAGACAACAGGACCTGAATCTGAAGGAAAACAGTATTACAGTGGAATAACCTTCAAGTGCTGAGGCATGTTAAGGAACTCTTACGGAATTATGACCGGAAACAATTTAAAACAACCTAAATATGAATAACTTACTTATCCCAACAGGCTTCCTAAGGAAGCCTTTGCAGATTTTGCAATGAGTCCAGTGAGATTCTCGCAAACATTCTGGAATCTTGTGTGTCACTAACTCACAAAAGAGTAAAATACGAGCATTTGGGCATGTGCCCGCTTCTCATTTTCAGATTCCTAACAGAAACAGGACTAGAGAGCGTGCTCTAGGGTGGATTAATCTCGCCAAGGCAAAGTCCGAGTATAAGATTCTCAAATATAATTCCTTAAAGAATTGTTATGCAAGGGGACTCTAATGAGAGAACAAACTTTTGCAAGATAATAGTAGCGGGCACAATAGACCAAAATAATATATTAGCCTTATGTATGTACATATGTTTACCAGTAGATACCACAGACAAATCAAGATCCATAGAACTCAATAATATCCCAATTATACTGAAGAACAAATAAACCATATCTATTGATTTGATTGCTACTGAAATGTGGTCAAATAGATTGTGGTAAGCAAATTTAATTTGTGTTCCGATTAATTGGTAGCCCTCCAATCAACTGCTCTGTGCGTCGTGCTGAAATTTACCCATAAAATCATTCATCCGTGGGTGGTAATTGTAAGGTCGATTACAATCCGTTTTACATTTTAAGTACTAAAATTAAAGCCTTACGAGCTATGGCTGTATGTGCGTGTGTCCGTGAGTTTCTCATTAAGGAAACACATACATAATTAATGTTATTAACGAAATTTTAATTAGCATACTCTGGTAAAATTTATTTTTATTATTTTAAGCGCATGTGTCTCTGTGGTTTCGTTTATTTATCGAAAAACCTCGTATGCCAAAGGAAAAGGAATCGGAGAACAAACAATTACTGAGTTAAGTTGCAATCAGTAAATAGAATTAAATTTAATTAAATTGAGTTGTGGCGCAGTATGACGATGTTATGATTTTTTGTGTTTGCTATACTTGTTTGCACACTTTTCTTTATGCAATGAAAAAAGTGTATTGCCGTATAATTAATCCTTGTTATTCGGTAATCGGATCGAAGAGATGAAGCAAGTCGAAGTAGTGAATAAATACTTATTACTTGCACCTAGAATGGCAAATATTGGTTTCCTGAAAATTTGCGATCTCAAGATTTTTATCAAACTTGACATTACTATGATAGAGAAACTCAGTAAAGTTAGTCTCTCAGTTCTGTCTGCCTGTCTGTGAATACGCACGACTGGCTAGAGTGATTTTCTCCAAACTTCATATCTGGCTTCTATCAGGTCACAATTCGAGACGAAATCGGCATTTTCATTCTAACCCCAAAATTATTGACCTTCTGATCAAATAGTACCCGGAATTCTTCAATAAAACAAAAACGGTTCAATTATTCAATAACTCTCATTAGGTGGCTGAAGACAATATGCATTGATTTTCCCAGTCAAATTGTTATCCTTTCAAGCAGCATGACCTTTACTAGAGCATGTGCACAATCGGGCTCTCTTACTTTATTTATTTGCATGTTTAATATGAAATCAAAACTTCCAAGAATCAATTTCACATCTCTATATGAGTATAAGTTGATCGATTGTTATTTCAATACTCAACAAAAAATGTCAAAAATAGAAAGTAAGAAAGTTCTTGTGAATTTTATATTATCATAAGAATAACATTATTCCGCCAAAATATATAAAAAAAATTTGACTTGATTCAACTTTCAAGAACCTTCTAACTTACATGGAGTATCTCCTCCAGCAATGGGTTCCTTCCATCCTGTATCCTCTCTAAATCGAATTTTGATCGAAACGAAACATTATTCCATATATGTACGCTGATTTTCGATGAGCTTACGAGAGGATATTCTCCTTAAACATTCCATCTCAAGTTTGTTCCCGTTTACTACTCAAGAACGGTGATGGTACGGCTCACAGGCATGACTTCGTTAACACATATTCCCTATGTTGTCAAAAAAAAATAGTAATAATCATTTCGCAATTTCCCCCACTGGATCATCATGCGATGGGGTAATTCTAAAATGAAAATTTTCCACGAGATGAAAATCGCATTAGAAGCATACATAGACACACTCTAAGTGCAAGGATATGTACTCGTATATATCTACATAGGTATAATTCAAATGACACATTATGTTGATGCTTCTCTTAAGCTATCCAAACCAGACGTTAAACTAATAACTATTCGTAGTGAAGGCATGAATAGGCCATTGGCGAAGCGATTTCGATTTCAGCATATGCCGTTCAGTAAATACCAACCAAAATGCTAATTGGAGATCTGCTTATGGATACTAACTGGCCAATCTACTCAGTCGACCGCCGCATTGAGGTTCATTAATAAATGGGAAAATGATGAAGCCCTGTCGCAACGCCTTATTTGGTGACAATTTTGATGATGCATTAGAGACAATTTGGAGCCATAAGTTTGCAGGATTGTAGTATAAATAAAGATCAAGTTGCCATAGAGATGAAATCCCGTCAAATTAATTATTGTCAGTCGTTCGATAAGTGGGATGTATTATAGTGTGCCTTTTGCTGTATAATCAATGGAAATATAACATTTTAATTAAATGCAAAATTGAGGATAATGTCCCTCTGTTGATATCTGAACACATCTGACGTATCAACTTTAATTAAAAGCAGAGGATTGTTCAATTTTTAGGATGAGTTTTTCCGCTTTTCGATACAGTTACAGTCATAATCTCTTTTAGACATGTGGAACCATTTAGAGCGCTTATTAGAGAGAGTTTGTTGAGTTCAAGGATTTTTCCAATAATGCTTATTATAGAAGGATGTTTGCTATTTGCTACGACTTTAGCGACTTTTCACTAATCTATAATTCAACTACACACAATCCAATATACAATCTTTCTCTTGTGATGAGATTTTAGAAGGAATTTCATGACCTTTCCTAACTAAATTGTTCACTTGTTTGTCCTGTTTTGGAGTGCAGTACTCGTAGCAGTGTGTACTGTCCCAATTATGGAATCGCTATTAATGAGCTGGATAGTGTTCAAAATCGGTTTTACTCTTTGCGATACGTGATGTCTGTTGGAATCCAGATCCTCATCTTCTGTCATACTCGTACGAAAGTCGTCTGGTGCTTTTTCAATTGTAATCTCTCAAGGGAAGAAGGGAAACATTTTGTGTTATATTTGTGCTCCAATTCTTGCCTGGATATGTCAACTCTAGGTATATCTTGGAAGGTATAAATATAAATATGAGAACAAGATTTACAATGAATCACGCCTTCATTTATAAATAAACAAACATCAGTTAATTTGGAGTGTCTGAGCCGATTAATAATAATTGTTCTTGAAACTTATCTGAAAACGCATTCAATAGTTTTTGGACCATCGATTTTCAATAGTTTTTGGACCATTGATTTTGAAATTGTATATATAAGCCTTTTGGAATCTGCTTTGGATTAAAAAGTTTTGAAATCTGTCCATAAACTTTTACTTGAAACTGTAAAATATTGTCTTAAGAAAATATATAGGTACTGATTTTTTTTTCCAATTCGTCCGTACATTATACATGACCACGCCCAGTTTTTGGGGACGTATTCTTCATGAAACCAGTAATTGCTTTCTCAACTTTATTTATGGCGGTGACTAACTCTTATTGTGAATATTTCATCAAAATCCGTGAAATTTGATTAGAAATGCTGACAATTACGCCAACTTTATTCTAAGAAAAAGTTATATTAATAGTTTTTCTACTAAAATCTCCTAAAGGGTATGACGAAATCTATAGAAATATCCAAGATGGACATTTTTAATTTGTATAAAAGAACTTCATATTTGTTACCATTTTAATGCAGATGTACAAGGTGGGGCAAAAGTAATGTCATAATGTGAATGTGCCATAATTTTTGCAAATAGCGTCAAATGTCATTGTGCAGTGACATTTATGTTGTACACAGGATGCAGCAACCGCTCACACAACTCGGACAACAATGAAGATTTTGAATCACCAATTTCCGGGCCGTGTGCAATTTGTTTAATTTCTAGCAAAATGGCAGCCATTTCACATTATGACATTACTTTTGCCCCACCTTGTATAAGAAATTATGATTTCCATATTTCAAAAAATCTACCAGTTGACAATGACAGGTTAAAAATATGCGTTACTGCAGTGAAAATATATTTTTTACAACAACACAAAGATAGACGGAATATTATCAGGACCAGGAACATAATTATCTTTGAGATCGTCCATATATTGCACAACATCCTCTTTTGCCAGTCTTATGTAGGTATTAGGAATATCAGAGGAATAACCTGTCCACGTTCCGCTTGGAAATCTCCTCAATTTTCCTTATAAAAGCCAACCTCAGGTGTACTAGGATAACAAATTAAAACATCTGACCTCCTAAATAGAACGCGTAAAGACATCGCCTGATTAACAGCAATCACTACGGGGCAGTCTCCTGTAGGACCCCACGTAGTCAATATAGGTATCCCACACAACACCCACTGTCGCAGTTGCAATGTCGCAACTGAAACAGAAACCCTTATCCATTATTAATGCACCTGTCCGGCACTAGCTAGTGCCAGACTACGAGCATTAAGAAAACCCTTCTTCAATTCCCTAGAGGAGTCTCAGAGAAAATCGTCAAAGAACTTAATACTTTTTTGAATTCCACGGGTTGAATTTAGAGACTCCTCACCAACACACCGTAATACCCAGATTACATGAGTTGTGGTAACAAACGTCACCCAGTGCTAATAGGGTTCTTCCTATGGAACCGCCACTTGCACCTACCTCCCTGTATGTAATATCAGGCATCAGTTATTCTTTGCTGACGATGGAGCTATCATAAGTGAAGATCAAACGTCCCTGCAACGAGCACTTGATGTATGGGTGGATGTTTTGGAGGGAAATGAGTACCGTGTTAGTTAAAAAAAGACAGAGTATCTGTGCTGCCCGTTCTCTGATCCACGCCGGCCTATTCCAGACATTTACTTAAATGGAAAAGTGCTTCCTAAGTGCGAAAAGTTCAAATATCTGGGATCTATAATCAATAGCGAAGCAACTTGTCATGATGATATCAATCATCGCGTAAGCGTCGGGTGGATGAAGTGGCGGGAAATCTCCGCTATCTTCTCTGATCGAAATGAAAGAAGGCAGTTGTACGTCCGGCGCTCACATACAGTTCACAATGCTGGACAATGTATAAAAATAATGAGGGCAAATTAACGGAAGCTGAGATGAAGATGCGAAATCACCAGTATTTGATTGGCCTCAGTGACGAAGTGATCCGAAACCGGGAAGCCTGCCGGTACTTCCTGAGGTCAAACCGGCAAACCCCTCAGGCGGACCAGTAGGGATGCATTAAAGTGGGAGGGTTGTGCTCCTTTTTCTCTGGATCATAACTCCACCGTAAGGAAAGGAAGATGTAATATCAGGCTCTCGAGACGACAAAGATGCTTATTTAGCCATATGATGAAGCAAGTGTTCTCTTGGTCGTAACTTTTTAAGTATTAACCGATTTTAGTGAATTTTTCCTTTATTATTTAGAAGACTTTTCGGAAGTTTTGAGATACGAATTTTGTTGTCGCACTTTTAAAATGCACAAAGTTTTTGAGAATTGATTAAATCTCATATATGACTCAAACGATTTTGTTAAAAATCAACATCTTAGCAATTTTTGGCATATGAAAGTTTTTGAAAATTGGCAAAATAATTTTTCTGATTTCGGGCCTACCACAGCAATCTATTACCCACAAAGTAATTATCAGTACATACTTCTTCTCTTACCAACTATCTTTCAATGCGAAATGACTTAAATAAATTCTCTCTTTGGTGTGAAATCTGTTTAGAGGATGATGCGAATAAATGTCAAGCCATTACTTACTCTCGTAAGCATTTTCCACAACCGCCGAAATACTACGTTATCACTAATGAACTTATTTCATATTGATTCTATCATACATAAAAGTATGCCTAACACTACACTTGGATTATCTCCAACTCATACGTTACCAAATCCCTCTATATAACCTTCATTAGACCATTACCTGAGTATGCTTGCCAAGTTTGGTTACCATATTACCAAGTCCACTTTTAGAGAATGGAAGCTGTTAAACGCAGATTTATCCGTTTTGCTCTACGGAGTTTCAGCAGAGATGATACAACAACTTACTACTTACTTCCCAATGGGGACCGACTGACAGACACTGAAGTCATGTTGTGATATCGCCGATATATAAGCTTTGTACAACAATAGTTGGCCAGAAAATGTTGATTGCCCTATGCTGCTCCAACAGGTCTGACTCAATACTAATACTCGCCATTTAAGGTCAGTACTAATATTCTGCTTTGTCCGTCATCATACTGAATATGGCCAATACGAACCTCTAACCGGAATGCTGGGGGGAACCCCAAAATTAAGCTCGCCTAAGGAACTCGAAAACGATAATATGACTCTGGATATAGTGATTGTTCTTCCAGTAAATATTAAAAAGTAATTATAGTCAAAGCAAATGCCACCATAACCAATGCTTCTCTTGATGACTTCCTCCCTTTTCATATTTATTAACGTTTATATTAACCGCTAAAAAAGAGACTTCATCGTGATCCTTGCCTTTACTGCTTTATTAAATTCTTACAGCTTTTCCTCACACAGCCCCTAAGGAGTTTAATATCTCCTCGAACGATTAATTCCTCGTCTTTTACTCATTTTCTATTAATTTTACCTTTCTAGAAGTTTCTAATGGAACATTTTCCAGGAATTCTACATCAGAATTCAACACGAAACTAATAATTCTAAGAAATCCAAGTCCTTTCTATTTATTATTAATCTCTCCATACCCTGATTGTGAGTGATTCTAACACTCCGCAGGAGAATATTAAAGCGGTTGCCTTAAGTGTGAAATTGATAAATTTGTCAGTCATAAACCACAACGAAATTCATAAACTTCAAAACTTTCTCCAATAATATGCTCAGAATCCATCTGGCAACCATCAATATCACTCAAATATATAAATATGTCATTGTCAACCCATCACGTACTGTCAACAACAATTATTTATATATTTTCAATCACTGTCAGACGTTTGTTCCATCCGTCAGCATCACCAAATTCGTTTCGTATTTCATTGTCGAGAAAGGGAAGTCCTTCGAACTAACCGCCCAAAAATAATCAAATCAAAATATCTCACTCTTTATAGTTTTCGAATTTTCAAATTGAATTTTGTCCAAACAACTAAAACCATCTATACTCAACGTCGTTGTTTATTCAAGCGAAAGGACGAACACACTCGTATCTACATATCAACAATCCTCGCGTCAACCAAAAAGCCAGTTTCATGTTACAATTCAGACAGAAAGATATTTTATCGTGTCGTGTTATATGATAATAGCTGAACACACCCCCTTTAAAAACCTATCCACCACTCAACCATAGAGTATACTCAAATGACTAATGGACAAAAAAATCTTATAATTTAGTGCGAAAATTTAGATGTAAACAAGCCGTTCCACCTAACTCTGGTGTAACATTTCAAGTCTTCATCACACACATGCGATAGGAAGTGTTCGCCACAATACCAATTTCTAATAAGAGTAGGTACTCCACAATCCGGTGGAAAGTAAGTCCCGGATCAACCACCCAACACCCACCTCTCCCTGGGAAAAGCGATATTTAATTTGTATTTGCTCCCGTTTACAATTCATTTAACGCCACAACTCGAATGGCCCTGTTTATTCTGGCCTTTATTTTAGGGATATATTCCTTTTGCGTCACTTGTTGTTGTATTTCAGTGTCGAAGCACTTGATATAATTCAAGCGGGAGGTATTTAACGCTCATCTGCCGCAGTCGCGAGGGATTCGTGGAGCGAAAAATAAAAATTCCCTTCATTCAAAAATAAATGAAATTTTCTAAGGTGCGCTTTTTCACTCGAAAAAATTCCGTGGGAGTGGGAAAAGCCAAAAAGACCGCAATTCAATTCGAAGTGAAAGTTTAAATGGTACCTATGTTTGCAGTCTACACCTGTCGGTGATGATGAATAGATTTGCATTAATCAGAATGGGAGTAGCATGATGGAAATATGAGGAAGTGCTACGGCAAATGGCGCTAGGAATGCGAAGATTTTTTTTTTTTTTTTTAGACCCAGCCCCGATTCAGACCGTCTTTCGGTTCTCATCAGGACACTGAGAAAGTGCGGTGCAGCTGCGAATATCCATGATTTTTATATGAGTACTTGCAGTTTACTGTTAAAGGAGAATTTTCGAAATTAGAAGTGCGCATGAGTTTAAAGAAGCTTTCGAGACCAAAATTAAAAGCTGAAAGTGAGACTATTCAATGAGAGAGGTCGCTGATGGAGTGGTTTGCTTAAATTCAAAATACAATACTTTATGAACGAAGAAGTTGAATTTGAATAACCGCCAATGCCTTTCCAAATATTTCCATGAGTCATCATGATTTTCCATCTGCTATATCATTGGCGAATGCCCGTTTTTCCGACATCTCAATTATGATCAGCGATAATAGTAGGTAGGACATCTGCCTGCAATTACTAGAATACCTTTTCTGAGTATTACTACTCACTGTATGAGTCGAATTATGTCTGTTACAAGAAACAGTGCGCTATAGTTGCCTGCTTTTGTCACAAGGAATTGCTTTTATCAATAGAGCAACCTTATGTACAATAGACTTATCTCTTTAATTGTTAGTAATTGCAACTGTTTCAAGCTGCCTCTTATACAAGATATTTCAATTCAAAATGTCTTCCGGGCGCAGAATTACTTGAAATCAAAAAAATCAAAAAATTGTATAACGCGATGCAATGTTTCAGCATAACACCGAGTTTTAACGAAAGAGTGTCCTTACTTCAGATCCACAAACTCATATCGGTTATGCACTACTATAAGCCTAAAAGAAAACAAAATGTAATTCGTAGTATTCCACAAGCATCAGAACCTTTATTCGGAAATAATTTGGGGCTCTGAGCAGGCAGAACAATAAACAAGTGATTATATGAGAAATATAAAGTGCACGACTAGGTCGTAGTAACTATTGCGGGTCACACTAATGTGTATTTATTTCTTCAAATTTTCCTAAAATTAATCCCTATACATATTTGACAGTAAGACCGAATTTAGGCTTAAGGGTTAACTGATCTGCATTCAAAGCATGTCGTGTATTGCGGGTGAAATTTTGAAGGGGAGGAATGCAACTTGCTAATTCGCTGAAGCACTTTTTATAAAAAAAAACGATAAAATAGGGAAAGACATGAGACATTTTGGTGGTGTTCAAGTGAATGTATGGAGTTTACATCCTTATCTCTATCACCTATAAGTTTTAACGCGTGATTGTCTGTCTGTCTAGTATGTGCAGAACCGTCTTGGGTGCACCAAATCAGATGTGGGCGTTATATTCCAGCTTTGGCCGGATGAATGCCTTATAAATTGAGACCCGATAAAACGGGGTAAAATATTTCTTGCACCGTTTAAGGAATCCTAGACATTTTGCAGCATTTTTGACCAACTCGAATATGTGATCGTTCCATCGAAGATGGTTATTAATACACATACCGAGAATAGCAAGTCTTTCGGTTTCAGCGATGCAAGTACCATTCATGGATAATGGTTGAGGGTTATGGTTTCGCTTTAGAGACAGAAGACAGAATTGTGTTTTGGAAGCAATTAATTCCACTCTGTTGGTTGAACCCCATTTAATTATGTGGTCCAGGTCGGAATTTAATGTGTTTAACTTACGTTGCCGTTTCTTTTCTACGGGCGAAGAGCAAGGAAGTGAGTTAGGGAACAAATATGAAAAACTGAGGGTACTGTCATCAGCGAAAGAATAGATGGGATTAGAAGTTGCAGACAAGAGATTATTTTCAAAAATAAGAAAGAGAGTCGAAGACAAAACAGAGCCTTGGGGAACACCAGCATTTATTTGGTGAATTGGAGACTTGAAATCGTCCAAGACAACTTGTGTTGAAACGTGTATTGGAAAAATAGTTTTTTTTTTGTAAATTATGCCAATTAGCCGAGATAAATTTTTTTCACGAAATTAAAAACTGAAAAACTTAAAAATGCTCTCTCCATCATTATCAGAAAGCAGATGGAAAAACATTCAAATAATTTTTTTTTTTTTGTGGGTTGGTGAGAATCTTCATAAGACACCATGAGACACCGTGTACTATTAGTAGTGTCAGATTTTTACTGACTAGACCCACCCATCCCTTATTCTTGTTTTCTACAACTAATCAAGTAGTTTAAGCTTCGAGGAATATTCGCGTGAAGTAGGCAAAACCACCTGCTGATAGCGTCATTAAATGCTGTTACTTCTTATTGCGCTAAATCGAACGGTTTGGTTGTTTGAAGTCGACGCGCGAGCTTTCTCACGTCCAATATTTGGAGTATGGTGTGATTGTAATGGTCATGAAGGCGAATATGGAGCTTACGAGCGAAGTTTGTTATTTCGTCGCCCATGGATGCGATCCCTAAATCTCTTTGTATATCATTTTATTTTGGTTTATTTTGGAAAGATTGTATAAATTCGTTATTGCTTCTTTGGTACAACCCCAGAGTTGTATACCGTACGTGCGTATAGGCTTTAGCACTTGCTTATATAAAAGCAGTTTGTCATATATACTTACGAGTAGCTTGAAATGTCTTACAAGTAGCCAATACATTCCCCTAAAACGATTTTCAAGCTCATGACGTTTTTTTTTTACGTGCGGTTTCCACTTAAGTTCCGCATCTAGTGTCATCCCCAGATATTTAGCTTGATTTGCATACGGTATTTGGACCGAGTTAATGAATACGGGTAGATTGTTTATTTTCTCGTATATGAAGTTAACATGTGTCGATTCGGTCTCGTTAAGAACAATGCCCCAAAATTTTGTCCATTCGCAGATTTTATCCAAAGCTCGCTGGAGTTTTTCAGTTGCTGACTCGATTGAACTTTCCGTTGCCAAAATAGCCGCATCTACTACAGTGCCTTCAGTTTGGGTTATATCTCGAGTGTACAGAAAAAAAAAAACAGGACTAAGGACACTTCCTTCCGGAACTCCAGCTGCGATTTCCTTGAAGTTGGAATATTCAGTTCCGTGTTCAACACGAAATAATCTGTTTTCAAGGTAGGATTCTAAGATCTTAAATAAATGTTCCGGAAGAACCCGTCTTAGCTTGTACTTTAAGCCATCTCATTCCAAACTTTGTCGAAGGCCTGAGAGACGTCAAGAAAAGCGCTAGAACAAATCTTTTTTTCCCTCTAGGGCTTTTTCAATTTCATCGATTTTTCTATAAACCTGGTCAATTGTGGAATGATTGATTCTGAACTCGAATTGGTGGTCAGGTATAAGGGGTCTTTCTTTAATGACCAATTGGATGCGTTTCAGTAGGAGTCTTTCAAATACTTTTAATATTATTGGTAGGATTTGTTGTCGTTTGGAGGTTTTAACGGTTTCATAATCATTATCACTTCTGCCACTTTCCACGGATCTGGAACGTATAACAGTTTAATTGAAGCGTTTATTAGATATAAAAGTTTAATCAATGCTTTTTTGGCAATTTCTTAAGTATTTGTCCAGTTATTAAACCATAATTCATGATGGGCTTGAAGCTGCACCGCTTTGGTCACAAGATAATACAGTGCCCACTATTTAATATAATAATCATTAATTATCTTGGAACGCAAACTCCGCAATTAATTTGTGCTCAAAGATCTCGCTAAATCTCAATTTTACAAAATAAAAAAATAAAAAAAATGTTCAGGATGGAGGACGACAATATTAGACTTCACAACTTCACTGCTCATTATTCAAATATAGATCTCCCTTCCAAGCGCAGACAATGCAAGACCTCTCTGAATTTGGACGAATAGCTCGACTTTTGTTTCGATTACAGGTAAGTACGATTACAGGAAGTGTAGTCTTGCTAGATAAAGATAACTCCTTGTAACCTGAACCTATGTTTAACTTCCTGTGTTCTAAGATAGGGATTCTAATTATGAGTAGATTTCCCCTGAACTCAATCGTAATCGTAGTCTCCAGGATGTGACAAAAGACATCTACTGCAGAGTTACCCATCCATTTAATTAGAATACGAGAACATATATATCTATACCTTCTACAAACCCTTAGGTGCTATTAATAAGAGTAAATACAGATAAAGAGTCAATAAAAGTCATGAAACTAAAAGCATGCTGGGTGAAATACGTTCTCCAATCAATCGTAAAATAGAAAATATCAATAAAACATGTCAACTTATTCCTATATAATGCATTAATATATTCTGGGAAGAATTTGCACATGACTTGGCCTATTTAGGTATGTAGAAGTTGCATGCAATTTGCATGTTATTAAATCTAGGCTAAGTAGTCACCTCTGTACGATGTCAGAGGTCTGGATGCTTTAAACGAACGCAGTGTACTTGTGCATGAGGAATAAGTTTCACGAGAGGGTGGGAGGAAAGTATTTTGCATATGGGATTAAGTTATCATGATTTGGTATGGTTTGTTAGGTTTTTTTTTATACTAGGGATTGAATATAATGAAAATGTTCGGTCGATTGCTTCCATTTAGAAGCTTTAATGGAACATGAGAAATCGCATCTTTCAATAACGAATTAGATGCGTGTAATACACTTATCTACACAAATTTAGTGAAGATATCAAAGTACTTAACAGTATGTCACTACGATGCTTTTGATATTTTAATGTTCGTGCATTTCTTTTACATAGTACTTTAAAAGCCCCGCTTTAAAGAACTTGCCTTTGCTGGAATCAGAAGTCAAAAGACACAGGATTTCTAGAAAGATCATATTCTTCTCTCTTCAGCGGGCGCACAGCGGCAGTATACCTATACGTTATTTTTTAGTCCTTCTCTCTTATTAAAATTCTCCAATGATATTTTATCAATTACTTCCTTATAGGAAGAGATCAGAACTAAGCAAAGGTGCCGTGAAATAAATAATTAGTAATGTAGAATCAATGTTATTTCAAAAAGTAAAGCGTTATTCATTTCGATGTAGGTATTCTACATCCCTGCTGTATGGCATCTGTCAAATCCATCTATCACCCATACTGATAGGTAGATAGTTCTTGCATTGCCATTTTGCAGTGTGTGTCGTTTAATCACCATTTGATGTACTAAAATTGTTATATCTGACTACAAAAATAACACTTCTATAATATCTGTGAATCGCGATTTAAATGCCTAAGGGCCAACTGAACAAACAAATCGGTAGTGTTTGTGATATAGTAAAGCATTTTCATCATCGAAATGCTCGATCAACTGCAAACATAGCTGCTGTGAATGTCTCAGTGGCCGAAAATCCGGAATTGTCAATTCCACGCCACACTACAGCTCCGTTTGGCATATTATTCGCTTCGATTTGTATCTTCACAACACCTAAAGCCTGTTGATCATAGATTGAGCAGTATATTGCTCATGGGTGCTAGAAAGTCGCTGATTTTTCGAACAAAATGTATTGAATAAAAAGTTCCCAGGCCGTTTAACTTGGATCTCCTAACAACCAACATCATTTAAGTTATGGCCACAATACAGGCATAAATGTGCCGAAAAGTCCTCGGAAATTACCTCATAAGAATCGAAATTTGCAAAAACTACCATAGCTGCCATTTAATCGATGTTTTATTCAATACACAATGGCATAATCTAACATCTAAAATATTAAAAAGATTTTATTGAAATCTTTAATACCTTTTATTTTATTTAAATTTAAAATCCTAAAGAACAAAATGAATGGCCCTATATTAATAAAGTCCAATGTTACTGATTTTTACACTTTCTTCTCTATTTTCAATTTAAAATTATGTATCTTTTCAATACAGTATTAGTAATAAAGAAGAAAAAGAATGAGGAATAATACCGACTCTTATTCTACTCGGCGATCAGTCGACATTTTAGAAGTTCTTTCTTAGACGTCCGAAATAGGCAGGAGAAGCTTTCCTGATAAACTAATTGCGACGTATGATGATGGGTCGAACTGTCATATTCTGCGTAGAGGAGGACAACTATCAGATGAATTTGAAATCCAAACTGAGGTCCGTCAGGAATGTATTCTTTCGCAATAATTTTTCCTAACGTCAATGTGATTTGTCGACTAGTAATGGGGAAGTTTAGTGGCCTCTTACATTTGGACTACGCCGATGAAATTTGCTTTCTCTCTTACAGGATCGTGGATCTTCACCTCAAGTGTGGAGAGGGGAATGAAGGTTGTTAATAGTTTCAGAGTATTGGCAAAGCAAATTCTGCGTTCCAAATACTGCGTGAAATATAGTGTTTCGCTACGATTAGCCTAAACACCAAGCTACTACTGCTCCGATCCAATGTTGAATATATGGTTATTACATGGGTGTAGCAAACGGAAATTGACGGTTAGGAAGCGCTGTCGTCTGTACTAGTATAGTAGTAATTGCACAACCTTCGGTCTTCCTGTACTACTCATTTCGATTTCATACTATTTGGTAAATCATTTTGTTTTACGAAATTTTGTCCATTGGTCTCTACAGCAAAAATTTGGGTCCCTTTGGTGCATTGCAATTGAATATTGGATATAAAAAAATCTCTTAACTGAAAAAATGTTGTTTATATAACCTTAAAGGAATTTGTAATTAATGGTGCTGAATATTATACACCCTTTCAACTGTATCTATACAAGATTGACTATCACTTATAATAATTTCACTCTCAAAAAAGCTCCTTACTTGACTGTTATGTCAATTGTTCGAAACCGTGGCTGACGAGTTTTAACTGAATTTCTTATGCAATGCGAAATTAGCTAAGGAAAACCGTATTGAAAATATATAATAACTCGAAAGCTCCTTTATTTTCAATTGTTAGACTTCGTTCCTACAGAGTTTCCATTTGTATGTACCTCATTTCAGTGCATATCTCCGTTCTTAACTCAGTTTTTAATTTTGACATTGATCATCGACAGGTGTTGATTTTTGAGCTTCATGAAAATTCATGATCAATCGCTTAATATATGGCAATTTTTGCAATTGTGATGCCTCACTATCAAATTCATTTTCTTAGCGCACCTCTATGTACTTGCGTGCTAACTTGCTAGGATGATGCTGCTAAAATCATGGCTTTGAAAATGCTTCAATTTTTGCCTCATTGTACTTCTTTCAAAATTATACAAACGACAGCACTGCACGTGGGGGTTCTAAAACCCATAATGCCTAGGACGCAATTAAATTATTTTCAGATTATAAAAAAAGCTAAAAACTTAAACTGACTATGCATTTTTTATAACCTTTTAAAATCTGTGAGGTTTTATGCAATAAAGAAGAACTAACCATCTCGTTCTAGCATGGGTGGCATAACTCTCCAGGATCTAAAAATCTGTAGCATTATTGCTATCCCTTAGCAGGAACGATTACAAACAAATTACAGGCATTCTTACTGGCCAGTAGACTTTTGGCAAGCACCTCAATGTACTAATCAATACTGAGTATCAGTGCTTCAGTGGAGTGATTTTTTTTTTAAGGAAGTTTTAAGATGTCGTGGTGTTATATATATCTCATATTGTTAATATATTGATTTTGAATGAAATCGAGAGTTATATCCGAGAATAAGGTATTTTTCAAAAACTACAGATAACAGATATGAAGTCTGAAAATAATCTATCCAGCTACAAAAGGCCAAAATCTCGAAAATTTTCAGGAAACCAATACTTCCCCTTATAAGTAATAAAATAAAACCAAAAACACACCTCAACTGATCACAATTTCATGAACGAATATTAAACAAATATACTACATATAGGGACATACATACATTTGATCTTCTAATTTGACCACATTCCATTATCTTCACTGAGCCCAACAAATGAGCTAGAAACAAATAAATAACCACACCAAAATTGTGGTATTTAAATTGTTGTATACCATGCAATTCCTAATGCACTTACTTAGCTATTACATCGATTATTACCCAGATTACAATCAATTCAAAATTAAACATTCTCGTGACATATCTACTCGATGCGTGCTAAGTATGGTTCATGGACCCCACTATCACTCGCACGTTGCCACAGCATACCACCTTAATCCCCTCCAACCATCAGTCAAACCCTCTCTAAGCGCCAATTCAAGTCATATTGTTTACGCAAATAAATAACACAGTACGTATGTAAACAACCTGAAGTCAGTTGCATTTTCCATGCCACCGGGGTTGACTTGACTGTTTCCCCCTATCGTTAACACGGTTGCTACAGGTAACTACCGTAACTGCCCACGGGCACAACAATACTCCAAAGCGAATCCATTTCACTCAGTTCTATCGACATTCGAGTGTGATTCACATCGCGGATTCGGGCAGCGGATCGGGACAAGTAACGGCAACAAAAACACGATTGCCTATCATTTACAAACTTAACACGAAGTTTTGTATCATTTTCGCTATAATTGACATCAAACCAGTCAAAATGAGCTGCCAACGCGTCTATTCTTCGCTTAATTAAGTTTTCCAATTTGCAAATTGTTGTACTAGAGTTTTCAGGTTGTGCGTGAATACTAAGTGAATTCAGAGTGACATGTTACCTGTTTCAAGTGTTGTGCGGTGAACACTTCTAAAACCTGACAAGACAACGCGCTGAAAGTTTCTGACAGCAAATTCCATTTGTATCCGCGGGAAAAGTAAATGAAATTTGCGTGCAATAATGACAGCGAGTCATGCAATTTTCCTCGAACTTGTTTTAGTGTTCTCCGTGAGTGTACTAGCCTCTGACATTGGATTACCTATGATTCAGATCAATCACGGTGAGTGTGTTGTAGCCTTTGTTTAGTGTAGCTGTCCGCCCTTGGGCGGAACAATCACTTCGCCCCAAAATAATAAAAAAAAAAACCGCTGAATAACAAACGAATGACACAAATTAAACCACCATGAACATTTCCAAAAATTTTCTAAAAATGACGTCCACCTGACCTCTGTTGACATGCGTGAGTGACCACACTCATTTGTCATTTTTCTTTGTTTTGTTCAACGAGAGTAGAGAATTATTTCCGGTCAGTGCACATAGGAATTTGATTTGGACAGCTGCTGTCAAATTGTTACAATCAATTTGTCATATTCTACAACCGTTCTCAACTTCTCAATCTAATTTCCTGGACATCGGATAGAAAATACTTTATTTTCATTTCCACCGAGTCAAAGCTAAAAGTCACATTAGGGGAGGCGGCAAAAGTTTCTCTCCTCCGATAAAGGAATGCAAAATAAATTTTCCGCAAAGGGTTGAAAAACAAGCCCAAATACTAAGCACTGTGTCCACCACCTGCCGCCCACTGCCCAGTCACCCATCTAGATCAGGGTGTAAAGTCGTCCAACACAGCCGTTCAATTGCAGTGAAATGATTTTGTGAGGAAGGTTAAGGCGCTTATTTAAGTATTAGTTCGTTTGCGGTACGGTTTGACAATTGGGGGCAGCTGTCAACATATTTCTGAGCAAATAATTGGGATTATTGGCCTAGTGGTGGTGGTGTGAATATGTTGGCATTGGGCGGCAAATTTTATTGACCGAATAAGAATTTTATTATTTTTCTTGCTTTACGAGTACTCATGGAAATCCAATGAACGTTTTTGGAAATACTTTATTTTGGTTTAATTTTTGTGGGACTAAGTTAATCTCTAAATGAAAATGAAAGTGCTGTGCTTGATTTTTTTTTATTATACTGGGTTTCATTTAGATCTGCTTTGATAACACTAGTCCACAAGAATTTTATTTACAGCAATTATAGCAATACACTAATGGATTCAACACGATGTCTGTCTGTCCAACTGTGGATGTGTTTGTTACACGCTTGTAACTTTTAAACCGTTTGACCTAGAGAGCTCAAAGCGGTGGACAACCAAGGAAACAAATTATAGAACATATATTTTTGGGCGGCTTTTGGGGGCCTAATGTACCCCAAGAAAACAAAAATAATATCTTTACACCCCATATACCCCATCATGCGACATAGGAGAAAACATTTTCTTTTTTGGCACGAAGTTCGTTGAAGGAAAAAACTCGAAAACCCCCTTTATATCTTACTCGTATTCGATTCGATTTCCATAGCTATATAGCCTATAGCTAAATTTTATCGAAATCCACTCAGGAGTTCTTGTGCTCACAAAGACGATTTCAAGATTTTTGAAATCCCGCCCCCACATCCCAATATATCTTTAGTGGTTCTCGAGGAGGCGTGGAACCCGGAGTATCTGTAACTCAGCTAATTTTGTTTCTCAAAACCCCCTAAGAGACATAAAAAGTAACATATCTAAAGTTCGCAAAAATCCGAGCAAAATTTAATAGTTCGTCATAGTGAATAAGCAGAAAAATAGCCAACAAATTTAATTTGTTCACAAACTAATAAAGTACTCGTAAATAGAGGGCTGACAATGTGGAAAATCGTTCTCTGGTTCTTGAGTCTGAATCTGAAATTAGATTTTCAAAACTAGATCGCCATTTCTATATATAAACTCAATATATAAACAAATTCAATTTCCTTGGAGATTAATGAAGTAAATGAAGTTTTTTTTTATAATTTGCGCGCGCCAAAGAGGATATGAATACTCTTATACTATTACAGGACACGAGCGTTATGAAGAAGAGAGAGAGAGAAAGAAAGATTTTAGTGTAGTGGTTTGAAACTCAGATGGTATTAAGTTTCTGTAAACTCCAAGGGTAGCGTCCAGATAACTGGGGAGCTTGTTTGTTTGCTTTTGTCGTTGCACATGATTCACAGTATTTTTTTCCGTCTCCGTTTCCAAGTTTTCAAAGTCACTAAATCCAAATTCAAAAATAGTCCACAAGTGTATACGTTTCGAATTCAAATTCGTAATCTAAATTTTCAAATTAAAAATGCCGTCAAATAACGATGTTCGAAACGGATAACAAATGCTCCATTTTTTAATTTTAAAATTCAGTCTTTGGATTTGAATTCAGCGAACTAATCTATGTCAATTTTCGCAGAATTTTTTTTAAATTTCGGAATGTAATTTTGATTCCGTAATTTTTTTTATTTTGAAATTGTGACTCAGAATTCAGATTTGACAATCTAGAAAACGATGTTGCTTCATTAACCACGCTTCATTTACTTCAATAGTTTACGAACAAATTTAATTTGTTTATACAGCACTCAGATTCATAATGGGACACTTTGGATCAAATGGTTTAACGCAAGGTTTAATGTTAATAATAAACTTACAGTTGAATTTATATATATATTTATTTCATTATTAGTTCACTAATAAAAGACAAAACATACGAGTAAAATAAAAAAAAATAGTTCATTTCAACTTCACAAAGCCTCGAAAGCTGCTCACATTCAAAATGGGGCAATTATTTTATTTTTCTTTAAGTACAGTTATTTTACATCGCTTAAGGTCACAAGAAATCCACAAACAAGCATAAAAGAACACGATATAATGGCTACTAATTACAAAAATGACATGTCTGTAAGAGAAATAAGTAAAATAATTGGCAGAAACAAGACAACGGTCTTCAATATTATAAAAAATTATCGGAACACTGGTAGCGTTGAAAATAAGAAAAGAAATGTTAACAATCGGTTGAAAATAAATGACAGAAACAGAAGATTCACATTATGGGAAATTTAAAATGACCCTTTTCAATCGCCTGTGGAACTTCAGAAAAGTTAACCCTGAGACAGTACACCGAGTCCTAAGAGATAATAATTTACATGGAAGGACGACACGCTGAAAGCCGTTGATATCAGAAAAAATCGTCAGCTAAGAATTACATTTACTAAAGAACGTAAATGAAAAGACATGGAGTTTTGGTTAAAAGTAAGTTATCTAATTTTATTTATTGCACCTATTTTGACCTTTACATTTTTGCTGCACAAAGGTTCTTTTCACGGATGAGACCAAGATTAACTTTTTTGGGTCTGATGGCAGGAGGTTTGTTTGGAGAAAGCCCGGTAAGGAATAAAAACACTCTGTACATTTTATTCAAGGCACAATGGATACAAATCTTTATAATAACATCTTAAAGGAAAATATAAAAGAAAGTGTTGAAAGCATATTTAAAAAAATTGTGTATTTTGCCAAGACATCGACCCTAAGCATACTTTATAGAATGCAAGGAATTAGTTACTTTATAATTGCCCAAGCGTTCTTCCAACATCTCCTCAATCACCTGACTTGTAGTCATTGAGCATTTGTGGGCAGAATTGAAGAAGGGGGTCGAAAAAATTGAGCCTTCTTTATGTAAAAAGCTGGTGAAAAGCATGCCACGGAAGCTTCAGGCTGTTATTAAACGCAACGGCAAGTCGACGAGGTACTAAAAATGTTTTTGAATCTAGAAATGGAAACAGATTATAAGTGTCCCATTTTGAGTGTTAGCAGGATTTGAAGCAGTGCAAACACAAATACTTTTTTTTTTGTGAGGTTGAAGTGAACTGTTTTTTTTTTTTTTTCTATTTTATATTTTGTTTTTGATCAATAAAGAAATAATGTTAAAGATGTACGTATAACTTTAAATTGTGACTTTTCTTTTTAACTTAAACCTTGTGGTTGACAATTTTGTTCATAGTGCCCCATTTTGAGTATGAGTAGCTGTACGTATACTCGTATGTCTGTTTCATTGCAATAAAACAAATTCTAGACGTATGAAGAAATTTGGAGCTACATTTTCGAAATCAGGAGGCAAAAATACAATATTGACTTGAGGTATGATTTTTTTTTTTTTTTTTTTTGGTTTTTTGTTGGATAACTAAAAAGTTTCTAAAATAAATATGTAATATGACACTAAAGTCGTACAATATCCATAGCGATCGCTACCCTTGAAACATATTTTAGAACAGCAACGATATGCACCCAAATCAAACTGAGCTACCCGAAGCAACAATTTCCCGAATTCACTCCTCAACGCCCAATAAAGATGAGATCGCAACCACGCTAAAGAACAACAAAGCGGTTGGACTAGACTGTATTCCCGCAGAGCTTCTGCGAGCCCCTCCAACAACATCAACAGAGCTTTTATATCTTCTTGTAGAGTAGAGCTTGGTAGGCAGACAAATTCTCCGACGAGGGGAAGAAGAGAATGATTGTCAAGCTCCATAAAAAAGTTAGTCTTATGGAGTGCGGAAACTGGAGAGGCATTTGCATTCTTCCCGCAGTTGCTATCGTAATAGCCAAAGGAGTTCTTGGGCGAATAAAGGAACATCTGCAAGATTCACTTGATGCCGAACAAGCAGGTTTCCGCTCTGGATCCTCCTGTGTCCACCACATCAACACCCTGAGGATCATTATTGAACAGTGCGTTGAATATCGGTCAACACTTCACCTGCTGTTCATTGATTTTGAGAAGGCGTTTTTTTATTGGTGATTAGCAATGTGCTTCACGCAGCTTTGTCATTTGAAAACGGAGGAATTCGTTGGACTCTTACATCTCAACTCAAACATCTGGCGTACGCTAACGACGTTTGCTTACTCTGTCACAGGATTATGGATCTGCACCAAATGATAACAATTATGGAGATAGAGGCAAATGACGTGGGGATGAAGATTAACACTTCCAAAACCAAAATCATCAACCTCGATACTAACTCATTAACTCAAGTTAGCATTGCTGGACAACCGGTAGAGAGAGTAGAGAGTTTCCAATAACTTGGGAGTATTGTCTCGACCGAAGGTGGAACTGAATAGGATATTGTCAACAGAATCAACAAGATTGGAATGATGCCCATGATATGGCGAAGTAAAGCAATCAGCTTTACGAAGCTCCGACTGTTACGTTCAAATGTTGAATCCGTGTTGTTTTATGGGTACAGCAGTTGGAAGATGACCAACAATCACAAAAAAAAAAAAAACTACAAACGTTCTTTAATAGGTGCCTATGGAACATCTTAACGATTTTCTGGCCTAACCGTATCTCTAACGAACATCTATACCAGAGAACGATGGATGGTCATACACTTCGGAAAGGGGACAGTTCCACAGCAAACTACGCGATGCAATGGAATCCGTTAACACAAGATGTTAAGGAGTCACGATGATGAGGACTCACGGCAATTGGGGAAGAGTTAGAAAGAGCTGAAGCTCATTGCCAGGAACCGTACATGCCATAGGACTCACAAGGCCGATTTCCATATTACATACTTGGTTCACTTATTAGGGAATTTGTCCAACATTTTCTTTAGGCAGCTTTCTTTTCTTCTTTTCTATCCGTTCTATGAATTTAAGACGAAATTTAATATTTTTATTAAGAAGTTTTATGTGAGCACCATAGAGTTGTTTCACTCTTCCGCCTATCGTGAACATCTGACAAACATCCGAGAGTAAAACTGTAATGTGGAGCTTCTCAATTGGAAAAAAAGAATAGCCCTTCACATGCGGCATAAAACTGTAGGTCCCTTCCGTTCATGTGTCGTACAGCACAAGCGTTAGGTTATTAGGGTTACCTTTAAAAAATGTTGAAATATTAAAAATGATCGATGATACTTTCATACCCTTGGTATGATACTTTCGTTTTAGATCTCTAAACCAAACTAACAGTCGAAGTTCCTGTAGATGCATGTTAATTCTGCTCTTGAATAGCTGGAGAATAAAAGCTTCTTCTTCACACTGTTGTCAGGTCTACATAAAGATTATCATCCCTGAATCCTGTCTAATTGTTCAAATGTAGCATTTCTAGCGATTATTCTGTCCATGTTTTCTGGTAGCACGATAGTATCTATATTTAGTAGAGACACTACTACCACAATTTAATAAGCCAATATAAATCGTATCTAAAGTATATCTTCTAAGAAGAATACTCAGATTATTTGTAAGTCTATTGTGTTCTGTATGCCGAGGTGACATATCAGCTGCAGTAGCGGATGGCAACAATGAGTCTACTGATGTCATTCCAAATTTTTTGAGATGGTCCATTTTTTCACAAGATAGTTTTGGTGTATTTTACAGCCTGTTTAGTTCCTTCCTGCTCTGACAGTGTTAGGTAGTATTTAGCCACACTCTCTAGTCTGCACAAAATTATAAGTATTTACATAAAACGGTCAAAAGTAGTCTTGCGTTTTTTAGAACGATATCTCAGGCACTCTTATGGTGCCAAAACGGCAAACTTTTTATTACAAATAGTTTTTAGTTTTCACTTAAAATATTATATTTATTGTAAAGAACCTTTAAAGCAACCGTACTACCTTAAACTTTGCAACTCTGCGTTCAAGGAACTCTATTTTTATTATAACACTTCTCAGTGCTAAAGCTGCCTTATCAAAGCCTCCAATCAGAAACACTCATTTCGTTTCTAATTGCATTGACCTTTATTAATGTGGTGTAATTTTCTTCAAAGAAAATCCCATTACCTTTACTTTCCATCAACGAAATTAATTTCAGCCTCAAAGTGCACCCCCAGCAACACACTGTTCATAATTGGAGCCAGCACTACCACAACACATGCCCAATAAAAATAAAACCGTATAAATATTAAACGCCTGAGGATATTTGTGCAGTGGAACAATTGAACATGTGTCACAAATGCTGCTTATGTCCTTTTGGCATATAAAGAATACGGAGTGTGCGGTGATTATATTTATCAGATCGCATTTAATGCGGCAAGAGAATGGTGCTTCCTTTCCTTCAATTGATCAAACAGGATACAAACGGGAAGGAGTAGCAACAAAGGAATGATAATGGCTCGGGAAACGATGGCAACATTATGATTTGTCGATAAAAAAAAAATCCTCTAGACATGACTGCAATGAAATTTATATCTTTTAGTTTTATTGGAAATTTTTGAAATATTTTTCAATGTTGCACTCAATCATTTCAGATGAAGATGACGAATATCCTGACCTTCAAGAGCAGGTCCATTTGGAGGATTTCTTTTGGACAGGTTCTGGTGATGGACCACCTGACTACGTGAAGAAAATTCACACTGGTATCAGCAAGGGAAAAGATGTTATTGTTAAAACAAACACAGTGGTAGCGACAGTATATGTTGAAGGACATAATGTAAGAATACGTGCTCTCCTGAAAATAGTCAACCAACTGAACTACTAATATTATTTTCTTTCGAAAAAATGCATTACCAGGAAGTCGACATACCAATCTGTTTGGATTGTTTTCCAGATAATGGCGTTGGGCTTCCATTAAATTTCTCATCGACCGATAGACGTTACTGGCTATTAACAGTAATATCAGGATTCTATTCGGCAAAGGACACACCCATGTTGGAAGAAAAACTAGCAAAGCTATATCGATTAGCATTTACCAGGTAAATATATAGTACTTAAGAAGGTGTATATTTTTTTATGAGCACATATTGAATTGATTTTGGGATCTCTGAGTAAGCAAAAGAAGTGCCATATTTTTAACGAGTTTGATAAAATTTCAACACTTAGCAACCTATACCCATAAATATAACTACTTGTACATGTACATCCTTTCTTCTTTTTATTTCACTACATTGATCATAAAACAAACGAGTGGTTACTGAAGTTGACTTACTTTAATTTTATTGGTGGACGGCATTTGGTGGTATTTTCCTAGAAAATCTACAAATGTCTAAATATCTCCAATTGGAGATTACAATTTAAATTTCAAATAAAACACAATGGTTTTTGATAAACTGCTGATATTTTTATGTCAGTATAATTTTGAGCCATTGACATTAAACATGAAGGCCACAGCTGGCCTTGCAGACTTCCGCCATTTTAATAAAATTTTCCATTATTTGTCAGCATAAATCCTGCGGTAGTTCATAAATAACTCGTCGAATCTGGTCCTTTAGCTCTGAAATTGTTTGGGGGTCCTTTCGCTTCACATAAACCCAAAAAAAAAACCAACGGCCTGATATCGGACGATCTTGGTGACCAATTTTGGAAGCCAAAATGGGAGATGACGCCACCGGGAAACTTTTCTCGCGCTGTGTGGCAGGTGACACATTTTTGTTGAAACTACATGTATTCCACATAATTTGTTATCGTGCCCCAATAACGTTCACCATTAACTGTCGCAGCAGCATAACGAGAATTTTTGAATGGCCCGTGGTTTTCATGAAGTTGATTTGGTTCTAAAAATCGACATCAGCTTGATGGTTCTCTAACACCCAATCAACGAAATCACGACGCTGTTCTTGGTCTGCTGAATTGAACTGTTTACGGATTATAGAATCCGTGTTTAGTGCAAACTGTAGGTTTTTATTTAAGGATCACTGCCGGCCACTTATTGTCTATTAATGTGTTATATCCTCAAGAACTCTTCGTCATTATTTCGATTAGTTTCAGTGTGAAAACCTAGCGGGTTATGCCAAGTGAAAGACAGAGTCTTATTAACAAGAACAACGAAGGTCGCATAAGACACTTGAGTCCTTTTCTTGGTTTGGAAATAAATACTACCTTATTCCTCGTCCAAACAAAGGGATATAGCAGGGCTCTATAGATCATAGTGACCATATGATATGATGGTCTCTTCTTACAAGACTCACGGCGGACTTCAAATGCCCGCTAATCCACAAAACTCAGTCACAAGTCTATAGGTATTTATATTCTGTTTATAAAACTTTCTATTTAATTGACTACATAATTCATTGCTCTATGAATTAAAACCAACTTGACCGTCGCTTAAAATCATCCATCTAAATAAGTTTCCTCTTTTTCCAGACAGCAATCGAAACACTTAGGTATTGGCAATGGATTATCAGCTAGTGGTGCAAGTATAGCCGCTGGAGACAAACAATCAAATCCACAAATCGGTATCATCGAAGAAGGTAAATACCTCAACCCTTAACCTCCCAATAATAAACAGGATATCGATTCAACCCAAAATTAAATTCACTTTTAAACTAATTTACATATCTCTCATCCAAATTTTACTTTAAAGAATTTTCCGACGACTCTGAGGACTTGGGTGACTATCACGAAATAAAACGACGTCGACGACGGCGAAAAAAACGAAGGCGACGTGAAGTGCCAACCGAAAATTACCTCAAATTCCAACAGTCATCCACATCGCCCCCACACTATTCCGAATTAGATGAATCCTCGGAGCAAGATGACGACAACCCTGATCCTAGTACCGTGACCGATATAACCATTGAGCAACCTCAACTTGCCTACGAGCTATTAAATCCACAAAATAATAATGAAACCAAAGAAGACCTTCTTTTCCAGCATCCCATTCAGTCGGCAATTGGCGAAGCCGGCGGCGGAGGAGTGGCAAATCTGCCGCCAGGATTTAATCCACAGGCAATATTCACCGACGACCAAGTCCGAGTTGTCATTCATAATGTCACGCAAATTACCGAGGAGGACATTCAAAGTGGCGGCCTGCCAAGTGTCACCAGAGCAGCGGTTGATGGAGAAGACGTCAATGAGAAAATGTAAGTCCCAAAAAGAGCCCTTAAATTTACATTTTAACTGTGTTGTGTTTGGGACTCTTGGTGTTATCCTTTCGCACATTTTTCTCTTTTCAGCGATGAGCGACCTCTTGCCAATCAGACCGAAATTATTTACTCGGTCTTTGTCAGCGGTCGACCGGTGTTGGCCGTGACCGCAGCTAATGACATGAAGTTGGTTAGCGAACTGGAGGTGACTTCGGTGATGGGGAAGGAGATTTTCATGAAGGCTGAACGTAAGTGTAGAGTCATGATATCTTCTTATGGTTACGGATAATGCAAGTTGATTAAACTCTACTTAGGACGGGTTAAGTGGTGCGGAAGAGGGTTGCTGCTGGCGTGGGATTAGAATGAATTTGAACGTCGAGTTTTATGCCATGAATGGATTTGTTTTTGTTTCTCTCCGTTTTGTATTTGATGGGAATTATGTTTGATCGATACACATAGACGTCGGGGCGGAATTATTGAAGCATGCCAGAGTAATAATATTCGGGGATTGATGGGGGTTGGTTTTCGCTTCAAAGAGGAAATATTTACTTAGGTGAATTCGAAAGAGGACGTTTATTAATGATATTTTAAAATAATGACAGAAAAATATTTTAGTGAGCATTATAAAGGAATTCAAAGACATAGCTTTCGGAATAGACCATTGCGATTGAAAATAAGATCCTGCTACAGACATGTTAACGAAATTTATTAATCAATTCTTCTCTTTATTGCTCTTAAATAATCAAATTTGTCCAAAAGGAACCGCAAATAGATAGCTGGAACTTCATTTATTCATGGAGTGATAACAAAACCGAAATGCGGCATAAAGTGCACATTATGGTGATTCAGAGTTAGTCTTTCAGTAATTTAAGGCTTCTGATACATGGTGGGAAGCTGCCATATTAAGTCAGAACAAACTCATTGCAGCTTACTCGTATATTGTTGCATTTTAATATGTATCGTACATATATAATGTCGGCAGTCCATATTTCCCATTTTAATTTAAATCCAGTAAAGATTTTTGTGTTTTCAATTTTCTATGATCTTAATTGCAACTCCAATGTACATTTTTACTTAGGGTAAGTTTGCTGAAAATTTTCGGTCTCGAGATTTTGATCAAACTCGAAATTACTATGGTTGGTTGGTTGGTTTTAGAGGGTGAACTTATACTCTTCACTTAGGCCTCCATTGGGCCCATTGTATTCCCCTTGTCTGTCGAACTGTAAGGAATAGTACTGTGATGTGGGAATTATGCGTTGAGACGGGATGTAGGTATTGAGATAATGGGTATTATCAAAAGGAGACTATGTCATATAGTGATGGAGAATATATATATAATATATTGGAGTTCGTCGAGCGAACTCCAATATATCACCGATGCCTTTCTTACTAAGGTGTGTTAGATCCGATATCCTTGAAGATCCCAGTATCTTCATTCTTAACCCCGCTGTTGCAGGGCAGTAGCAGAGGAAGTATTCTATATCTTCCTCCTCCACCTCACAGTTGGCGCAGATTGTTGTATCAGCTAGCCTGAGTCTGAACGAATAATTATTGAGGTTGATGTGCCCTGTTAAAAGTCCGACCATCAATCTCAACCGTGTTCTGCCTGAGTTTAAAGCTCTTTTTGCTGTGTTGGTACTCGGTTCTATTAACACAAATCTGGCCACTTTACACTTGTCTAGATTCGTCCAGTAGTTATTGAACTCCTGTTGTAACTTCTCATTTATTATCGTTTTAATAGTTGTCAGAGTGACCCCGATTGTCTTTCAGGATTCAGTTCTATGTTACTCGCTCCTTTCCTTGCTAGTTCATCTGCCTTTTCGTTTCCCTGTACTCCTTCGCCCCGGTACCCATGTAAGCCGAACACAGTGGCACCTGGCAAATAAGTTCCATTTAATTTTGCTCTCCCTTACTAGTCGTTTCGACATGGGGTATGTGATCGCTCTAATTGCAGCTTTGCTGTCCGAGCAGATGTCGATTTGTCTCTCTACACTGGTGTGTTCTGTGAGTATTGAAATTAGTATAATAGAGAAACTAAACAATGTGGGTCTCTCAATTCTATGTGTCTATCTGTATGTATGGCCGACTGAAGGCTAAACGGTTGAGCGGATTTTTTTTAAACTTCATATCTGGGGTCGGTGGATTCACAATTCTAGGCGAAATCTGAATTTTCATTAAAGCACAAAATTAACGGTACTTTACAAATAGCCAATTTTGAAAACAAATTGTATATTTAAGTTGGAGTAGGTAAGGTATACGAGTACGCTATCAGATGGCGTACCACGTTTTGTTCCAGAAAATACATACGTATAATGGCACTTAACTTAGTAACTGGTTCTTAAGAATTGTACATTTCTCAAATATGACACAATCAATTCTGTTGAAATCAATATCAAAACAATATTTGACATATGCAATGTAATGGCATACCAAGTTTTGAACTGTCCCATTATTGATACCGATTCTGTTTAAATTTCAATCAACATATAAGTGCAAGTACATACGACCTAGTTGTGTACTTTATTTTTATTGTTGTGCTCGAACAGCAATACTAATCCAAAAAAATTACAATACTGCAGTCATGTTAACACTTTAAATGAAATAGATGTTTTTACATGTAATACGAGAAATTCAGTTCAATTTTTGAAAATCTTAACATTCGGCATCCGCATTGTAGAAAATTTCAAAACCTGACATTTCGGTTAAATCAATTTGTTGCTATGATGCAACGTTTTCGAGATATGCTCACGAAAATATCAGTTCGATTAACTCCAGGAAAATCTGCCACATTCGAATATTTAGTACAATTTTCAATATTTTTATTGATTGCATTTCGAAACCTAAAATTTCTAACAATATAATTTTTTTTTCGTAGATCGCACCGTTTTCGAGATACCACATATTCGCTCTGGCAAACGATTTTCATTAACTTTTAGCAAAAGTCTAAAATTTTACAAAATTCAGTACAGTTCTCGAAAATTTTTAAAAAACAGAAGATTTTTTTGTATAGGATGAACAGTGTTAGTAGTAGCAGTATTCGGCACAGGTTGGTTTTGTAGAGAATTTCAAAACCTAATATTTTGACTGAAAAATTTGTTTCCATTAATTTCTGAAAAAGCAGAACATTTTGCACAAATTCGGTGGTATGCCGGACAATACGAACCTTTTGTCCACCATTTACCCGATTAATGAGAAAAGAAGACCACATAACCTGCACCAATCACAATGCATCTACGACTAAGCATCGATTGCACCTGCTTCTCTGGTTTACCATTCATATTTTATTGTTTTGGGCGTGAAAAATCAATCGTCTGAGCTACGAGTACATCGCACCAAGTTTAGTTGTGAATAAACAACAATTATCATTACCGACGCCTTCCTGGTATTGAAGAATTTTTGTCTTCACAAGCTGACACGGTTTTTCCGGCTTAGAGCTAAGGGACTACTGAGTGAAAAAGACATACTGGCAAGTAGTAATAGGTCGATGTATAAAACCCTATTTAGGCTAGTCTCCTACTTATTTGCCTACATGTTTATAAAGGGTGTACCAAAATTCACGGAAGATATGAATTTTACGCCATTTGTGTGGTAAGGTAGTGCCAACCAAAAAGAGACATCGTGACAGCTGAAAGTTCAGGGTTATTAAAAATGGAGTGCTACACGAAAGAACAACGCGTTTTCATTATTGAGCAATATTTTAAAAATAATGAAGGTTTGGAATAGTGATTTAACTTCATCAACTGTGAAGAGATTAATTCTAAAATTCAAGGAGACTGGATCAATTAGTAATCTTAGACACTCTGGCCGTCCTTCAACAAGTCGTTCAACACAAAACATCGAAGCAGTTCGTGAGAGTGTTTTGAGAGTCCAGAAACATGAATTCGGCACTGTGGTCCAGAATTGGACATTTGGGGAAGCTCTCTACAGTATATTCTCACGAAAGATTTACATCTTCATGCATACAAAGTGTAATTAACTCAAGAACTGAAGCCTACTGACCACTCACAGCAAAAACAGTTCGTTATATGGAACAACAACAAGTGGATGCTGATTTTTCAAACAAAATCATCTTCAGCTATGAATCTCATTTTCAGCTTGATGGCTTTGCTAATCATCAAAATTGGCTAATTTGGGGTTCAGAAAATCCACGAGTGATTATTGAGAACCAAATCTACAATGTATCATTGTTTGGTTCGGATTTTGGGAATCATTGGACCATTCTTCTTTGAAAATGCGGCTTGTGCCACCTGCCATAGAGCCCGAAAAACAATTCAATTACTACATGAGTCATGTCCTGGTCGTTTAATTTACCTTTTTGATGATCAAAATTGGCCGCCCAGGTCATGCGTTTTAACGCCGTTGGATTTTTTTCTTTGAGGTTTTTTGAGGTCTAAGGTTTATGCCTACGGTCATGGAAAAGTCGTAGAGGCCATTTACCTGATATGCTATTCCATACATAACCCTAAACTGTATACTTTATGAATCAATAAAATATTTACAATTTTTAATTAAAAACATGTGTCTTCTATCAGAATTACTTCTTGCGTGAATTTTGGGACACCCTTTATAATGTTAAAGATCACTAATAGCTGGCTTTGGATCTCGTTGACATGTTACTGCTCATTTAGCGATAATACCTTAGCGATTGACTTAATTTTTAGAGTAGAATAATTGGTATGAAGTTAATTCCTTTCTTACTTATTGTTAACTTAGAATAGATTTACTTCTGTAGTTGAAAATTCTTACGGGAAAAGACTTTATATCATTTGCACAATCCATCAGCAGAACAAATTTCTCTCTTCAAATTTGAGTGGCTGTCTTGCGAGCTAAGGAGATAGCCTTCAGTTCTTCACGACTCAATTAGACCAGTTTTCTAAGATTTCAAAATCAGGCAATAAATATTTTGTAAAATCCTCCTTCACAGCCAATCCACGAATTGCATAATTACTTAACATTAATTTGACTTAGCTAATCCATAAACCTTTGCAGCTTACTTACGTGAACCCCAAGCGACGCCCTTAGCACCCGCTACAAGAAGCAGCGATTCCGGTTTCATTGCTTCGCTTGGGGATAGTCCACTTCTTATAGCAATTGGCTCTGTAGTAATACTTCTCCTCATATTACTCCTAATTGCACTGTTACTAATGGGAAGACCTAGAAAGGACACCAAATCGGAAGTTAAACGGTAAGAAATTTATTCCAGATCTAAAGAAACCAATGAGATCTCAAATCTTGTAGGGCTTCAAGTCGAAACGAGTTACTTGCAGAAGGCAGATCTCCTCAGCACGAACACCACGATACAAACACTGCCGCCGATACTGCAACAGTCTCAGGTCGAAACGTAACTAGAGGCGTCCAGAACTTTGCATATGAAAATGAAACAACTCGAACATCAATCGCACCACAACATCCAGCAGTCAGATCTAGACGTGGATCTACAACTTCCAGCGATAACACATCCGATTCTTCAGTTTACTGCCCTATAAATCCTCCCCCTGCTGATGTCCAAAGAATGTTGGATGAAAAAGCAGCAACCCTCTTCAATAAAAGAAAACGTCGTCAACACCAATACGATCAATCTGAGGAGACACACGAAGCCATCTACACTTCAGTCGTATCCGACAGAAAGAAAGATAAAAAGCACTCCTCCCATACGAAACACAAAACCAAACGACGATACTTGTCCGAAAATCGTGTCGGATCTATCGAGGAAGCACCGAATCACTCTTCAGCCGAAACAACCGCCTCCAATGAGAGCATCGTGGAGGCCCTGCAACCCAACTACGAAAATCTCGAACGCACCGAGGCCTATAATCCTCACAACAACTACCACCGAAACAAGCTTCTCCAGAATCGAATCTTCACAGATAAAATGTACGATTCTGTGCCGGATGAATTGCCCACTCAAGCCATCAACCGCGAAATAATTCGCGCACTGCAACCGAGTGAGAAGTCTTCTGAAACTGGCAGCATTGGGTCATTCCTTTCGATGGCTTCGGTGAAGAGTTTTCCAAAACACTCCCTTCCGGAGCCGCTTAATAGGGTCCTAGAACCAGTCTTTGTTACATACTACGACAACGTAGATGAGGTTATGCCGAAACCTCCGCGCCGGCCACGGCCACAGTCACCTCTCACTGAAGCAGTGGCATCGATAGAGAGATTCCCCGAGCCCAAGGCACCAAGATCCATGCGAATAGCATCACAAAGCGATAACCCTGATCCCGGAGTGGTGGGTCCCATCGTTTGGGAAATACACAAAAAACGCATGGCTTCAGAAAACGGTAGTCCACACTGATATAACAACACTTCACATTTTATAACCCACCACCATCACCAACACTACCAATCCTACTTGTACATACATATCTCTCTTACACACACATACAACCAACTGTACACTTGTTTTCATCTTGTTTGGCAGACGATCAAGATTATGACCCGACCCGACTAAGTCCAATTCGAGATCCAGCCGAAACGAGGAATCACTTCCAGGGTCTGCTGGAGGGTGCTATACAAATGTATTCGAGTCAAGACGATCTTCCGACCCCGCTACCGACCAAGAACTTCACAAATCAGCGAAAACGAACAAGCCGAGAGTTCCGAGGCAAATCAGCTGGGTGAGTTGTAAGTCCTTGTCTGTAGATATCGTGCTTTATCCTAATTTTTTTAACAGTTCAATGGATCAACCGAAATCTAGTACGGGTCCGAGGCCATCCACCGCTCAGCCAGAGAAGACTTCTGTGAGGAACCACTCTACCCAACCGCCATCACCGAATATGGGGGCCTGGGGTAGTGGTGGAGTTCATCACCCGCTAGTGCGTCCACTAAGTGCAGGACCATTTCATAAGCCCGATCCACCACCAAGCATTGATGTGACACGAGTCCTAGCATCACAGTCAGCGAATCGACAAGACCTATCGGCCGCTCCACTCATAGAAGCGATTCAAAATGAGCTGAAGAAGTTCAAGCGGGACACATAGTGGATGCGGTATCTATTAGGAAGGACATTCTTCATTACATTTATTATTGAAATAGTCATTCACCACGCAAATCAAACAAATGGCCAGTCATTTGCTTGATTGAGGTTTCGTTCATAGGGTAGTAGAGCATACATAATCATTTTCATTTCGGCTTTGTAATAAGTGTAACATTAGCATTGTAGTAGAATACTCTTTAATTAATTATAAATAAATGTCATACAAAGCGGGAATGCATTATTATTAAATATTTTGTCTGGGTGATGCATAGAAGAGTCCTTCATTAATAATGGTAGAATGGTATAAAGTGGTATAAAATAGAACATTTTTGTTCAGAACCATTGGAAAGTATACTTGTTACATGGTTTGCACTGCAGCTAGCGCAGTCGGTAATGTGGTTTTAGTTGCTGCTATCACCCTCTGTAGGCATTGTTATCACAGTTTGAGCGATAATTTTATAGAAATTTTATTTGAAAGCGCTTGGTGAAAATTTAAAATCCTACACACCAGGCAAAACTATCGTAAAGTCCTTCACGAAGGACCAAACACCGAGATGAAATATAATTTGACAGTACAACCGAAGTTGGGCTTAAGGGTTAACTGGTGTGCATTCGGAGCATGATGCATATTGCGAGTGAAATTTTGAAGGGGAGGAATTCAACTGGCTATTATATTTCGCTGGAGTATTTTTTATAAAGAAAAGCGACAAAATAATGAAAGACACGAGACATTTCGGTGGTGTTCAGTGAATATATGGAGTTCACAATGTCTCTATTACCTATAAGTTTTAACGCGTGATTCTGTAGTATTTGCAGAACCGTCTTGGGTGCACCAAACAAGATGTGAGCGTTATATTCCAGCTTTGGGCGGATGAATGCCTTATAAATTGAGGCCAGATGAAACCAGATCGAGTAGATAAAACGTTATTCTGTGAGATTATTTCTTTATTTTCTAGTCTATAGAACAATTCAAGTCCACACTATACTATTCTTCGCAAATTCTTTCCTTACAAAGTCTCTTTCTTCTCAAATCACTTTATCTCATTCCAATTACTTAATTCACAAATCCAACCTAATTACTTCTTCTTGTTAACTCTTAACTTTTAATTTATCACAAAATTACAACTTCGCCGATTATCACTTTTCCAATCTCTTCGTGCGGTTCTAAAACCAACTGACAAGAGATCATTTATAAAATAAGAAAGAGAGTCGGAGAGAAAACAGAGCCTTGGGGAACACCAGCATTTATTTATTGAATTGCAGACTTGAAGCCTTCCAAGACAACTTGTTATGAACGCCCCGAAAGGTAATTTCTAATCGATTGAAGGAGAGACTCATCGACGCGATGCCATATGCATGCATTTTCGACAAAAGAGCTTGATGCCAAACTCTCTCAATTGCTTTTGAAATATCAAGCCAACCGTCTTAGTTTCGCCGAAGTGGTGGAGAGATTGGTTCCACTTCTGCCATCAAATCACCAGTTGCTACGAAAACCATACTACCGGTCATTAAGAAGTTTTCGTATATCCAGATTTTTCACAAGCTGACGATTTATCAGCGTTTCCATGATCTTGGGAAGAAGGGACTTAAGTGCAATGGGTCGGTAATTGGACAGGAATGCTGAGTGCTGTTTTCCATCTACTCGGAAAGGGCCTTGAAGAGTAGGGTAGACAGAGAAGCTTATGACTTTTATATTATGAAGTCTAAACGACTTGGCCGATTTTCATAAAATGAGTATAAAACGATTAATCTTACTGTCGGGAGTGAAAATAAGTACGCGGCTGTTAGAAAAACGCAATTTGGCTGTTGATAGGTGTCATTTAGTTTATCTTTCATATTTCTATAAGCTCTTAGAAAACCAAGTTATGCAACAAACTTAAAACTTCTGTAAACAAAATCCGAGCAAATCTGAGCTGTTTATGAGTTTTGATTTAAGAACCAATTTCGAAAATGTTTCCTTTATTATTTAGATAATTTCTCAGGGATAGCTCAAACCCCGTTTCTTAATAGTATCTTCTTTTTTTCTTTGTTAATTAAGGTATCCATTACCGAATGTCTATCAGCAATCTTCGTACGTTATTATAAGCAAAATAAATTTGATTTTTCAAACAACAAGTACCACTACCATTTGCGGTGCAACACTGGATGGGTCTGTGTGGTTTTGTGTGTTGGGTAAATGTGCGGGAGAATTATTTTTGATTCTTTTAAATTGACCAACTACGTATGCAATATTATTGCCAACAAAGTCATGATGGCTGAACTATCATAGTTTTTAACTATCATAGTTCTGAAAGTAAAATGTTTCGAAATCAACTTCAATTTGGGATAATAAAAGTATCTAATCGATTTTACTTTGAATATTTGAAAAGCGATTGTTCATCGCACAATGATTTACACTCCCAGCACTCTTGGCTCCCTCCTCCTATCGAATGGAAGAATATTTATCATTCTACAAGAGACGTTTCATTTTGATGAAATATAAAAGTCAGTTTCTTAACAAAAATTGTTCATGTCTTCGCGTGCATTTATTTTGCATTCATAAATTAACAATTCAAGGAAAGATATTATAACTAATAAATTATTAGGCGAATATACACATCATTATTATTATTATACAGTAGGTATTTTTTTTTTTTTTTTTTTTTTTTTAATTAACATTCTTACATAGATAAATGAAAACAATGTCCTTTTTGACACTTGAAACCAACTTCAATGCAATTCTGTAATAAAAACTCTGTTTGCATTTTTATAAAGAAAGATTTTTAGCCAGGAGAACAGTAAATATGTTCCTTGAGAAAAATCTAAACCAGCCCAGTATAAAAACAATAGAATTCTCATTACAAAGTGCATTCAACTAGAGTTTATTTCATTTCGTTTGTAATATTTGGTGTAGCTTTTTTGTCAATCTTTTTTTGTATGACTTTTTTTGTTTTAATTGATCTCTTTCCTTTTTTCATTTAAATGCATTAATAAAATATATTTATATTTTTAAGTATTATAAATTTTTTTTTTTTTTTTTTAATTTTCCGGTATCATTTCGTGATCATTGTCCATTAAAAGTACGGGGGGGTAGTCATCATATTCGTAATTGATTAAAAGTTAGCGGTAGATCTGTAAGAATAATAAATTTTAGGTGATATAAGTTGATGCGCGTATAAGGATAGCTGATACAAACAAATTTAGAGGTAGTTGTCAAAAACAGAGCCTCATACGAGTCATTAAGGCGATTATAGTAAAAACGAGCAAAATTCCTCTTCTCTTACGCACCTTTTCAAATGATCAATTTAATGTTCATCATCATTGGCACTTCTCTTTTGAATCCGTCCGAGTCGTGGTCCAAACCATAATCCCGAATTAGCACTGGGTGCCGTTCGTTTATCCAGCGATTGTTGTAAAGCAGCCATTCGTGCCCATTTTGTTAGTTGATTATCAGAACGTCCCACCCTTGGGAATGCAATCAAGTTGGCTCTCTTCATTTCGGAGATTTTTGGATATTCTATAAATAAATCAGTAGTTGATTACTAATGATCCCAAGAAAGCACACCATCGTACACATACCATCATATTCCTCGTAGGAAACAGGGAACAGGCCTTCATAGCCGCTACCGCTTTGGGCCAAAACATTTGGATCACTGCGTCCAACACGAGGAAAAGCAAAAAGACCAGCTGTACCACCACCGCCTCGACGAGTTTTACTTTGTTCAACTTCTGCAAAAACATAACAGGAAATAGAAGGACATTAGACATGCACACATACTCTTACTCTTTTTCGTTGAAAATTATATTCAATCTTTGTAGTCAAGTCGTTAGATAATCTAAAATTCAGTACTTCCCAGATAATTTAAAACAACATGTTGAATGATAATGGTTCTGAGAAAAATATTCCACACCAAAAATTCCGGGTCACCCATGCATACTAAATGGGCGAAGAAGAGATTTATTTGGAGAACTGATTGTAGAACACGGTACCTCAAGGACTGTTCATAGAAGTAATAATCTATTTTTATCTTGCAACGCACCTTTTATTGGATTTCAAATTTTTTTTTTTGTAATATGTGGCAATCTGAGTGAAATAAATCTGCCTTGGAGGTGAATAACTACCTATATCTGGGATAAAACCACGCTCGTGTGAGTATACATGCTAGGCATAAAGGGAATTGCTAAAGGTCCTGTTTCCATTGACATTCAAAGTCCAAAATAGTACTGCTTACATAGAAATATGCTTACAAGAGACAACTTGGTAATGTTTAACCCAAGGTGCTTCATATATAAATCCTACGCGGTAACCCCAAAAATACCATTGCTTCTTCGCTGTTCCTAGTTAAGGTGGGCTTAACGATTGGTTCACTTGCGAAGAAAACTTAAGAATCCTCAAGAATTTAGATTCACAAAGTTGATCCATGGAAAAATGTGTGTGGGTCCATAAATCCACAACTGAACTGCCTCGCCTGGTTAAAAATCTGGCCAAAGCACAGATTTAGGGGTCTTCTGTCAAGAGAGTTGATCCAAGCTGGACTAACTCGCTGCGTGGAGTTCTCCGATGACAGTTAACTTATCGCGGATCCGACAACGGGGTGAATGCAAAGTGGGCAATAAATTAGTTTGATTCGTAGCTCATGCATATCTGCACGTGCTGTCTTAAACTTGGCTCCTTTGCTAAAGCTGATTAAGCTTCCTGTTGAGGATTCTGGATAAGCTGCTAAACTTTTCTTTTTCAAATCCAAAGTTCCTACATGGCAAAAATTAGGCCGAATTTGTGTCTTTCTAGATCTCTCTAGCTTCTATAAGATGTGGAAATATGCAAATGGGAAACCGTTTTTAAGGATTTTGAAGAACATTCCATATAATGCCTGTATTTTGAAAATTTCAAAATTAGCTACTTTACGTTATACATTGTAGTCTATTTTTTAAGCCAACTGCCCGTAGGAGAAAAAGGTTCGATGTAGTTTTCTACCTCCAGTGTGCGACAAATGAAATAAATTATTAAGACAGGAATGCTAAACAATTATTGTCTTGACTACTAAAAGATACTCCATTATTCGATAAGGTTGACCTGAAACTTTATCAAGATTTCAAGCTAATCTGGTAGAAATATGTTGATGATCACATCAAAAGGCATATATGGCTTTCTACGCATGTAGAAAAGTGTTCAGTAATGTCTGCTTGGGGACCGGTGTGGTGTATTGAGTGTACACTGTGGTGTACTCCTCAAGATCATTTTGATTGTTCATCGTTTTTTCATTTCAGTGTTTCTCTGGGTTCAGCCAGTTGCAATTATATCAAGATTGACAAGTGGCACCTAAACGGGATATTAACACTAAATGCGGTGAGCCTATGTTGGATTCCGAAGCATAAAGATATATATATGCACCTACTGGGCATTGAAAAATCCGAAATGCATTTTGATTCTTTTTTGTTTTCGCATTGTAACGCTGTAACTTAAGAACGGTTGTATCAATTTTCACAATAAAATCGAGGATAAGGCCATAAGGAAAACAAATATATTCTGGATCCATGTTGAAATATTCGCATCATCGAGAAAGCTACTGCCAGTACTCAATAAGAAGAGATCCCTTTATATATTTAGGTTCTGTTGCAAGAGTGCACGAGCCATCCCGTACTCCTATTGGGTACTGTATCATCTGTTCCAACACGGAGCGTTTCTGTGTACAATGACAATGACTTTTGCAGAATTTGCTGGCAAGAGTCTTCCACTCTGACTTCTACCCTGGAGCAGCAACATCGAACTAACTGGAAGACTTCCTGAGATAACAGCAGTTTGAGACAACCGGGTCGGCAGCTGGTTGTCATTCTATTATACAGAAATGAAACTGCCTAATTAGCCAGCCAGACTGTGCAAAGAACCCAGTAATAAAATTGCCGCAGGTTGGTCGATGAGTGCACGCTGAAGAAAGTAGACAGGACCGCATCATAAGGAGCCATACACGTTGACACGAAGACGTGGTAAATACCCTAAATAAGACTCCCAATGGTGCGAACTATTTAAAATATCACGAATCACGCTGTGTACTCGGTATTCAGATCTAAAATCTATAGTGTATAAGATAAATGGGAATATATTCGGCTCTCCTCACCACCGATCCAATATGTCGACGCTTTGGTACTCAATTCTGCTCTCTTTATGCATATGTAATTACAGGGACCCTTCAGCTTTGATATCCGGTTAAAATTACAAGTTCTTCATTAACAATGAATTGATAGGTATCATATAATAAGTTTCCTGTAATCCAACAGAGGATCATTTTGTTACCTATAACCACCACAAACACTAAACTTATTGGTAATCCTTCAACTTATTGGTCGGCAACAAAAGATATTTGGCTTAAAATCTTTCATCATGACGTGATGAGATTAAATTTGCTTTTCACATAAGTCTGCCCACAAAAGTCTGAAAAAAGTTTCATTCGCCATTTCAATCTCATCTAATTTATTCACTCAGTGTTGGTCAGCACAACTTTTATCAAGCAAACTGGTAAATTGTACTGCTTCAATGAGATGTAAATGTACGTCTTCTGTGTAGATGAAAAAGGAACGAAAACTTTCACTCGAAGATACAAGTACAGAAACGCAAGTTCAACTAGTGCAAAAGATTGCAAAGCAACTGAATGCCTTACCTTTGCCACCCTCTTAATCCCAAACAATCAATCGCAATCCGGGCAAATTTTTGATACAGACTTCGTTTGACTTTTTCCCCTCGTGAAGATACAAGATGGCACTAAAGACTAAAGGTACAAGAACCATCCATTGAGAGATGTTAACATGAAGATTATGTAAATTTTTATTGTTGTCATTTGATTTAATTTTTCACTTGAGCCAAACAAATTGTTTGTTAATTGTGACGGAACGAAAAGATGGGCAATTTCAATCTAGTCGCTAATGGACTGTAATTGTGCCGTAAATTGGTTTGAATGGGCCTGCATTAACGACAATTTATAATGCACGTGGGTAGCTAATTAGAATCGCAGTAAAGTTTACTAGATATAGACGTAAAGGAGCCAGGTTTTTCGGTTGTACGATTTAATTAAAGATTAAAAAAAGTTAATCTTTAATTAAAAGTCTTTTTGTTGTCGTGTCCCTAATACACATGGTTCTATTGGATAGCAATAGAACTATGTGTATTACGGATACTATGTCTACCTCGAAAGTTCCACGTATCTTTTTGAAAATTAGTTCATCCATAGTAACATTATGGATTCATAACAAATGAAATAAGAGCATCTATAAGCTTAACGAAGTCCTGGATATAGCACAGTTTGTTTTCAGTGATGTTACATTCTTTCTATGAAAATAAATAAGTAGCTTGTATAGGGTTATTCCATTTGACCATGTTTCTAAGAACTACAAGAAGTTAAAGAAATTATATTATAACTTTCAGACTCTGATGAATTAACATAATGCCTATTAGAGACCTATTTAAGACTGGCCCAGTCATTTATTGAGCCTCTTACACTTCCCGAAGAACAAAGTAAAGCAAACATACGTGGATAAAACGATGAGAAAGTTAAAGAATTAAATAACCAAATTCATTAAAATAAATAATTTTCATTTGAATCTATTTAAAATAACATAACATTCATTGGAATGTCAGAAATGTTCTTAAAAGGGTCATAGATGGTGTAATATGTACTCGTAGGCACATATTATCTTGAAAGTGTCCCTAATAAAGTTTGAACCAATATTGGCCTATAGATTGTGCTGATTGCTCAGCTGTATGGTAACATCCCAAGCATAAACTACGAGTACTTAACCGATTTTAATCAAACAGGCAAAGATAAGATGTTATATTTAATGCAAAAGTGATTGTAGCCACCACAAAAACAAAACAAATGAAATAAAATAAAATAATTAAAAATAATAAAGAATGGAAACATGAAGACTTTTGACACTTCAAGTTTTAAAGCTTGCATTAGAAGAGCCTCGTTTCATTGAGCCTCGTTTTATTTCGCACGAAATAAATAAAAAAGTCGATCACTTGCGAAAGCTAAGTGAACTCTACTGTGAAGGCATAACACTGGCAGTAGGGTGCTCATATGGCTAAAATGCAACTTGATCGTGATGATGACCTCAGGAGGACGGAAAAAAATACTGTGAATTATAAGCAACGACAATGATAGCGAAAAAACAAACAAAATACTCCCCAGTTATCTGGACAGCCACCCTTGGAGTTTACAGAAACTTAATACCACCTGAGTTTCAAACCACACCACTCTGTCTTTCTCTCTGTCTCTTCCCCTTTCCATAAAACGTACGTGTTCTAAAAATTAGTATAAGGGTATTCATATTCCCTTTAACACGTGCAAATTATAAAAAAAAAAAAAAAAAAAAAAAAAAATGATCTCTCAAAATTTGTTTCAACATTTTCCGGTCAGTTCTTCTTGAAATACTTAGCGTTGAATCAATTGTTGCGCCTTGTTTTTCACGAAATTATTGCATATCAGCAATTGATGACGTGCTTAAAGTCAACCTATTTTGCTGATCTTTTTGGAAGAATAGTCATTTCTTAAACTCGCAACGTTAAAATTAATACCCTCGCTACGCCATTGAGTGGAGAAATTCCTTTAAATCCCTCAAAGTTGTCTACAAGTATCAAAATGGAAAATTGTACTGCAGTTAGTGTTTTAACAGACTCTTTTTGACTCCTCAAGGCTTCCCCCAGTCTCAAACTTTTCGGGCGGATAATTCTCTGCCGGTGCAAAAGTGATTGGGCAGCTACGTATATATATGATACATATATACATATTCTAACCAACTCTGTCCCTTGTGCTATGTGCTATGATTTTTAAGGCAACGGTTTTAAAAATGCCAATATTTTTTAAATGATCCTTAATGAGCCTGGGTGATATTTTTTTTTAGCCAAGCTTTAGTGGAAACATGTGCATTATGTCTATTTCACACTGAACTTTTTCGATGAAACAGTCGCGCTTATGCAAAGTTTTCATTCCGGAACTCTTATAAAATAACTGTAAAATAATTGACTTCCTTTTCAACTGAGATTAATCCGAAATATTTGAGTTGATAGTAGTCAAAGAAAGAAATGTATCGGAAATGAGCCAATGCCAGCAGAAAACTTCTGTAAGTTTTATATAGACTATCTATACTTTTAGCCGATATTAATCTTAGCTTTTTATCACAATTTATCGCCATTAAGGAATAGTTCAATGTAATTCCTAGAATTCCAGGGTATAAAAAATTAATTTCCCATTTTTTATCGGAGTATGGATCCACAGACCCCAGATATGAAGCCTGAAGAATTAATTCTGTGCACCCACCTAAACTGAACTGCGAGATCCATTTTCGAATTCATAAAAACATTTTAATCACTTTACACTTCCCTTTTCTCTAGGATGAAGAAATAATACATAATTTCTGGTTCTAAAATAAAAATAAAATAGTTTGTAATTTAATATACTCATAAAATTAAAAACTGCTTTCAATTTACGCTATAAAAACTGCATCTCAAGTTTCTGGAAAGAATATTTCACGCATATAATTAAGTTTATTATTTTACGTCTGTTTTCACTAATTACTGAAGTTAGTGTGGTGATGAGGATGCGCACCTAATGAAGTATTTATAAGTAACCAACTCCACTAGCTCACTTAAAATTCACTTTTTGAGTTTATTTTTTAATTACCTTAACCTTTCCTCCGGAAGGCAGAAAAGTTGATTCTTATTATAGTTTTTAAGCTCAAAAGTTGTTTAATTTAACCTACCGCACTAATACCAGTTATAAGTATTTGAAAGACTGCGATATTTCAAAACACTGCTAATTGGAATGTCTTTCGTTGTCTGTTTGTAATCCAAGCTTCGAAACAACATTCATTCATGTTTGACTTGAAGCTCTTAATAAAATATGAAGAAATACGCACAATGACTGTCAAGCAATTCTGTACATCTGATTCAAATTTGCAATGTCTAATACTTGATTGTTGAAATCATTAACATTTAATATTATTTGCCGTTTAAGCAGTAGTTTACATATTTATCTGTAAAACACAAACGATTATTTCGCCAATCTACGATTAGGGAGTGTTTCCGTGGTGTAGTAATAGCGTTTTTGGACAAGAATTTGTGTACCTAGAACAACAAATTATCACCATCAGAAGAAGGTTTAGCAACACTTTTAATTTATTTTGTTAAGGACACTTTACTTTACAAAGATTCTATTACTAAAAGGTGACCAGATAGCAATGATTGTTTTTCAAATTATTATGTTTCAGCAGCTGCTAAAGCTACCAATGATATCGAGTTGCCAAAATATTCAGTAAGGTTTGCCATTTCGTATTGCATCATTTGACTCTTCCTGGATGTGTAGAAATTATAAAAAAATATTATCGAAATTCCAGCTCAGTTGTAAATAAGCAACGTGAATTTCATCGTGAGGTCGGCCGTCATCATGGCTTCAATGCGTAGGCAATTCGTCGCACCGTGGAAAAGTTTGAGCGTGAATACACTCACTCTTTTGGACCTTAAGGCACCAACCAGACAGAGATCGTTGCGAAGTGAAGAAAACATAGCCGCCGTAGCGGCCAGTATCGAAGAAGACCCAGATATGTCGATTCGGCGCCGATCAGGTTTATTTTGCGGTTGCATTTTGGCCTACATCCATACGGACGACCATAGACAAAGGCGTGAGTTCGCTAATTGGGCGCTGGAAATGTTGACCGGAGATTCGGAATTTGGCCAAAAAATCATCTTCTCGGACGAGGCCCATTTTTTGCTCAGTGGCTATGTCAACAAGCAAAATTGCCATTATTGGAGCACAACAAACCACAAGTGTTCGACCAAGCATCAATGTATCCAAAAAGATTCACTGTTTGGTGCGGTTTATGGCACGGCGGCATCATCGGACCTTATTTCTTTCGAAATGAGGAAGGGGACACCGTTACCTTCAATGGTCCTCGGTATAAAGCTATGTTAACCGACTTCTGTGGCCAGAGATATATTCGAGCTGTGGTTCCAACAAGACGGCGCTACATGCCATACAAGCGGCGCAACGGTCGAAGTAGTGAAGAAGAAATTTGGCGACTATGTCATCTCACAGTGAACGTTCATCAATTGGCCGCCGCGATCATGCGACTTGACACCCCTCGATTATTTTCTCTGGGGCTACGTCAAATCCTTAGTCTACGCTAACAAGCCAACCACTTTGGACGAGCTTGAGGCGAACATTCGAGACGCTATTGCCGAAATAACGCCGCATATATTGGACCGAGTCATCAAAAATTGGACCGACCGCTTGAAGCACTGCCAGCGAAACCGAGTAGGCTATTTAAATGATGTGCTATTTCATATATAATGGCATGAATGTAACTACAAAACAATGCTAGAATCAATTTGATATCTTACATCGTTGTTGTTTCATTTAAATTTCTTTTCCTATCGTTCTTATCTGGTCACCCTATACTTTAATTTGTTGAATTGTCTTGTATTGATTCATCTGAGTTGTAGGTTCAATTTTAAAATTTTTACTTTGTCTAAACCTGCTAATATTACCTTAATGCTTGGTAAGAAGAAAAATAATTCTAGATTGACATACCTAGCATGTTGCCTCGAATCCTTCTGTTTCGAATTGGTGTACGCTCATCACTTCGCCATTTGTTCGAACGTTGTGCTATTTTTTATGGAATTGCCATTCAGTGCCCCATAATCGAATAGAATGGAAGAAAAATTGTGTATGCTAAAATTAGTTTTTTTAAGAAATATATACACTGCTTGTTGAATGTTTTCGAAAAGGAGGCTCGAAGTGCAAACTAGAAGTTACGAGTTAGAAAGAAGTGAAGTTTTTAGACAAGCTAGATAGAGAGGTTTCACATTTTTAGGTAACGATTTCTTAATAAGAATGTTCAAACGGTTATAGCACTGTTTCACACAAAATCCATTCCATCATTTAGTCTTTTTCATACATGAGGGACACTTTAGCTATCCTACGCCTATATTTGGCTGATATACAAGCCTGTATTTAGCCGAAATTGCCTTTGGTCATATGTGCAATTTTCCAACATACATTTTGTAAACTTTCCCAATTAGAGGAATGCTTAAGGACATAGGTAGGTCATGAATCTACATAAAACTTTTTGGCACAGAGGCAAGACTGTATCTGGAATTGAAATTCACACTCAATTACACATTGATGGTACATACTAAAAAAAAGTTTAACCACAGTATACTTTACAAAACTCTTAACCAATTAGGCAATGCTGCCCAGGGAGAAAAACATTATTTGTTGTGTAAAGAATAAGACAGCTGGCAATGCATGTCTTGTAGTTATAAGGCTTGTGGCGATTCAACACAATTTCGTAAAAAGAACGCCATTATCATGTCTACCGATGAAGTCTCCGACACAACCTCAACTACGCAGCCAACATTTTTATTTTTCCAACCGTTTGAGGGATCGGCTTTGTTTGGTATTAATTTTTGTCATGAACTATAGCTTCTTTGTCAATTCGGAGGATAGAAGATATATTTGTGTCTATTTCTGAAAGCTAAGAAATATGTACTTAGTGTCAGTGGCGGTTTGTCCAAAGGTGCACATGAGCACGTGAACCAAAAATCCATAAATTCCTAACACTTAATTTCCAATTTCTATATATGTTTTCATTTAGATAATGTTGGCAACAATGCATTTTATTAGCATTATAACAGATTAGCGCTTGCTCATCTAAGCTCAACATAGAGTCCGTGTGTGCATAGCTACATACGTTACTTTTATACGAAAACAAGTTATACACGAAGAAATTATGCGTAAAGTATAGTTCCTATTAGATATATAATTCGTTGAGCAGCTTGAAATTGCAGCATTAATATTTTCGCTATCATGATTGTTTTTTTTTTCAATTTCGTAGCGAAATTCCCGTATAATACGGATAAGTATGACGTCAACAGAATGGTTTGTGGGTTGACATTTAAAATATGTGTGTCAAAAGATTTGCAATTCTCTACAAGGAGGTGCCAAGTTTTTGAAAATTTTCGCAAAATTGTAGGTATGCATCAAAAATGTCCTACTTTACTCCGAAGTTAATGGAAATCGATTTTAAGTACAAATATTCCGAAAATAGTACTAAAATGTTATCAAAAATTGAATTCTTTATAACTAATTCAGAGCCGAATATCATTCAAATTAAAAAATTCCAAGTTTTTGAGTTATCGAAATACCGTCGAAATAGTCACAGCTAACCGATTCGAATGTAGTTTTTTGTCTGTAAGTAATCTGTAAGTCATAAAGTGTACATAATGATAAAGATGTTGGCTCAGAATAGGTTTCCTTTTCCCTTTTTAACTGCGGTTAATATTTTTCAGTCGAAACATGATGAATTTTGATGAACAGTTCTTAATTGGTTTGAGTATTCTCTTGCGTACTTAGACAAGCGATATGAAGTGATAGAACGAGCTGAGGATTAAAAAGGTGTAGGTACATAAAATAACGAAACAAAAATTCGCAATCCTACGACGGGAAATACGAATATACGAATATGGGTCAGTATATTCCTTTAAATATAAATAAATAGTAAATTGAAACTACATAAATTACAAAGTAAATTAAACTGGAAAATAAATTTCTCCTCATTTTCAAGACGGTTATTATCCTATGCTTGCAAAAAATTTTCCAAAACATGCATTCACATGTACTCTCGTACATCTAAAGTAACTACTTCATTACCCAAATGCATTTCAAATAGCTTTACTGAAAATGTTTTTTTCAGTTACTACGGCTTTGCAGAACAGCAACGGATTCCAGACCAAAAGTATTTTATTATTTTAAAGAATTTAAGATTCTGAAAGGGTTTTTAGTACTTCAAATAAGAAAATAACAATAACTGTAGTAAATATTAAAAAAGTGCTGCCAAAATAGGTAATATATTATAGTAATATACATGTTTATTGCAACGCGAGAAGTTTTTAAATTAAAAACAAACATAACAAACTTTAATTTATAATAAAAATAAAACAAGTTTTCTATTTAACATGAATAATGAACTTAGTGCACTTCTTTCAAAAAAGAACGTAAATGTTTAAAAATGAATATAATTTAGGAAAATATATGAAAATTGATACGAAAATTAAAAGTGTAGCTAAGTGCTTGAATTTTAAAAATGTAATCATTTTGCAGCTAAAGAATCGAATCTTAAAAAAGTGTAGCATATTTGATACAATTGTAGGTGATTGATAGCGCTGACTACAAAGAAAACGAAGACCGTTTGTGTGGCTTGCAAAGACATACAACCAAATACAACATTAACAGCCAAGGGCATGCATCAGAATATTTCAATCAAAGTTGAAATGAAAACTTGCACTTATAATTTGCTGTTTAAATAATTTTCAGAAGTAAATCCATTACATAGAAATGGTAAATAACAACAGAAAATTGCTCGAAGGCAGTTCTATTACAAGTTAATATATTCATCTTCCTGACATTTAAAATTCATTGATTTTAAAAAGCAAAGAATACAAACGAAAAACAAAAAAAAAACGGAAAGAATTCGTCATAACCTGTGGACATACTCGTACTCGTATGAAACGTATTCTAACGCGCGTTTTGAATTTGAATGTTAGTTCTCTACGAAAATTTTGAGAGGTAGCAGTCAACGGTTTGAGTGTCGATAATCAATGAATACAGGAGCTAACGCCCGTTAAAAATTTGTTCATATGTCCGCGCCGTAAGAACGAAAAAGTAGGCACATTATAAACAATTTCACTATAAGTAGTATTCAAATATTTATTTTAAATGTTTAACGCTCAAATTTATTTTTATTTTAAAAACTCACTATTTCCAAAAACTAGAAAATTTAACCTTGTACCGATTTGAGTTAGTTAAGATCACCGGAAACACCTCAAATAAAATAAGTAAATTTGATACTGTTTTTTTTTTACGAAAAGAAAAGCAATTAAGTTACGAGTAAAAAAAATTATTAACATTTTTATAGGAAAAAAAAAAATTAATAAAAAAACTATTACACAAAATACTATGACGACTTGAAGCAAAATTTTTAATAATTTTTTTTTGTGGTGTATATTTTTTTAAAAATCTCCCGAAAAAGAGTAATATGTTTTTAAACTCACCAGCTGATGAAAAACTAAAAAGCACAGCTATAAGCACCAATGAGCAAACAATCATGTCTCCACCGAAACTGAATTTCATTTTAAATATGTTAGTTTTTTAAAATTATTTAAATTAAATATTTAAATCTTTTTTTTAAATATTTTTCCACTGAAATCACAAAACTGCTTATAACGAATTTATGATGTCTTATATCCGTCGGTTTAACACTTTTTGTATCTGCTTGCAGTCTGTAGAGTTCTTTTCCGCAGAGATGCTTTTGATTTTGTGGTTGATATCTCATGGATATCATGTCCTTTATATACGTCCGACTAACGAATCAAAAAACCAACCCCCACAAACTGGATACGGAGATACGGAAAATCATCAAGCACTCCGAATAAGATTCGGAGAGATTTACGCAAGCGTTTCACTGAGATCACAGCACCCCAGGAGTGGGGTATAGATTTCTCTCTCAACAGGTGTTAGACGGAACGGCAGCATGTTTATTAGATGGAGTTATGTTATTACACTTTTACCATGCAGATGAGGGTTGAGTTTACTGAGTGAAAAATGTTACGGTTTTTTAAATGAATGAAAATGAGGCTGTATATTAGCGTCAGAATATTGATGTAAACTGATGTAAATTTTGTGGCTAAATATACTGCTGCCAGCTAATTGAATCATTTGAATATTTATATCATTTTTTGAAGAAGATAATTTAGGCCCACGATTTGTTTGGATTTACGGAAATCCTCATGCATGGTATGGGACTTTCAGCTAGCATCATATACATATGTGCTTGGGAGGAGTGTGACCCATATGGAACATTCGTTTTGTTTTTTTTTTTTGCTATTTTTTCATCAAAATCCCAACACATGTCGTAGCCGATAAACACCATGGAAAAGCAAATTAGAGTAAACCAACGAACAAGCCCTTTGGCTAGAAGAATGTCAGGACAAAAAAGAGAATCCTCGCACCTGACATAATCCTAAAGTCATACCTGCAACGGCAACCCACATGCATTTTTGCTCAAGTTGTCGTCAGTTAATTTTCTTAAAATGAAGTGCAGCAACTTCCATATAAATTTAAGACTTAGACTTGAAATGAAGCCGTGGGATGGTAGGGGTAGGTGGAGGCAGTAATGGAGCGATGATAAAAGATGGGGGAATAAAATATATGAAAATGTTAAAAATGTTGTCTTTTCATTAAAATTCAAGTACACCAACCTGTTGAATAGAGAATATGAAGTTGTTCAAAATTAGAACGGCACAGCGGGAAAAAAAAACTCCAAGGGTTGTAGGCTGTATCTGTGACGCATCAGCCCATGGGAAGGATATCAATTAAACTGATTTAACTAATAAGAAGAGTAGGAAAAAGCAGGAGAGAGCAATGGAAATATTTAACTTTTCGGTTGAAGATACGAAATTAATTTAAATTTTATTCCTTGGCTAAGGGTTTGAGAAACCAGTTTAGATGAAAGGCTTATCAAGAAGTTCCTTAAGATACATTTAGCATAATTTTATATGCACACATGCCGTATATAAGTAATATTTCGTAATTCGGTCGAAGGATGCGACGCGCCATGCCTTTCATCCAGTGATTGTTATGTTCCACCATTGAAAAAACGTGATAAAATTAAAATGATTCGATTAGAAAATATTTAAGGAGAATACTATTTGGCCAATTATTGTCGTCAAATAAATTTGTCACAGTTCGTGACCAATTTGCATTTCAAATCGAAAGCTTTACGTTTTGGTGAAGGATTATAGATAATCTCCTTTGTTTTGTATTATAGTTTCACAAGAAATCATAGTATTTTAATAGAGGGTTCATTGAACTGAACAAATATTTTCTGGTCACTCTAGAGATATGCAGTGGCTATTTGATAACGAAGCACATCATGTCTGGTACGACTTTAAACCTTTTTTGTTTGTGGCGCAGATCTACCAACAACAAAACACAGATTACGTGACGAATCATTCGTTCAATGAAGAGGTGATTTGACCCCAGATCGCATTGTTGATTGTCTTTTTTCGTCTCTCTTCCTCTACCCATCTTAGTCCGAGATACTCGCTGAATATCCCAAGAGTTCTTCCCTAACTTTAATGCCACGTATTTGTATCGGCGCTAGCATTTGTTTCAAGGTTAATCTTCTGGGTTTCCAACCAGTAGTAGCCTCAATATCTCTTTTCCTTCCTGCTAGTGTGGGGCATTTCCATATTATGTGTGCAGCCTTCAAGTATAATTTACCTGTGTTATCTTTTATAAGACTCTTACATCATGTACTTCATATGACACATAAAATTGTTATACGCTACCTTTCTTCAAGTAATGCTCAAAGCTTCTCTCTAGGTTGAGTACACCGACATTTTGGTTGTCCTTTTGGCTAGTATACTCTTCTTCATATTTGATAAAGTGCTCTGAAGTTTATTAGTGGCCTATTGCTTTATCATGTCATTCACCGTTCATCAGGTGAAAGAAGCAAATGGTTCAGGAGCAGAGGATTTCGCAGCTGACCACAGCTTCGTTTGATTCAATCCTATTTTAAGTTGAGTTTCTGAACACAATCCATCGCTATTTATGTATAAATTTCCATCCACTCCTATATTTACATATTTGCCGTAACCTTATTCTTCCTCCTCATCCTCTATTACCGAAGTGACCTACCGCGTGCAACAGATCTATCTATGTCTTGTTTACAGAGGTTTTTACATCCAGACTAGGTTTATTTTTTACAGAAAGACACCGGCTGCGCCACTAAGATCATTATGGATACTATTTGTCGTTGCATCCTTATACCTTTGCATATGAGGATCCTCCAATTTGGAACTTTTCTTTGTCGGAACAGACTGGAATCACTACCAATCACTACTACCTATACATTACCCTGGGACAAAGTTATAAAGTTACTCCGCATCTTTAAGAATACGAAATCTATAAAGAACTCTCAATTTGACATGGACAACCACATAGCACAATGTCCAACCAAATTTGAATTCCCAAATTTGTCAGGAAATATTTACAAATATTTTGAATAGTCCATCGCTCGAGAGGTCAAGCGCTGAATCCGAAGTACACGAAGTACAAAAGACCGTAAAGCATGGTGGAGGCAGTCTCATATTTGCGGTGTTTTTCATGGTCCTTCTTGTCCTCTCGTAAAAATTATTGGAAAAGTGTATAGGTTTCAATACCTGGACATCTTGAAAACCACAATGGAACCATATGCTTTTGAGTCTATGCCAGTTACTTTTACATTTATGCACGATAAGAACTTAATAAAGCACTCAGCAAAAATGAAAAAAGATTGGTTTTCAGAAGAGAGTCTTAGCATTTTGGATTGGCCAGCGTCGAGGCTTAAGCCAATAGAAAACCTTTGGAATGACGTTAAGGTCAAGATTGGGCAACACAATTTTAAGAATGCTGATGAGCTCTGGAACGGTATAAAGGAAGCTTGGTTTGCTATACCGAAACACAGATGCCAGAAGCTTGTGGAGAGTATGCACCGCCGATGTCAAGCTGTAATTGCAAATTCCGGATACAGTACCAAATACTAAGAAGGCGAGCAACTAAAACAGATGGTTTACTGTTTCCATTCTAACAATTTTGTTCATTTAATTTCAGAAAATAGTCTTTGTACTATTTATATGTCCAACACATTTTCTTAGTTCTTTTAATTTTTAATTTTTTTCATGGATTATTCCTCTTAGTTTTGAAATTAATTTAACAAAAGAATAACCATATTGTCCAACACCATCAATATTTTCTGTCTTTTCATTGTTTATATAAATAAAAATTTTACTGAAGGTTTTTTTCCATTTTTGTGCTATTTGGTTGTATGTCTAGACTGATTCCAATTCTGCTATGATTTTCAATTAAAATTTGCTTATTCGAACTTGTAATACATTTTGAAGTGTACATATATGTAATCGAATTTCAAAATCATGAGGCTGATATATGACATGAACATACTCGTATGTATCTGAGTAGTTCATATAATCGAGACTCTACTCTAATGCCGGCTCGTGGTCGCACTCAAAAGCGATTTGCATTAAATTCGGAGTAAAGTCTGACATTTTAAATAAATTATTACAACTTTCGCAAATTTTGAAAAATTCTTCATCCGTCTTGAAAAGAATTACAAAGCCTTTTCGACCGTAAAAATATTTAAATATTTGCTCAATTTGGAAATTTTCTTCAAACTTGGTATTGATATTACTGTAATAGAGAATCTCAATTCTGTCTGTCTATCTGTCTGTCCGTATGTATGTATGGTATGTACATATGTTTGACATTTTGAGGTGAAATCAGAATTTCAGTTCTAACTCCAAAATTAAAAGTACTTTACAAATGCCCGATTTTGAAAAAAAAAAACTTTTCTCAAAAACGACTCTAGCAGCTGGCGTACCAAGTTTTTGACAAAAAGTGATCCACGGGTACTTATTGATCCACTCTCGTGTATGTTAACTTTCGAGTCAAGCTGAACAATTTGGAAAATTGTGTACCTTTAATTTAGGAAAATATTGATTAATACGACATAAATGTAAATTGTAGAGAATTTCAGAAGAATTAATTTCAACCCTAATGATATGTTTGTAAAACACAAGTTTTTAGGGATATGCGTAGTTGACATCGATTTCCATTAACTGCAATCCAAAGGTACTCGTTCTCTCAACTCACAAAAGTTTCTGTGAAAAATATCTGTTTAGGTACGACTATGTAGCAAAACATAAAAATACGTTGAAATTTCGCATTGCTCACGCTTTAGGCACACATTTTTTGTCCATATAAAACAACGTAGCTTTGCAATATACATGTTGGCCGGCACACACGCACTCCATGTCAACCTTAAACTGAGATGAAAATGTGCCATTCTACTCGTTCCAGACAATTATTGGAAGAATATTTCCCAATTTTGTTTCATTCTCTTGAAATGTTAGTTGGCAACAAGGTTAGTAAATGAAATCAAGTGCATTGTGGAAAAGTGTTTTAAAAATAATAAGTTTTTAGTGTTTACGTGGGATATTTTGAGGCGAGGATTTACATACTCATATGCCCCTAGGCCCTACTATATTACCGTTGTAGAGGAAAAAGTGGATTTTTCTATTTTGTCTGGCTATCTAACCGCCTGCATGTACGGCCACCTGCAGCATTTCATATTTCAAACCTCATTTCTGCAGTCTGTGGATTCAGCCGAAATCTAAATATCTTGAAAAACTTACTAATGATAGATTTTGCATGCAGTTGATTGATTTATCGCCAAAAGCGGGGAGTGATTTATTCCTTACCTTGCATTCTGTTCAAAACGTTTTGTAATAAAATATCTACGACCTCCTGCAACAACGAAATCCTAGATCGATCTTCTCCCCTCTAGGATCTTCGACCATCAGGGAAGTATTACGACCTCCCAAAACATACTACAACACCACGGGAACTCTTCTACGACTTCCTAATACATTGTAGAAATTTCACGACTTCTTGGAAAGTTTTGCGAAATTTTGGGAAGTTCTATGACCTCTTCGAAAGTTCTTCGACTGAGTTCCTATAAAGTTGTCCGACTTCCTAAGGCATTCTACAACCTACTGGAAATTAATATGACCTCTTCGAAAATTCTACGACTTATCTCCTAGAAAGTTGTATGACGGCCTGAGAAGTTTTACAGCCTCCTAGGATGTTCTTCTATCTTATATGAAGCTTCAAGCCCTCCTAGGACGTTCTACGACTGTATAACGACTTTCTATTACCTCCTTCGTTGGGTGTTTTGTGACCTCCTAGGACGATTTACGATCTCCTAGGAATATTTACTATTCTATGACCTCCTGGGAAGTTATACGAAATTCTGAAAACATATACGATCTGCTGAGAAGTTCTACGACCTCGTGACCTCATGGGACGTAACTTTCTACGACCTCCAGAGAAGTTTTACGACCTCAAAATATTGAACACCGGACACAGGCTTCCCATTCCATTAACAAATGTATTACAAGTCACCCCTTCGAAAGTGCTGCTTGGCGCGTGAAAGTTTTCACAAAGATGTTTACAGGTACGGATTGTTGACACACAACTAAAACAAAGTTTACCTTGTTACTAGGTGAAGAAAACCGACCAATCATTCCCTCTCATTCAGATTTCGGAATAGAATCACGTGGATTTGGTTGTAGGTCTGATTTAACTTAGATTCAAACATAATGGTGAACATTTTTAACATGTTCTCCCATTGCCATTTTACTTTTTTCGAACATATTTCGAGTGGACTGTGACATAAACAGCAAGTAAAACAAAAACAGCAGGTCAAATTAGGAGGAACTTTTCACTTTATTTCCAATAATCTTTTAGAAATTTCGAAAACAGGGTTTCTAATACTCACATTCTCTTGTACGGTGATAATAATTTACTATTTTTTTGTTAATTTTTTTATTTTTTTTAATTATTTTAAAAAACGGATTCCGACTCAGTCTTCTTACAACCATCCTGAAATCATACGACCGGTGACAGTTGATTTGCCTCTGTCACCTCCCGCAGCTGCACTGCTCTGGCCGACCTTAATGTTTGTTTTCGGTGGTGGGGGTTTCTTATCGGCAGGCTTACTTCCTGCTGCAGCAGTTCCTCCAGCTGCACCACCTGGCGCATCGCCTGGCTTATCGCCGGGTTTGTCACCAGGCTTGTCAGCTGGTTTCTCTGCTGGTTTTGCCGTATCAGTACCAGCAGCTGGTTTGTCCGCAGCAGTTGTTGTGTCTGGAGTGCCTTCAGGTGGAGCAGAAGTTAGAGTTTTTCCTTCGGTTGTTGGAGCAGCTCCAGTAGGTGCAGCTGGGGCTTGACCTTTAGCAGTTGCTGCCGTTGCATCGGGTGGCTTAGCTGCATCACTCTTTGCATTTTCTTCTTTTTTTACAGCAGCATCAGGTTTGGCGGTCTCACCTGGTTTTGCTACATCGGGCTTTGCTGCTGCATCTGCAGGCTTGGCCGCTGGTGCTGATGGTGCATTTGCTGCAGGCTTATCAGCCGACTTTGTGGCATCTGCTGGCTTAGCTGGAGCGGGAACTGGTTTATTTGCTGGTTTTAGAGCACTCGGTGCTGGCTTATCATCTGGCTTATCAGCAGGTTTATTGTCCGATTTATCAGCTGATTTGTCAGCTGGCTTAGCTGCGGTGGCTACTGGTGGAGCCGACTTGTCCCCAGATGGAGGAGTTGGTGCTGCACCTTTGGCTGCCGATGCGGCCAGTTTCATGGATTTAGTCTGAATATTTTAATATTAGAGTTTGTTCGAAGGGAAACCTGAGCAGACCAACTCACCATATCGTCTTTCTTTACAGCATCCGCCGCCTTCGCGGAGTCTGACGTCGTAGCTTCAGTTGAATCAGCGGGTTCATCATCATTAGCTTCATCATTACCCTCGTTTTGTTCAGCGGCTGTCAGTTTCTTTTGCATGAATTTGACGTAAGCAACTCGAGTCGCCCTGGTCACATCTCCAAGTTTTGGATTGTATTCTATGAGAAGAACACAGTATAGGCTTAGGTACACATCGATTATATGTACAGGCAAACAACTTACCAACAACATTATTCGTGTTCATTTTAAGACCCTCGTTGGCCTGATCAATGATTTGCCGCCTCAAGCTCCTCTGGCTGCGTCGCTGCATTGAAGATCGTTTCGAACCAATTGGATCGGCAGACATTGTATTCTTTCGGACAATTGCATTCCAATCTTTCTTCTCACTGCACATAAAATCTTCAGTTAGTGAATCTTTGTGATAAACTCTGACTAACTTACCCTTTCTGTGATGCTGACTGCTTCCTTCCAATCACTTTGGCAATAGACGAAAATACATCAAGAGTCTTCTCGGTTTTCATTTCTTGGGCTAACGTCTCAACGAATCCGATTTGGAAATCCTTCTTGATACGTCGTTCCAGCACCTTACCCTTTTTGGTGCCATGAGCTGTAATTGAATTTTACTACATATAAAGGCTCTGCATACTCTCTGCATGCATTAAAAGAAGCGATTGCACCTACCGCTAGTCTTCTTGTCGATGTCAGGAACATCGAATCTATTTTTCTCAAATATTTCCAGCAGTTCGAAGCGCAGCGAACTTATGTCTTGACGAACTTCTATGATGTCATCTTCAGTGATGCCATAATCATCACGTTTCCTTTGCTCTGCGGTGACAAATCGTCGGATTAGGAGCTTCATCACTTTGTCGTGCAGTGACTGTGCCTTATCCATTGTCCTACGCTGCATGGAAAATTTAAATTAATTTCTGTTATAAATTTGTTAGCAAATTCCAGGAGTCAGTCATTCGTCTGGGTGGCGCCTTCCATTACAATTTATGAGCATCGATTTGTAATTCATTAAGACTTGATGAAGGTGCGAACGATTGGATTTGATTGGAAGGCTTGAAAAAGTTTTTTTTTCTGATTTACAAGAAAGTACGTCAGAGTATTAATGCAGCTTATTTGCATAATAGGGACACACATACGAGTAGATATACGAATACAAATATAAATAGAATAAATAGTGACTAGTATGAATCTTCCTGTACAGAATGTGTAGGGACTTGTAAAAGTGTGGACGTTAGTTCGGATATAATCCGGGATATAATAATTTATGTACAAAAAAGTGGTAAAACTATGTGCATATGTATACTAGAGTAACAAGAGCCAGGCAAGGCCAACTAAATTGAAACCAAGAAACAACAGAATATGATCAAATAAGAATCCTCAAAAACACGACCTAGTCAGACAATACCAGAAGCTTCGAGGTAAAGCAACAACTAAAGGATTCCCAAAAAGTTCTTCAAAACTATGACCGTTAATGACAGAGACAAGTCTCAGGCTAAGAAATACTAGAAGACAATTAAGAGCTAAGAACATTGGGAAACTTCGATACATCCTGCATTCGCTGTCTCAGGAAGGTTAGGTCGGCTAAAAGCCAACATACTTAGGTCACTAATAGGTCCATTGTGATACCACATGGGTTTGGGAAGCGGTCTCTAGCCTACTCGTTGAACCATTTGGAGCTTCTGCTGAAGCGTAGAAGGTCCCTAACGTCTATTTTATTCAGATCATTTAGGTTGTTGAAACAGAGGGCTCCTAAGTAGAGTTTCCTTCTTTAGGAGAGAGCTGGATATTTGCAAAGAAGGTGAAGAATAGTCTCCTCCTCCTCCTCCTCGTTCATGCAGCTCCTACAGAAATCGTTTGAGAAAACGCCAAGCCTTGTTACATGCTTGCCTATTAAACAGTGTCCAATGATGACACTTATAACAGCGCGGATACGCATTCTATTGAGAAAAATCAAATTCTTAGAGCGTTTCAGATCCAGCTTAGGCCAAATCTGTTTTGTCGCTAGACAAGTTGTACCACTTGCCCACCTAGAATTTGTCTTTTCAATAGCATTTAGCTTTAATTTAAGTTTGCATGTAGCGATAGACATACCCAGTGAACTTTTGTTTGGAAGGATGGGTATTTTTGTTGCATGTCCTGCAAAGTTCGTCAGCTTTACAATTTCCTGGAATATCCCTATGCCCCGGCACCCAAATTAGGTGAATATTAAACTGCTCCGGTCATCTCTATAAGAGACGAACGGCAGTCTAGAGCTGTTATAGAATTTATTGAGGATGATTCAAAGGATTTGATTGCTGCTTGGCTGTCTGAAAAGATGCGGATATCAACAGTCGATATCACGTTTTTCTTTGAACAAGATAAGACTTCCCTTATTGCCATTATCCCCGGGGAGCAGTTAATCCGCTCCTGCACTGCGGTCTTTCGAAAGACCTTTTGTGCCAACCCATAGTGTTCTAGAGTAACTTGTTTACTCCAGAGGTTGTCAGGAAGTTCAAGGTGTAACGCAGTGAAGTGTATCGCAGCGAGTAGTTCGATGCCTAGAGTCCACTTCATCGCGTGGCATTCTGTGAAAATGTGAAGAGACGTTACTTCACTCTCTAGGCATAGTCTACACATAGGATCTGTGGAGATGCCTTTTAATAGACAGTTGTCACCAATGGTGGTTACTGCTCAGAAAGCGCAGGAAAAAGTAGGGTTGATGCACCGATCTTTGCCAGTGAGTCTGGCATTTCGTTACCTACATATTTGATCTTTGTGTACAGGAATCCATCCAATGTATTATGAACAAGTTTTTCTTTGCTAGTTTTCTGACTGCCTCCAGAAATAGATTCCACTGGTGTTAGCCTACAAGTTTAAGCTTGCAAATATTTCTGCCTAAAAACCGTTGAGTATGCACTAGAAGACTCGCCGAATATTCTAGACCCAGATCCACTATCCATTTTGGAGCCATCTTTATGCCATACTAGATCGTGTTCCGATGGATGGGGTTTGAACTTTTTCCAGTCGTCTCTTGGAGTATGACTGCTGAGTAATTACGTTTGAAGCAGTAGTAAGGCAGCAAGTTGTAGCAGAAAGCTAACCCGACTGAAATGACCATCAGGGAGATGTTTAGATTCAATATTGCTTAGAATGGAGGTGGAGCCCAAATAGCCTATCATATAGATTTCAGCTAGGTGCTGGACTCTTTTCAGCTTTCTGACTCGAGTAGCATCGTTACAGATAGTCCGATTTTTTCGATTTGAATTGAACGCTCTCCACAATAGCTCCAGTCTATCAACTACTTAACCTTATGAAATAATACAATATAATATTTTAAATTTATAAACACCTCTCAATACTCACCATAAAGCTCTTAGTCCTCTTTTTGGGCTCCTTACCCAGTGTCTTCTTCAGCAACTTTATCGATGGACACAAGTTGAATGGTGGAGGTACAGTTCCACCATCCTCAAAGTAGCTCATCCACAGCTGTGATCGAGCAAATTTCCATTCGACATCAGCTCGTTCCGAGATAATTTGATACGAATTGGACATCATGGCAATCAACATGTTGAGCAGTACAATAATATTGATCACGGAATACGATCCAAACATTAGTAAAGCCCAGAATCGAGTAAAGCTCTTAATGCCGGCCAAATCGAACGATACCAAGTCGACGAGACCGAAAGATGCCCAAAACAGTGATTGAGATGTTTCAAAGAGGCTGTCAAAAAGAAACTTTGTAGTAAATTTTATAAGTATGCACATACATTTCACTTACTTTGAGAATCGACGCCAAATAGTACACGCCTTTTCTTGGTCATCGAAGTCCGCAACATCCGGATGCAAATGATAGCATTTGTGTTTCTCCAAGTCAGCATAATACCAGAGCAATTGATTTAGACCGCAACCAAAGGCAAACAACACCAGAGTGTAGATGAAGAAGAACTTTATGATATCGATAATCATTCGACCCAGGGATACTTGTAGCGGTCCCAAATGGGGATTTATGGAGAAGATATGCACAAGCTTTAGGAATGAGAATATCATCCCGGCCGCAAAAGCACCTTCTGACAGTAACATCGGATCGAAGGGATGCCAATGTTCTCGCGGAAAATAAGGATCTATACCGCGATACCATAAATCTCGCTGAAAAAAAAAATAAGCTATATAGTCTGTGCGGTTGTGTACTCGTAGCAATTACATGCACAATGACCCATGCTGTGGTGCGACAGAGTATCCATGTGACGTAGAACATATTTGATATAAAATCCACAATGTTCCATAAATCGCATATGTATTCTAAAAGTCCCTCGGAATAGAGAGTTCTCAATTCACCAAATATTAAACCTGAAATGTAAGCGAACAAAGTTACCGCGATTTGGATTAGTTTCTGAATGCATGCTGTGGAATTCTAATTAGTTGCAGGATATTAGCAATCAGTGAATGCTTTTCCCGATTCATTTCATAGGAATTCAACTTGAAGTAAATATAGGTTTACGAATTCCAACAACGCTTGTTAGATTCATGTGCACATAGTGAAAGAATTACAAAACATTAAGTTAACAGATAAATCCGATTTTAGTTGTACTTACAAAAGTTGGTGAACTTCAATCGTGATTGCCGTGAACTGTTTAATGAGGAATTAATTTCTTCAAACAAGTGAATATCCCAACAGTTCTGGAAACAAATGTATGCACTGTAGTCCTAACATTAGTGCAAAATTATAAATTTATCTCCGGGCTATTACTGTACTAATCGAGAAAATTGTAAACATGTATGCAGGGGCAACTAGCTGGCAAACAAATCCTCAAGCATTTGAGAAGAAATTTGTACTGAAGTCGGAGTTGGAGCCCCCCTGATGCTTGACCTACAGTTTCATCTACTACTACTGCATTTCCTGAAGAACTACCCTTTTTTTTAATAAATCTAATCTGCAAATTTTTTAGGAAGTGAAATCTCCATATTCCACTTCTACCAAGTCATAGCCTAGTCATAGCATCTGCGCCCAGAAAAAACTAAGCAGCTGAAAAGGAACGCTAATATTTAACATATTAGACAAAATTGTAATCGTATTTGAAGCTTTTAAAAAAAAAGTATTTTGACTCTCTGTACAGTGTCCCATCTAAAGTCCAGTCTTTTCTGGTTGGGAGATGAGACAGAAGAATTTAAATTTCTCAGAGAGAAGTATTCGATCCAGTTCTCTTAGGGCTACTTCTACCCAGTACACTTTTATCAGACCATTTGGTAGTTTACTTTGGTGATGATTAATTTACGAACTTTCCCTTCCAGATACCATAATATCTAGTTAATAGAAAACAATTTAGTAGAGGCACCGCCCAGCTTTGTTTGGGGCCAAATTACGGCATCAGTGTAATAAAGGAGGTACCTATAGCAAAGTCTAATTAGAATTAAAGAAAGCATTTACTAGGAAAACTTTGTGGAACTCGGAACTTTACGCGAAGGTGGAGGGAAGTATATCCTGAAAGTCAATACTCCTAAGACCATAGTGAAACTCACCACCCTTGGATCGACCACGAAGCTTCATATAATAGCATTCATCACCTGGATCTCTTCAAGGCGATAGCTGGAGATCCCGGGAAAACTGATCCATCCGTGTCGCGTAACGTTGGAGCACACCTGATGGAGCGTACAGTTTGGAAGCAACTCTTCGGAACTTTTCCAAACATGTACCGGATATCGACACGGAGATGCGCTATTATGTGATTTCTTTAATCTCGTGCTGGAGCAAGTAGTGCGTAGGGTGGGAAGGCACTATTTGCAACAAATCCCTCCAGTTGCTGAGGTACGCAGATGATATGAACATCCTCGGTCGATCGCAGCGTGACATTTTAGAGGCTTTCACGGCAATTGATGATCAGGCTAAAGGAATTGGTCTTGAAGTGAACAAGGGCAAGATAAAGTGCATATGTACATGCTATCCACAAATAGAGTACTAAATGAAAAAAAAAAATTAAAAGTACCATCGGTCCACCGCTTTGGACAAAATGTCACTATTGATAGCTACAATTTCGAGGTAGTTAAGGAGTTTATCTACCTCGGAGTCAACATCAACTCCACGAATGACACCTTGGTGGAGATTCAACGAAGTCTTACCCTTGGAAACCGTTGCTACCTCGGTCTGGCGAAACAAATGGGGTCAAAACTCCTTTTTCGAAAAACATAATGCATAAGCTGGAAAGCAGAGCAAATTTTGAGGACTTTCGAGCGAAAAATTTTCCGTCGAATATTTGGTCCTGTATGCGAGGTCCTGTTCCCTCCTCCTAAGATACAACCGCGAAATCTACGGCGGAATATAATATTTTAATTAATAACTCCTTTGTCGTCGCCATGTAATGTCATAATGTGAATGTGCCATAATTTTTGCAAATGGCGTCAAATGTCATTGTGCTTTGACATTTATGTTGTAGACAGATAGAGAATTAGTTGACAACAAGCAATGGAGCGATACACACCTGAAGAAAGCGGAATTATTGCTACTGCTTATTTGACCAATTTCCGGTCTTTTTTTAACGCTGCCTGAATTTCGTCGCCGTTTTCCTCGTTGTCCTGCAGAATATGCGCGAACAATTAAGCGTTTGGCTGAGCTTCTCGTGCAAACTGGATCCACTAGAGAAGTCGCAAGAAGTGGCCGGATATCCTTCAGTTCCGTGACAGAACGCGGGTTGTTAGTGTAGACTTTACTTTTGATGTGCCTCTATAGAAAAAAATGCATGGGGGTTAAGTCTGGAGACATCGGTGGCCAAGGGACGTCTCCAATGCGGCTGATCAGTTTTCGTGGGAAATGTTCGCGCAACAAATTCATGGAGGTTCTTGTGGTATGCGAAGTCGCCTCAACTTGTTGAAACCACGTATGTGATGAATAAAATGGATGAGCTAGCAAATTAGGTAAGAAATAATCTGTGATCATGCGCCCATAATTTAATCTTTTCACATTGGTCGCTTGTTCTCTGGAATTTTCAAAAAAAGGCCCCGATGATTCCGTTCGTCGATTAGGTGCACCAAATACTAACTCTTGGGCAATGTAAAGGCTGTTAGTGTTTAAGTCGCGGATTATGTTTTCATGGAGCCCAGTAGTGACAGTTTAGCTTATTTACGTGCCCATTCAGGTGCAAGTGGACCTCGTCGCTCCAGAAGATGTAATTCACAGTGCGTTGTTGTTTTTGCATAAATTAAAGTAATTTTCCTTAAGTTCTTGCACCAGTTGAATCTTAAAAGGGTGAGATTTTAAGTCTTTCTATAGAATTTGACGAACGATAGTTTTTGGGAACAGCGATTCTTGGATTTTCACGCAATCCTCGTTCCATTTCCCGAATGTTTTCGGTGGTCCTTGGTGTTCTACTGGGCCATGGCTGAGTGGTATTCAGAACTAAAGAAATTTCGCGGAACCTTTGCACCAAAGAACGAATTAAATTTGCACGTGGGCCATCGAAATTCACGACACCCAGGCAAGCATGCTGCAGCACGCGTCAACGAATTTCTACATCGTGTGTGCCTATATTATTGCTATCTTCGCTTCGCTAATGTATATGATTAATAATGTATGTAGGCTCTGAAACCACAAGTTCGTTATAATAATTTTTTTGGAATTCAAAAATAGCTAATTTCATTACATTTATACCTCTTCCTCATTTACTCTTTCATTACAATTAGTGTATTGTACGGGTCAAGTTGTTGTTAAAAACTTTTGAATCTTTGTTTCATCTTCAATTACTTCTTTTGTTACAAGATTTCTTTTCATTTAACTTTTATTTGCACTTAATAAAGGCTAAGTATTGGTTGCTTGCAAATTGGCGATCATGAGATTTTGATTAGTCTTTCTTCATACGAGTATTACTAGCTAGTAATTTGTATACCTAGAGGAACTCGAAAAAGTGGGTTTCTCAATTCGGTCTATCTATTTGTCGATTTGTATTTACGTGCAACTCCAGCCTAAAGTACTGGATCTTTAGTGACACAATTCCATTCTCACTCCAAATTTATTATTACTGAAAAAATTATTTTTTTGAAACCTTGCCAACAATTTTACTGAAAATATACGAGTATTATATTTGAGTTAGTTAATTGCATAATTATTTTCTTAGAATTGTATTATATATTTCTCGAATTAATTGTACTGATCATCATCGATATCTAGATAATATTCAACATGTGCAAAAATTCGGTAAATTGTCAAAACTGTTTTTATTGCATTTTTGAAAAAAAAAAGTGGTTTGCAAACGAACAACATATAGGAGCAAGTACGTGCGACCAACTTATGTACTTTATTCATACTTGTATCTATGTGCTAAACTAATTGTCCATAATAGACGACTACATATGAATAGCTGTCTATGGTTTCACAACGTCATTACTGAAGTGTTATAAAACGAAAAACGATTTAAAAAAATGTTCCCCAGTTTACAGCGCGTCTTTTAATAATTCCACTGGAACAAGAAGTTTTTAATTAGGCCTGAATATCTAGTTTACTCCTCAATTTATTGGAGAAACTCGATAAAATGGTTTTTACTTCCTCATTTTTTGAAACATATACATTCTGATGAAGTTTGACAACCATAATTCCACAATTATAAATTGTAAATGTTTTATTGATCCATAAAGTATACAGTATGTATGGAATAGCATATCGAGTTAATTGCCTCCACGGCTTTGCTGGCTTATACACACTATTTTGTCGAAATTTTCCCCATGTCCGTTTTGCATCAATGTGGCTGAATTCGTTGATACAGCGCACAATTTGGTCCTTCAAGGCGTGTGCGGTCGTGAGCTTATTGGCATAAACTCAAAACTTCAAAAAACCCCAAAGAAAAAATTCCAACGGCGTTAAATCGCATGATCTGGGCAGTTAATTCTGATCATCAAAACGGGAAACTACACGACCAGGAAATAACTCATGCAGTAATTGATTTCTTTCTCGGGATGTATGGCATATGGCACCGTCTTGTTGAGACCACATATCGTCCACATCCATATATTGCAATTTAGGCACGAAAAACTGGATACCATTAACTATTATTGCCTGATCAGCCGCATTTTCAAAGAAGAATGGTCCAATGATGCCCCCAGCCCAAAATCTGCACCAAACAGTGTTACATTGTGCATGCATTTGTTTTCAACAATCGCTCGTAGATTTTCTGAACCCCACATTCGACAATTGACGATTAACAAAGTCATCAAGATGAAAATGAGCCCCATTGTTGAAGATGATTTTGTTTGAAAAATCAGCATCATCCACTTGTTGTTGTTCCATAATCCATTCAACGAACTCTCTTCGCTGTGCGTGGTCAGTAGGCTTCAGTTATTGAGTCAATTGGACTTTGTATGCATGAGGACGAAAGATTTCGTGAGAATAAGCTGTAGAGAGCTTCTCGAAATATCAAATTCTTGACCGGTGCCGAATTGATGTTCCTGGACTTTCAACAACACTCTCACGAACTGCTTCGCTGTTTTGTTTGAACGACTTGTTGAAGGACGACCAGAGTGTGTTAGATCACTAATTGATCCAGTCTCCCTGAATTTTTGAATTAATCTCTTCACAGGTAAATCACTAATCCGACCATATTTTGTACGAAAATTGGGAACTGTAGTTGTCAAATCTTCATTATTTCTAAAACATTGCTCAACAATGAAAACATGTTGTTCTTTAGTGTAGCACTCCATTTTGAATAACCCTGTCACGCTGTTTTTTTTTTTCGTTGGCAACACTAACGCACAAATGGCGCAAAATACAAATCTTTCGTGACACCCTTATAAACAAACACTAATCGTTTTCTAAAGCAGTTTTTGGAAAAATTCAGTTTTTCAAAAACCTTCCCAAAGTCAAGTGCACAATATTTTAAGGTTGAAATTAAAATTCTGATTTTGCCTCGAAGGATCCCAGTTATGAATTTTGAAGTAATTCTGTCGTTACAATATTTAAGCTGCATTTGACTGTACATGTAAACAGGCAGGCAGGCATCTCTGTATGATGGAGAGGCCTAGAAATACAATATTTTCACCCAAATAACCACAACTGGTATAATTGGGTCATATACCCAGAACAATTTTAGTGCATTTTCTGGATTAATAAATTCAGCCCTCTCTGGTTCCTCATATACTTTTTTAGGTGCGTTGGCTAATGTGTAAAAGGTAATTGTGCAAACTCAGTACGCCGTTATAGCTTCAGCACTATAGAAAAGTACCAAGAGTACATACCTGTTGCTTTACTTCAAAATCACCATACCAATTGATGATTAATATTGTTTATTAGCGCACTAAAGAATTATATTCCGAACACGCGTTTAAGTCACAAGACAAAGGACTAAATGACAACGAACGGAATCATTGCAAAAATTAATGTTGGCTGTTGTTGAGATTATTTGTAAAGCCTTCGACTCTTAGGTCGTTCATTACTGGGAAAGCAAAGCAGATTGTTCGACATTTTATCTTTGACAATGCGCACTGATAGAAACGTTGTATACTTTAGCAATACCTAGTGCATGTTGGATTGCTCTAACTAACGCTAGAAATCCGCGAAGAAGTGAGTGATTCCTTCTCATTCTGATGCCTGGAACTGCGGCAATCTGTATTGTAGGGGGTTACATACTTAGTTGAATAATTCGGGACTAGTCAATGACCTTACTAATCGCAGTAATGCGGACTACATCAATAAGAGCCTTGTTGCGAAGTTGCTTGGCACTGACCCTGTTATAGGTGGGTCTTTCTTTCTTTTTTTCTGGATATGATACAAGTAAGTAATAAGGCGAACATGAATTATAATAACCGGAACATGAATTATAATAACATCCGTTCAATGTGAATATTGATTACATCCACCTACAGAGTTTTTACTAATAGGACTGTGTTAGAATGATATATGTACATGTTGAGAAAATGGTGAGTGTACATTAAAGTGGTGTATGACGGATTCGAACCCGGACTGCGAGATCCTGAGGCGCAGTATGCAACTATTAAGCCACGCCAAGCACTGACAACTAAAGGTAAAATTAAATCTAACTTTTAACGGTTTTTTTTAATAGTATTGATGATGGACAGGGACAAATATTTAAATAATTTAAACTTGGCTTCAGTTGTTAGATAAAGTGCAGTAAGAACATATAATAGTATCTATATACCTGGCCTATTACTTAATTTCACATATCTGTCTGTTAAATATGAGGTTACAACATAGCATTTGCAATAAATGTTTTAGGAGACAATGATAAAATAAAGTTTTCTACTTTTTTGTGACAGTAATAGTGTCCAGATGCTGCAACGATAAAACAGCATCTACTCTACGTTTGAGCGGAATAATCGCGGCTCGGTTTTTAAGCACCATTTCTCCACACTTTGGGCAACGTATTGAATGCAGCCATTTATTTACTGTTTTGACTGTTCAGAACAATGGCCATACCACCAAGGTTCTGCACGAGTATTCTTTCCACCTACTGCCCTTCAATTCTTTCTTGTGGGGTTCAAGGATTGTTAGATAGGTTTGCTTCTTACAGCAAACTAGAAAACTTTAGATGCAAGTCCATAATTAAGTTGTCATGTGAAGAAACATAATAGGCTATACATTTGTGATTAAATTCTATCGTGTCAGACACAAAAATTCTTCTGATGGCTTAGGTACAGTTGGTGTTAAGAATAAGGATACCATTTTGAGAGTAGGTGAATGTGATGCCATGGTACTAATATTTATGAATGATAGCGAACAATTTTTCACTACGAGCTCGGATCGCAATAGACCAAGGCTCCCTGAAATTACGTTATAAGAAAATAAGCTGGATTTTTTTTTTTTTTTTTTTGAAAAAAGCCCAAAAATTTTACCAGAATTTGTTTTGAAATTACGCCAAAATGTTTAGAATTTGCGCCAGACTAAGGTAGGTTTAAACATCTCACCGAGAAGTGGATGTGTTAAAGACTGATTTGGAATACTCACTGAAAATGTACATTATAATTCCCAATTCGATAGGTCCAGGTAGAGATCCGCGTTCATGTCTTTTCCAGTCTTCCAACATAGCAGTCATCCAAGGAAATGCCAGCAACTCAAAAGTAATCTGCACAACTCTCAACGAGGCAGCACCCAAGAGCACTGTAACAATAGATAATTCAATAAGTTTTTCTGTATTATTGTTTCACCTACGTAACTCACTTAGAAAAAACATATAACTGCAAGAATGAGAGATAAATTTCACAAATGGCTTTCGCATGAGTTTGCCCTTTTCCGAGTCCGGAGCAAGCAAATAGTTCATACTATTTAAAGGAAACATACATCCCAGCTTCACTACTTCCATTATCTGTTGGCTGACGGTTTTTCTTCGAAATCCAGGCAAACCTTCATACCAAATAGCTGCCAGCAATTGTTGGACATTTGGATGTGCCACAAACTGCGTGGGTAAAAGAAAATGATTTAATAAAATTTAGAATTCCTGCCAAATCTACCTCAAAAAGGTCCATAAATCCAATGATTAACTCACCCTCTTCTGCTTGTACTTAATGGCCAGCTCTAAGCGTTCCAACGTCTGCCGTTGTCCTGGCACCCAAACGTCATGGGTTGCCTCGTGATTATAGTTCAGCATCACTTCCAGTTCCATGGAGGTACGTGCATGATCCAAGAGGGATGACACAAACTCTTGTACATTAAGACGCATTTCCTAATCGTAAATGGAATATATTTTTTCAAACACCCATAATACACAAGTGTGTTGTTTTCTTTTCGTTTCGTTTTTTTTTTTTTTTATTATTAAATTACGCATAAAGAAACTCAAAAAAAGAGGACGAGATATAAAATTGAATAATGGTCACGTCATCTTCATGCCATAACCACATCAAAGGAGTCTTTTCTCCTTTGCCTGTCTGTTCTTGTGGGCTTACCGTGTATTCCGCGCGGAATTCAGATTCCATGGCTTGTAGGCGTTTCAACTCCCAGGATAATTCGAAGGCTGTAAGTACGGGATCTCGGGAACTAAGTGCTATTAGGGAACTGGCAGATAGTGCCCGAAATGCATTGATACGAGCTTGTGAGTGCCGTAGAGAATCGGTCTCCTGAGATGTTACACAGTCATCACAGCCACATCTACATTAGGAGAATGTGACACAACCATAAAAAGAAATAGAAAAGGAATTTATGCAAATTTAATTTCACTGTTTGTATCTAGGTTTTTTTATGTATTTTGTATTTTTTCTTTAGCTGAAATTATGGACGCGTTAAAAGCTTTTGTTGAGTGTGGATATGAATGGTAAATGAGTAGCTGAAAACGGCATTATTTTGGGAAACCATCATTAACAGGCTGATAATAGAAATGCAAATAGACATAGTTAATTTTTTATTTTTTATTTTTTTTAAATGTAGGTACATATCTATTTGTTAAGGCCCCACATTTCATTAAGCCGAAGATTTTAATTTATGTCGAGAAGGATATGAAAATCAGTTCGATGTGGAGCTGGACTAACATATTGAAGACTCTTAAAACTCATAACAAAAAAGAACCTTAGGCTTATTTTTATGTAAATAGAATACAAACCTTTGAACAACATGGAATGGTAAGCGCACGCTTAGGACAAAACTATCCTTAGGCAAACAATTCTTCCTGGTCCTGCACGAGTGTGCAGCAGTGGATGGATTTGTACTGTTTTACTGCCAAATATTTTTTTATATTATACTAATGGAGAAGGCTTAGCAAGTGCAAAGATGGTGAAGAGTTGCATCCATCTAGCCCTTCAAACTCCTACACAAATCTTTTTGTCGGCAAATGATATAAATAATTTTATTTAAATGGCTGCCGCAGCTACCTTGGCAGTAGTCCATCCAATCAAACCAATTTAGTAGTTTATTTGAGATGGTTCGGACCTCTATTTCACGAATAGCTCGATCAATATTTTGCTTAAGTGCCTAAATCGTTTCTGGATTGTCAGCATAACATCAATCTTTAACAGAGACCCACAAAAAAAAAATCCAATGGTATCAAATCGCAGCTCCGCATAGGCCAGGCAACATCACCAAAACAGCTGATTACAGGATTATTGAACTTAGTGCGCAAAAGATCGATTGTTGGACGGGTTGAATTGGACGTAGCACTGTCTTCCTTGAACCAAAGATCATTTCCTCAGTTCCCGGCTAAAAAAAGAGTCGTTAACCTTAACGATGTTGCCATCTTGTTGTTAATGTTCAGTTGCTAAGATCTGTGGAGAGTTGAGGTCGGGTTTAGGTGCATACTTTCGGTAGCAGCAGCGATATTCTGGGCTGAACGCACAGGACGAACAAGAGGATAACTTGTGTTATCAATTAGTATGCCAGTCTCACAAACTTGCATACAGCAGCTAGGGTTGGTGCATTATTTCGACCGAAATTTCTTATAAAAAATCGCACTCTTCCGGCAACACTGCACTCATTTTGGAGATAAATTTTCAAAATTCCAACGTTGTTCGAGCGTAAATAGATACATTTCGTAGCACTGTCAATTTTTTGACGCGAAAGAGCTATCAGGAAGAAGTCCTTGACATCACCCTTTGCACCCCATTTATAAAAAATTTCGTAAAGGATTGGCACGTTTCATCAAAAACGTCAATGTCTGATCATCGACATATCCTTTTTGATTTAGATCTAGGCCATATATACTCGTGGGATCCACAGAATGGGACTGATACAGTCTAAAACTCATAGAAAACTTGGCTGGATGTAATAGAAACATAAGAGATATTGATAGTCTATAACTAACTTGTGAAAACCTAAATACAGCAATAACAAATTCATACCATCAAGCATGCCCAGGAAAAGTAAAATCAGGAAAGCGGCTGAGAGCGGCTTTTCGACAGAGCGAAAGGCAATGGAGAATGGGAAATATATAGAGAAACCCTAACTAGATATAACCTAGAGATTAGAAGAGCTAAGCGAGAATCGCCCGAATCCACAGAATTCTGTTTAAACAGCACACTAATCAGATCGGGTTACTGAAAAACCAGATGCTAGATATGCGGAAAACGGTCTACGCTAGCACTCTTAGCCGAAAAACACTTCCCATGATCTGTCCTTGCTCCTATCTCCCCAGATGATCTTCATCAGGTAAGGACCAACTAGAGGAGACTGGAAAAGAGCTAAGGAAATTTTTCACGAATGTAAAGTTAGATGGGCAATACACTCATTCCAACCTTTCAAAGCCCCAGGAGAAGACGGTACATTTCCAGCACTCCTACAAAAGGGCACCCCTCTCATAATACCAATGCTGATCAACATCTTCAGAACTAGTTATGCGTGGTGTCACATACCAAATAAATGGAAAGAGGTCATCGTAAAATATATACCTAACGTAGATCGCAGACCAACACATCTACCAAAATCATATCGACTGATAAGCCTTACCTCCTTCTTCCTCAAGACGATGGAGAAAATTCTGGATAGACATATCAGAGATGGGGCCCTTCGTATGAACCCACTTCATAAAAATCAATATGTCTACCTGGGAAATCAACTACCCATGCTCTTCAGAAGCTCACATCAAGAATTGATAAATCGCTTGGAGACAAAGAGATAACAGTAGGTTGTTTTCTCGATATCGAGGGTGCCTTTGGCAACACCGAACACGCCCAGATATACAGGTGTATCCAAAACTTAGGAGTAGACAATACTACATGTAAATGGATAAGAGATATGATAGAAGACAGGAAAATAAAAGCCACAGTAGGCAGCCATAAATTCAGCATCACTGCTGAGAAAGGATGCCCTGAAGGAGGAGTTCTCCCCCCTCTACTATGGTCCATCGTAGTCAATGAACTGCTGACAATACTCGACAATGATGGCTTTTATGGCCAAGGGTATGCAGATGATATTGCTATCCTAATCAGAGGTAAATTTGAAGAAACAATCTCGGATCGCCTTCAGAGGGCATTAAATCTAGTTACCGCCTGATGCAGGGAAGTTGGCTTAAATGTCAACCCCAAGAAATATACCATAATTGTTTTCACTAAGAGAAGAAAGCTTGATAAGCTCAGAAAACCCACACTCTTTTGTGAAACAATAGGATTCTCAAAAGAAGTCAAATTCCTTGCGGTAACCCTGAATGAAAAACTCACATGGAATTCTCATCTTAATAAAGCCATAGACAAAGCCAGGATCTCCCTGTGGACCAGCATAAGTCTTCTTGGCAAGAACTGGGGACTAAATCCCAAAATGACTCTATGGATGTATACAGCCATAGCGATACCTATTGTCATATACGCAGCATCCATATGGTGGCAAAAACCAAACACAGGTCCACACAATACAGGCTCAATAAATTACAAAGCCTAGCTTGTATGTGTGTGCTACAGGAGCCATGATAACTACTCCCACGGCAGCGCTAGAGGTCATCCTAAATCTGCCACCACTTCATCTTTATATAATGAAAGAAGCTATGGTTAATGCCTATATGCGCATCACAGAGGTTGAAAAGAATACAAGATCTATTCATTCTGACCTTGTACAAGAAATAAAAAAGAATGAACTACTTAAAATAAGTATAACAGGCAAAATGTCTTCCGAAATTCAACTTCAGCCACAATAAACCTACATTTACTAGAGACCCTCATGTATAGTACACAGATGGATCCAAAACAGATGAAGGAGTCGGGGCTGGAGTATATGGACTGAGCACGAATACTCTCCTATACGCAAGTATGGATAAAAATAGTTCAGTATTTCAAGCCGAAATACATGCAATAGAGCTGTGTATCCGGGAGAACATAAACAGATCTATAACCAACAAGAGCATTTATATTCTCTCAGATAGCAAAGACGCGCTGCTTGCAATTAAGGCACATGAAATTACCTCAAAACTAGTATGGGATTGCCTTCAACAAGACGACGTATGCAGAATGTGCAACGAAGACGAAGAATCAACATTTTCTTTGGCACTGTGACTGTCTTATCAGAACACGTTATCGTTTCCTAGGTAACTTCTACCTCAAAGCAGAAGAAATATCTGCCAGCGCACCCAAAGACATAGCCGGATTCATTATTAAATCCGGCATCATGGATGAGGTTTAATTAGAGGAGATCACAATAGGGCCACGTGTGGGCGCAGTGATAAGGGACTAGCTCCGCCTCGTTCTTCAATCTAATCTAATCAGAGTCAAAATAATATGCAATTTAAAAAGAAATCAGCAGATGGCTCACCTTTTATAAACGGAACACTAATGAATTGAACACAATATCCGTCTGTCTGTGAGTCTGTCACACGTCTCTAAGTTTTAAACCTATAGAGCTGAAATTGTACACACAAATAGTACGCGATGGGTCAAAAATAATTATACAGACAAATTAATTTTGTGAGTTGGCTTTTTGTCGTAATGTACCCCAAGAAAAAAAAATGCACACCCCATCATGCGACATATCAAATTAAAGATGAAGTCTCAAAGATATTTTTTTGCATAAAATTTCTTGAACAAGAAAAATCGAAAACCATTCATAGGCTATGTATCTTATGCGGAGAAAAAAAGCAACTATTGAAAAAATTCCTAAATTCCTGACGAAACCTAATGGAGAATTGTGCATCTCAAATGCGTCCATACAAATTTCCGTCAAATCTCCATTCTAATGTGTAGGTAATTTGTGAATGCATTTAATGAATGACACCGATACCTATTTGATTTCATAGACACCTGCAATTACATCTGTTTATTTACGCAAAATTCACTTTGGATAGGTAAACATTGGAGTACCCGTCATTAGCACAAACAGTAATCACATACATTTCGCCCCCTTTTTTCTGAAGGGATGTGAGTAAATGTAAATGGATTTCCAACCTACGATGATGGCTTAGATGAGTTCAATACAATTGAGTTTCAGATAAATTTTAACGACTATAACGCACGTACTAATGTTTACAGCTAAAACAAATTTACGTGATTTTCAACTCAATTTTGGTACGTTACTATGACACTGATGACGATGATGCCAATGGTGCTAACGATGATGAAATACAATTGAACAAAGCAACTCCTACTCACTTGACATCATGCGGCATAGGCAAAGTTGCACCACGATCCAATAGAAGCTTTAGGATTTCATAGTTATTTCGGTGGGCTGCCAATATTAGTGGTGTTATGTCGGGAGTGAATGTAGATTTGGAGCGATCAACTGCTTCCCAACTCTAAAAGAATTTGCAATTAAAATTTAATAGTTACAAGACTTTGATTTTCAGTCATACATATGGTTGTCCCTCCTGATGATGCGTTTCTTCCCATACCAGCAATTCTTCAACTGCTTCTACGTACTCTTCAGAGATCGCATGCAACAGTGCATCACCAACATCGATACCTTGCTCAAGAAGTAAGACAATCAAATCAAAATTTTCATTCTCAATCGCTGAAATGAGCGCCGATCGATTCAGTGGGTCTACACAGTTTAAGTTGAATGCCTGGGGGTCACCCTTATAATCATCAATGATTCTAGAGAGATAGATTTAAAATTACATGAAAAGTAGAAAACACCTTAAGTGTTACCTTTTAACACTCGCCAAGTCACCACGTTCTGCTGCGAGGATAAAGTTTTTTTCTACATCATTCAGTATATATTCGTCAGACATGACGATGTCATAGTCCATCTGACCCTTTTCAGCTAGGTCTGCGTCCGACGACATGGTTGCTAATTAGTTAATTACTCGGTATTCAAATACTGCCCTGCTCTTAATGCGGCTGTGATTCTGTGATCCCTACAAGTGTAAAAAACGTAGTAGATTGTAATTAAAGTGTGACAAATTATACAACAATTTTGGTTATAATTTGCCTGGTACAGCTTCATGGCACTGCGACACATAGCCTTAAACCATAATTAATGACGCGTAGACTTGAAAGATGGCCCTTATACTTGCCCCGTACCTACAACCTCGACTGATTGGGTCTTAAATCCTTTCGATGGTCTTTTACGGTACCAAACGAGAGAGAGAGGAAGAGCATTTGTTCACATACTTGCTTAAAACCAGACGGCAGTGGAAGAATTCAGTGGCGTTTACAGTTCCAGTCAAGCTGAGCATTTGTTCATCCCTTATATGGGCTACTAAAAGCCCAGATCTGTAAGACTAAGTCACGGTTTTTAAAGAAAGAGATGGTGGCGATTGAACTATTAAGTAGCCAACAGCGGCGCATACGTACCCTAATAAGGTGTTACGAGGCCCTGGAGACTGCAATAAAAAGTAAACGGACACACAAAGCAAAGGAAAGCAATTTTTTTTAAGATCTGTTCGGACAGTAGGCAGAAAGGAAAGATTCGGGGGGATATAGAATTCCTCGAGAAGAGGAAATACTGTAAACGAAATAGCAGAGGCCTTGGGTCGAGCCGCTACACCCAAGCCTCTGCAGAGATTTTTATTGGATAGGCCCCGGTTTTTTTTTGTCCGCAAGCAACGGCCAGCAGAGACCGCAAGTCAAACCGGCGAATTGGCCTACCACTTGAAAACCAGTGGCAACATTGCCAGCAAGCCATCAGGAATGCAAACTCTGATATGTTCAGTTTCTTCCATCCACCACAATGAAATCCCCCGACTAAAGTGAGGTAGAAATATCAATATATAAGTTTAAATCCAACAAAGGTGCTGGAGCCGGCAGCTCAACTGCGAGAAAGTGCCTGGAGAAGTGCTGTCATCTTAGATTTGACTGTCAAAATGGATAGCAACTAAAAGTGCTAGCAGCCTAGTTATTTTATTTGCTCTGTTTATGGAGCCCTCTATTGTCAGTGTAAAAGGGGAAATTCCGTTCTCCTCCCAAGACCTCCATTTCTAAAGACTGAACAAAATGGAACATTTAAGCCTCCTCACATTATGTTTTTGAAATTCTGTCACAGGGTAGAAAAGGTAATAATATGCGAGTAGTAAAATTTAATTTCTATTGATCTGAGCCCTTATTGTGAACTATCCAAAAATAAATAAAGTGAACGACTGGGTCGCATGTACTTACACCTATAGTCGTTCATTTGAAAATCATTCATATTAGAAATTAAATCAATTTAGTTTAACTTTTTTTTGAAATCCTTTAAAAAGCAAACAACTTATTTTGAATATTTTCCAAAACTTGATATACCATGACCTTGCATATGTATGCCAAATATTATACAGATATTGATTCTGAATAAAATCGACTAAGAAATAGTCAATTTTCAAGAACCCATCCATAAGTCCAATACCATTGCACGATTTGTTGCCAAAAAAAAAAACCTAGTACGCTGTCCTATATCAGACAGACAGACAGATTTGTGAGACCCGTTGGTTCGAGTTTCTCTTTTATAGTTTTTAAGATTGATCGAAATATCGAGATCGAAAATTTTCATGAAACCAACTCTAGCTCTTATAAATATAAAAATGTTGAACCTTTTTCATCTACAACATATAATTTGCTAAGAAATTGCCTTCTACAGAGTCGTTTGGTTGAATCACAGAGCGGAATCTTTGCTCACTTATAAAGGGTTTTTCAATAGGGACATAACAATTTTTTATTTTAATAAAAACGCATCCATAAACTTTTTTGTATGATCTGTGAATGGCAAAACGTCTATCAAGGTTTACGTTTTTAACGTGGTGAAGATCTCTAACACAACTTTTGGAAATTATTAAAAATTACTACCGAATTTCTGAGTCGGTGGTCGCAACTTTAAGAGCGCTTATTCCAATTTTCGGTCATAATAATCGTCCCACCAGACAGGCTGTGCGTACTATAGTGAATAATTCGAGTCAGCATATTCACTATTAAATATTTCTGTGCCAGCGAGACAACGCACCGGTCGAAGTACCGAAAATATTGCAGCCGTAAATGCTTCAGTTCAAGTCAGTCGATTCCACACGCCGTTCACAGCAATTGGGGATCTCTCAGTCCACATTGTCGCGAATGTTGCGTAAAGATCTTAGCCTACACCCTTACAAGATCAAATAAACTGAACTGAAGCCTCTTGATCATTTGAAGCACCGAAACTTCTCCGATTGAGCTCTGCAAAAGTTTAAAAAAAAATCCTAAATTTCATCGAAAAATCATCTTCAGCGATGAAGCTCATTTTTGGCTTAATGGCTTTGTCAATAAGCAAAATGTGCGTTATTGGGCAGCAACAAACCCACATGTGCTTCATGAGACTCCATTGCATCCACAAAAACTGACCGTGTGGTGTGGATTTCATGCCGGAGGTGTGATTGGACCGTATTTTTTCGTCGAAGAAAATTATCGCCATGTTAAATGGAGTTCTCTATCGTGCCATTTTGGAAGACTATTTTTGGCCAGAATTGGATGGAATTAACATCAGTTCATCAAACAATTGATCTATTGAAAGGGAAATTCGGTGATCATGTAATCTCGAGAAATGGTCCGGTCGAATGACCAGCTCGCTCATGCGATTTAACGCCGATGGATTTCTTTTTATGGAGTTACGCTCTATCGTTGGTTTATGCCAACAAGCCAACAACATTAGAGGAGCTCAGGAAGAATATCGAACACGAAATTGTCAACGTTCCGGCCGATATGTGTGGAAGAGTGGTGGAAAATTGGCTCCAAAAAATCGATCACTGCAAACGTGCTCGCGGTAGTCATATGAACGAGGTCGTACTATACCTGGAATAAATTTCAGCCCGATATCTCAATTATTCTATGTGTTATTTATATAAAAAATTGTTATGTCCTTATTGGAAAACCCTGTAGTAGAGGAAGGTCTCTACGAAGGTGCCGATCTTCGATTTTCGAAATACACTGTGATGCACAAAATCCACAATATATAATCTACTAAGAAATTACCTTCTAAATGCTGTCTTTCTAAGGGCTACAGAGGCCATAAAAGTAGCACCACAGGAGTTCGTATCTCAGTTTGTAGAAAAATTACAAGTTGTGTCGAAATTATTGAAGAAGAAATGGCTATTTGCGAAATTGAAAATTCCTATATCATACTCGTAAAAAGAAAGTAGAAAATTTGAGGTACATTAAACATTGTCTTGAGGTTACCATATTCGGAGGTGGCGGGCGAATTCGCTACTGAACAGGTAAATTGATGAAGAATATGATTTATTTTTAAAAAAAATTATTAAGGAATCTTTCACAGAGTTGATAAAATGTCTTAGAAAGGTTTTTTTTAAATATTTTTTTCTCATTTTTCAATATTTAGAAAAAGAATGATTTTCGAACAATTTTAGTACAACTACATATAGTCGAAATGTACGTGAACACTAGACTCAGAAATAAGTTCGTTCAGCTTTTCTAAAGTGTTGTGAACATTAAAAGGCAACAATCATATTAAAATAAAATTGAAATTATATGCAGCAATTTTTTTTTAAAAATGAGTCCATTTTTAATTTCAGTTCAATATAGGAAGCTCTCAAATTTATTTTATATTTTATGTTAGTGAAAGACCTTATTTTTGCCACCGTAATTGACAGATTTATCCACTATTGAATAAAAATTTAAAAAAATATTAGGCCCAACAGATGCTTCTCACAACCAATTGTGTTATACAAACATATTTGACATACAAATATATTACGGATGAATTGAGAAGCTTCTAATGACAATAATACTCTTTAGAGTTTGTCAGACAATCGCGAAAAGTGGTGCTGTGATAAAAACTTGTTGGTTGTTGAGATTTGAACCTGTACTCAAGTTCTATGGCATGCTCACCAATCCAATGTACTAACAATTCAACTAGATACCAAAGTTTGATAAAATAAATTTGAACATCCTGGTTAGATAATATACTGAAGTCCGTCATGATTCAATTCAAATTCACATCGTAGCTACACAAATTCGTATTAACAAAACATCCGCTGTGTTATTACTTTAACAATCGGGCATTTTTAAAAAGTCTACATTTGAGAAAATCCTACACAACCACTGTATTTCTTCGAAGTCGAGAACTCCAGTAATATACTGGAACAATTCTGACCGTTATCATATAAAACCGTAATCCCGAAATAGACACCCAAAATATAACGTGGTACACTACACTGAATCATTTTTTCTATTTTGAATAACGTATTTAATTAAGCTTATAATACCTAACACCTTCCAGTTATAGCAGTTCTCTACATTGAATGGATATTATGTAAATCCATCCTTTTGAACAACTTACTAAAAAGTTTTTATATATCCAGAATTTCTGTTTTCGATTTTTCTCATTATTTTGTAGGCATTTTACTTTTATTTTATTTTATCCAAGAAATCTTCTGCTTTTTATTTGTGTTTATCCAAAGGATACTTTTTGCTTTAATATACTCGTAAATAGAGAGCGTAGGAAAATGAGCGAAGAAGGAAACAAAACAGCAACGACGACAACAAAACAAAGCCACGGAAACTAATTAAGGAAAAAAGGACTTTTCCTTCTAGAGTTTCCCACACACGCCCGCACACAATTGTAAAATGTTCCAGTATCAAAAGGAAATAGCAAGGCTTCTTCGCTACTCTTAGGTTTTTCTTTTTCCCGATGTTCTTGCTTTCGAAATTCGCGAAGAACTAATGAATTCAAGGCTTGCACTGGAGGTATACGGCTCTAATTACATTAGCAGTTACAGAAAAATTCAATAATTTTTAGACCTGCTTTTGTCGTAGTATTGTTATTTAGCTGCTGCTCCCTATTTTATTTATATAATTGCAAATATGCACTTTTACAGGTGACTGTAAGTAAGGCTGGTCACTAACGTATGTAAAGGTGGCTGATACGGAATAAGGGTTGAAAATTGCAATTTAGACTCGTAAACTATCAATTAGCATTGCAGTTTTTATTCATTCAATTTTTAAATTACATAGTTTTACTAAAAATAATAGATAACTTATAATTCCTTAAATTTAAGTTAAATACAATTTATTTAAATTTGGCTCCAAATTTTAGAAAAAAAAAATCTCTGTTGTATTATTTAAATTCTTAAATAACAATCGCAACACTTTCTCCCGTGTGAGTGTAACGTAAATAGTTCGTGCAAAAGAAAAACTTAATCCATTTGCCACGATTCTATATGAGATTTTGATAGACTTAGAGCTTCCTCGTGGCATCGATTTACCAGACAATCGATAAATGGTCGAGGTGAAAAGAAGGCTTATTTTAAAGCCGAATATTGTTTTCTGATTTTTCTTCTTCGATTGTTTTCTGATTTAAAATTACTGTGGGCATGTTTTTGCTGGAGCGGACAATGTTGCACTCAATTTGAAGAAATTACCTATTTATTTTGGACCTAGAATTATTTTATATCAATAGATGGCAAATGGGACGAGAGTACAGAACTGCTTTTTTTTCTGTCAGCTACCAATCATGCTGGCTAAACATCCAATCTGAAACAGACTATACCTATAAAAACCCAACAGCAGCTTATTAAGATAAGTATACAAGGATAGTTGAGAACATTAGCAATAAATCTTTTAAGAAAGTTTGACCTTAATGATGGAACAGGCGGGCAGGTGGAAATATGAATTAAAAACTTAGTCGTGCGAGTCAGGCCTCGCGCGGTTAGTGTTCCCTACTGCTTTTTGAACTATATAATAATTTGGCTCTATCGTTAATCCGGGGAAAGGGGTATCTATGATTGCATTTGTAAGGGTCAGGACAGTCAAAATCTTTTTATCTCATGTCCACCTCTCTATTTGTTCTAATACGGTTCGCCCGGGCTACTGAAGAGATTTTAATGACATTTAACTTGTATGTTGTCCTGATATGTATTGTGTTTCATCAAAAAATTTGTAAAAAATATTGAAACCATTTGTCTAGTATTTTGCAACAAATTCTGAAAAAAATTTGACTCGTAAATAGTTTACCCATCTGACATTTGGAAGATTGCTACAGAAACTCGTAGGGATGAAGAAGAAAATCTAGTAGTAGATCGCAGTCGGTGCTGAGTATTTGGAAGATTGCTTGGACTATTTAACGATGGTGACGACCAAAACTTTCCTATAAGGCAGAATGCTGCGGGTTGAATCCACACGATGACGTTGAACAATACCGTCCGTCTAAGCAAAGTGAAGTGAAAATAGCACTATTTAAGTTTAAATTCAACGAAACTGGGCTAACTGCCGAGCCATTTAAATCAGCTGGGGATGCTTCGATACGGACCATACATCAACTCATCTGTAAGATATAGTTGGATGAAAGAATGCTCGAACAGTGAAAAATAGCATCGTTTGTCCGATTCTCCAGAAATGAGACCCCCTGAACTGCACTAACTATAGAGGTATCAGTCTCCTCCATATCGCATATATGATTCTATCTGCCATATTATGCGAATGCCGTAAACCTTTTGTCAACGATCTGATTAGTCCGTATCGGTGTTGTTTTAGGCCAGGATATCTATCATAGATCAGACATTCACATTGCGGCAAATCTTGGAAACAATTCTGGAGCTGCAAGTTGGTAATCACCACATTTTCATTCACTGATAGTGTTTATAAAGGAGCTATAAGGAACTATGTCTAGTTTTGGCACTCCTACTAAACTAGTCCGTCTGCGCACGATAACGGTTGAGAATACATGCACCATCAAGATCGGTAACAACATATCCAGTGCTTTTAATATTAGAAAAGGATTACGATAAGGCAATTTGAACAGAACCTCACAATAGAAAGTCATGTTTTTAAGGCAACTTTTTTGCTTACCTAGGCTCCGGTAGGATAATGAATAATGATACCAGGGTAGAAATCAAGAGAAAAATCACTCTCTGATTCTTTGGACTAAGAAGGCAATTGAGTAGCAAAGCCCTCTCAAGGGCAACTAAGTTGACTTTATATAAGACCCTCGTCAACCCAGTCCTGCGATAAGGTGCAGAAGCATGGACGTTATCAAAGACGGATGGCTTGTTTTGAAAGAAAAATTCTTCGTGTGATTTTTGACATTTGAATCAATGGGGAATGGAAAAGAAAATACAATAACTATACCGGCTGTACATCGACCTAGTAGGTTTGAATTCATCGCCGATGATTGCTAGGACATGAAGAGCGAATGAACATCAATGATCTGGACCTGAAAGTCGAGAGATACTACGCACTTAAAAAAAAATTTCACCTATGGTGTCGCACACAAGTGGAAAGGGACCTCAGCCAACTTCGTGTGCAAAACTGGATTCAGATTGTAGCGCCATCTTATGTAAAAAAGATATGCTATAGTGATTTTTAGCCCCTCGTCTTCCAACTTTTTTCAAAAACGGCTTGTGCCAAGAGGCCTTTTAAATTGTTTTTTGCATCCCTCTCATAACTTTACAAACACGCAATTTGTTCATATAAGGAGGAGAGAGGTTGTTCACCAAGCTTGACGCTGAAAAAAATATTTCCATATTCGAATTCCTTGGTATTCTAGCTTCCATTTGAAATGTATGTAGCAGCCACTCGTGCTGCGATTGACTCGATGGAGAGGAGATTCTCATGACAACTTTACTCTCGCGACTTTCGAGAGAGATAGGATCGTGAGAAAACTTTTTGTTTTGTGCTTTCTGTTTTCTAGGATTTCAACCCTGAATCTCCCACTCAGTGATCGCGCACTCAACCACTGAGTCACTGCGCCTGTCGCATGATTGGGCGAACAAATTTTATTCTTCGAACTTTTTTAAAATTTTCTAAAATTGTACGAAATCATCCAAAATGCCGGACTTTATCTTGAAAGATAATATAAATCATTTAATAGTGCTAATTTTTTAGCAATGTAAACCCCCAATTCCATATGTCATTAGCCACTACTGTTATAGAGGTTATAAAAATGATGACTGTCTTATTTTAGAGATTATTTCTGTAGATCCTTCGGATTTGAAAAATTGTTTGGTGTTTGCACAAATAGTAATGCTTTTTTAATTTAACTTTCCCCTTCCGAAGGATGCAGCACCCTATCCTTCCTCTATTTACTAACAATTTCATTTGAAAGCTTTCAACTACCTCAATGCGAATCATCGTATACACCATTTGCAATAACGGTTGTTTCAATTCAAATTTTGCGAACTTTAAGCTTTTCTGCATTTCCTTCATTTATAATTTTAGCGGTTCTCTTAGCGTCCTCTTTTATTGTTGTTTAACCAAGAGAAGGCATCTCAGAGCTTTCGCTTTGTTCCAGTTTATTTTTATCAGTTCAAGAGCATCTCTCTCTCTCTATCTCTCTTTCTCAATTTCTCCCCTACTATCACTCTCTTTTGTGCCTTGACAACCGAACCACATCCCTGATCCATCTCTTTCAAAAATTACTCGCCCCACATTCTACATCCAATGGTTTGTCGGCCATCGGCCTAAAAACTTGCTTTCACCATTACTGCGTGCTCAGTTTCCGTTGGCGGGTGTAACAACGCGCGAGTTTTATATCGTTCTCGCATCGTCCTTTACCGTCTGTCGCTTCTCTCTGCATTTGCCATGGATTCTTTCTTTCTCCGGTTTTTTCAAAAATTTCCTAAGTGAACCGCTATTAACAATTGAATGCATTTCCAAATAATTACACAAAACAACATATTTCCGTCATCACATAAAGTGCGAGTATTTTAGTATTTAAGTATTTTAAGATAAAAAAGAAATAAAAGTCATTTTCCTGTTGACCAAAAAGAAAACTCGTCCGGTTCTATTTTTAGAGGCTCGCTAATGAGTGTGAATTCGCAACACTTTTTTTCCAAATAACTGAGACTTTTCCGTTTGCCTCCGAATTTTCGTAGTGAACTGTGAAAAGTGTGATAACTACCGCTCATCAGAGGGATATCCTGCACGCTCACCTGGTCTGGTGCCAACACGGGGATGGGTGGTGCGCACCTTTCGTCCATTGCTCAAGCAAAAGTACCAAAAGGAACTCAAGTGAACGCGGTCTAAACGTCAAAGCATTCAGCGCCTCCTCTTGTCCAGTTGTGCTTATTGGTAATAAACTATTGTGGGTTGGAATGGGTCACTTATTCGATTAAACTACTGTCCGGGGGTGGATTGAGTGGGCATATTGTTTATTTTAAGTTTTCATCAGAAAAAAAAAAAATTATATTTTTATGTAAAATTGAAACAACAAATACAAGAGTTCTCTTATTCACAAGTCGAAGATTTATATTTCCTTTTCGAAATGGAAACAAATTTCTGCAAATTGATGGCCATTATTCAGCGATTAGGTCGTTAACCTAAAATGTTGGCCTCTCAATTATCGGATATTGATCAGATTTTCACACTTTTTGAGTGTGAATGAGTGTTGCCAATTTGAGTGGGTTGATTTGAGTAGATTTTATCTATAAGGAATGTGTGTTGTTAATGTATGTAATAATGATAAAATTGATATCCGCATTTGTAGAGGAGTCTAATGATACAAGTCTATGATGCGAACGTTTGAGGAAATTAATTTAATTGGCTTCTTTGATATAGTTTATCGATGTCAATGGAGGACAGATACTCGTACCTACATACACACATACTTTGCAAATATCAACAGGTTGGTTATGTCTGTATGTATTATGGTATTTGGATTTCTACAAACGTTATGGAGTACACTTAAGTACTCCTCCATGATTATGGAATTGTTTATTGAAGTACATACATGTGTAGTCTAATACATATACAGGATATTTCCAAAATGGGGCAGTTACTTCGGATCTGTTATAGCATTAAATTTCGAACAAAAAATGTGTTATGACCACGGGGATGACGCTTACAATTATGGAGTTATGCTGGTTTTTATATTTTGATTACTTAACTTGGTTCTAGTTTCAATAAATGTGTAACTATTCCAACAATTGTTCTTTTAATCGGAAGCAAAATATCTAATACGTAATAACATATAGTCTACAGTTTCCTTGTAAGAGATAAACTCGGTTTGTGGTAGTTTTTAGTATTCCATACCATATTGGTATAAACGGAACACTAATGGATTCAACACGGTGTCGACTGCTCGTCAGTATTTTACACGCTTGTAACTTTTGAACCGTTATACCTAGAGAGCTGAAATTTTCCACAAAAGTAGTATGGGAACACCGAAAAAATTACTTTTGGTACATTATGCTTTTGCGAGCTAATGTACTCCAAGAAAAAAATACTTTTTCACCCCTACATGCCACATATCAAACGAAAGCAAGATTTCTAAGCAGGTGAATTTTACACACACAATCACCTGTTTGTCAAACAAAAAACCTCAAAAATCAAGGTAAAATTAGAAACTACGTTTTGCGGAATTTGCTATTGCATATCTGCGTAGAGCGATGATGGCTAAAACTAAGAATATGGGGAATTCTGCAGGTTACCGGATGCGTCCACGGGATGTAGATGCAGGGTGGAGGATTTTGCAGTTTGGCTCTGAGTGTGGCTCCTATTAAAAAGCTAAACTACATATACAGTCAGTCACGAAAGTCTACATATAGCCCTGAGAAGTGCTAAATCGGCGTTTATAGACAAAATGAAAACTTTTTTTTTAAATAGATAACATATTAATGTTCACAAACATAATTCAAAACAAAACAAGTCATTCCCTCACAATAATTTAACGAAAACAAGGAAAAAAAAAAAAAAACAAAAATTCAACTCACAAAAGTCTACATTCATATATGTTTAAGAGATAAATTAATTAATAAAAAATTAAATCAAATAAATTTAATATTTTATTGGACCACCATTCGATTCTTGGACAACTTTAATTCTTCTTGGCATCGAAATGACTCCATTTTCGGTGACGTCAGATTATTTAGGTTTTTCGGGCGACCAGAACGGGATTTATTCAAAACATGTCCTCTTTCATTATAATTTTTTTATTATTGTCTGAATAGTTGCAGGACTTTTACTAGCGATTTTTGAAATTTCACCATAATTTCTTTTATTTTCATTTCTAAGTCTTACTTCCACGGGTATTTCTCTTCTACTCTCCATTTTCACAAAATTTTATGCAAAAGGATGCCCACCACTCACAACAAATGACACGTATAATGAAGAAAAATTCACATTTTCTGAAAAGAAGTAGCGGTACTTTGTTCCATTGAATAGGATATTTGTCTGGAATGCAACTACATGTACACTTTCGTGACTTGAATTCTTGGCTTTTTTCGTGTTTTCTTTGAATTACTCTGAGGAAATGGTTTGTTTTTGTTTTGAATCATGTTTTTAAACAATAATGTGTTATCTAGTAAGAAAATTAAATTTAAATAGTATCTATAAACATTGATCTAGCATTTTTCAGGGCTATATGTAGACTTTAGTGGCTGACTGTACCTGGGTCTAATAACGGCAAGGCGAAAGGATATCACATTAAAATAAATATCAAACCATGATCCCCCCGCAGTGTCTGACTCAAAATGGACGGCTACTAACAACGTCTGTTGCTTCAGGTTAGGAGCGACCACAAACTAGGCAACAAGCGGATCTAGGGAGGCGTTTTGAAATTTCCCAAAATCTATCTTTTCCTTTTATTGTTAATTCTCTATAAGTATAGAAAATCGTTACGTTGTTAAGAGTTTGTATCCAAAGTCTAAAAATTGTTTACAGGTATAACTAAAGTTAATTTATGTACATACATACATATTGTTGTCGTAATCATGTTTATATTTAGGCCATTTCTGTCAGTTTACCAATGGCATTTCGAATTGCAATATTTTTTGAATTACATTCGCTAATATCGGAAGATGGATTTTTAATATTTTTCACCAAATATTGTGCAATAGCCGTTCAGTTATACTAGTATATACTTGCATCAGTTGAAGTAAACCACAAATTTTGAAACTAGGGAGGCACTAAAGGTTTAAGAAAAATACATATTTAATCAATTGGCACTATTTTACCTTCGGTGTACAACCTGAAATGACGAAAGTTACTCGGGAGCAGTAGTCTAAATATTTAACTCTTGACAAGCATAATTTCCAGGCTAGAGTAAAAGTTAAAAAAAATGTTTGGTTGTATAGCAAGCATAATTTCCAGGCTAGGGTAAAAGTAAAAAAAAATGTTGCTTGTATAATTACAATATCGGTATCAAGTGACGTTAACCATGCGCTTATTTTAAAAATGTAGAGTTCTGTTATTTTTACTTAATCAGATCTCGGGGAAAATCAAAAAAATACCATAATTGCTCCGGAGCCTGAGGCAATTTCATGCTTGACCTTATTATTTTTTTTCCGCTTAGAAGTAGGAAGCCAACAGATGGCAAACTTTAGCCTCTAAAAGTAATTCTTCGTTATGTTCTTATTCCATGTTTTTTTCTCTTTTCTACTCTGAAATATTTACAATTATTGCGACGAACGATTAAATAAATACTTGTGGAGGAATTTACCGATGTCACCAACCTTTTGGTTTATACCAAAACTATTCTACGCGTGAACTACATACCGCTTACCGCAATTTTAGAAGGAAAATTTCCAATTGACTTCACGATGAAAAAATTAATTCCACTCGAACAGCGTTAAATTGGAAAAAAAAAATTCCTTAAGAGCTAGTAAAGTGGATTAAATAAATTTTCTAAAAACACTAATCACAGTGCATTACGTTTTTACTATTTCATTTTAAACAAAAACGTTAATTTCATGCTACTTCTCTACTACAATTTCTTCAGCATAATCTATAGGTATAAGGAACATACATACGTAGTATATCCAATGCTGCGACTTGTTAACTCGCCAGGTAATAAAGCTAATTACCTTCTGTTTTACTCAATGACATAGATAAAGGGTGTCCCAAAGTTCACGCATGAAGTAATTTTGATAGTAAATACAGGTTTTTAATTAGAAATTGTAAATGTTTTATTGATTCATAGAGTATACAGTATAGGGTAATGTATGGAATAGCATATCGGATAAATGCCCTCCACGGCTTTGCTGGCACATACGCATTCTTTTGTCGAAATTTTCCATGACCATTTTGCATAAATGTAGCTGAATTTCGTTGATACAGCGCTCAATTTGCTCCTTCAAGGCATGGGTGGTCGTGGGTCTCATCGCTGAAGATGATTTTGTCCGTTCAACGAACTCTCCTACGCTGTGCGTAGTCAGTATGCTTCAGTTCTTGAGTCAATTGCACTTTGTATGTATGAATCAATCTTTTGTGAGAATTCGCTGTAGAGATTTTCTCGAAAAGTCCAATTCTTGACCACAGTGCCGAATTGATGTTTCTGGACTCTCAACAACACTCTCCCGATCTGCCTTGGTGTTTGTGTTGAACGACTTGTTGAAGGGTGGCCAGGATGTCTAAGATCACTAATTGATCCAGTCCCCCTGAATTTTTGAATTAATTTCTTCACAGTTGATGAAGTTAAATCACTATTCCGACCATATTTTGTACGAAAATTGTGAACTGTAGCTGCCAAAACCTTCATTATTTTATATATTTAATAAACGTGAACTGTCAACTATCACGCTGTCTTTTTTTTTTCGTTGGTAACACTTTACCGCATAAATGGTGCAACTTTTGGACACCTTTTAAAAATGTATGCTCTCGTTTTAGGCTACTTAATGATAGAAAGCTAAGAACTTAAAAATACGATGGTAACCTTTCTAAAATTAAATTAAGTTTCATGGTGAACAGGCGCTCTGTTTGCATGTCGTGAGCAATCGTTTGTCTGTCGAACCTCCCATAACTAAGTTGATGTTGTTCACATTCATGGCACTCAGTATCTAGGGAAGACAAATACTTGAATATTCTGCTGGAAACAAAGTTAACTTTTCCAAAAATTTTAAAGGTTAGAAAATATAAGGCCAGTTCGTTTTATTAACCCAATCGGACCATTTTTTACTTACATAAGGGCAAATATTGGTTTCCTGATCAAACTTTTCAATTCTGTTTATATATGTGTCCGTACGCATGATGGAAGCCGAAACGGCTGGACGGATTTGCTTTAAACTTCATATCTGGGTCTGCGAGGTCACAATTCGAGGAGAAATCGAAATTTTCATTCTAACTCCGACTTTGGAAACGACTTTAACGATATTGATCAAATTTAATAATTTTCAAAATAATTTTCATTTGTGCTTGTAGATAAGTTTCCCACATACAAAGAGTAACTCCCATAGAGGTCCCTAATAAGTCTCAATATGCTCACAAATGGATTGTTAGGGACCGTTTTAAAGAGTGTGATCTTCTGATTCCAAATATCTACATATGTACGAGTACATATGTATATTCTTTTATATAGCGAAACTAACAAAAATCACCATTATGCGTGACACCTACGTACGTATGTATGCATGTATGTATGTATATAAAATAAAACAGTTGAGTTTAGTTCTGTCTATTTGTTTAATCCATTAAAAGATTGGAAACTGATTGTGACTTTTTTATAGCGGCCTCCGCCCATGTTAAGGTACATATAACTCCTATGCAGATCCCTAAGGGGGTATAAAATTGTTTTGCCCGCATCTGACACCTTACACTTCAAGGATTTTTTAATAAGGAAATCTATCTATCTCTATATCTTAACTTCATCTCTACCTACGAATTCTTTATTTTCAGTAGACATAATTCAACTTTTATTCATAATTGAATACAAATCAATTCGAAACGAATAATCATCCTTACCTCACCACTTCATATAAAAATAGCTGCTAAATATTTCACTGCAACTACTACAGACTATCGAACTCTATTTATAACGCAAGCAATTTACCCCAGACCAGGATTGCGGTTCCAAAATGAGTTATACTACATGCCAACTTCAGTACATTCATACACATTTCCAGCAAACCATATAAACACAAGACAATCACTTCCATGTCATGTAGCGAAGCCAACAAGTTCAACAGCTGCTGCCTCTAACTGCCTCCAGCCCCTCTGGGTGAAAAGCCAAAGGAGAAACAATCGAAATTAAATTGTAGCCTCCGGTAAAAGGTAAAAAACGAAATGCAAAAAAAATACAGAAAATACCCACATAGTTTGTCCTTGAATCCGATATCGCTAAGCAAATTGCTTTAGTTTGGCATTGACGGGAAGTAAATTGCATTTTCTACAAAAAAAAATTAAATAGAAATTGAAAGAAAAACTTAAACATAGGAAACCCTTGACTACAGCAGCAGGAGACATATCGTTTTGAATTTTTCTTTTCGCTTCTTAAAATAAATATCTCTAATCACGTGCCAACAACAAGTCGACGAACCTATGTATACTACACACACCAGGAGTGTGGCACGTTGATGGATATCCGACGAGAACTAGAATGGAAGCATTTTCCTGTGGAGACATTTTACGTCTTACTTACATTTGGTTTATAATTATTTTAGCGTTTTGAGTGACACAACCACAACAAAAAAAAAAGGAAAACTTAATTGCTTTTGGTATTAAGTATGTGGCTTAAATAACAAACAGTTTTCTGATGTGTCATTGTAAGCATTTAACACGACACCAGATGAAAAAAAAGTCTTAGTTATGTTCGTACACATTTGCCTTAGGTAAGAGGTTAGCATGGGACTTGTTCCTTAAAATTCAATCAATAGATGATAGACAGATAGATGACATGACATACGAGTATACGCCGACATGTTCGGTAACATTCTCCATTCAGCTATACTAGTTCTTCTTCTTCTTACGGCGAAGTTATGATCCGGAGTAGAAGGATCACAACCCTCCCACTAGCTATACTAGTTAATATTATAAATTAGTTGGAATTAGAAAAAGCAGTAAACTATGACACGTCTAGGCTCTAAGCCTAAGCCTAGCCAACCTTTTCCAGATCCGTATCGAAATAGTGAGCTACAATTTGTTTGACGTCTATTTCAAATAACTCAATCAATTGTGTTGTGTTGTGTATTTTCCATCAGGTCTGTTTCTTTCTAACGTGGTTAGACAAAGAAAACGTACAACGTGGAAGTTAGAGTCTAGATGATGACACACTAGAAGTTCATGTTTTAGAAAAGAGTCCTTTAATACTTCTTCATCGCTTCAATGTTCATAAGGACCATGAATAATGGTAGTTATCGTATGCAACTGTGTCCGACACGCTTTAAATCTCAAAATCATTTAATACCTTTGCGCAACAGGGGACACTTAGTATCGTCGAAAGTTGTATCTTATATACAAGGCCACCGAAATGCAGTTTATGTAACGCAAGCTCTGTGATGTGTGACGCCGAAGGATACTAGGAAAAATCCTGCTTCTTCGTCGTTACGTTGTTTTAAATGTTTATGGGTACTTTGGTTATTACAGGAATCATGGAGATACTTTTCCATTTCCGCTCCCATTCTTTCCGGTTGTCCTTCTTGGGACACTGACAAAATATTCCTTCCTTTACCCTTCTTTGAACTAGGGATGAGCAAAAATATTATTTTTTTTTTTTAATAACTTTTTTTTCTCTGATTAACCGGTTATTTATAAGAAAAATAACCGATTATTGTATACACACTCTTATAGAACTCTGAGAAAATGTCATCGACAGCAAGAGCACTGTATCCAAGATTCAAAAATTGAATACTACCCCACCCTTCATTGTCTTAAATTTAGTGAACTGCATATGAGTTGAAAAAAAAGCTACTGTTACTTCACGGTTTGGAGTGTCGGCCACCAATAAGAAGTTGTTTCACAGCATGCTTTAAGGGCGGCCGTATATGCATAACTAACACCACGGAATTAATACTTCATAGCTCATGGGCAGTTGTCTTCAGGACATTTTTTGCAATTCTGTTGAAAATAGTGAATTTACAAGTATGTAGTAATGGCCTTATATTTTGCAATAATCGCTCATTCCTAATTTGAAATATAAACCAAATTCCTGCACCTAAGCGAAAACGGTCTATATCCGCCAATCCCCCAAAAAACTCATCTTTTAAAAAACATTTATCTAAGGCGAAAGTGTCGAAATCCAAATTAGCTGCATATGGATATCCATCCCCAGTAATGGGTCATCCCCAAATACTGAACCGTCCTCAGATAGTTTCAGCACCATTGAGTCTGCAAATGTGAACAATTCTTTCTCCTACGAGTTCAACTCAAGCTCCTATTCTTGGAATTACATATCGTCTATTCGCTTTGCCTAAGCCTAAAGAAATTTAAATTTCTCGACTTTTCCCGGTACGTCCTGTGCCTTTTTGAAAGGCTTTTTTTCGTTGGCAATACTTTACCGCACAAATGGCGCAAAATTCAAAAATAGCGTGAATTTTGGGACACCCTTTATGATACAGTTTCAGAAACTAAAAAATATTTTAACAAGATGCATATTTGTTGACTTTTTGTATAATTCGTCCATACATTATGTATGCCACGCCCACTTTTTGGAGGCGTTTTCTTCAAAAATATATATTTTTTTTTTTCTTTGACAAATTGTTCAGATTTAAAATTTTTTTTTCATAAAACGCGTTAAAAAGATGAAAAACTTATTCGACCATATGTCAAAATTTGAATGCCGTGTCCTTCCTTATGTAAGTCAAAAATTGCGTTGTTATCGATTTTGAATAAAATCGCTTCAGCCATGTCCGAGAAATAGCCAGTTTTCGCAAGTAAAGTACCGTTAGTAGTTATATTTTTAGCGAAAAAACTGAATACACAGTCTTATTGCAAATATTCATATTACCCCAGATATATATTTATAGAAATCGTTAGAACCGTTTTTGAAAAAAATGGAATACCGTAAATTTTGAGGCTAGAATACAAATTTTAATTTCGCCTCTGGGCATTACCACACAAACCACCAGATACTCGTATCTATGCACTTTGAAGAAAATCAACCGTTTAAGCTGCAGCCAGAGGTACTGACACCTTGACAGACATTCGGACAGACAGACAGAATTGCGATGCTCACTTTATATCAGTTCCACTTCGAAAGAATTTATAATAAGCTGAGCTTTGGTATGCACGTTAAATTAGTCTTTTTAAGTAAAATGTCAAAAATCCCCAGTGTTATCATGGCGGAATAATTTGTCTAGCGGTTAAAATATGTTAAAGATTGATTTTATACAAATATCTCCATGCATGTTGATTCCATGATATAAGTATCTATGGTGGGAATGAAGACTAGAAAATTGTTTACAAAGTATGTATGTATAAGATTTTTTTTTCCTACAACTAATGTTTTTGTGTATTATAATACAATACTCGTAAATAGGTTCCAATTTCTCGCTTAGAAACTTAGTGAATGTATCTACTGACTGCCATGAAACGGAATCTGGAAAGTTCCCTAAAATCCAAAACGATGAAAGCCGCCATTTTAGATTTTAATGTCAAAATAGAAGGGAGTTGTTATTATTAATTTACAGTATCAAAATGCTTTAGCGACCCAGTTTTGTTTGACGACTGTTATACATAAGTAAAATGTGAAAATTCCTCAGTCATTATGGTTATTTGTTGGACTATAATAACTGGACTTACTGCGTTGCAGAATAATATGAGCGAATACGTACGATATCAGTATTCAATGCATGTACAGGACCTGCCATCATTTCCACATTTTAGAATTGTCTAGACCCAGTTTGTACAAAATCATTTCTCCGTGTCTTTCGTTTTCAATTTAAATGCTATTGCAGCTGCTGCAATGTCCTCTATCATCAACATTAGGCGTTCCATTGACTTCATTATTATGCCATTGGACGATTATCAACCCTACCCCGTAGCAAGCTTCCGGCCGGAAACGAAATATTTACAAAATCACAATATCCTTGTGTATAAACTCTCTATTTGTTGAAGTAAAATTGCAATTTCTCTTTATCAGATACATAAACCAAACTCGTAATACCTAAAAGTAGTTCTTTAAGCCTTTGAATGGTTTCTTGCCGTTCGGAACTTCATAAGCAGAATAGAAAAACACTCGATTTGACTACGTGCGCTTTATTTGAAGTAGAATCATGTTATCCTTAATAACAACTAATCGACCTATTGCATGAACCTATTCTTTTAGAACTTAATTCTCATTCATACCCACTGTACGCTCCCTTTTCAAATAATGCACACCTACGCATTTACATAGCAAAAGACATCAATATGCTTGAGTTTTCTACTTATGTCAATATCATACCACTTTTCATTATCAAGTTTAACAATATCGCATGACAACACATCATTCAGCTTCTCCTCCGCCTCCGCTTCATTGCAATGGCTTCGCAAGAATGTCTTTCGGTTATGTCATTACCGGCCCCCGGACTGTGCAACTGGCATTATTTCTTTGTTCTAGCCCAGATGCAGATGCGTTTGTCCAGGATATCACAACTCAGTGGTTATGAAAGCGTTTGCTTAACTAGGGCATGTGCTGTGCACATAACCACACAAACCTTTCCCGTAAAGAAAAAAGATTCAACAAACATCAAAGTTTTCCATTTACAAAGGAAATTTGCTCTATGAATTTAAAATTCTTAAAGATCAAGATAAAAGAAAAAGCCTCGTGTACGTCCACCTTCCTATATATCTTCCTATTTTAGAATTTAAAGAAATGCCCCCTTAAGCAAACTTAATCCGCGATGGGTTTGTTGTAAATGTGTCTTGAAAGCTATCCCCAAGCCACCACATCCCAACGCCACTATGCTGCAATAAGGATTACGAGTATATTCATTTCAGATACCTACATACTATACATATGTCGTGCATTACATCCAGAATCCAGCTTCACTCTACTTTCAACAACCACCCCCCACAGGTATACTTACATACTCCCGTATGCGCACAGAAACGAAAAATCTACACGAGAGATGAACGTTCAAAAGCACTCGAAATGTCATGCCCGTAAGAACGTAGCAACATCATCACCATCGCCTACAGAGAATGAATTTTTCTGCAAGGGAAAGTTTCCCCTCTGCTTTTGTTAAAAAGCTTTCACTATCACCCTGTATTACAGGTACACCCCAAATCACGGTCGCATCGTACGTAAGTGGCAACGTTACTACTCAATGGATTCTTGCTCCCGTACTTGTCCTTTTGGTGGGTGGGGATGGCTGCGGTGGTAAGCCCCTCAAAAAATTTCATATACATGATGTACGGTGATTGTTGACTTTAGAGTTCATGTTTTACGTATGCTGTGTTGCAGAAGAAGCAGCAAGAGCTACTCCTGTTGCTGCTCCTTGGTCAACATATGTGGGAAACAAGCGGCGACGCCCCTAAAATAAATTCGTATTCATTAAATTGTCAATGGGGACGTGTATCTGTGTTTAGTAGTGGCTGCATGTTATTTGTAAAATGAATAAATTTTAGAAAGGAAAATAAAAAAAAGTAAACAACCATGCATGTCCTTGTATCCTTGTTCATGTTCAAGTACAGTAAAAAATAAAAGACCGAGGGGAAGCTTTTGTATTCATCCATATCCCATTAAGCTAATTAGGAGAACCGGTTCGGAGAGTACCCGTTGAAGTAACTCTATACGAAAAGAGGATATCGCAGCAAAGAATCCTGTCATGTTGATGACAATTCGATTAAACTGAATACCCATACCTATAAAACGTGCTGGTGGGGGTCGTTTTGATGCCTTTGAAGAGGATAACAAAAAACCGCTTAAATTTGTTCAATATTTCCTTTCACTATGATATAGTATACTGTATGCTGGATTAACTTTATGCACTGCTATATTAATTAATTAAGGTGGAGTATTACGCAATTTTAATTTATAAATACAAAATAATCAACAAGTGGGGAAAACAAAAATTTCCAAATCAATTTTAGCTGATAAAATTAAAATAGACAGCTGTCGACTGAAACGAACTGCCATTATCAGATTTAATGGTTTTGCCAAGCTATATACAGGGTGTTTCTTAAAAGCTGCTGCTACTTTGGGATCTAGAAGAGCATTGAATTTTAAGCAAAATATATGTTGGAAGCATGGGTTTAACCTTTTCTATTATGGGGGTAAAAAAATAAAAATTGAGGAGTTATACCGGTTTTTCTTAACTTGACTCTTCTTCAACGAAACTATTCCAATTTGAACAATGCTGCTTACAATCGAACACAAAATATCCAGTGCACATTTTAAAAACATATTGGTTACAGTTTCCTTGAAAGCCGAGCTACAGGCTACCGGACGGATCCACGGGTTGTAGATTGTGGAACGGCCTTAAGATGTAAAGGCTAGCTGTGAAAAGGTATTTATTTGCAAAAAAACACTCCCGAACAAGCAGCGTATAGTGGTTAGGTGTGGAAGTATTTACACTTTAGCTCTGCGATTTCATAAGAAAAACCACATAGTCCAATATCGACAAGGCGATCATATGTTGCCTCCAAATAAGCATCAGCCTCCGCAGCGTTTGACCCAAAATGCGTATGTTTCTACAGGTCAAGAGCGGCTAAAATCACGAACACGTGAACACACAGGGCTAGCGTTTTTAATCTTTATATCATTTTCACTCTCTACATCTTAATAAACTTTATAGAAGACATTGTTTTAAGTGATGCAGAATACTAAAGAAATATACTTATATATGTAGGGTGACCAGATGAGAACAATAGAAAATGAAATTTAAATAAAACAACAGTGTGAGATATTAAATTGATTCTGGCTTTATTTTGAAGTTCCATTCATGCCATTATGTATGGAATAGCATATCATTTAAATGGACGCCCCGGCTTCGCTGGCAGTGCTTCAAGCGGTCGGTCCTATTTTTGATGACTCGGTTCAATATGTGTGGCGTTATTCCGCCAATAGCGTCTCGAATGTTGGTCTCGATCTTGTCCAAAGTGGTTAACTTGTAAGCGTATACTATGGACTTGACGTAGCCCCAGAGAAAATAATCGAGGGGTGTCAAGTCGCATGATCGCGGCGGCCAATTGATGAACGCTCGCCGTGTATGGCATGTAGCACCGTCTTGTTGGAACCACAGCTCGGATATGTCGATGTTGTCGAGCTCTGGCCACAGAAAGTCGGTTAACATGTGTCTCCTTCCTCATTTTGAAAGAAATAAGGTCCGATGATGCTGCCGTGCCATAAACTGCACCAAACAGTCAATCTTTGTAGATGCATTGATGTTTGGTCGAACACTTGTTGATTGTGGTCGCTCCAATAACGGCAATTTTGCTTCTTGACATAGCCGCTGAGCCAAAAATGGGCCTCGTCCGAGAAGATGATTTTTTGGCCAAAATCCGGATCTCCGGCCAATATTTCCAGCACCCAATTAGCGAACTCACGGCGTTGTCTATGATCGTCCGGCTTCAATTACTGCGTCAGCACAATCTTATACGGATGTAGGCCCAAATTCAACCGCAAATAAGCCTGATTGACTCTCTGGTGATGCGAATCGACATTTCTGGGTCGTCTTCGATACTGGCCGCTATGGCGGCTATGTTTTCTTCACTTCGCACCGATCTCTGTCTGGTTGGTGGCTTAAGGTCCTAAACAGTGTACTCACGCTCAAACTTTTACACGGTGCGACGAATTGCCTGCACACCAAAATGACCACCGACCTCAAGACGAAATTCACGTTGCGTATTTACAACTGAGCCGGAATTTCGGGAGGCATCAAACAATGCATGATGAAATGGCAAACCATACTGAATATTTTGACAGCTGTATGTCATTGGTAACTTTGACAGCTGCTGAAACATAACAATTGGAAAAACTATCATTGCTATCTGGTCACCCTTTAGTTGTAAACTCGGTTTTTACATTTTAACATTATTTTTCAAGAAAAAAATATAATTAATTAGCTTTTCTTATTTATGAAAACAGTTTTTACAAAGAAAGCATACTTTAAAAGATACAAAACAAAGAAAAATGTTTCTACATAATTTGTACCGCTTTTGATTACCTTTCATACTGTGCAATAATAGAAAGTAATTAATTATGAATTTTTTCTCAAACAATTATGTTAAAGTGAAAAACAAAAATAACTTACAAAAAAGTCGTAGGCTCTATGTTTTCAAAATGTTCTAAAATTGAGTGTAGTGTATATTTTTGGAAATAGCATTGTTGAAATTCGTAAAAAAAAACTTTCAAAATCGGTATATTTCAATAAAGATAAAAGTTGGACCTACGCTTCTAACATATTTTTGCTTGAAATACAATATTCTACTAGATCCCGAAGTAGCGACCCTATTTAAGAATCACCCTGTATTCTTGAAAAATATTTCTCTTCACTGTGTATTGATATTCGGAGAACAAATAGTATATAGAGTGGAAGAGTAAGAATGCCCACAAGTAAAACTATTACAACACAGAAGCAATCGTTAAGCCGTTTTATATTTAACACCCCACTAAATATTCACCCCCAGTTTCACTATACGAAGAGATTTTTAATACAGTACTACCTCGATAAAGTGAACTAATTAAAACAGGGACTGTTTACATTTTCGAAGGTTCACATTTCTGGATACGAAAAAATTCGTTGTATTTCATGATTTTTGAAATGATCTGTAACTTGATTATTGAAAAGTAAAAGAATGGATATAAAAACGATGTTAGTATATGTTAATTAATAATTTCATTGAAAAAAATGAAGAAAATACATATAATAGGAATAATTCATACATGTTAATAAGGTTACAGTTTGGCGGATACTTTTGTCTGTAGATTTATCAATTGCAACTGTTTTGATACTCGCAACTGCTGTGAATATATCTGCACCTAATTAATTTGGGCCCAGTCTAACAAACTACTGAATGGCCCGACAGTGAGAAACTTTTGCACTATGGATTATTTCTTCCACTGAAGAAGTTTCCTCGTCTTCTGGACCTAACTCAGCATTATCACCATCATGCTCACCATCGCCGTCAAGGATCCAAGTTGTCTTCAATCGATATATTTGGGGCATCTAAGCAGTCCAGGAGCTCACCAATTTGTTGAAGATCTGCTTCAAAATGTGCTGCCCCATCTACATCACGAATACGACTTAGTAGGATAAGATCCTCAGCTTCCCAACTCGAATCTCGTGGCAGAATTTTTTTTTTAAAACAGTTTGCTATGGAGGTCTCAGATATTTTTTACCAAGAAATTAGGAAGATTGTAACAGAGTTTCACAAATTTATTTTTTTAGAACTGCAGTGAAATTGTTTTGTTTTCCTTGTGTTGCCACAATTTCACCCAAAAGTCTTTTCTTATAGTCGAGCCTCAGAAGGTTGATCACGTTCTGATCCATCGACTCGATGAGAGCGATTACATTTGGAGGGAAAAACATCACCGTTATCTTCCCATCAGCACTTGTCAACCTGTCTTCATTGTTGTGACAAGATGCATTGTCGAGCAGAAGAATAGCCTTTTCTGTGAAATTATTTTCTCGGAGAAGAATGTTGAGCTAAAAAGAGATAAAGACGACTGAAACAATTTATAAAGTTAGTTTAAAAGTCAACAAATATTACGTCTTTTGCAAAATATTTATGGAAACAGTTCACAAAAATATCTCTTGTCATTCATGCGTTTTTACTTGATTCGTATAAGACAAGTAAAATGAATCCTAAAAATGCCCGAGGGATCTTAGACTTTCCAACGATGATCAGTTTTAGTTTATATATCCCAGTCGCATTTGTGCAAGCTAAAATTGTTATCCGTTCTTTGTTTGTTTTCCTCCCTCGTGCAGAATTTTCGCTCGATAACACAAGCGTTCTTCCTGGAAGAAGTTTCCAATACAGAGCCGTTTCATCAGCATTATAAATCTGTTCCGGCGTGAGCGAATGCTCCCTTATCTACATATGCATGAAACTTTTTCAAAAATGGTTCAACATCTTCCTGATTCGCAGACAATTTTTCACCGCATATTTTCAAAATTCTGACCCCATGTCCGTTGCTGGCTTTGAAATTTGGCGCCTCCTTAAATTGCTCATTAAAAAAATTAGCTTTGCTTATCAATTCAAACTGGTATGTTGTTTTCACGCTGTTTTTTTTTTTTAGGTATCCAAATAAAGCAGCATCCATTTGGGGCTTTTTTGAGTTTTTCTTAACTGCAGTTATCGTGGATTTAAAGACATCATACTGATCCACTAAATGAAACCCTGAGTAGCCTCTTTGTAATTTTTTTTTTAAATGTCAGACTTTTGATTTAGCGTAAAAAATTTGTGCTGTTTTTGCTTGCTAGGCGCCATAGTCACAACCTTTTTGGGACAAAAAACAAAAACGAGAAAAGGAATTCTGAAATAACCGACACTTTTATTCACATGTAACGAAAACTGAACTCTCATTATGGCACGTGCCGCATTCATAAACAAAAGTAATAAGAAACTGTGATTGAAATCAGTGCTCAGGATCAACGCGACGCGATGTCTCGCCGGAAAACAAGAGAAAATAACTGAATACAGAAGGAAGCAGATACGCCTATGAAGAATTTCTCACAGTTAAACCAAATAGGGGTGATTTTTCTTGAGAAAAAATAAAAGTTCACATTTTCGAGTATCAAGAATTGGTTTTGATTTAACATTTTAGAGTATGTAATGCAAATTTTGTCTGGTTCACATTTTTGGATAATTCACATTTTCGAGATTCACATTATCGAGGTAGTACTGTAGCTGCAAAATTTTGAGAGACAAGAACTTAAAGCCTTAAAGCTCATTCCTGTTGCCTGACATTTTTGAAAATTCCATCAAGAAAAGAAAAATGGTTCACATTTAAAAGTACATATGTATTTCTTAAACTACCGAAGGGTGATAGGTAGATAGAACCCTCGAGAAGGTTAATCGAACCAAAACATGGGTTTCTAGGCGGTCTTCATGATGTAGGTTGAGTTACGTGGCTTCCCTTGCTCAGACTCTTTTAGACCAAAGTGTGGGACGATCGTTATACTCGTACCACAAATTCAAACACCTGGAAGCTTACATTCGCCTTGAAAAAGAAAGTTGGATAACATCTACGGCCTTAGCGATGCTACTTGCCATGGAAGACAATTGTGTTTTTTCTATAAACTCTCGCATGTTTATAATTTTAAAGCGTTCTCATTTTTATATCGACTAACAAGAGAAATCTATTTTTATTACAGAATCACTTGAGGCCATTTCGCAACACTAAATATGCATCAAGTCCTGAGTTATGAGACCGCTATGCGGGCCAATAGCGCCCGTGACATTCGAGAATACGTGACAAAAAGAACCTGCGTTAGCCTGGTGCTCACAATGGCATTCTTCACACTCATATCAGGTGAGCCCTCCTATTAAATTACACGTACAATACAAGAGCAACAGTACAATACAAGAGCAACAGTGTCATTAAGCGTATATCGTCCTTCCTGCTGCGGAATTTAGCGCACACATAACTGCGAAAGCACGATTATCCTCCCTTTAATTAAATAGAACACTCATAAAAACAACAACCAACCACCTGCAGATACATTTTGTACAGGGTTATTTGGGGTTGGTAATGGTAATAGTGTTGGTTATATCTGTAATACAAAGGGGGGTGAGGTGTCCGTCTTAGCATTAAATGCATATGGGCCCGGCAGTTTTATAGTCGGCCGAAACGAACAAAACGAAAACAAAAACGAACACACGCAGCAGAATCAATTTACTTGGGTCTGACATTCTATCGACTGACTCATTTGGATGTATGCGCCATACATTTTAATTGATATCCAAAGCACAGCAGACCAAAGTGTCCGGCAATGGGACTTTATTAGGCGTCCATTAGATACATATATACATATGTATGTAGGTATGTAAAGGCAAAACAAATCAACACTAATGAATGGAGAGTAAGTGGATGTAAAAATGATTCTCTATGAAGCTGAAATTAATTTTTAGGCAATTGCGCAGGCCTGAGATGACAGCTATCCAATTCTCTTAGGCATTTTTAGTCCCTGCAACTACAGGTGTTGCCATAACAATATCCAATTCTTTGTTTTTATTTGGTGCAAATTATGCGGTGATGGGTCCACAATGGGCCACTATTATGGGTTAGTGCACAACAAAGTTCACAAAAGCGTCCATACACATCCATAAAAATATTGCGAGCCATTTTAAACATTTTGTGGAGTAATTTAAGCCTTTAGTGAACCAATTTAAATATCCTAAGTTTTCAGGTTCTAAAATTAGCCGAAATATGAACCTTTAATGTTGAGCTCAGAAATACCAATTCAAATTATCCCCCTTTTCAGGTAGACAACCGGTATTAGTTTTAAGGTAAATAGTCTTCGACAGCTAAGCTATAAGCAGAATTCGATAACCCTACCTTTTAGCCTTCCGACACCACTCTTATTGTTGTTAAATTCAAAACTTTTGTTTATTAAACTTTTAAATTGGTTTAAGGAAAAGTTTAAATTAGTTTGCAATTGTCAAAATCGGATCAAATGTGAGTGGAATGTGAGAGCAGGGTGTCAAAAATCTTCTAACCGCCTAACTCAAGAACTCCTGAACGGATTTGAATGAAATTTGGCTTGTCACGTTAGTAGTGTAAGTTGAAAATAATTGATATTGAGCGGTGGTAAGGTATGAGGTGGTGGTAAGATATGGAAGTAGTTTGTAGAACTACTTAACGGATTTTGATGAATTTTGGCTTTTGACTTGGGTTTGTCGGATGCGCAAATCATCAAAACCGATGAAGACGGGGTAAGATATGGCCGGGTGACTTTTCACCACACGTACTCTAATATATTTCAAGATCTGTTTGTGCCAGAAGATTTATTATAATTTTCTCCTCATCTCTTCATGAATTCACATACTCTCAATTTTTTTAAACCTTTTTTTCTTGGAAAAACAATCCAAACAAATATTTTTTATATTTTTGGACTCCTTAGAAGGAGTCAGCTTAAAATTGATGTCACATGATGGAGTATAAAAACTTGGCCTCAGAAGACTTATGTATAATATACACTTTTGTGCATATATAAAAGTGTGTATTTTATGAACCCAGTACTGAGAAAACATAACATAAGAACGTAACAGTAAATCGGGGGCCAAATCGTATCATCCGTGAACGGATAACTCGTCACTTAAAAGTTGGTATTTGACATTACGTTCTTGGTATATCCACCAACAAAATAAACACATTTACGTGACGATTTAAACATAAGTTCACGGTTGAAAGGATTCGCCCCAATAAGCTTGGGGCGAATTTTTACTGAGCATGGAACACATCCTGTATTGTGGTCTGTCAAAAATAAACAAATGAACATTTCAAAATTTTGATACATTATATACCTACATATGTACATACATACATAACTGTAGAATGACGATAATGAAATTAGTAATCACTCTCCCTTGGTCATTTTTGCTATTACTCAGTATGTATAATAAATTCTATATTATTTGCAAGAAACAATGCACTTAATTTGTATATTTATACTAAACATGTCTGGTGTAACCTTAAATATTGAATAAACAAAGAAAAATAAAAGCAGGAGAAAACATTCATCAATACTCGTAAACAAAACAGAGTAAAGTATTTTTAAAAATTTATTAGCTGATTATGTATAAAGTCAACAATTTAAGTGCTATTTAGCTTGTTCAGTGTTTATTTTTTTAATGTAAACATATTGTTTAAGAAAAAATGTATACTTTATGAAATTCATTGAAAGATAGAAACGCATAAAACGTCCACAGTGTTATTTTTATAAACGTGGATATACTTAAATGGGATTATGATAAATTCGGTTTAAACATTTTATTTCGTTTTGCTGAAGTTTTCAGATGAGATGCGAAAAATATTATTTTTATTATTATTACAAAATATTCGAGAGCTTTCTGATATTATTTTTCTCGTAACAGTTCACTCACTTTGCTCGCTTAATTTGTGTATCCCTTTTCATTTTACAGTGAGTTGACATCGCTCAGTACGAATTATTCGACTTACTATTTAAATAGTAATATTGGAATTGCTATTCAGATCAGAGGAAACTCATCTTAAATATAGCACTAGTTTCAAAGGAATTTTTGCACCAATTATTATTATAATAATATAATTTGTATTGTTAGAAAACTAGAAATATGAATTAAGGGCTATAAACTACGTACTTATACCTAACATAGGTAGTTTATACCTGTGAAACAAGGGGATGAACCCCAAGATTTGTTACAATGGAGTTCTTTAAGCAAAAACAAGACAAACAAGATAAAATCTTTGAATTTACCTAAAAAGCTCACCAGCATGCGGCTCTATAAGCCACATAATTATAAACCATTTGGCCACTCAGCCGTGAGACCTAGAAATTCTCAATCATAGACTTCTAGTGACTATTTCGGCTGCCGTAAATACTCGCTCCATGCTCGTATGTGCTGTTCGTTCGTAAATTATCTACATTTCAAATTCAGGCTAATTCAATTAAAAACGAAATAAAGGGCACGACTGTTGATTTCAAATCTGTACTCAAATCAGTTCTAACTCTAACGAGTTTGGCGCAAACTGAAATTCAAGAGAGTACCTAGAATATTTAAAATATTTATTTCATAATTCAGTAAATTTTATAGAAAAATTTCTCATATAAGTTAACGCAACATAATATGCAGGCAAATCCAACACATAGTTAACGCAACATAATATGCAACACATGCCGCATTCAAGTCATCGAGTCAGCAAGTCTGCTGAACTAAACACCGCCACACCGGTCATCAAATGCCAACGTCAGCAACGTTCCCACGATCGACGCGCTCCTCACATCAAGGTGCCAAATTGCAGTGACAGCGTTTATTAGGTATTTAAGGTAGAGATAAGTTATTCATGTTGTTCAGTTCATTTTAAGAGGCAGAACCTCTGCCAGAAATAAATATAATTTTTTTAAAGTAAATAAATTAACTGTAATTTAATTGGCGCCCGAGCAGGGACATAGGTATCGCGTTTGAAAGTAGAAGCCCTAAAGTAGCGCAATTTTCATTCGTGAGTTTAAAATCGATTAAGCCCTTAAGTAGTGCAAAAAAAAAATCGTATACTGCCTATGTCCCGGAACCCGTCGCAAACACAGAGTGATTATAGTGCCCTTAAGTAGTGCCAAAACATTCAGTGTCGAAAAAAAAGACCCTCAAGTAGCGTCGAAAGAAAAAAAAAGGAAGAAGACCCTCAAGTAGTGTCGAAAAGAAAAAGAGACCCTCAAGTAGTGTCGAAAAAAAAGAGACCCTTAAGTAGTGTCGCGAAGGACTTAGTTGAAAAGCAAGGTAGCAGTAAGGTGTAGTGTAAGACAACAGGGGTGTGGAAAATTCAAGGGCCCCCTAGTAGTGAAAACAAACGGGAAGCAGCAGCTAGCCGCCACCACCCAAAAGATGAGGATCATCATATTATTGTAAGATCTAATTATTGCAAATATTAATAACATATTATATAATATTAAATTTTCTTAATTTGACGTGAAAATACTTTAAATTATATTGTTCTGTAGTGAAAATATCTTGAATTTTCCTTAATTATCTTGATTTGTCTTAAATTTATTCTGATTATCTTGACATCTCGTTAAAATGACTAACGAAAATATCGTAAGACCTTCTGTTCTCGAACAAGCTGCCGCTCAGGCTGCTCAAGTCGCTCAAGCTGCACATGCTGCTCAAGCGAATCAAGCCTCAATTTCTTCTGGAAGACCCAACGAAAATCCTGTCATGAATCCCCCACTCCAATCTCTCATTAGTTCTATGATACGCGAAGCTCTGAATACTGAGGGCCGCGCTCTAATTCATTCAATCTTAAACCCGTACGCGGATCAATTCACGGGAATCGATCAAACCATTTCACAAAACCAGAATATTAATGATCTCGATAAAATCCCGGATGTAGTACGTAGCTTACGCGAATTCTCTGGTAATCCAGGTGAATTTAGCTCATGGCGTAAAAGCGTAGAACGTATTTTAAAAATCTACGATTCCATCAAAGGATCGGCAAAGTATTTTGGTATATTAAACACTATAAGAAACAAAATAATTGGAAATGCAGACCACGTCCTGGAGTCTTACAATACTCCATTAGACTGGAATTGCATATCCCGATGCTTAACTCTGCATTATGCAGACAAGCGTGATTTGGGTACTCTAGAGTACCAAATGACGGCGTTGGTACAGGGTAACACGTCCATTCAAGAATTCTACCAATCGGTGTATTCGCACCTTTCACTCATACTTAATAAAATCGCATGCATGGATGTCAGTGCCGAATCTCTAAATTTGCTCATGCAAACCTATAGGGACAAAGCCCTTGACACCTTCATTCGAGGACTGAAAGGCGACCTTCCCAGACTTTTGGGAATGCGAGAACCTGTAGATCTACCCCAAGCATTGCACTTGTGTTTGAGGTTAGAAAACCAAAACTACCGCTCGCAGTACGCCATTGCAAGCAGCCATAATAGGAGGATAAATCATCCGGAACCACCACCAATTCCAGCAAGACGAGTCCAAAATCGTCAACCATTTTACCCAGAATTGACTCATTTTGTACAACCACAGAGACAACAAGTGGCACCCCAATACAATGCAAGGCCCATTCCACCTCCGAGGCCCCAGAGACAGTTTGCACCACATCAACATCAGCAACAACAATATCAACAGCAACGTCCACAATTCTTTGCTACTCCAAGGCAACCACCACCAGAGCCTATGGATGCAGAAACAATCCGTACGAACAAGGTCAATTACATAAACAGACCGCGAATGGAGAATTGGCCTCCGGCACCAAAACGACCATCAGCTCCTCAATCTCATCAAGTCCATCCTACCAAGATGCAAAGAAACTTTCATCTGGGTACTATGACAGAAGATGCGGAATTCAACCAATATGAAGAAGCACAAGCCGACATGAACAACGTGACTGAATATGACGAGTCTTTCCAGGAGTATATCGAAATGACTCAACCGGAAATCACCAGCTCAAATAATGTCACGGAACTAAGCGACATACATTTTTTAGACTAAGTGACTCTTCGCTGCCGTATTTCGAATGTGCAACGAAGAGTGGAGACATTCTGAAAATCTTGATTGACACGGGATCCAATAAAAATTATATACAGCCGTCTTTAATAAATAAACCCTTACCAAACGAAAAACCATTCTGTTGTAATTCCATTGGTGGTAACGTTCAAGTAACTCACCATACTTTTATTAGTCTTTTTGGTCTCGAAAATATTAAACACAAATTCTTTCTCATGCCAAAATTAAAATCTTTCCATGCGATCCTTGGAAATGATAGCTTGAAGAATCTCTCGGCTGTCATTCACGCAAAGGATAACTACATGCTTGTTAATAATCAGTTAAAAATACGCATTAAACAGATGGCTTCGCAATCTGTGAATACTATAAATATCCGAACCGATCATATGTCTTCAAAACAAAAAGCTTCTATTGATAAAATCGTGCACGACTTTCCCAAACTTTTCGAAGAACCAGAGGAAAAACTCGCTTACACAACAAGAGTAAAAGGCGAAATCAGAACAACATCTGATTCACCTGTATACACCAAATTTTACCCATATCCTATGTCCCTTAAAAGCGAGGTTGAAGAACAAATAAAGCAGCTTCTCAATGATGGAATAATTAGGCCTTCACGGTCCCCATACAATTCACCAGTATGGATAGTGCCAAAAAAAGCTGATGCTTCTGGTAAGAAGAAATATCGGGTCGTAATAGATTATAGGAAGCTAAACAGCATTACTATTCCGGATCGATACCCGATTCCCCAAATTAACGAAATCCTTGCACATCTCGGCGATAATAAATTTTTTTCCGTTATAGACTTGAAAAGTGGGTTCCATCAGATCCCCTTAAAAGAATCTGATATCGAAAAAACAGCATTCTCTATCAATAATGGAAAATTCGAGTTTCTTAGGCTTCCATTCGGTCTCAAGAATGCACCGGCCATATTTCAAAGGACGCTTGACGACATTCTTCGTAACCTCATCGGTAAAATATGCGATGTCTACGTAGATGACATAGTCATTTACAGCAAGGACGAAGCTACGCATGAACAAAACATTCGGAAAGTTTTTCAAACATTACATGATGCAAATATGAAAGTTCAACTGGATAAGTGCGAATTCTACAAACAAGAAGTAGAATTCCTGGGTTTCGTCATTTCGCCTAACGGCATTAAAACCAATCCGGTAAAAATCAAAGCAATCCAAGACTTTCCATATCCGAATACCCTGAAGGAACTTCGCTCTTTCCTTGGCCTGTCAGGGTACTATCGCCGCTTCATTAGGGACTACGCCAAGCTGGCCAAACCCCTAACAGCCCTCTTAAGGGGGGAGGATGGACGATTGTCCAAAAACATTTCAAGCAAGAAACTTATCCATTTAGACAAATCCGCCAAAACAGCTTTTAAAAAAATCAAAAACACATTAACATCGGAAGAAGTTGTACTCGCTTACCCAGACTTCACAAAACCGTTCGAATTAGTAACTGATGCTTCTAACTATGCCCTTGGTGCTGTATTGTCACAAGGAGATAAGCCCATTATGTTCATATCTAGAACATTAAGTAAAACAGAAGAAAGCTACGCAGCCAACGAAAAAGAAATGCTAGCTATAATATGGGCACTTAACAACTTCAGAAATTATCTCTACGGGACAGCAAAAGTGATAATTCATACTGACCACCAACCCCTCACCTATTCCCTGAGCAATAAAAACAATAACTCTAAACTGAAAAGATGGAAAGCTATTTTGGAAGAGTACAACTACGAATTAAAATATAAACCTGGCAAAACAAACGTAGTTGCAGACGCACTTTCCAGACTTCCCACCGGAACCGAAATAAACTCCCTTACTCCAACAATACATAGTGATGAGAGTTCATCACATGGGCTGATATTCAGCGTTGAATCGCCTATCAATGTATTCAAAAATCAAATATTCCTCAATACGGGTAATACAAGCAATTACGAGTTTCGCATAGTTTTTCCCACATATCACAGGCATATTATAACTGAACAATCCTACACAACTGATAAACTTATTGAAATTCTTAAGGCCAGACTGAACCCTACAGTCACCAACTGCATAAAGACGGAAGAACGAATCCAGGGAATGATCCAAGAAATTTACAGAAATAATTTTGCGAATTATCGTGTAAGATTCTCCCAAGCAATTGTAGAAGACGTAACAAGTGAAACTAGACAAGAAGAAATCATCATTACCACCCATCAACGTGCTCATAGGAATGAACGAGAGAATAAACAGCAAATTCTCGAAAAATTCTATTTTCCCGGAATGTCGCGAAAATTAAAAAGAATAATCAAACTCTGCTCTATTTGCAAAGAAAACAAATATGACCGTCACCCCGATAAAATTGAAATTCAGGCAACTCCAATTCCGACTTATCCTGGACAGATTATTCATGTTGACATTTTCTCAACCGAAGGCAATTTAGTGTTAACATCACTTGATAAATTTTCTAAATACGCCCAAGTCAAGAAAATACAATCTAAAGCTATTGAGGATGTTAGGCAACCGCTAAGAGAACTCATATTTGCCTATGGAATACCGAAGACTATAGTATTCGATAATGAGAAGTCTTTCAATTCCTCACCAATCATATTCATGCTTAAGAACGAATTTGGCATGGAAATATTCACAACACCCCCATATACGAGCACATCGAACGGCCAAGTCGAACGATTTCATTCGACTCTTGCTGAACTTATGCGTTGCATTGGAAAGGAACAAGTACATAGATCCTTCACGGAATTACTTGAAACTGCAGTTAATGCCTATAATTTCACGATACATTCGGTAACACGTAAGAAACCAGTGGACATATTTTTCAGTAGGAACATAGACCCCCCTCAAATTGACAAGATTCGTTCGGAAGTGAAAGCCAAACTAGAAGACAAACAACAACATGACTTGACCTATCACAATAAAGGGAAACCCCCAATCAAAGATTACTCAACAGGAGAAATAATTTATGTCAGAAAAAATAAGAGAGTAGGATCAAAACTCTCTCCAAGATATTCAAAAGAAGTTGTTAAAGAAAACAATAAAACTACCGTTCTCACCCAATCAGGAAAGGTAGTTCACAAATCTCACATAAAATCCTAATCTCAAACTTTCTTTCCAGACTTTTACTGACTGACTGTTTAGGAGACGTGCAAATACTGGACTACACGAACGCAAGACTAGTGGCTATTAACACCGGAACATCTAGAATACAAACCGGAACTTACAAACTAATTCATGAAATAGACTTATCCGTATATCCGCAAGCCTTAAGTAACATAGAATCGTACATGAGAGAAAACCTTATAACTTCCCATCCCAGTTTCTATCTTCTATCTCAAGAAATCTCATCTATTAGATCAATCCTTTCACGTTTAATCCCCAATCAGCATAAAGCTAAAAGATCGCTTGACTTCATTGGAAGCGCTTGGAAGTTCATAGCAGGCACTCCCGATAATCACGACTTCGAGATAATCAAGGAAAAAATAAATAACGCACTTGAAAATAATAATAAACAAACTGTTATAAATAACCTTTTAGTCAATAAAATCGAAGATATAATAAATAAAACAAATTCCATAAGTAAAATTGTAAAAGAAAATACAAATGTAATAGAGGAAATTGTTTTCAGTATAAAATACAGATTAGATATAGTAAAAGATGAAATAAAAAATATTATGTACGCTTTACATTGGGCAAAAGCCAATATTATAAACTCTTATATTTTATCAAGAAATGAAGTAAATGTAATCGAAAAAATAATAAATAATAAAGGTATATTATTCAAAGATATAGAAGAAGCAATGGACTTCTCAGAAATAAAAGTAGCTTTTAATAATTCTGTACTATTATACATTGTAAGCCTACCTACAGTTAATGAAAAAATATGTAATAAGTTAAATATTAAACCAGTAAAGAAAGAAAATAAAGCAATCAAAGTTGAATTTAATGAAATTTTAAAATGTGAAAATGAAATATATGGTATAAATGTCAATTGTAGGACAATAAATAAGTTTTCAATCTGTAACAAAAACAATGTAATCAATTTAAGTAACACTAGTTGTATACCAAATTTATTAAACAGCAAAATAGCGAACTGTACTGCAATTAATGGCCAACACATCCCAGACCTTGAAGAAATATCATCTGACATCATTTTTCTAAACCAGTACGATGGAGAAATCATAATCGACGATGAACCGGTTGCCCTCAATGGCACATTCCTGATTAAATACTACAACAGCAGCCTACAAATTGGAAAAAAAACATTCAAATCTTTCGAGTCAACGCATCTCAACCCTCTCCCAGCCATCCTGCAACAAACGTCAGCACAGCACCACGAAGTGGAAGAAACGTTATCGCTGGAGCTTATAAAAGAATTACATGCAAACAACACCCGCTACATTCAACTCTTGAGGACAAAAGTGGAAAATAGGACAGTAATGAGCATTGGAGTCTGTCTACTATTCGCACTCGTCATCATCATAGCCATAGTCTTCAGAAAAACAGTAGCAAGTACCAAATCAACGCTCAGCACCATCAACGCAGACTCACAGACCAAATCCCCACCAACATCTCCACCATCACCTTTACCAGCACCTTCACCATCACCTGTTCCAAGGGCTACAACTTCCCGCATAAGCCAGATACCATTCTTCTAAGTAAACGAGGACGTTTACTCTTAAGGGCGGAGGAGTTAACGCAACATAATATGCAGGCAAATCCAACACATAGTTAACGCAACATAATATGCAACACATGCCGCATTCAAGTCATCGAGTCAGCAAGTCTGCTGAACTAAACACCGCCACACCGGTCATCAAATGCCAACGTCAGCAACGTTCCCACGATCGACGCGCTCCTCACATCAAGGTGCCAAATTGCAGTGACAGCGTTTATTAGGTATTTAAGGTAGAGATAAGTTATTCATGTTGTTCAGTTCATTTTAAGAGGCAGAACCTCTGCCAGAAATAAATATAATTTTTTTAAAGTAAATAAATTAACTGTAATTTAATTTATATTTTGCTCACAAACATACATACATAGAAAGTTAATTTTTTGAAACAATCGCATAATGAACTGCTTTGAATTATTTGCAGCCTCTAGCATACTCGTTGAACCATTTGGAGCTTCTGATGAAGCGTAGAAGGTCCCTAACGTCTATATTATTCAGATCATTTAAGTCGTTGAAACAGAAGGCCCCTAAATAGAGTTTCCTTTTTTTGGGGAGAGAGCTGGGCAGGTGCAAAGAAGGTGAAGAATAGTCTCTTCCTCCTCCTCCTCCATTTAACTTCTGCAGGAATCGTTTGAGAAGACGCCAAGTCTTGTTACATGCTTATTTATTAAACAGTGTCCAGTGATGACACCTATAACAGCGCTGATATGCATTCTATTGAGTAAAATCAAATTCTTAGAGCGTTTCAGATCGAGCTTAGTCCAAATCTGTTTTGTCGCTAGACAAGTTGTACCCCTTGTCCACCTAGAATTTGTCTTTTCAATAGCATCCAGCTTTAATTTAATGATAAGCATACCCAGTGAACTTTTGCCTAGAAGGATGAGTATTGTTGCTCCATATCTGGCAAGTTCGTCAGCCTTACAATTCCCTGAAATATCCCTGTGCCCCGGCACCCAAATTAAGTGAATATTAAACTGCTCCCCCATCTCTATAAGAGACGATCGGCAGTCTAGAGCTGTTAAAGAATTTATTGAGGATGATTCGAAGGATTTGATTGCTGCTTGGCTGTCTGAAAAGATGCGGATAGCAACGGACGATATCACGTTTTCCTTTAGCCAAGACAAGACTTCCCTTATTGCCATTATCTCCGCCTGGAACACGCTACAGTGGTTTGGGAGACGAAAAGAGAGGTTTGAATTAAGCCTATAAGATAAGACATGTCGGTATAGAAATATACCGACTTATCTTCCGTAAAACCACCTTCTTCCCAGAATGCTCTGGAAGGGATGGTAACTTGGAAGTACTCGTATCTGTCAAAATGTAACTTAGGTATGGTGTAGTCAATGTCTTCAGGGAAGATATTAAGCTTGTTTAAGATGGAGGCGTGGCCATATACTTTTTTGGACTACTGTGAAGTAGTTTTAAGGCGAATAGCTGAGTTAACTGCCATTTGCCTGCCATAAATATCGAGGGGTGATAAATGAAAAAGAATGTCCATTGCTGCGGAAGGTGTCATCCGCAGTGTTCCGGTAATGCACAGGCAAGCTGAACGTTGGACTTTGCTTAATAACTTCTGGTTTATCGCCTTACCCAAGGCAATCCACCAGACAACTGCCCCATACATAAGGATCGGTCTAATGACCGAGATATAGAGCCAGTGAGTTAATCTGGGTTGTAAGCCCCATTTGTTCCCAATGGCTTTTTTGCAAGAGAAGAGGGCGGCAGTGGCTTTCTTAACTCTTTCATGTATATTAGGTTTCCAGCTTAGTTTCCTATCCAAAATAAGACCCAGGGATGGAGGGTCAATATGTGGGATTTTATATTACCTTGAGAAGAGGACTAGTTCGGTTTTGTGGGGATTCACTCCTAGACCACACCGAGCTGCCCATCTAGATAGCATTTTGTAGGAGCTCTTTTAAGGTAGTGAGGTGTTTGCCAGAGACTGCTATAGCAACATCGTCATCATAGGCGATAACTTCGCAACCCTTATCTTCCAGGATTATCAATAGTTCATTAACCACAAAATTCTAAAGAAGTGGGGTTAGGACGCCCCATTGAGGGGTACCCCTGCTGACATATCTTCTAACCGAATTACGGATATAGTGGAAAAAGCACTGGAAGAAAGACAAGTCTGTTCGGCACTATTTTTAGATGTTGCTCAAGCCTTTGACAAGGTTTGCCATGAGGGCCTTGAGTATAAACTGCATAGGGATTTACCTAGACAGTACTACGAAATACTGAAATCCTATATTTCAGATCGACTCTTCCGAGTCCGATACGAACAAGAATATTCGGAACTAAAGAAAATTGAACCAGGTGTTCCATAGGGAAGTGTCTTAGGACCCTATATCTGTTGTATACCAAGGATATTCCTGTGAACAATAATGCCATGATGGCTACTTTTGCAGATGACACTGCAATATTAGCACGTGATAAATGCACTGTAAAGGCGACAGAGAAACTGCAGAACGCAGTCAATAGAGTAATTGATTGGACGCAACAATGGCGTATCAAACTTAATTAGACAAAGTCAACTCACATAAACTTCACAAATAAAAAGGTATATAATCTTCCGATATTCATTAACAATAAAATTGTACCCTATGCCAATACAGCAAAGTACCTTAGAATGTCTTTGGACGTAAAGCTAAAATGGAAAGAGCACATTATAAAGAAAAGAGAAGAACTTAACTTTTAAAAAAAAAATGTACTGGTTACTAGGAAGAAACTCAGATATGTCTATCCAGAACCAAATCTTGCTATATAAGCAAGTATTGAAGCCTATCTGGACGTACGGCATCCAATTATGTGGCTGCACAAAGAAAACCAAATATTCAAACTATACAGACATTCCAAAACAAAGTCCTTCGTGGAATAATAAATGCCCCTTGGTATATAAGAAATAGCGATTTGCACCGTGACCTAAAAGTAGACATGGTGACGGAAGTGGTTAGAAAGCACGCTGTGTCTCACAATCAGCGACTGCAAAATCACATCAACTCCGAGGTATAAAGCGTCTTAAATGTACGAGACAATATCCGGAGATTGAGGAGAACCAAGGCTCACGAGCTAATGGTCTAAAAGCTATGGAAAGTACTTATAATTTTAAACTTTCCTCAACGTGATTTTAAATATAAGAAAGAAAAATCATTTGTCGATCTTACATAGATCGGTCCTGATTAAGGAGGAGTTTTTTTTTTTTTTTTTTTTTTCTTTTTAGTGGAGTTAGAGTCCCACACTACTTGGTAACCGTGAACTACCAAGTTTCTTTCGAGATTTTTTACCTCCGTTGCACTTTCGTTAGGGCACAGAACATGGACTATGCTCCAGCCGAGCCTAACTCACGGTTTTTACTGGGGTAGGTAACGCCGAACAACTGGCGTGTGTAATTCGATAAAAAAAGAAAAAAAAATATTATCTCAAATATAAATTTTTGTCATTAGAGCCGCTTTCGAGAAAATTGCAATTTTTCAAAATTGATCCGTAGTTCATTTTGAGTCTAGAATGCAAATTTTGATTTTGTAAATCAAATAAGCAGTTTAGGCTGCAGCCTGGACACACAGATGAACAGAATTGCCATATAAGAACAAGCAAAAATAACACGCAGTCATACCATACTCGTAAGTCTATTCCGGGATTAAATTCACTTACTTCGAGCAAGTGTCGGTCGCTGGATACCTTAGTAATTTCATGCGATTGCAGCGCTTCGAATGATCCTTTATGATTCCGGTTATTTATCCGTTTTAAGCATCCGAGTCCCAAACTTAATTTAGATTATTATTCGAGCTCCTCTCGAAAAGTTTAACAACTATCAAGAATAGCGGTCACGCGCATTCCGTCGATGACATCTAGAGACTGAAATTATCTAGACACCAACAAATGCGTTCGTAAACGAATTTATGCATCTGTATTTGTATGACAACCGCAGCTGTTGTAGTACCTAGACTTATCTGGTATTTTCATTTGGAACGAAATGTTATGTCTATTTCGGAGCTTCGTACATTCCACGTGCATTTAGAGATGTGTGGCACTGGCAACACCATGTATCTCATCAAAATGCATTCTAGAAAATTAGGCGAGAGGAGAAAAAGTTGAGCTCTCCACATCATAGTCTCTCTTAAAAGCTTTCTTTGTCCTTTTAGTTAAATCTCTCAAAGGGGATGTGATAAATTTAACTAATTTATTGCGTTGACGAAGAGCATAATTGAATTCAAGTGGGAGGCCACTCTGATAGTTCATATCTGCACTTCTGGCATTTCCCTAGGTATTATATCTACGAGTATAATGACAAAGATAAAGCTATTTCAGTGTCAAGAGGTTAGATATTAGTGCAGCCATGACACAAATGGTAGCCTGGTAGGTTGGGGAAATATATAATATGTAGGCATTTAAACTTTTAAACCGGGTGAGAGATGCATTAGATATGTATCTATTGGTATGCATAAAGCTGTTGAACACTTCAACTGCATAGTATGATAGAACCGAAAAGCTATTACGGAAAATAAATTGCTCAGTAGGATGTAATGGACATGTTCTTCAAAATCAATACATGAGTTCGAAATTGAATTACGATTTACTGGGTACGGTCGAGGGTAATTTTATTTGACAGAACATGGGCGAGTAGTTTGACATTGATTTTATACTTTTGAATAATTTTGCAATGCTTTAAGCCTTTAAATTGGGGAATTGTTATACTAAAATCTTATATTTGTTGGGCGAGTAGACTGTGGTGCTTTAAGTCTTTAAATTGAGGAACTATTCTAGTATTAAATCTTTTTCTTCTTAGTGAAAAGAACAGAAATTAGATATTCTGTGAGTTTTCTAACAATCATTAATTACCAACAATGTTTCTTTTCAACAGGTTATCTTCTCGGAAAATTTGTCTCCGATCGCCAGCATCATTTGCGTCACATACAAGAAATGACTCTTGCCACGGCAGAGCATGCAAGCCTAAAACAAATCCGAGCCTACAACAATGCCAAAAAGGAATTGCTCTCATCTGCCCGTATTCTTAGCCAAAATCGTGGTGCTACCAACTCACAGAGTTCGCTCAACACCGAGATATTTAACAAATACATATCCTGCACACAAGACGTACCACCGAGCACAAATGTGTCCGCCAGTGATTTTATAGAGCAATTGCTCGATAGGACCACATCGAAGCAGCAGGAATGCATTAGTTCAATTCAGGCGGTTATTAACAACCTAGGTCCAGGTTAGATCTGAATAAAACCGGAACATTTTTCGAAATTCGTACTTTTGTATCTTTTTTTTCAAAAGAGTTGTGGTACATTTGAACCTTGAGTGCTGCGCGATTATTTGCAGCAATTTTTTGGCATTTTGCATAATGAACTGTTTACAGGAAGCACAAATTCTTGGAAAAAACAAATTAATGAAATAAAATGAGTAAAAAAGATATATTTTCTCTGTTCGTATACTTAGGTGTAAATGCATGATATTTAAATGTTACCCTTTTTCTAGGACCTAATTATGTTTTAGGATTTGTATAATAAAAAAAACAACAAAACAAACATTTATATTTATTATTATATTATATATTTTATAAATGAACATTATTGTATTTAAGTGTAATTTTGATAAAATGTGATTATATGAATAATTTTAAAATGAGAATACAAGATGAATAAAGCACTCATTATACATATTTCATGTCAATATAGAATTTTATTTTTAGTTTTCTTAAATAATAAAATTTACTGAAGAGACTTTTGCTGAAAATTTTAAAGAGATCAGTGCTGATGAATGGAGTCACAGAATTTATGGGAATACTGATTCCAATACGTTTTTACTGTAGCAGAAGTTTTAGATTTCAAACTGCTACACTTCAAGCTCAATTGTAAGATGATGAATGTGATGAAGTGAAAAACTTAATCTAAGGTCTACGCTGTAGCCTCGAACTTGGAGCACAGGAATTTCAAAACAGGCTTTGCTTAAGTGGTCTGCGTATCCGACAAATTTAATATCCGTTATACATATATGACAGTTTTACTCTCGGATGTTTGTCGGACTTTCGCGAAAGGTGGGAACGTGAGAAAATGTTCTGTTTTTGTGTTTTCCTGGATTTGAACCTTACAGCACTTAACCACTGAGCCACGGCGTTCACCTGCATAATAATAGCCGTTTTTTCTTATCACCGATGATCCATTATTACGACAAAAGCGATATCTAGCTATCTCCGAACATTCACGAATAAAATGAAATAACTTAATATGTAATGGAAAATAATGATAGGAAGAAATATTTGTTGAAGAATTGGTATTCAGATAGGGACTGAACCTGCTATAGACTTGGTTTTAGGCACCAATGATCTATCAACTGAGCTTTCCGTGTCAAACACAATACTTGTTCTTCGCATATGTATGAATTAATTCATCATATAATGAAAAATAGTAAGAACTATTATTATATACTATGATCAATAAAATTGATCTCGAATTATTGTTATATTGCATGTGAAAGGATGATCTATATGAATCATCGGTGATAACTAAAACGGCTAATATTAACATACCCAATGGGATAGGGTATAAAAAGAATATACAGGGTGTTTTTATGTTCTAGACCGATGTTTTTTGGCCACCATTTTGCTTTGGTTGGCATTTGTCAGCTCGCATTTGACGATCGGGAAAATCAGTCGATAACAATATAACGGGTGGGCCATCTGTTGACTGACAACTCTTTCGCAGCCACGTTTGAATTTTTCAATCTTTCGACTCGGTGTGTAGAAATACTTAGATCGAATTCTTAACTCGATCCCAACTCGATCCCTCGACTCTGCATATAAACGTGCTTTTAATAACACATATTGTCCTCTTGTTCGTCCTGTGCGTTTAGCCGAGAATATTGCTGCTGTTGCCGAAAATGCGCTCCTAAACCCTAGAACCTCAACTCGCCACAGATTTCAGCAACTGAACATTAGCCGCACTAACCTAAGGAAAAATATGCATACAGACTTCGGATTATTCCCTTACAAGGTCCAACCAACTCAGGAATTGAAACGAAATGACCACCCGATTCGTTATGCTTAGGCTTTAGAGCAGCTCGAAATTGATGTCGATTTTGCTAACAAAAATAAGTCGCATTTTCCTCTCGGCGGCTATGTAAACAAGCAAAACTGCGGTGCAGGTAAAGTGAAGTCCAGTTCTTAGCATACGTACCGCACAAAATATTGCTGCAGTGAGAGACAATATTGATGGGCACCTCAGTTGGATGCCATGCACAAGAATTTACAATGTCTCCGGCAAATTTGTTTAAAATAATCAAAAAGATTATAAAATTCAATTGACTCAACAACTAATGTAAAATGATCATATGCACCGGTGAGAGTTTTATGACATTTTAGGAAAAAATCACCATGAGTGACGAAGCTCATTTCAAGTTATCTAATCTACCTTTGCTAATAAACAGAATATTCGCTATTGGCGCACTGAAATACACCATCGACCTTTACATCCTCATAGATCCACATTTTTACAATTCTGTGACAATTATTGGTGCTCGCTTTCGTGACATATTCCAAAACTTCTTGGTGCCAGAATTGGATCGATTGGGCCTACGACACATTTGGAACATACAAAAAAACCCTCTATATAACACGTCGATTCGCGTTTACTATGGGCACTATTGGATTTGCTTTTAGCTTAGTATTTTTAGGTTTATCTTTTCACTTATATCTTCGTCTTCACTACTCTGCCCGTAGCAATAGTTAACACTTCATAAAAGCACTTAAATTTAAATTTAAAATTTCACTGTACCAACTGACTGTTTATTGTTTCTACTCGCAATCGTTGCTATCTTCACTCACCTTTGACTATAATTGTCAGCTGACCCGTAAACGTCAATTTTCCGATTCCGACAAAAGGCGTCCAACTTGCTAATTTCGCTTTCACAACAGCACAGTGTTATGTAAATAAAACAAAACTCGTAGTGGGGGATTTTTGTTCAAACTTGTCTCTGCTTTGAGTCACCTTTTCGAGCCGAGACTCTGCACACAAAACACTCACCATGGCAGTAAGTTTCGCTTTATTCGCGCTCGAAGAAACAACTCGCCCGCAAGTTGTTAGCTCCCCGCTTACGCGAATTCTCTCTACATCGTGTGTGGAGTGAAAGTTTTCTCTTTTAACACAAAATTTCTTCCAAATCTCAGGCAATGTTCGCGCGAGTCTCCTTCTATCCAACCCTGCTGTACAATGTTGTTATGGAGAAGGCCACCACCAGGAATTGGTTCGATCGCATCGATGAGAATGTAATTCTGGGTGCGCTTCCCTTCCGTTCGATCGCAAATGATGTAGGTGCCAATACGATCAGTAAATGTGTAAATATTTACACTGTTTTCTTCTCCCCGCAGTTAATTAAAAACGAAAATATGAAAGCAGTTGTCTCAATGAATGAAGATTACGAGCTGACAGTGTTTTCTAATAACGCACCAAAGTGGAAACAACTCGGTGTTGATTTCCTACAGTTGGCAACAACAGATATTTTTGAATCCCCTTGCCAGGAAAAACTATACCAAGGCGTAGAATTCATAAACAAATACTTAGCCGTGAAGGACAGAATACCAAATCTGAGTACGAGTTCGTCACCAGAAAAAGTTGGAACCGTATACGTGCATTGTAAAGCTGGACGAACACGTAGCGCAACGCTTGTTGGATGTTATCTGATGATGGTAATGAACTAGATATATTTATACATACTCGCATATATTGTTCGTTCGTTTACAAATTTCTCCCTCGTTTTCAGAGAAACGGCTGGACCCCAGATCAAGCTGTGGAGCACATGCGTCAGTGTCGGCCGCATATATTACTGCACACAAAACAGTGGCAAGCCCTTAGAATTTTCTATAAGAATAACATCAGACAGCAATCTTGACATTTGACCAAATGCTAATTTGATGTGCTGCTTTTATATTATAGTCTTTGTCATATTTGTTGTATTTCCTACTGGCCGTAGTGCCAGATTTCTGTAACAAATTCTAAATAGATATGCGAATTCATAAGCCATTTATGCTTTTTATTCTCTCGGTAGTTATTATTTGTCCACAAATAAATCTTAATTTCGTTAGCCCTTGTTAATTTATCCCCCCAATTTATAAGAGAAGGTTTATTGAATCCGCCGGAAGTAATGATTTTCGAAAATCGGAATCGTAGAATCCGTTAAGGTCATTCTCAGTTCAACCGATTGGCAATTCCCCTCAGTATTGGATTCACTTTCACTTCAAATTGGTATTTGTATGGAGAATAATACACTTTAGCGGATTCAAATATTTCGAATTTCATGAATCATTCCACCCGGTGGATTCGATAATACGAGTAATAGTCATGAACGTGATAAACAATCACCACAGTCATGTAATTACTTGCATCAAATCTGAGAACAAAAATGATTCACCTTATGTTAAGTTTTACTCCACTGTCTATGAAAAGGGGTCAACTTTTTTGTGACACCATTAAAGTCGAGAGTAGATTTTTTATTGCTGATAAATTTGCCGCTATGACGTACATTTAGTCACTAAATGTTTTGAAATATGGATTTTTATCCAAATTCGTCGATAAGAAACGTGTCATTCGACAGTGAGCAGTGCGGACTTTTGTACAATAGACACCGTGTATTTCAAAACAAGAAGCAAATACTCCAGGGAGTGTTTGCGTGGATCAAAAGAAGAAAAAAGTCGTATGGCAGATCACCTAAACCGGTGACGTAATTAAAGTTGCAAAAATCGGACCTAAAGATGACGTAGTTTGTCACGCTAGAAGTCTTGAAAGGTTACAGCCACGATGATCGTTTTGCTAATTTTGAAAAGACAATTTAATATGTAAAAGAACAACATTCCATAACAGTTTTGCGAATTGACAAGCCGTTCGCAAGCTAGAGCGAACCTGGTTATCTTAAAAAGATAGCCTTAATTTATATCGGTGGTGGAATTCTGATCAGTAACCAAATAGACGCATGAAGCCAAAAAACAAGTTAAATTAATTAAACCAATTTGCACAAGACACCCAAATTTTAAACATTTAACCATTTCTTAATGAATTTGCATGGTCATCCCAAAAATCTAACAATTTTTTATTTTTTTTAACTCAAATAGAAAATAACACGTATTTGGGGATACCGAAATAGATTTTTCTTCCTATTCGTATCATAAAAATAGTGCATCTGTGCAAATTAATTCACAATTATTCTGAAATAACTAAAAAAGAGGCATTTTGATCTATAGAATTAAATAACAGTTAGGCTGTCACAAAGCATGAACATTTTGAGTGCATCTTTGTTGAACAAATTATCTTTCTAGTATGGTATGCATGATCAAAATGGGCACATTCGAATTTCAAATCCCTAGTTAGTCATAGCTAAGGAACTTTCATCTAACTGGATCTTTAATGGCCACGTATACTAATCGACCAATCAGAAGAAACTTGGCTAGCTATCCCCAGTTAGGGACTTGGAATCCGAACACACCCAATGTGTTGAGAATGAGTAGAATCTCAATTAAATTTACTGAATTATGACATAAAAATCAGTTATCTGCGTCAAAAACTGCATTTTTTATGAAGATTTTTTGTCCAAACTTCGACGTTTTTAACGTGGCATTGGAGTTTTTACTTTTAGCATCACTGACCCATCTAGACAGCTCGTACATCTTATGAAAGTTTATATATAGCCAGAAGCCAGAAATTGCAACCTAATATTCATAGCAAGACCCTAACCGAAATGTAGAAAAACCTCAAGGAAAATATACAGATACCTTACCTGAACGTGGTAATTGCCATTTGGGTGCATTAGCACCATGTCCTGCAGTGACCCATCAAATCTGGTGGCGAATTTTTGGTATGAATTCCGAAGCAGAAATTGAATTTTATAAAAATGCCACCTCGATTTCCTTTTAATATTGCATTAATAATATATATTTTTTTTAATTGCTCCTATAAGGCAATTACTGTTTACGTGAAAATTGTCGACCTCGAGATTTTAATCAATCTTGATATTACTATAATAGAGAAATTAAAAAAAGTTTGTGTCGTAATTCTGTCTTCATTTTTAATGCATTTTTATTAAACCTAATTAATTGCTAGACAAAAAACGATTAAAACTAGCTTAACTAGGTTACATTAATAATCGAGATTATTCCAACTTACTGGCCCAATGCGGGCGCTCTAAGCTAAACCTAATACTTAAAACTATGTCTTTCGACGTAACCTAACTTAAATTCAATACTATTTTGATGAAAATTCATATCTAGAGTAAAATGGATGGTTTGTTATAATAGAATTCAGACTGCAAACTAAATTTACGCAAAAACTAACTGTACTTTATTTATTAGCGGAATTGCGAAAATTGGCTATTTATCGGATATGCCTGGGACGATTTTATTCAAAATTGATATCTTAGTTATTTCTGACATACATACATACATATGTAAGGACATGGCATTCCAATTTTTAACACATGCACAAAAAAGTTTTCTTAACTTTTTAACGCATTTTACGAAAAAATGTTGTTGTTTCTTACCGATTTTTCCTAAATTTGAAATCTGAACAATTTATAAATAAATAACCTACCACCTAGAACTATGTTTTTTGAAATTTGTAGAAGTTTGGAGAGAGAGTGAGGTAACGATGCGCGTTAATTTGAAATCTTTGGGAATTACAGATTTGTGGAAATACTGAAGAAGGCAGATTTATCCACATTTGTTCTTTTTTTTATATACCTACATATAAAAAGCGAGCGTCAAAAGGGATACACGGGCGTTTGTATACAGTGAGAGAGAAAGAAAGATTGGTGTAGTGGGTTTGAAACTCAGGTGGTATTAAGTTTCAGTAAACTATTATACAAGGGTGGCATCCAGGTAACTGGGGAACATTTTTATTTTGTTGTTATTGCCGTTGCTTATGATTCACAGTATCACTATAACACCCACCCACTTGTGGGTCTTACAACTTCCTTACCCAATGAAGCATCATAGTGCTATGCTCATTGTCTCAAAGCTTTTCCAGTTGACAGGTTTCAACTTCAATGTGCAGAAAAGTCTACTAAAATCTTCTCTGGATAGTCGTTAAATATTCGCTTGGAAGAGGTTTAGTAACAAACAAAGAAAGCGTAGAATGTTTAACCCTCTTTACCACATTAATTTTGTTTTACAATTACAACCCGTCCTTATGCTATCAACGTTCGCGCCTTCAAAACATATTAAAAACTTCGAAAATACTACTAATAAAATATTCCAAACACCTAAAGGTATGCAGTGTCATAATAGTTCAGAGCAGTGCTTCTCAAACGTTTACGAATGTACAAGAGAGCCAAACTCACTGAGGGTCTGTAAACATAGTAAATTGCACAGCCTTCTCGGCTTGGACACCATTATGCCAAATTCGAGGAGGATTTGTAAATAAAGTAAATTTACATATTCTCCTCGATATGGGCACTTGCTCTGGATTTCGAGAAGAGTGTGTAATTAACGTGATTTTTTCATTTCGCCATTTTTTGTATTTCAGCACTATGGTGACGATATCGATTAGGGGTTGTAAGGAACGCACTCTTACTGAACCTGATTTTAGGATTCATTATCAAGATTTCGATCGTATTATTCCGCAGTAAAGCCCTTGCCCTTACACAAACCCCAACCTTGACGACGATAGCCTTAGTGAGCATGCCTATATTAAGGTTACAGGTATACCAATAAAAGTAACTCCATTAGGGAAATATGATCATTCGCTAGCAAGAGGAATTGATAGACAGAGGCTACTGTGATTTTGCCACAGAAGGCGACAAGAAAGGACATTTACCACTGCTGAAATATGGGAGCTAAACATGACAAATAAAACAACAGCAAGAATCGGGATAATTGTTTGTATGTACATATTCCGAATGTGCTGGACGAACAGTGACAAAGTGACCATTATTTAAGAACGGAAGGAACGTCTAGATATGCAGAAACTAAAGAGACGCTTGTTTAGTCTCACTCTTCAGACAGAAAGTATAAAAAAAAATCTAAAAGAATCTTATGGGAATCACTAATGGGGAGTGATCGATCAATTTGTCTGAATTCAGGACATTTGCAAGTAAGACAAGTCTATCTTTGCATGATTCATTTAAAGATTCCTAAGATAAATATGATCCCAATCCCCAATATGTTGATGGTATTTTTTTTTTGTTTTTTTTTTTTTTTTTAACTTTATCTTTAGCATTTAAAACAATTTGGTATCGGCGGATGCGTAATATAACAATTCTGATAAATCCCCCACACTCGAATGTACACTCAAGGTTCACCATAATTAAATTGACATTGCGCTGAGCTCAAAGTAAATGAATCAAATCTTAAGTAAATACATTAAATTTAATAAATGTTTTTTTTTTTATCAGTTGTACTCTTCAAGTGTTAAACAACAGCCTCAATCATGTTATCGTAATTAAATTTGTTCACCTGAAGAGGCTTCTCCCAATCGAGCTCAGAGGTTTCCTATAAATTGAAAATGTTTTACAACGACAGTCATCAGTTAAGTTCTGTAAATTATTCGCAAAGTAATAAATAAAATATCAGTTATGAAAGCCGTTGGTAAGGATAGCGATAAATTCTCATAAAAATGTAATTTACAAAATACTATCTTCCGCAGTTGTTTGCGCTCTATTGCTAGTTCTAGCAGTTAGTTCATATGGAGCAGAATTGGGTGATGGTCGTCCTGGTTGCAAAACTGGGGAGGAAATCCAGGTAGCATTATACAGGAATATTTGGGATCCAACTGCATATTGGAAATGTGAGAAACTTGCTGAGCCTGCATCGGCAGTCAGATGTCCTGACGGAGAGGCGTTCCAAGACTCTTTAAAGAAGTGTGTCTTATGGGACGACTGGGAATGGGAGGAACCCCGTTCTCCACCAAGCAAAGCCTAATTTTCATTCTTAGATGGGATTCCATTAAGTATTATTTTCTACAATTTAATATGTAAATATTCAAGACAAATAAAGCTCAAATTGAAAATTTAGCAACGAACTTTCGTCTTTTATTGCCATTGTGAGACAGAAGATCAGACACTAGCAATGCTTTTCTAGGTTGAAGATAACATATGTATTTTGCAGCTTCATCCGCTGTAGATGATTGTGCCTCGTAAATGAAGCTGTGAGTTAATAAATTTAATGAATGAATGTTTTTTACGATTGCGATAAAATGTAGTAAGTGATTTTGTTTTCCAAAATAGTGAGTAATCAGTCAAAAACTTCAAAAATTCACTTCCAAGCTAATATGGCAATAATAATATGTATGTACTTATATACATACATACATATATAAACACAAAAATCTTAAAAAAAAGTCAAAAGTATCAATACAGGAAATGTTGAAGAATTCTGAAAATTTGGAAGCATGATTTTCAAATTCACATGTACCTATGTATTCCACACTTTACCCCCAGCTTTTTTGAAATTATATTGAACTACCGGGTACCCAGGCGAACTTTGCTGCGCCTAACAAAAAGAAATACATATTTTTTATGGCAAACTGCTGGACCAATTTTAACCAAACTTCACAGAAACACTTTCGGGCCAATACCGAAGATTGTCTGCAAATTTGAGCTCAATCGATTTGGTGGTTTCGGAGTCCATAGCATACATACAAACATAGGTGCATAGGTACATTAAGTTTTATATATATAGATTATTCTGAGAGTAGCTATTTAAAATGTTGATCTCAGTAATACTCGTACATACACTTCTCAGGATGTAGGTATATTACTGTCATCGTGACAACTTAGAGCTAGGCTATCGCCAATTTGTTAGTGAAAAGATCACCAATGATAGATTGGTCGGGGTGGAGTGGCAGCAGGAAACGGAAAATATTCTACAGTAATAAGTTGTTACAGATTGCGAGGGTTAACATTCCTTTAGTGTAATCGAATTTTGGAATTTTTTTTTAATATTCTGCATGACTTAATTTTGGGTCAGACGCTCCTTGCATTTTGCCAGCCATAAAGTACATATGTATGCCCCTTAGATGGACGAAAAACGTACGAGCACTACATACATAACGCGTATAGTTAACATCATTCAACTGGGGGTGGGCCACCATGCAGTAGAATTTTGTTAGACGAAATTAAAAAGATTATCAGTGCATTCGGAAAGCAGTAGGGTCAGTTGGGGTAAATGGAAACACTTTCTGCTTTTTTATACACCAACATTTTGGAAAAAAAAATTTTAATTGTAGTACACCCTTTCAAGTTTTGAAAATGAACATTATATAAAAAATATATGAGAAATTGTACTGCTGATCAGTAATTCGAGCTATAAAAGCCGTGAAGTGCAGAAGCGAGGTGTTTGCATTTACCCCAGTGTTGTTTACATTTCCCCCAGATTTTTTAAAATCCTGGGTAAATCTGAACAGCGCGTTCGCTTCCTATAGATTGCTGACGATGCATACAGGGTTCCAGGAAATCCATCTCAGAGGTCCATCTGGCTTGTGCAGGAGCGCCTTTAAAAATGATTAGCGGCGAAAGTTCGGAAACATTTGCAGAGATGCATGCTATTAGTAGATCCTCCTGAAACTCTGCTCAGCGCTTAACACCCAATGCACGAATACGACTAGGATCATTATGAAGAAAATCTCCTCATTTTTCTTACGACTACTCTCTGCAGTCTAGTCCATTGAATAGACTTGATAAAGTAAAAGACTTTGGCGTCATAATGGTTCCTAAACTGACTTTCAATTTTCATATTGACTACATAATTGCGAAGGCCAATCCAATGATTGGCTTTATAGAAAGGAATAAGTTTTACCGATCCACACACGCTTGTTATTCTCTTAATTTCTTTAGCGAGATCGATACTTAAATATGCCGACGTTATTTGGAATCCTGATTATCAGCTTCACTCTGATCGTGTGGAAAAAATTCAGAGGCTAAGTGTAAGCTTCTGGGTTTACTTCCGCTGCATTATAGACGATATGATCATAATTTAATGTTTCTAAGGGATTTGCTATGTTATCACATTAAAAGCCCTGCTCTTTTACCTCTTATTACAATTTATGCTGCCGAAAGAGCTCTTAGAGTTAGACCATTTCTTTTTCCTCCTGGGCATCAGACAAAATAAGGCCTAAATGACCCTATTACAAGGAGAATAATATCTTTTAACGAAGTATGCAATATTGTTGACCTGTCGTATTCGCGGGATAGTTTCAAAAACACTATCTTCAATTTGTTTATTTTAACTGTAATTGAACATTATTATTTAGTTACTCCGTAATCTGTAAAGCTATACTTGTAGATGATTAAATAAATAAAAATAAATTGGGTTGTTCATATAAACGGAGGTTCATATAACCGAGACTCTACTGCGCATGTGTTCCATCAATTAGTCTTATTAATCCCGGAATTCTAAATTTTTCTAAAAATATAGATTTATAGATTATATTAAAATATTACATTATTATTGCTTGCTTTTTTTTGAAAGTAATTTGTTCCTATTAACGAAAAACATCAGTGAAAGCTAAACTATTTGCCTGATAGGAAATTTAATGTTCTTTTATTTTGGACTTATGCATTTTTTATCTAAGATGGAAGAGAAACACGGAAAAAATAATGAAAAAGGTCTTATGTGCTTTCTACGCGGGCAAGATAACCTTCGGTAAACGATGGAGCTTTCGCCCGCCAATAATCCATTGGATGTGTACTGCGATCGTAAGACCTATACTTACATGTGGAACAATTGTATGGTGGAATGCAATAGGTAAAGCTAGGTACCTCAATAATCTTATGAAAGTACATGTGTTAGCATAACAGTAGCACAGAGATAAAAGCCTCAAGCAGGGTTGGAAATGATTATCTACCTTCCTTCTCTGGATGAGTTCATGCGAAGTACGGCTGCCAAAAGCTCGATTCGTCTTAGAAAATCAAGTACATGGAGCATATTTCAAAATATTTCAAAAATATAGATCAACTGATCTCAATAGGGCAACAGAAATACCACATTCTTTTTCCCAGTAGACAGGATGGGAATCCAACGCAGTGACCAGTGCACAGGATTTTTAGCTCTACCGTCAGTGACTAAAATGGACATATAGTAGGAGTTTTTTGTGAATCACTCAACATCAATGATTCATCCAAACTCCCGGGTGACTATAGTATCTTTCGAGCCGAAGTCTTCGGAATTAGAAAAGCAGCACAGACTATACATGCAAAGAAACTAAATCCATCTAGGGTCACAATCTTTGTGGACAGTCAAGCCGCATTCAAGGCACTAGACAGCATGATAATCAGATCGAAAACAGTCTCCGCATGCCGACAAACTATAAACAGAATATGCAATCACTCTCTACTGGGTTCCCGGACATGCGAGTAGTAATATAAAAGGAAACTAAGCAGCAGATGAACTAGCACGAAAAGGGTCAACATTGAATGAGAAATTCACCCAGGCATCGGTAGTTGTGCCTATTGGTGTACTGAAAAGGAAAATATACATTAAAGCAAGAGAAAAAATCAACACCTCCTGGGCAGCCAGAGGAGACTGTGTCAAATCTCGTAGCTTATGGCCATCTCTGAACGCAATGGCTACCAGACAGGGCATCAACTCACCTGATAACTGCAGAAGCTCTCACGATACAGAAGAAATCGAGACTATCAGACACTTGCTGTGATTGTCTCAATCTTTAGACTCGTCACTTCAGCTATATGGGAAACGGACTTTTTGAAGAACTGGAAGATCCGGCGCAAGTCATGTTACATTTCGTAAGAAGTACAGGTTGGTTTGATTCAAAAGACCAACCGAGTGGCAACCAATTTAGAGATGGTACCACAGTGCAAGCCCCCTCCAAGGTGCACTTTCCTCAATACCAACTACGAAGTATTTAACATTGCAAATTCGAATTAGATGTACGAAATTGCTTGACAGTTATTGTGCGTATTTCTTACTATTTTATTAAGAGCTTCAATTTAAACATAGATTAATGCTATTTGGAAGCTTGGATCACAAACAGACAATGAAAGACACACGATAGGTTAAATTAATTAACCCTTGAGCTTAAAACTATAATAAGAATCAAGATTTCTACCTTCCGGAGGAAAGGTCAAGGTAAATGAAAAATAAACTCAAAAAGTGAATTTTAAGTGAGGTGGTGGAGTTGGTTACTTATAAGTGTTGCATTAGATGCGCATCCTCATCGCCACACAAACTTCAGTAATTAGTGAAAATAGGCGTAAAATTATAAACTTAATTATATACGAGTACGTGAAATATTCTTTCCAGAAAGTTGAGATACAGTTTCTATAGCGCAAATTGAAAGAAGTTTTTAATTCTACGAGTATATTAAATTACAAACCCATTTTATTTTTATTTTAGAACCACAAATTATGTATTATTTATTTTTGCTCTTCATCCTAAAGAAAAAGAAGGGTGAAGTGGTTAAAATGTCTTAATGAATTCGAAAAATGAATCTCGCAGTTCAGTGTGCAGGTTAAGTGGGTGGACAGATTTAATTCTTCAGACTGGGGTGAGTGGAGCCATACTCCGATAAAAAATGCGAAATTAATTTTGTATTCCCTGGAATTCTAGGAATTACATGGAACTATTCCTTAACATTTCATTTCATTTATTTTTATATAATTATACGTACTCGTATGTACATTAAGATTTCTAATCTTTTTTGTACTTAGTACATTAACTGCAAATGATACATTAATTACAATAAATTTCTTAATCTAAATTATGAAGGAGGTAAGAAATGCAGGGTTTGGTATTGATGTTGAGGAGAAGGAGGTGAATAGAATGGTTAAAGAGGGGGGAGGTAGGTTCACCGATGGAGTGTTAAAGTTGAGAAATGTAGCAGGATTGCACTTTTAAAATAGGAAGAACTCGAAATAGATTAAATATGTGAAGGTAAAGAGTTCCATACACAGTGTGTATGAAAAACAAACGCGTTGAATTTAGGTAATTGCAACGGCAGGGAATACAGTTAATAGTTCTTTTTGAACGAATGAAACTAAGTCTATTATACAAATAAGACGGACATTGAGTATGAATAATTTTGTGTAACCAAGATTACAACCAAGTAACCATTAAAGGCTACTTGTAATTTACGCTGGGATAACGAGTCAAGGCTACTGTAGACAACTTCGGTATACGTTATTAGAGGTAAGACTAACGATATCACCAGTTTTCGTCGTGTTTCCAGTGGAGTAAAATATACACTGAGCCACAATTTGCGTAGGCATCCATAAACACATTGGTGTTATTGTAACCAGACAAATTGCGATTTATTGTGTAGCCAAGACTAGTGACAGATTCTACAGCTTTATTATTGAGATATATGTCGGATTAAGTAGTAATCCGTTACTTTCTGGCCAAGTATGTATATGCTTCAATTCTTCGTTGATAAGAAGAGCGAGTTCATCAAGTTTATGTTAGCATGATAGCACAGGGATGGAAGATCATTAATGAACATGCATAAGAGTATCAGTCCCAAAATTGAGCCCTGTGAAACACCTTGCTTAATTTCTTTAAGGGATGAACAACGTTCACCGGAAATAACCCTTTGAGATCTACCGGAAAGAAAACTGTTCATCAACTTCACCACCCTTTCACCGAATCCGAAATTGTTTCTAAGCTTCCAACACAAAATTGCATGATTCAGTTTATCAAAAGCCTTTGATAAGTCCAGCAGACAAAGCAGCGAAACATAACCCCTGTCGAAGTCTTGTCTTATTTCCTCAAGTAAGTTGACCATAGCTGTGGAACAGGTGTGGTTAGCTCTAAAACCGTTTTACTGTGCACTCAACAAATTATTAAGAGATAGATGCTTCGTTACCTGTTTTGCTATTATTTTTTCGAAGACCTTTGACAAGGAAGACAGAATGCTAATCGGTCTAAAGTCAAATGGAGAGGATGGATTAGTTTTCTTTGCAATGGGTAAAACTCTTGCAATTTTCCAGAACTGAGGAAAAGTTGCTGTTAATTACATGGGTGAGATGAGAGGCAATTTGTGGCAAAATAAGTTTGACAAAACGTATTGGTATGCCATATTCCTCTATAGAATCAGACTTAATAGCTGTTATGCATTAGATAATTTCATCTTCTGTTACTACTTGGGACCAATTGCAGGGCTTCAGTTCGATTATAGTCAATGTTACGAGTACAGGTGGTAGAATCATTATTAAGGAAATAAAGATTTAGTTCATCGGGTTCCAGGACACATTTAGAGTCATTGTTACCACAGGTGATACCGATTTTACGTAAGTTACTCCAAAGTTTTTTTTACGGGGAGTTAGGTATTTAATTTGGAGGCATAGTAGTGAAGCACGTATAATGGAAGTTGTGTAGTTACATCCCGCTTTGTACTCAGACCAGTTAGCATTGAATGGTCTACGCTATAAAGCTAAGATTGATATCGACTGAAAGTATAGATCGTCTATATATTAAGTTTTCTGTTGGAATTTGGTCTCTTTTGATATATTTCTAGCCCAAAAATGATTCAATTTATTATTTCTCTGACTATTATCAATTCACATATTTCGGATTGATCTCAGTTGAAAACGAAATCAATTATTTTATAACTATTTTATAAAAGATCAGGTATGGAAAAAAAGCGCGACTTTTTCGTTAAAAATCTACAGTTAGAATAAAATAATGTACATATTTTCACCAAAGGTTGACTTAAAAAAATATCAACCAGACTCATTAAGAAACCGCCAACGGTTGGAAAAGGGTCATATTTTCTAACGAATCTAAATTTAATTTAATTAGACCTGACGGAAAGCAGACAGTGCGAGCACACACCATATGTTAGAGTTTGAGAATGCATGACAAATTGAAATCTTGGCCGTATTTTGCTTTGGGACGGTTCCGTAAATGCATCGAAATGCAAAGAAATCATTGCTGATGGTGTACAATAAAAAAGTTCTGTTGCTACATCCCAAATCCCATATTTCAAGAAGATTCCGCTTCCTGTCATCGAGCTCATTTCGTAAGTAAAAACAAATTTTTACCTAAAATTTAAACTCAAAACTACTTCTAAATATTGTCTTCTTTTGACAGATAAATTCAATTCAAGGCAAATGTTGGCCTGACCTTAATATAATCGAGAACTTGTGGTCAATTATGGGTCAGAAAGTACGCAACAAGGCACCTAAAACAATTGAAGAGCTCAAAGCAGTCATAGAGGAAGTGTGGACTAAAGATATGGCAACAGAGGAAATCCAATAACTTTATGACTCGAAGCCACGAAGGGTCCAAGCAGTCATAAAGGCTAAAGGAGGTGCTACAAAGTACTATAAAAACTGGATTCTCCATAATAATGACTAATTAGTGTTATTCAATGTTCCCTTTAATTATTTTTTTTTATTGATGTGTAGTACTATAAAAAATACTATTTTATATCCTTATCTGCTAGCGTCTACCTACCCTTGCACTTTTGGCGCATTTGTGTGAAATTTGGCCACAAATAGGTAGTTGGTTTTAGGAAGGACAATGCCTCCTTTATTTTTAAATTTCAGTGAAATCCAATACTTTTTAGAAAAGATGCATTCGTGTACATACATATATATACACATGTACAGCTGCGCAGTTCTCTTTGAACCGGCAGACGATTATCCGCCCGAAGAGTTTGAGGCTGATCCAAGAAGTGTGCAATAAAGTGTCAAGAAGTGTGCAATAAAATACTAACTGCAATACAATTTTCTATTTTGGCACCTGTAAAAAATAATTTATAAGAATCCCTTCACTCATTGGCGTAGAGAGGGCGAAGGTATTGATCTTGACACTTAAGAGATAGCTATTCTTTCAAATGTTTAGCAAAACAGGTTGACTTTAAACACATTTTGAGATCATTTCAATGTAACAACGCTCTCCTAGTGATTTAAAAATTTTCCAAGGCAAGCTTTAAAACTTTAGGAATTTTTAAAAGTCTTCATGTAAGCGACCAGATGTTGTTTTACTCTTTTAATTTTTTTAATTAATTTATTTTATTTCATTTGTTTGTTCCGTTAAAATCGGTTCAGTGGTTTCGGTTCTAGGTGGCTACAATCACTTTTGCGTTAAATAAACCTGTTTGCTTGATTAAAATCGGTTCAGTACTCGTACTGTTTGTTATCAAACAGCTATGCAATCATTGCACCATCTATAGGTCAAATTTTATTAGGAACACTTTCAAAATTTGATAGTTTTCGCTCAAGGTGGGGTAATGAACTAATACACTCCTCGACAACTGGTTGAAACGCAACCCTGTTTTCGATGTTTCTCGATAATTTTGTTCGGTATGTGCTGCAAATATTGCTGTTAGATAATCGTTACGATTTTCTAAGAAGATTCTAATCACCATAAATCCTTTTTTTCTCTTAATTTTCTTGGAATTTGCAATTTGTCTCTAATTTCCCGCGACAAGTGGTTGAAACTTTGGAATTCCAGCTACGGATTCCATTAGCAGTGTGAGTTGTTAGTCAGTTTTAGCGATTTGATTTAAAAGAAATTATTTAAACATGTGTGTATGTGCCTACATATTACACCATAAATGACCCTTTTAACAACAAATGAACAAGTCTGTTTTTGTTTCATAGAATACATATGTATGTGCATATGTATATATATACATTTGTTAAATGATTTTGCTCAGTTTTTTTTTTTTAAATAAATTCGAATGAAAATTATTTATTTTAATGTATTTGGTTGTTTAAAGGTTTCCAAATAACATTTTTCGGGAGGTTTGACTGTATTTGGAAAATGAGTCAACTCGATAAAAGCCGCCTATCATATTCGATAGACGATATTGGCAATTAAAATTAAATAAAAGCTGTAATCCGCTTTTTGTAAAATACTATATACTTTTGTGGCTTTTCACGAAATGTATTTGATGTCTAGGTTACTTAAGAGTACTCTATGTGCTCTAACTTTGATGGGCTTTGACGCTTGACTTTAATTTATTGTCTGACTTTTTTTCCTGACTTTTGTGTGTAAACAAAAAATTATACGGTAGATTTGACTGCAACTGCAACACATTTGCAAGTATTGTTTTAGTGAATTTTCGATCTCGAGATTTTGATCAATCTTGATATTACTATGTATAAGAGAGAAACCAACAAAAGTGGGTTTCGCAATTCTGTCTGGCTGGACGAATTTTCTCCAAACTTCATATCTGGGGTATGTGGGATAATGAAGCCTCAAAATTAACGCCACTTCGCTTTCTCGAAAACGGTTCTAAAGATTTTGATAAAAAATCATATCTAGAGCAAAACGTCTTTGCAATAAGACTGAATACTCATTTTCCCCTGAAAAATACGAATGAGAGTACATACTTTACTTATTAGCGGACTTGGGGAAATTGGATATTTCTCGGATGCTAAGACGATTTTATTCAAAATTGATATCTGTTATTTCAGACATATGTACATACTACCTTGATCAACAACTTTCAGGAATTTATTTAGAAAATAGAAAACACAAGTTTATTCTTGATAATCGATATTGTCCTCGTCAAAGTACTCTACATTAACTGAAACGCACTTATGCCAGCGTTTGATCCAATCCTCGAAACATTTTTTTATAATCGGATATTGGTTAGCCATCAGAGCCGTCTTCGATTTTTCTATTATCTCTTCTCGGCTGTTAAAACGCATTCCCCGGAATGGTTTCTTGAGTTGATCGAACAGGAAGAAATCGCAGGGCTCCAAATCAGGCGAATTCGGTGGGTGTTGGATGGTATTCGTAGTGTTTTGGTCAAAAACACACAAATAAGGATGTCATATGGGCGACGGTGCATTATCGTGGTGCAAAACCCACGAATTGTGTGCCCATAAATTCGGTCATTTTTGGCGAATTGCTGTTTCACGCAAACGTCTCATAACGCCCAAATAATAAAACTTGCTGACGTCTGATCTTGTGGCAACAATTCATGATGCGCAAGACCGTTGTAATCCATGAAAACCGTGAGCATCGCCTTCTTTTTCGACTGAAAACGACGCGTTTTTTTTCAGTCTTGGCTCATTCAGTGTACGCCATTCACTCGCCTGATGCCTGGATTGTGTTTCGTACTCATAAACCCACGTCTAGTCTCCAGTAATTATGCGTTTGATTAATGTTGGGTCGGATTCAGTCGCTAAAATTATGTCTTTCGCGATGTCAATGCGGTCCCTTTTTTGCATGAAATTCAGGTCTTTCGGAACCAGCTTTGCAAACTCGAATCAGATGACTGAAAGCGCCATACGGTAGCCATTCCGGATACTTTTCGATCAATGTAGTGTGTATGTGCATGGCATTCAAATTTTTGACATATGCACAAAAAAGTTTTTTAACTTTTTAATGCAATTTACTAAAAATCCCATTTTGTTGCTTCTTACCGATTTTTTTTTTAAATTAAAATATGAACAATTTACAAACGAATAACATGAAGCAAGTACGTGCTCAGTTCAGTCATGCCCTTTATTTAAGCTTGCAGTTTGGGTGTTCAAGTTACTGCTGCAAATTACTTGTTCCTAAATAAATGAAAATGCCTACAAAGTTATTTCAAAATGATCTGTATTCTAGGAATTTTCTTTCAATTTGACGTGCATTACGATATGCAGACAAGTAATTGCTGCATAAACTGCGCAGCAACTGAATATTTAAAAGCATTGAGCTTTCTTGCAGTTTAAATATTTGAATGATTACGCGTACGATTACGTGCCCTCCGCAGCCTACTAAACCCATAAGCTGCCACAGAATTCACCGGGAAACGGCACGTTCTCCCGGATTTCAAAAGCCCGGCAAAAAAAATTGTAATATCAAAAATCCCGGAAATTGAACATTAAAACAATTTTTAATGCCCAGAAATTATTGAAAATGGATAATAATACCTCCTAAACAAATATTTAGCGTAAGCTACTTTATACTTTTAGGAAAAGTGGGTTGAGTACGATTAACCGCTTTTAAAAATACCGATTGCAAAAAATCGATCAATAAAATACCGATAACAAAAATGTCGACTGATAAAAATATCGACAGAGAATATATCGATTTTCTAAAATGTCGATTTTAAAATTTCGACTATAGTTAAGTGAATGATGTTAACAGGCACGTTGCCAGTTTAAGTGAAAATCACCTGGCGCTTTAAACGAAGTTACAATAGTTGAATGAGTGTATACCAAAAACTGTCAGGCAGGCGCCTGTAAGAAAGTCTGGTGTATTTAAAGTATGGGGTGGGTGGCTCGCTAACAGGATTTTAACCCTTTTTTCCGCAGGGTTTAGCCGCTCACGCGACTTCGTCGTACCGCTAAGAATATGTCAACAACTGTCAGGCAGGCGCCCGAAGCTAAAGTTTAATTATATTTACTCTGGGGTATATAGCAGTATAATTTTGTTATTTACAGCCAGGTTCCACATTTCACTTTCACTCGATATGAAATTTAAATCGATCGAAAATGAAATTTGGTGTTCTATATTTCACTATTATCGATTTCGATTTCAAATTTTTCGAAATTGAGCCGAAGTGAAATTGGGGTGTTCCACATTTCGATTTTATCGATTTGCGCGTGATTTCAAAGTTATCGTTTCATTCAGTGTGAAATAGTACAAAGCAGACGTCATTGAAAATGTAAGCGAATAAATTGCATTTTTTAATAAGTTTATTAAAATAATATATTTAAACAGGGGCAAGCATAAGAATATTGCACAGGAGGCTATATTTATTAAATTTATGGAGAACCATAAGGATCTTTCTAGAGGATTCATGAAAGGTGATCGAGTTGTCGCGGATGCGCGGCCTAATAGTTTGCAGCACCATCATGAGAGCACATTTATCTAATCGATAATATGATATGAATCTGGAATAATAAATAAAGTAAGAAAACTGAACTTTCGTTTGCAAAAAATTTACGTATGCAGCATCTACAATTTCCAACGGATTTGAAAGGTCTCTCAGCGTACGCCTTTTTATTTTTTCCTCAGCATACTTCTCTTTGTCAATTCGCAGTACCATAGCAATTAATATAGCACTCATTATTAAATAAATCACGATGAGACGAAATTTAAAAAAAAACAACCGATTTGCCAAAATAAAAATATTTGTGCAACGTCTCAAATGACAGATATCAGCTGTTTTTAATTTCACAGTGATTTCGAAAAATTTTCGACATTAGTAAATCGTTCGGAATGTGGAACACTAAAATCGAATTCACTCGATTTGGAATTTCGATTTCATTTCACTCGAATTCTGGAACCTAGCTGTTAAATTGGATTCATTAATAAAATTAATTTTATACATTCATAGCAGCTTGTTTCATTTCACTGGAATATTCGGACTACAATCGACATTTTTGCCGACAGCTTCTTTATTGTAGTCGACATTTTATTGAGCTATATTTCAAATTGTCAACTATTTAAATTCTCGGTATATCTTCAGTCGACATTTTAACAATCAACGACAAATTCAAAATCGAAATTTTTTTTTGCGGCAATTCGTACGCTTCCCAGGGAAAGTAGATGCGAAAAACGTTCTTTCTAGAACAATTCATTTTTTCTGCATTGAGATGCTATCATACGATTTTCTTTAGAAATTATCCGTGCCAATATGGTTCGTATGAAAAATCGTACACAAATAATTGCAGCTATTCAGCACTGTGTTCCTCCGGGATATCATGGCCAACCCAACATTTACATTACGCAACACTATGCAATGCTGCCAATATATGTTTACCAAAATGGAAAGCTATTTCCCATATAAAACAAGAAAAGAAACAATTCAATGTATTTTATTTTTAATTCAAATTTTATTTTATCTGTTTTACCTTAACATACTCTCAGATACAAATAGAAGTCAAAATAAAAAAAAAAAATTCTAGGTACTACAAATTATTATTAAGAGGGCTGGGCACTACTTTCTCATGTAATTTCTACATGAATTTGAATATTGTTATGCGAAGGATAAACTATTTTTCATTCTTTTAGCTATCAAAAGAATACCACTTGTTGCTTTAGCTGTTCGGTTATGTGCCCGCGCCAATACTTCTCGCTATAAGAAGCAAATGTTTATTATTATTAATTTTTGTTTACACCATTTATAAATAAAAATCCACGAATATATTATGAAATATTCAATCAAAAGTAAAATACTCCCATTAGATATTAAAACCTATATGAGTGTAACTTACTTGTTGCTTTTTCGTTCTTTACCATTGTTTTTTTTTTTTTTTTTTTGTTTAAAATTTTCAATATTTTCAGGTTACACTACACGCAAAGCGATTGTTGTATATTGTATTACAGAAAATGTATAAATCAAAACAATTATGTAACTGTGAAAATCGTCAAACTAAAGTTAGAAGTTATGATAATAGTTACATCTATTATCGATATTTTTTCTTTTTTTTTTTGTGATAAAATGATGCAAAACGTACGTTACAATGGGATACAACTAAGTGATTTAGTCTTCCATGCTTTCGTTATTTCTATCGGGTGACATATTACCATTCTTTGGGGAATTTGACCGTGAGCGGGATTTGTTGTTTTCTGATCCTGAACGATCCCTGTTAAACCAATAAAAAATAAAAGGTAAATGAATTGAATTTTATTTATTGATAAAATAAAAACAAATTTGCTTTAAAGTAGGGAAATACAAGAGATTTTTCATGTTTTTCCCGAAGTGAAGCGCTCTACTGCACCAATTTTTGAAAAACTTACCTCGAATGTGAATCTCCCCTAGACTTGGAGCGAGACCTTGAACGTGATTCACGCTTAGAGTGTGAACGGGATCGAGACCTTGATTCACGCTTCAATGAACGTGAACGAGAGCGGGACTTTGACTTGGACTTAGAAACATCCCTGGATTTGCTACAAATAAAACAAACATTACAGATTTGTTTAAAAAACACACACACACACAATACAACTTACTTTGATCGGGACCTTGAACGCGATTTCACAATCGACTTGGACTTGGAACGAGCTCCACGGGACTTGGAGCGGCTATGAGACTTTGAACGAGAACGAGATGAACGACGGGACCTGGAGCGAGAACGTCTACGAGAACGAGACCTAGACCGCGAGCTAGATGAACGAGATCTTCCACGGCCACCACTGCGTCCTCCACGACGATCCTCGACCAAGCGAACACGACGACCATTCAAATCGGTGTCATCCAATTTTTCAATTGCCGTCTTCATGTCAGACAACGAGGCGAATTCAACAACACTAAAGAAAATTAAGTAAAAACAAAGACATCGTCAAATATTTCTTGAAAAGTGGAAACAAGTTAAACTTACCCTTCGTTGCGCCTTTGCTTGTGTGCATCTGCATACGTCACTTCACCAGCTTGACGCATATAGTCTTTCAGATCCTAAGCATTCACACGAAAAGAAAAAAAACTTCATTGAGTATTGAGCGGGCAAGCATTTAGCTAATAGATTTTGTGACACTAAAGAACTATGATTGTCACTTAGAATCAACTACATCAACTTCAACTGAGCTCAAAAGAGGAAATTTCCTCTTCTGGTAGGAGGACGCGCGTCTTTCCTTCTTCTCTTCAATTCGCTTCTGAGCTCAAGTGCGTGTGTGTGCGTCGTAATCCAGAGATCGGTTGTATTGTAAGGAAGAAAGAAGAAAAACCCTCGAGAATAAACCCCTAAGCCTGACTGATTTGATTGATTCCATCACAAGAAAGTCTGAGTGTAACCGATCTGATAATCTTGGGGACGATCGGTTTTTTTTCCCCCCCCCCCCCTTTGAGCCCAATCAAAGTTCACGCTGTTACCGATCCCAAAGTGGCTCAGTTCTTCTGCGTACACTTTAATATTAACAAAAAAAAAATTATAATAAAAAAAGTACGTATTAATTTGTATATGATTTTAAATTTTTACGATGCAATGTTTTGTAAATTTCTTTGGTTCTTACATAGGATGACAAATAACTTCTTTTCGTTCTCTAGCTTAACCCTTTGTTCGTATTTTGAGCATAATCACGCAACACAAGCGGTGACAGTAGTTTGGGCTGAGAAGGTTTTATACTCTCACAGTTCTAGTGAGAAAATACGTCTGTTAGACTATTCGCCAACCACAGACAAGTCTTTCAGATTCAGTCACGTCGGACGGGCCAGGGCAGGTCTCTAGTATCAGTTGTAAGACTAACCAACATCGATAGATCTCATCTCATTTGTGCGTGGATCAAATCGTAGGTAGCAGTAGGCAGGCGGTAGGTGGTACCAGTTTGGTTTGGTGGTAGATTGGTTAACATATACCAGAATCCAGAGCCAGAATCGCAAGCACATTGTGCACCCCACACACTTCAGACTGAAAAAGAATATACATACACAAAAAATTTGTCACGTCAGTAGTTAGTAGTTGGTTGTTTGTCTGTCTGTCTATAGTTAATCGTTTTATTTTTTTTTTTTCGTTTTTTTGCAAGATGACCAATCACAACCATCGGTAGAGAGCGCATCAGAAGAATGATCGTCATCGGCCACATCAAGGGAAGAGTTCGAGTGTCGCAGGCTGTCCTCTGGGGGCGCATTAGCATTGCCATTATTTGTTCGCACACACCATACAACACATGGATTACCGTGGGTATCCTTTAAAAACTAAATTTTACTATCTATTATCATTTACAATAAATATTAAGACACATCTAGGATGTGTAAAAAAAAAAAAAAAAAAGCTTGTTTTACTTTTTTCCATTTTTAAATACCAAATAATGAATTTTGCGAATGACCCTGAGAGTAGCTCTGACCCAGCCTCAACCAAAGGGGAAGTACGTTCGTAGTAGCTATGGGATGGTAATCATCTTGACCGTCTGTTAGATGTTTCGGTGCCTCTAACATGGATAGTAGGACTGCTTATGGACTTCTTTCGAGAGCTCGCAATCAGCTTTTGGACACTGTTGTGTGAAGACTGGCTAGGCTAGATAGCAAGGAATGGACCATCACACGACTATAAGAACCTCGGATCGCACACATCAAACTTCGTCATGATCAACTTCGGTGTTGAGATGGTGGCCATAATGAGTTTGCTTAGAGTGCCTTGGTGTATCATCGCTTGATATTGGAATGTCATAGATTCTGTGTCACACCTCTTGGTTTGGAAGAGCTTGGTTGATGGACATTAAAATAGTTGACTCTGTGACTTGCCAGGCACACACAAACCACCTCTACAACGTCGATCACCATCACCAGTCATCGAGGTTAGGCATGACACATGGGCGGCTGAATTTCGTCCACAGGCACATCTTGAATCTTAGGATGACGACTTTTTGTGGGCACCGTTCTCAATTAAGGCCTGCGGTCGGCCTCTTCCTCGACCAGAAGCTCGTTTACCTAAAACGGAAGTAGACTACCCCCCCACAAAATCCCCCCAGTATGCCGCTTGGATCATCGGATGACACATTTGTAATGGATCGTCTAAATGCACGAGTAACTCTGGAGAAGATTCGATTATAACGCACGCACACACGTCTTTTGCAATGGCATTCGCTTTCGCTTTCGCTTCAAGATTCAATCATCTCATCTGGACGTTAGATTCACCAGGCGGCGGCGGCGGCGGTTGTGGCGGCTGTGGTTGTTGTTTCATTAGGATGGGCCGGGCCTCGCGTCTAAGTCATCTGGGAAAAGTTTGCGTTGATTGCTCAAATGGCGCGCCCATACCACTTCCACTTTCTCAGAAGGACACACACACACTTGGGAGAGTCATCATCAGTTTGCCTGCCTCGAATTTGTCATCGCGACCCAATATTAATTGTTGGTTGCAATTCTTCGAAAAAATAATTTAATGTATCACTTTAAATTATTTTTTACGAAATTGTTTGATATAAATAAAGTAAATATAACATATATACATAAAGAAATATATGCTTAGGCTAGCCTCACGTAATAATAATAAAAAAAAAAAAAAAAAAAAAAAAAATAATAAACTCAAGAAAAAGAAATGTGTTAAACCAACTAAACAACAATAAAGGGGGTTAGTTATAGTGAGAGGAAAGCGAATTCGTCTGTGTGTCGAATAGGAATCATGCAATAGACTTTCCTTCAGAATATTAGTACATCTAATTTCTTGTTTTCTCTACAAGCAGAATTATCTTATTTTAGGTTTTCTTTACAAGTAGTGCATTCATGTTCAAATCTTGATGTGTAAGCCCCTAAGTCTAGTTCCTCTACTCTCGTCTATCTCCTAAAATGGTAGATCCAATGGCGTATGATCGATGCTATTTGACCAACATGAATGCACCACAGTGTTTTTGTTTCGAGAATAAGATAATTATGCTTTCTTACACTTATTAGTAGCTTTTGTAAATAATAATTAACTTAATTTAGTGTATAATAATATTTGTTTTAGAAAGAATGCTTTGGTGTTTAATTTCAAATACATACCTGCCAGCTGACGCGGCTCGATAAATTCTCAACAATCAAACGGTATTCGGTGCGTAATGGTGGTCCATACCTTGAGGATGATCTGGAATTTTTGGATCTGGTGAATTAAATAAATTACACAATTAGAAGTGACACTGCTGCACATTATTAGACATGTTTTTTTTTTTTTTTTTCTAAATAAATGACCTCAATGGTTTGCATGTCTACACAGATTCAGTGTCTTTGATATAAATTATGAATAGCTAATATATTAAGTGGTAGTGAATGAAAAACATACAAGATAACATTTAAATGATGAAACACAATATAAATATAGGTAAACCTCGTTGTAACGAATATCAAAATTACATGCAAATACGTTAGAACGAAAATTACGTTTTTGATAACGAATTCAATTTCATAACGAATCGATAACTTATCAGATTTGTCGTTATAATGAGGTTCATACAAAATAAAAAAAATATTGAGCCCTCCACACACTAGTCCAAGTGATGATTGGCTTGGTGTGTGGAGTGCTTAACCCTTGCTCTATTCTAGTAATTCAAAGACGCTATCGTTGAAACAAAAAATTCAAAGTATAACCTTAAAAAATAAACTACAATAATATTCTATTATGCATGAATAAGCCTAGCTTCTTTGAATAAATAAGTATTTGTATAAACTGTATAAGTTGAATTCCTAAATTTGTTTGCCGATATATGAAAATGGGTCCAGAATTGTAGATGCATACATACGTTCATCCATGTCTAATTCACATAATTTCTCCAGTAATTTAGTTTTACATATGTACATACATATGTATGTACTGCCGTTAAAGCCTCAAAAGTTGCGGAATACCCACAAAAACCTGTATATCTCAATACTCTGCATCACCAAAAGCATGTACATGATTGCATTTTAGGTGACTCTCATCTTAGTAATAAAAATGTGGATTCCTTTGTAATATGTACACATATTGCTATCAACCTTTTTCACATATTTGTGTTTGCTTTGGATTTATCAGAGCCAAGCATAATTGTAATGAATGTGTTTCCTTGTTCGTATTTCATTTAAAATATGATATGTATACGCAAGAATTTCAAGCCTGTATGCGAGCGCAAATATTCAATAAAACTATACATACTCCTCAAAATAAAAATTCAAATAAGGATAACGAAAAATGCCCTAAAAAGCACAAAAATTACTGATATGGACCGCCCAACCATGAATTTTTCACTTTTTAACGTTTCTCGCTGTCGTCGTCGTTTTTTTTTTTTTTTTTTTTGTTTAATCAAATTTTACTTATTTACAGGGTGCTGTAAATATACTACGGAACTCTATTGAAAATATTTTGGGGTGGCCTCAGCGCAAGCCTGAAAAGGTGTACGGACATTTTTTTTTTTTTACCATATATTGTCATGTGATAGATATATCGTCGAATTTCAAAATTAAAATTGGATGACATGTAATTTAAAAAAAAAAAAAAAGAAAAAAAAAATGTCCAAGTAAAAAATTTGCAAAAAAAAAAAAAAAAAAAAGGAAAAAAAATACGTGAACAAGTTCAATTTAAAATAGCAAAAGTAACGAGTTTTACAAAATCTTTGTTGATTGGACATTCATCGAAGAATTAATTTCCGTAAAAGAAAATAGACATTCGAACCTATATGTGTACATACATACATATGTATGTGCTCTTCAGCAAATCACTGATTTGAAATTTCGCAAGAAAATTGTCCAAATTTTTCGATTGAGAGAAGCTTCTCATGACAATTTTAGTTTCAGATATTTTCCAGATGTTCGCAAGAGGTAGGCCCGTAAAAAAAGAACATTTTTGTTTTGGATTTCCTGTGACTTAAACCTTGTGTCTCCCGATCATTAATCATGCACTTATCCACTGATCTATGGGCCCATGCAAACAAATATTCTATGTTGGTATATTAGAACTGTTAAAAGCCAAAGTAGACCAACCTTATGAATAAATTCAGATTCATGTGGATACGTATGTTTATATTGAATATGCATGAATTATGCGAAGCCGAACAGTTGTCCGTATTCTCAGTTTCCTACCTCAAAATTAAAGCTCCAAAAACTGCTGACAAACAGGCATCATGTAATTCAGCCGAACAAAAATATAAATATGTTCCTATCGCTATTATTTTCCTATTCTACAAACTCTCTCTATAGGTAACTAATCTGAACGCATGAATATATTTAGGGCGTTTTGGAGGGGGGAACGATTAATTATAAATGGGATTTCGGAAAATTTATTTATTATTTTTGTTACAGCTAAAACCGTCAATATTCCACTTTTCATTTCAATACAAACACGAATGGTGTAAATGCAGTCTATTTTCGTCTTCTTGCGCTCGCAGAAGGTACACGGTACACAATTAATGTACGAATCCAACCTAACTTTGGAGCCTTTCACGTAACATTTTGCAAGTTCTTTCCCCTTTTCCTGCAAAAATGTTTGCACATTTTTGAGTTTACTTACATTGGACGAACGCATCGTTTACATATGAAAATGATTACTGAAACTTTATAACATCACTATGGATGGAAGAGTCCAAGAAGACGACTGCTACAAATGCGCGAAATTCCTGCAACAAAATGTCAGCATGCGGGGAGATTCTTTTGGAGACATTCTGAATTTCTACATTAGCTTCTGCTAACCGAAGCTATGTCCTGCTCGATACTTCAAGTCAAATCTGAAGAAATACAAATCGTCCAAGAAACAGACGGACCGCGAAATTATATCTAACTCAAAATTAATTTACCTCGTCAATACCGTAAAGCATTTAAAAAAAAAATAAAAAATAAAAAAAAAATAAAAGAATATAAAAGTATAACGAACTGCATTCATACAAATCAGCTGTTCAAAATCAGCATCGGGAAACATCTCAAACAAAATACTGATCAAAGCGGTCTTCGCCTCGTTCAGCTAAACGTTGTCAATAACAAAGCTGAATCGAAGAACATTTTAATAAAGGTTAGGGCAAAGATTCGCTATCATTACGAGCATACAGTTGATCATCAGCCTAGTATAGAAAGGCGGAGCAAGTGCTTCTATGACTGAAACATCAGTCGCATATGACGTAAACACCCATTGGGTGCCCCTAGTTCTCTAATATAATAGCTAGAGTATGTTTTTTTTTTTTTTTTTTTTTTTTTTTTTTTTTTTTTCAAAAATTGTAAAAATTATTCGAACCTGGAAGGCCCTCCAGCTTTGTCCAACTGCCCAGTTTTGCTATCAGCATTTACATCATCTCCCGTTTCATTCGCGGGGCTTCTACGGCCTTTGGGTCTACTGAAGATGAGAAAAACGAGATGATTTCGAAATAAGCGAAGAAATAGAGCCAAATGCATTTTATTGACAAACAAAGAAAGTTTATATACTCAATCAATAGTCAATGAATTGAAATTATCTTAGGTATGAATGTAATAAAAACAAAAAAAAAAAAAACAAAGAAAAAAACTAAGTGCTAGAAGACTTTATTGACTCGACAGACAAAAAATCTGTGGTCAAGAAAATTTTTGAATAATTTTTTATATTTTTTTTAGTTATTTCCAAAGGCAAGCTCGGGTATCGGACTACAAGCTGGAATATTCCGCTTCAGCGAGGACGAAAAGGGGTCAATTGTAGGGTTTGCTTTATTCTACAAACCCCACACGTTTTTTTAGCTTATTTCTTTTATCATATCAATAAATGCTAGCACTACTAGTTTATCAGGCACAACAATTACGAGCATTGTGCTAATTATTAAATATGTAATTTTGAATCATACCGAAATGAATAACTCCGACTATAAACGTTGCATTGTAATTAAAACGAATCAAAAATTGATAAAACAAAAAAAAAAGCAACAGAGTTAACAGATTTTTATAAATAGATAAAGTCTCTATCAATTTTACTTGAACATTTTTATGAAGCAAACCCTAATCAAGTTTAAATGAAAAATAAACATGTATAAGTATACTCACTTGTCATTGTAACGTCCTCCACCGCCTCTACGACTGTTGTATCGATCGTCGTATCTATCTCTGTGGCTACCTCTGGCAGTTCCCCTCGCTGGTTCAACAACCACCCTTCATAATAAGGAAAGAAAATAGCCCAAAAAGTATATTTAAACATTTTAAGATAGGTTTCGTAGGAAAAATGGTAACTTACCTTTCACCCAGTAGCTCTTTCCCGTTCAATTCGTACACCGCATCATCTGCATCACGATAATCTTCAAATTCCTTAAAAAAAAACATACATTTAGAACTATAATTAAATTACTGATGACGAACTGAATTATCGATTTTTCTGTTTCATCCTCAACGACGATGTAGGTACTTACAACAAATCCGTAGCCATTTTTGATGAGAATATCTCTGGTGCGACCATATCCTTTGAAAAAACGTTCCAAGTCTCTCTCCCGAACGCCATAGGGCAATCCTCCAACATACACACGGGATCCAACCATTTTTTTTTCAATTATGCTCTGCAAATTGACAAAAATACGTATTTTTAATTTTCTATCAAGTTAAGACTCCAGTGGGCAGAATTTATTTTTTTTTTGCCAAGATGGCGTCGCATTAAATTTTACGATGCGTAGACACGAAGCCGGAGAATTTTCTTTACACAATTTCAGATTAAATTTTTACTTACCTTATTCTAATACTATTTAAAAGTAATATTTAACTTCAAACTGTTTGTTTATTTTTATATTTGATGATAAAGCACAACTGTTTTGATCAAAAATCTTAAATTATTATCGACTATCTCAAAACAACGCTAACCTCGCGGCAACTTCACAAACGGAAATGGCAGAATTCTCCAATGCCTTGGCTATTTAAATGGCTGTCTTTGGCTGTAGTACGGAATTCCTAATGAGTAAAAAGTGCTGCCAAACCCGACACTGTTTAATTACCCAACTAATGACTTTATAATTACTTTTGTTATTAAACTGATCCGGTTCAACTCAATTTGTAATATACTAAACTATAAAAACAACAAAAGAAGCAACTATTCGACTACTATTTCGAGAAACATTAATTAGATATGGACGGTAGTGCGGAATTCCTAATGAGTAAAAAGTGCTGCCAAAAATTGACTGATTAATTAATCGGCTAATGTTTTTATAATTGCATTAATCAGATATTGGTTGTAGTACGGAATTCCTAATGAGTGAAAAGTGCTGCCAAAGAAAGACTGAATTTGCATTGAAAATAGGAAGAATTGCCAATTCATCTGCATTATTGAGTTATGAACAATTCCCTTAACAAATCTCGAATGAAACGTCGTGTAGAAAATTTATCTAGGATTGCAGTTTTTTTTCTTCTATGAAACAATAAAAATATAGACATTTCTCTTGTAGAAATGCTTTTTCACAGAAAGGACAATTGGTTTCTACAATGCAAAACGTCATAATGCCCACATCGCACTACAATAGTGATACCGTTCAAAAAAGGCGAGAATCAAAGCAATAGTACTTCGTACATTTTTCGTCACTACTGACACGCGTAATATTACGTAAAAAATGCATTACTTGGCTTACAAATTAAGATGTGCTCAACTTTGCGATCATTGTGACAGTTGGTTAGTAAAGTGCAGGGTCACTTTCTCTAGGCAAACCTTATTGCGCGACCAGAATTGTTCATTAAAATTAAAATTTATTTGCAGTATTTTGCCTTTGTTATATATAAATAGAATTAATTGATGAAGATGACAATAAATATTTGTATTGACAAATCACCAACGAAAAGGAAAACGATGTCATATTACTGCGCAGTAACAATTTCAGAATGTACAAAATAAGTTGACCAGAACAACTAAGAACAGCTGATAAATCGGACCTCCACTTTTTTTTGCGTAGCGAGATTATGGTAACACTAACGCAGTATTAGCTGCATTCTAATAGCGAAAACAACTTTTTTTTATACTGGAATGACTGGTGATTCGTTAACAGTCGTTAGCGAAAAAAAAGTCTGCAAGAGGGGAAATTTTAGTAGTGGTTAGCTGAAAAATATTTGATAAAGCACGAAAAGAAAAGTGTGAGTATTAGAGAGGGAGAGAAAAATTACACCTATTCGAACTTTTCCCTTAGCTATAAGCTGCTATTATGTTAGCAATTAGCAAATGTTGTGCATACGGAACTCGGCCATTGTGATTTGCTCATTAGTATCACAATATGAACCACGCTTGTTTGGCAGCATTTGCTAATGACCGGATTCATACCTCTTATCTATTTTTTTTTTTTTTTTTTTTGACTGAAGGAACTCCAGAATTCTCTCCTAATTATCTACTAAAAATATCAAAAAATATGTAGAGTGTGTTCACAAAATAGCTTATAATTTATGATTTTAAATGTATTATTTTTTTTTTATTTAATTTCCTAGAAATTTTAATTTTCAATCGCTGGAAAAAAATGCTGTCAAACTACTTCCAAAGGGTTTTTTTTTTGTTTTGTTTTAGTTCAATAAAAGATGTGTTTTTTGATAACCTATATAAGCTTAAGTTGTCAAAAAAAAGTTCGTGTTTCTTTTTTGAGCAAATATGCATCAGAGCAAACAAAATTGTACTTCTTTTTTTTATTCAGAACATTGCAGGAACACGCTTTAAGGATGAACTAACTGAGCAACAGTTTAAAAAATTCTAATTTCGCATTAAATTTCAGGCATTCAAATAAATTTCGATGGACAACTTACTAAATTCAATAAAAATGACAGACTATGCTTTTAATTTTGGCTTGGAAGGTATTAAAATAGTAGCAATTAATGGAAATTTGACAGATTAAAAAAAAAAAGAAGAACATACTTGAGATGATAATATCAATATTAGATTATATGTACACTTGAAGCAGTATCAAGGAAATTTATTAAACTGCTCGTTCGCGTCATTCTTTTTTTTAGGAAAAAAATATATAAACAAGGATCCAAACAACTAAATTAATTAGAAACAGCCGATCTAATTTATTTATGTGTTAATCTTATGTCAAAGAGCGCTGTAAAGTTCACCATGTTGAACTTCTGAAAATGATCGAGTCTGAGTAGCGATTAAAGCGGGCAATATAATTGGAATTATACCTTAACATTGTCCTAATAGTCCAAATTTCTAAACGCAATACGGTAATGCCGGACATTATATTATCAATTGTATTGTATAGTGTATACCCCTTAACATAAGCATTCTCATAGTCGGCAACGCGTTGAAGTTGGCAACTCCGCCTATTATGCTTGCAATGGACTGATTCAATATAACTCCATTTATCATTTAATAAAGCAAATTGGAATTGACTAAAATTTGTTCCATTTACAAATGGAAAACTAATAACTGGAAATTTTGAAATGCATTACACATTTATTATGATCCTTATATCTGACGCCGCCAGAACTTCCCATTCTGTGAAATCTATGGAACGGTCAAGAGCGAGTGGATGTATATCATTTCCTTGCAGTATGCCCCATTCATAAATAAATCCGCCTTAATTTTTTTCGAGAACATACACTTGAGTTGGAAGAAGCAATGAGCACACTAAACAGCAATAGAGGCTAAGATTTATTATATCTGTAGGTATGCAGTGAATGCCTTCACTTTTACAAACTTTTAAGATACACAAAAATCATTACCAGCAAATGAAATGGCAAATGAGTACAAAACAAAGTCCAAAAAAGGCAAAATACCTTTCATTGAATTCAATTAAATGCAAATCTTCAAGAAAATAAATGATGACATTTAGAGGTCGTTCCACGTTTAACCACGTAAACAGTGGCTTTGTTTGTAATATCATTTCTGACGTCTATTAGGTAATAACTAAACAATACCCATGGATTACTTTGTTATTACCTTATGCACATATATAAATCCTTGTCGTCTGTTGTCCGTCGTCGCGTTCGAACGTGTCTGGCGAAGCAGAAATTAAATCTACAAATAAAAATAATAATAAAAAAGCTGATCGCGCACGTCTAATCAATCAGCGTAGAATGCAGTGAAAAAAAATAAAATAAATAAAGTTATAATAATAAAAAATAAATAAATTCAAAGTGCCAGTGAAGTGCTGTGCAAAAAAAATAAGTGCCGATGATTTGTTTGGATCTCCACTTCACAGCTTCGCTTAGTTAAGTCAGAGTTGTGTCTTTTTATGTTTCTATGTTGTAGTGATGAGGGAATTTAGGGCTGATTTCACCAACATTCGTGGGCTTCGAACCGTACACGTATACCCTACATTTAAAATCATTCCGCCAACACTTTGGACTTGTTTCTTACTTCGCACCATAATAAATACACCCTTAATGTTTTAGCGTCCCTAGGTCGTCCTGACTAAAACATCTTCTCGGCTAAATTCTCGTACTCTGATCACACAGTTAAAGAAAACACTCCTAAAAGAAAAGTATCGCAGTACAAGAAAGCCAACTAGAGCGGCCTTAATAGCTTCTTTAGGAGTTTTAACTGGTCACTATGATTCCTCTATAGCGACGTCGACGTGCTGATATAATTAGTATGAATGACTTTATTCGTAATAGAATAATAAGCATTAAACCTAAGGCAAACTCATGGTTTGACCATAGCTGCAAAAAGGCTATCAGGTTGAAAGAAGTAAGTTTTCGGTCTTATAGATGATAGAGACATTGTGAACTCCATACATTCACTTGAACATCGGAGAAATGTCTTGTGTCTCTCGCTATTTTATCGTTGCATTCGCCCCAAACCCCCCCCCCCCCCAAAAAAAAAAAAATTTCACCCACAATATGCGTTATGCTTCGAATACACATCAGTTCACCCTTAAGCCCAACTTCGGTCATACTGTCCAATATAGGTATTTGTTTATAAGCCGAACGACACGAATGTGAAATGATCTACCAGGCTCTGTATTTCCCTATCACTTCAACCTTCAAACATTTAAAGCCAAGGTGCACAGACACCTCCTCTGTTCGTCTTCCCTCTTTTCCTACGCCCGTGCCCTGGAACAATTTAAGGGTATTCATCTCCCAGTCAGCTTTGCGAAATGGAGCTTCGAATGCATTTACAAATTTACAAGGAAAGCTCATCTATAAAACGAGTAGCAACTGGCCGTCCTAATCTATACATCTACCATGTTGTCGTGCTTGAGCCTGTCAACTGTTTAATGTACTCGTATTGAAAAGAACGTAGTACACACAAGTTGCAATGAATGAAATCTCTTTTTCATGTTGAAATCTAAACGAACATAAAAAAAAAACATAGATCAATTTTGACAGCCTCACCACTATGGACAAGGAAAAAGAAATTGTTTCATGTTCAATTGGGTACACAAAATCTGAAATATGAGATCGAAATCGGATATTCCCAATCAAAAACCACAAAAATCTCAAGTGTTTGGTGACCCCACTGAACTACGACAGTACTTTGATTTGGCATAACTAAACTGTTAAACTTCATAACAACCAACTGACATTTATGACAGAAATAAAGGATTTGGCTGGATGATTGATTTGGGATTTTGTTATCGTTTGACTTAGAATTTAATTTTACGACAAACCCACCCATTTTTCTCGTCCATATTTTAACAGACAGTAAAATAATTATATTCATCATCCAACAATGGAATCTCCTTACGCTCCGCTAAGTGAGTCATGTGCCAAAGCCTTGGGCGACAAAATGTATGAGAAACGAAGATTAGCATCCCAGGAAATCGACAAGTACGTACAATTATCGAAAATTATTGAAGAATAGAAAATATTTAATAATAAATTACCTCCAGAACTGTTGCTGAATTTAACAACAAAGGTAATACCGCACAAATAAAAAAGCTTATTGAGCTGCTATCGAATGATTTTGCAACATCAAGAGACCCAAATCGACGAAAGGGTGGACTCATCGGTTTAGCGGCTGTCAGTTTGGGATTAGGAAAGGTATTTCAATAGAAAAATGTGTGTATAAAGCTATTGTAGCAATTACATTTCGTGTTGTTCTAGGATTCTGAAAAGTACGTCACCGAGCTGGTAACACCAATTATTAATTGTTTTTCGGATCCCGATATAAGAGTTCGATACTTCGCCTGTGAATCATTGTATAATGTTGCTAAGGTTGCACGTTCGGCAATTATTCCATTCTTCCCCGATTTATTTGCTGCTTTGTCTCGTTTGGTTACTGATTCGGATCAAACGCTAAAGGATGGAAGTGAATTGCTCGATAGACTGCTGAAGGTAGTAAACTTGTCAATTTAAAGAAATGTTTCTCTAACGACTATTTCCGCAGGATATTGTGACGGAATCATCTCAAACATTCGATTTAGATTCATTTATACCTCTGCTCAAGGAAAGGGTGTATGTTAAGAATTCCCAAGCCAGGCAATATGTCATTTCGTGGATTTCAATTTTGAACGCAGTTCCAGAAATCAATATGGTCGTGTACTTAACGGATATTCTGGATGGACTCTTTTGTATGCTGGAAGACAACACTGTAGAAATTCAAAGAATGTAACTAGTTGACGCTATTGCAACTCAGAGAGGGGTGATTTATGTATATCTTTTAAATTGTAGGTGCGAAACGACAATTGGACAGTTCTTAAAGTCAATTCGTGCTGATTCGTCATCTGTGAGAATGGAGGACACTATTAACATTCTAATAACTCACGCACAATCCACCAATGACCTTATAAAGGTAGTTCAACCAAAATCTTATATAAGTGTTGAATTAACTAAATTTTCCTTCGCAGTATATTTCCATCACATGGATCAAAGAGTTTGTTCAAATATTTGGCTCCGATGTTCTGCCGTTTGCCAGTGGAATTTTTACTGCCACATTGCCTTGTCTCGAGTACAATGTGGAATCAAAGAAAAGTATTCATTTAAATATATCGTAGATTTATTTAGCAATAATGGAATATTTTTAGACATCAAAGAATGCGCTGTTTCGGTTAACACATCGATGCTCCAATTGATATCGTCAAAGGATCAAAAAATGTATAACATTGCGAAAATTGATTTAAGATCTGTCATGGAAGTCCTAAGGCAATATTTAACGCACAATTCAGTACACACTAAAGTTGCTGTGCTTAAGTGGATTCACCATTTGTTCTTACAAATTCCTAGCGAGGTAAGCTTTTAAAAGATTGACAAGTATTGGTTTCATGAAATTATTCGATCTCAAGGTTATGATTATGACGGATTTTCTTCAAACTTCATATCTGGGGTCACTATTCAACATGAAATCAGAATTTTCGGCATTAAACTGTAGGTCTCTCGCACTCCTGTGTCGCACAACACGAGTGGCAGCGAGAAACTATTATCCTTTAACGAAAACCACCTTAAAACGATCTTTTCAGCATGTTTTGTCGATTCTCAACTTTTCCCTTTGATGTTATCAAGCTTCAAGCTTTCAGTTTTTGTAAAAGTCTACAAGAATAACTCCTTTGGCATTGCAGAAAACTGAGATTATAATTTGATAGATTACGATGCATCCGCCTGAATCTTGTTTAAAATCACAACCGCAGCTCTTTGAACCATGTGTTCAGTGCATACGCCGTAGGCAACCATCGTGCTGAAAGTTTGTAAAGTGCCAAACGATCAGTTAAAATTACGTGGACTGATCCATAAGAAATGTCTAATCTACTAGCTATTTCCATTAGAGAACTTGGAGATAGACTATTCCATCTGAATTTGATCTATAGTCCTAATTGATATTGCCAAAAGAAACATTCAAATCGGTGTAGTTTTTCGGAAGTTATCGTGAACGAATACATGCCGAAATTGCCCAAAATTAACTGTATTTCCAAACATTACTTACTTATTGGCCTGCGACCCTTTGGAGAGTCGGAGCCTGTACTGCTGCCTTCCATCCTTCACGGTCCCGGGCTCGCTACTTCCAGTTTACAAGACCAAGGTTTCTTGCATCCGCGATCACTTGGTCTCCCTTGTTGTCTCGAACCAGTGGGCTGGAATTCGAAGCCTCTCTTAGCTGGAGCGTTGTCGTCCATTCGCTCGATGTGAACGAGCCTGTGTAGTCGACGGATTTTTGCCTTCCGGACTACATCCACATCTTTGTACAGATCATAGAGTTCGCGGTTATGTCTTCTCCTCCATTCGCCCTCCTCGCAGATAGGACCGAATATCCGGTGTAGAATTATTCTTTCGGAGGAGCCCAAGATCTGCTTTGCCGTCCTGCTTATCATCCAGCTTTCGGCTCCGTAAAGCAAGACTGGCAAGATCAATGTAGAGCATGATTTTGGTACTTCGGGTTAGGAGCTAGCTATTTAGACAGACCAATGTAGCAACGTTTGCCTAGGGTTGTCCTGTGCCGTATCTCTATCAGGGTGTCGTTAGTGGAGTTTACGTTTGCCCCGAGGTAGGTAAACTACCTCAATATTGTTGCTGTCGATGGTAACAGTTTGTCCAATGCAATGTGCGACGGAGTTGTTTCTGGTCGAAAGCATGTATTTCGTTTTACTCTCATTGATCTCAAGACCAACCCGTAAATGCTTCAATAACGGCACATTGGGAGCCCGCGATAATATCTATACCAACAGCTACCCGCCGCACTATACGTTCTAACATGAGATTGAAGAAGTCACATGATAACGCGTCTCATTGCCGAAATCCAGTGCGTGTTTGGAAAAATTCAGAGGTTCTATTTCCAAGTTGAACGGTGCATCGCGTGTTTTCGAGCGTGGTGCGACACAACCGGATCAGTTTTATCGGGATCCCGAAATCGGCCATCGTTTTATGCGATGAATGCTGTCATAAGCGGCTTTGGAGTCGATGAAGAGATGGTGTGTATCGACTTGGAACTCGTTCTTCCAGGATTTGCCGAAGTGTGAAAATTTGGTCAGTATCTTCAAAACATTATGTCCTCATAATAGAGCAAATACCACACAAGAAAAATCTTCAAAACCGGTGCCTTTTTTGCTCAAGTTGTCGTGAACAGAAAGAAGAAAAAAAATTTATACCGATTAAAACCAAAATAAATAATATTAACTCTACTTCAGATAAAGACTATGTAAAAAGAATCATTCAAATCGGCGCTTTTTCTCAGAAGTTATCGTGACCGAAAGAGGCGGAAAGCAATGCCACAAAAAGACACACAGTCGGACAGGCATGCAGGCAGAGAGAATAACGTGCAGGCGACATGTCGAAAACAGCCTTTTGAACATTTTAAGTATACTGCCGTTAGAATCTGACTATCTCGGGTATGATTTTTCGAAACTATCACCATATATTTCCTTAGAACATGGAAGTAAAAATAATAATAATCAGCTGTAGATCGTATAATAAAACTTGCAAGATATCATGATCTACTTGTTATGGCCACCTTCCTTCCACCTTGCAAATCAAACCTTCATCCTTCATAACGACGCTGCATAAATACGACAAAAACAATACAGAAAGCATCTAAAATCAAGAGGGTGGAATCTAATCTTTACCGATGGTTCCAAAACGACCAACACTACTTTATTCGTTATAACAAGTGAAAACGGACCCACACTAAGAGTTGGCATGCTGCCAGCAACTGCCTCAATTTTTACCGCAGAAGCCGTCGCCATTCTAGAAGCAATAAAAATTACATGCGATATGCGTGGACAACATATAACATGCAGTGATAACCAATATGTTATAAACGCATTAAGGAACCCAAACCACAATACCGATGTTATAAACAAAATTAGAGACACCTTATCAGTCACACTGGCATTCTCGGCAACGAAATGGCTGACAAGACTGCTAAACTTTGTAACGATTCACCGATATATTTGTTTAACTACTCGTACGTGACCAAAGTGGACTTGCAAGAATTTATAACCAATACACTGGTAAATAATCGTCTTTTGAACTGGCTCAACCATAAACATCAGTACTCAGAAATCAACAAAGACCATACAGGTCCTACTTACCCTACCACGACCACCAAATCGATTGATTCGAACTTTATTAGATTGCGTTTGAGACACACTGCCTTAAGTCACCAACATTTTCTCAAAAAGGAACCTCCACCTATTTGCCACAACTGTAAAGCAGTGATCAACATAGAACACATTCTGGGCCTTACTCCATGTCCTTTATACACAAATCAATCAATATAGGTATATGAACTATTCAGAAACGTAAACCAAGAAAATATTAACATTAATAATTATATCAGTAGCAACAATCTTTTAATCTAAGATCGTCTCTTATCATAATTCCTAATAATATCTCTAACTCTATCTTTACCAAAGAGTCGAAAGCCGCGTCGCTTGTACTCTCCTTTAGGATTTAACATGAATTTTGTAATTTTATGTTAATAAATAATAGTCAACTGAATGTTTGGAGTAAAGTCAGTTACCAGTTGCTTGACTTTGTAGGTCTCTGCAAAATTGCACGGTCTCTTGTAACAAAGAAAGCCCTCTCTAAAATCTGTATTTGTATTTGTTTTTTTTTGTCAGATGTCATCGCATGCCAACAGTTTGTTTCCAATTTTATTGGGCATCCTATCAGATAATTCCGATGAGGTTGTCCTCCATTCGCTAGCCGTACTAGCGGAAATAGTTAATTCTACACATTCCAATGGTAAGCTGTTCACAAAAAAAATAAATCCAACTGTTCTGCTTATAAAAAATGTTCTTTCAGATTCTTCAGATTTTAATAAAATACACTACAGAAAGTTTTTACTTAGCCTTCAAAATTTATTTAGCGAAGAGAAACAATTTTTAGAAAATCGCGGTAGCCTTATTATCAGGTAATAATAAACAGCTAACTGTTAACAAATTTTAATTGATATTTATGACTTTTAGACAACTTTGCGTTCTCCTTAATGCCGAGTACATTTATCGAACTTTTGCCGAAATAATTGATGAGGAGACGACAAACATGAAATTTGCATCAACAATGGTTCGTTCCTTGAATATGATACTGTTGACTTCGTCGGAACTTTTTGAGCTAAGAAATTCCCTACGAGATATAACCAACGAGAAGTCCGCTTCCCTATTTAAATGCTTATACAAGAGTTGGGCCCATTGTCCGGTGTCAACATTATCGCTTTGTTTGCTTGGGCAGTGTTATCAACATGTTTCAGACTTGGTGGTGTTATTGTTGGTATATTAACGCATGTTGTAAATAATTTTATAAATTACTTGTACTTCTAGCGGAGATTTGGAAATAACTCTGGAACTACTTAATGAACTCGATAAATTGGTCCAATTAATTGAGTCACCAATATTTGCATGTAAGTGGTGAGTTTATGAAACTAACAACTCTAACGACTGGTAATGTTTTAGCTCTAAGATTGACGCTGGTTTCAAAAGCAAACAAATGTGCTGATGCGCAGCACTTGGCGCATGCACTCTTCGGCATACTAATGCTTTTGCCGCAAACAGATGCTTTCAATATGCTTAAAAATCGATTGCAGTGTGTACCAAACTACTGGGGTCAGGTACCAATGTAAGTCCTAAACGTAATCTACAGGGTTTTTAAAAATTTGCCTTTTAAATTATAAGCGTTGGTACGTTTTGGGTAAGACCTAGTTGGATGAGGGTCAAATCATTATCAATGCTGACGAAATTAAAAGGAAGATTTTCAAACCACCCAAAATTTCGACAAATTGACTTTAAAAATGTTTCATTTCCCTTAGCGATGGAAAGCACTCGTTAGAGAGCAAGAGCAAAATCGATTTCAATGAATTGCTGCTGTATTTTCAAAAAATTCAAAAATTGCATCGGGAACAGCGCATGACGCAGAGAAAACGTAGTGTAATGCAGCCGGACGCTTCGTAGTGAAATGCTTTTAGTTTTGTTGTTTCTAGTTGAGTCGTATATTATTATTATGTCTAATTTCACTTGCTGTGATTAAGTCCAAGAGAGAAGCAATCCGAATTTGCTTGTGTTTTTTGTTTTTTAATACTATGCACTTAAATTACAAGAATTATCAAAAGAAAATAAATTTATAATTATTTATCAAAGGTGTTTTGGTTCATATGTATTTCCGATGGGACAATTTTGTAACTATTATGTTCGTGCTTATAAGTACAAAGTTTGTACATTGGGGTACTAGTTCGTAGGAAGGTGGCGCAATTGGCATTCGTATAACATAACAGATTAAATGAGTTCATAAACTACTCAAGTACTTTTGAGGATCATCAATTATAGTCGAAGTTGCAAATTGTTTCTTCAGTTTACTTCGTCACATAACTTTTATGAGTATTCCTGTAATCGCCTAAGCTGAAGAGCTAGAAATCGTGTCACGTGAACCGACTTAGAGAACAGAAATTTATTGTTGTCACCTTATTTTCCACGTGACGCGATCGCTATGCCAGATGTTACGCTGATATCGTCTGTCGGAAAGAGATAAAATTGGTAACGGGTGAGTTTGTCGTGCGTAAGGGAAGTAAAATCAACTTCCTGTGGGCACTGTACTCGTACAGCCTTTGTTCTTGTTTTAATCTATGAACAACAAGTAAAGCAATAATGATTCACATTAGCACCAAAATTAGTTTAGCTAACATATTCGCAACTGCAGAAAACAATTTTCGCTTAGAGGTGGCCACGTTGTAGTGGGTAGTGTGTTTGCTCGTGACCCGAGCGGGGAACAGCAACCACCCGAGAATAAAATCTAAGTCTATCCAACCACTATTTTGATTTGATCGCATATCTCACCGAGAAGAACCAATCTCTCCATCACTTCGGCGAAACTAAGATGGCTGCGCTTGATATTTCAAAGGCATTTGACATAGTTTGGCATCAGGCTCTTTTGTCGAAAATGTGTACATATGGCGTCGATGAGCCTCTTCATCAATGGATTAGAAATTACCTTTCGGGGCGTTCAATACAAGTTGTCTTGGTCGGCTTCAAGTCTGCAATTCAATAAATAAATGCTGGTGTTCCCCAAGGCTCTGTTTTCTCTCCGACTCTCTTATTTTATAAATGATCTCTTGTTTGTAACTTAAATCCAATCCATGTCTTCACTGATGACAGTACCCTCAGTTTCTCATATTCGTTCTCTAACTCACGTCCAACATATGTTAAACACATTAAATTCTTACCTGGACAGCATAATCAAATGGGGTTCAACCAACAGAGTGGAATTTAATGCTTCCAAAACACAATGTTGTCTTCTGTCTCTCAAGCGAGACCATAACCCTCAACCATTATCCATGAGTGGTACTTGCATCGCTGAAACCGAAAGACTTGCTATTCTCGGTATGTGTATTAATAACCATCTTCGATGGATTGATAACATATTTGAGATCGCCAAAAATGTTGCAAAATGTCTAGGATTCCTTAAGCTGTGCAAGAAATATTTTACCCTGTCTGATATGACCTCAATTTATAAGGCATTCATCCACCAAAGCTGGAATATAACGCCTATATCTCGTCTGGTGCACCCAAGACCGTTCTGCATATACTAGACAGGGTACAGAATCACGAGTTAAAACTTATACGCCGAAATGTTTCGTGTCTTTTCCTATTTTATCTTTTTTTTTTTTATAAAAAATGCTCCAGCGAAATAGCCAATTGCATTGCTCCCCTTCAAAATGTCACCCGCAACATGCGTCATGCTTCGAATGCACATAAGTTCGCCCAACTTCGGTCGTACTGTCAAATATAGGGATTCGTTTATAAGCCAAACGACACGAATGTGGAATGATCTACCAGGTTCTGTATTTCCCTGTATGGTTCTGTATTCCCCCAAGGTTATAGTAACCTTCAAATATTTAAAGCCAACGTGCACAGGTTTCTCCTCTGTTCCTCTTCCCCATTTTCGTACCCTGAAGAAATATAAGGGTATTCATATTCCCTTTGGCGCGCGCAAATTATAAAAATTGGTTTCTGCCTGATTGGTCCGGTATTTGGAAATTTAATTTAAAAAAAAAAGTTTCTCTTCTTAGTTTCTTCTGCTTATGTAGCCAGTAGCCAATGAGTTGCTGTAAGTGTGCCGGTCACGTTGTGCGCTACGTTATACTGCAATGTTGATACTCACGTTTTTCTGCAGGGCTTACGAGTGATGTCGTGGTGTCTTCTAACGAATTCAGTACGAAGTTGTGTACATACAGGTACAAGACAGTGATCATGTACCATTGCTCTTTCATCCTTAGGCGAAGGCTCGGTCAGGACATAACACTGGGTTATTGCGAATTTTCTCACGCTAGTCCAAGATTTGTCCGCCAATATCCTACCTCCACGGGGTTTCCAAGCAATCAGACTAGATTCACGTAAAGAAACCAAAGTGAAGTTTGATGCGGGTTAGTTAAAGAAATCCCAAAATGTCCAGTTTCTCAACTTGACTAAGTCCAGCACTTGGAAGATCCTTTTTAATAGTATTAGGAAGGGTTCTCCATCCAAAAACAACTCTTAGTCCGGTTACGATAGCTAGAAGTTGGCAACGCCTCATCATTCATTATCCAAGGAATTGCATCGGTATCGAAGGCATATTACTTTTCAGAGACGAAAGATGCTACTTGTAAGAGCTCCTACGTTTTTAGACTAAATACCTAGTCGTGGCATAAGTTCTGTTACACAATTTCCAGCGCTTATCGTTCAAAACTTATTGTGGGAATAGAACCGTTAACTTTTTTTCAGAACACATGCACTGATCAGTGAAGAATACTAGTCAGTTTGGTTTCAGTTTGCAAACTATTAACATGGAGTGGGGCGTTAAAGAGAATCGAGTCGCTGTAATAGCGTTGCATAAGTGCGGAAAAACTGCTGGCCAAATTTTCGAGTTGCTAAAACCACTCGGAATATTCGTTTATCGGGCTATTGTTCGCTTCGGCGAATTGTCTGGAGTAAAAGACAGGCCAAGAAGTGGTCGCCCGCGCGTTGTCCGTACGAGTGCGGTAGTAAAGGCAGTGCGTGAAAGAATTCGGAGAAATCCCCTTAGGAAGCAGAAGATCATGCCCAAGGAATTGGATATATCAACCAGATCCATGTCTAGGCTGATCTGCATATGAAAGCCTATCGTCGGTCCACAGATCATCTTCTAACTTCTCAACTAAAAAAAATTAGGCTGGAAAGATACAAGCGACTTTTGCACTGGCACGCGGACAATGCCCATGAAAACATTCTGTTTACGGATGAGAAAATTTTTACCGTGGAAGAAGTTTTCAACAAACAAAATGACAAAATGTACGCCACTTCTTCTAAAGAAGCGAAAAAAGTTGTTCTAAGGGTTCAACATGGCCATCATCGCGCTTCCGTAATGGTTTGGTGGGGGGTCTCTCACCATTGTATCACATCCCTCCATTTCTGTGAAAAAGGCGTAAAAACTGGTGCAAAGGTTTACCAAGAAGATGTGCTAGAGGGTGTTGTAAAGGGTTTGACCAATCCCCTTTTAATCTGATCTGAATCCACTGGATTATGGTTTGTGGTCAGAATTGGAGAACATGGACTGCAAGACTCCCCACAGAAATTTGGAAAGCTTAGAACAGCATTAACCAGAGCAGCGTCCACGATTTCCATGGAAACCGTACGTGCCGCTATAGCCCAATGGGCATACCATTTGTGGAAGCTTGTGGTAAAGCAAAAGGCAGTCATTTTGAGTGAATCCAATTTTTTTTTTAATTATCAATATTGTGGTCTAATAAATGAAACAATTTTGAATACAATATGTTTACTGTTTTTGTTTTTTATAGCGTTTTATATTTGTAACAGAACTTATGGCAGGACTAGGTTCATATGTACATAAATATTATATTATAAGTAACAGATAAATGAGACACACTGTTACGAACTTTATTAGTGCGATAAGAAATTTTAACAAATCACTTCGCTATGGCCTTAGTATTACTTTTCTTTTGCATTTAAGAGTGCGATAAAGAATACTTTTTATAGATTCAACAAAGATAAAACCCACAAAATACCCTTTTCCTGGGGGTCGCTCGGAAATGAACAGTGCTACGAACAATGCAGCAGCGCAGACATATCATAATTCTGGTCACTACCGACCACCTCTCAAGGCAAGCAAAATCTCTTTATTTACTCATTCTTAACAATTTTAAAAAAACATATTGTACCGCTTAATATAATATAATAATAATAAAACCCACTATCAACAAAGCGCCTCGTCTACACCACAGATCCCATTCGACGTTATTAAAAATTCTGTAAAATCACTTGGACTCTCAGGAGAGTACATAATCTCAAATTTTCTCAGCATTATCAAATGCTTATCAATGGAGATTTGCTTAGGAATTTTTGATATTTTTATTCTCGTTCGGCCCAGATGAGCCCATGCCAAGCCAAGGCATGGAACTGACCTATTTGCATTATTTACTGTCGCAACCTAGTTGAACACAAACCATGTAGATTTTAAAATATGTACTAGAACAACGTGTTGCAATTCACCTGATTAACGCAAACCACCCCACAATTGTACTTATCCCCGTACAACAAAAGGCAGTTTGCAAGTTTACGCATTTGCTTGGCCCGTTCAATTATATTCGAATTTGTCCGAAAGACTGCGGCAACCGAGTCGATTACAATTAGACCAATTGTCGATGTCTCCATTAGTTTGATCAGCCTATCGCTGACACATTTAAGCAGGTCTTCCTAAACTAATATTGTTCTTAACTGGATATCGTTATGTATCTCGAGTGAACTTACACTTTCTATAACGTGTTCAATGTAAATGTTAGAAAGATAATTTATCTTCTCGTCTGGATATCTAGTGTTGAAATCTTCTGCGATCTGATAGAGACGTTTGGATGGGAAAGCATCTTCTGTGCATATGAACGCAGCACCTTTGCCCAGTCCACCGTTCTTGCGAGATAATTGCACGGTAAGACAAAGTTGTAAGAGAATTTGTGTCTTGCCAGCTCCAGACTCTCCACAAATCTCGGTTATGCCTCTCGTGACAATTCCACCGCGGGAGCATTTGTCTAATGCAGGACATCCAAATGATATACGCAACCATTTGGATGCATATCTAGGAAGAAGCAAATCTCCAGCTGGAATTTTGTTATTCAGATTATTTAATTTGATGGAATTTTTTTTTAATTATAAAAACCTGGAACAAAGTTCTCTGCAATGCACTTCGCAGCAGCGGCTTTTAAAATCCTCACATCATCTGCGCTGGCTCCAAAAGTAAAAATTCTTTCATTTGGAGTGGAGATTACTTCACGGGGATTTGTCAAGTTGCCTCAAGAGAAGATTTAAAACCTGAGCAAGATGATATTTTTGAATGCAACGTGATGTTACCTTTTGCAGCGATTCTTTGAACATTTTCAGGTAATTCTTCATAGAAATTTGCCATTCTCAATTACTTGGCAAATGCTTGTTTTTTATTTTATTGAAGAACAAATGTAGGTCATTGTGTTACTAGGGATATAAGAAATAACAAAGTTACAACAATATCTCCATGGACAAAGACATTTTTAAGTACGGAGGAAACAAAAACACTTCCAGCTGATTCGCGCCTTTTAACAAAAATGTTGATAACAAACCATACAACTTCTTTTTAGTTATAGAAGCGTCAAAGTTCCCCTGGTGGCAGTTATTAGTAGTTGATATTCAGAACAATGTACGAGGTGATGTTGGAGTAGATCTCTGCTAATGACTACATTCAGTGCTATTAATTTGAAAATTCTGAGTATGCCGTATAAAGTGGGAAAACACAAATAGCGAAATACGAGATTTAGTCTACGGAAAAATAGAAGAACAAATTAATAAAAAGTTTATAATTTTCTTATATGTTCCAGGTAGGGGTAAGAATAAATATCCGCCTGTCAGGTGGATGCTTAAATTTTTTTTTTGGGAGTGAAAATGTAACCCCAACAGGCACCAGCGCTGGTTTTTCGCCCCTATAATTTCCGGTTTGGTTTCATGTATTTCTTGCTAGTATTCGTGTAATTGAAGAGCAAAGGGGGTGGTCTTAAGCGCACAAAGTCAAATGCGCATTCCCTTGCCCGGGCAGGTTTTTTCCTTTTATATTCTGAAAATTTATTTATACGATAAAACTTTAATAGAGGAAAATATTTAAACTTTAATTTTGTATTACTAGAACCATCATCCTACCATTCTTCTTTGAAATTACGGATGTTAAATTACGACATAAAAATCCAGTTTTTTGTGCCTAAATTGCAAGATATGGATGTGGCGATATGTTATGATATCTTCAACAAGACGGTGCCACATGCCATACAGCCTGAGAAACAATTCAATTACTGCATGAGCCATTTCCTGGTCTTGTAATTTCCCGTTTAGGTGATCAGAATTGGCCGCCCAGATCATGCGATTTAACGCCGTTGGACTTTTTTCCTTGAGGTTTTTTTTTTTAAGTATAATGCCAACAAGCCCACTACCACCCACGCCTTGAAGCAAAACCATGGAGGCCATTTACCCGATACGCTATTCAATACATAACCCTATACTGTATACTTTATGAATCAATAAAACATTTACAATTTTGAATTAAAAATCTGTATTTTCTATCAAAATTACTTCTTGTGTGAATTTTGGGACACCCATTATATGAATATTACACGAATTATTGAACTGATTTTGGTAAAATTTATTTTTCTCTTTTGATTAGAGAATTTTTTTTTTGGATAGTCTCAATATAGAATTTCAGGACGGGAAATGGGTTGGTATAACTTCTGATCGGAAAAATAACAACATTTTTTTATTACAGTTTTGAAATCATCTTGAGGGCTAAACTGCATTCATGTGAAAATGTGATGTTTTGCAAATTAATTGGTATACAAACTCAAGGTTTATAATCTTAGAAAATATCAAAAGGTTTTTTCACTGGTCCACCTCTCGCGAAAGTCTGACAAACATCCGGGTGAAAAGCTTCTCTCAATCGAGAAAATTAAATAACTTAAAATAAAAATGTTGAATTCGAAAAATAGTTTCAACACCATGCCATTATTGTATCGACGTTGTGAGACTATTCGACCAAGAGAAGTTGTTGCTTATGTAGATAGAAGTGATTTGTTTATTTAGCTCATGTCGGTCAATGTGTTGTTACAAAGTTGCAAAGTAAAAATCTTACAGAGTTGCTCACTTTATAACTTCTTTATTTTCTTGTTGGAGCTTGTGAGGAGTGACTCAACTCATTTGTTGATGTTTCTACTTCGCCAAATTGTGTGATGAGCACCTGCATTGCTGCAATAATAATTTGTACACCCCTTTTGTTTCAAGACCTCATGAGTTGTACAACATTCTCTGGTGGGACTAAGGAGGAGTCTGCAAGAAAGTAGTAGGCCGAGAATTGCAATTTTTTTTACTTTACCTCTATGTAGAAATCTCCGCTTCCATTATTAGTAAATTCTTAATAATCAGCTAGGGAGTGTGAAGAAAATTGATGATTTTATAAATATAGCAGGTTTAGGTAAAACACTGTTTACCATTTATTTACATGATTTATTTTGAAGGATTTACCTACTCGTACTTTTTTTTTTGATGAAAGTTTTTCCGGAGAAGCTGAACGCTTTTGGGCATTAGGACTTGGGAATCATGGTAATTCTCTTAGGAACCTTTAAAGTCTTCTGTAGAGGGTAACCTCTAACGCCGCTATTCTTCCTTTGAGCTATGAGATTTTCAGCTGACTAATCACTCGCAGGACTGACTGACTACTCTGTTGATCACGTTATTCCAATTTAGTACGCCAGTGGTAGGTGCTCTGATATCAGGCAGGGAATAACTCTTTTTGAGGGTTGCTTTTAGAGGGAGAATTCAAACAACTATCTATGTACTTGTTTAAATGACTAATTTCTTTATTTTCTTATATTTTCTAATTTTCATATTAGATTCTTACAAGCTATACATTCAATACTAAAGTGTTTCTTAATATTTATGCAATATGGTAGTATTTATTCTGTTTGATTTTTTCTTCTTTTTAAGTCAAATATACGAAATACAATTTTGAATACTTTTACATCTTAACACTAACGGCTTACCTAAGATTAATGCATTTAAATATTTATTTTATATGAAATATATGATTATGCTATGCATAAACAAAGACAAAAATCGCATGAAATAAAAAAAAAAAATTAAAGCAAATCCTAAAGAACAATAGAGCAAGTGTGAGGTTAATTAATATATGCACTAAACAACGGACAACGGCATTGGTTCTCAATTTATTTTTATGTTATATCAAAATTAGCACGATTCTCATTCATAACGTTATTATCATCGGCTTCGTCATTCGGATTCGGTGATCTATCGGCAATGGCCGCTGCCAAAACATTTCCTAGTTCATCTTGTAATTCCCTTTCAATATTTGCATTGTTATTGTTTTCAGCAATTTCGTTAACATTCTCTAAATCGGTGAAATTTTGTACTGACACTGCAACCGGAGGTGACGGAGAGTATGCGGTGGTTGATGTTGAGCATCGTGCTCTTAAAATAGAATCATTTTGTTCAAAATTATTAGCTGCAACGGTGTCTTCATTAAGGAGATTTTGAACCTCTTCGCTTAGCACTGGTACACAGAGATCTGTATCGTTTGTCAATAAATTAGAGGACAATGTTGGATGGACATCAGTTGGTGCAATAAGAGTATGAAACTGCCCAGCAGTTGGGGTGGTGAGATCAACTTGAAACCCTGTGAGATTCGTCAGTGAGGAAATGCTCCCGCAATGCTCAGTGGTATTCAAGTTTGCATCAGCATAACTTGATTCTGTTGAAAATCGCTGTAGTTCAGTTGAGTATGATGGGATATTAGTCGGAGGTTCGATGACTAAATGCGAATTTCGGTTAAATTCGCTGCTGCGTTCAGATGAAACTACTGCAATTGGAACTTGTAACGTTGAGTTTGATAAGACATCGCTTAAGTCAATTGATATACTTATTTCATTAGTATTTTGAATACCACTTGTACCCGCGTGATGGCTTTCTGATTCTATTGATATCGATGAAGCGAGGTGTGGCACTTGAACAACGACAGGCGACTGAACGCGTTCATCTATGCACTGTGATGCAGATGGTTGAATAGAAATGGTTTGTTGCTCTATATCCTTAAAATTACTTTGATTTCCATCAGCCAGGTTGGTTTCATTGGAGTTATCCAATAGTGTGTAGTTGTGAGCTGACTTATTATCTTCGATGGAATAGCTTAATTTGCTACTAAGAGTGCTAGAAGGTTGGAAACCGATTACACCTTGTACTGAGGATGAAAGAAGTATATTCCCTCTTTCTGTATCACCCACTGTTAGATCACTAACAGTTTGTGATGCTGAACTTGGAACTATATCACTTGTATCGCAATTTGTTCCAGCTGTATTCAGTTGGAAACTTATCAGACTAGGTCCTCTATTAACCGTTGTAAGATCGTCAATATTTTGTGTTATTGTAGATGCCACCTGATCGATTGGGCTATGACTTGTGACCGCTTCACCAGAAGGATGGTGTACATACTGTTGTGTCATAGTTGGAGTAGAAGCCTGATCTATTAGTCGATCAGATTCACTTACAGCAGTTTCTATATCACTCATGATAATATCATCATCATTTGTTACTCTATTAATGTCATTTGTTTCAGTTGCGACTCTTGTGCAACTTAATGTTCTGGTTTCCATTCCATGGGTTGACGGAGTGCTAATATCTTGTCTTACAGCAGATGGAATCTGATCTACCAACTCACTTGTTTCATCCGGGGCATAACTTGCAGCCATTGGACACATTTGTATATCACTCACCGAAAGAATATCAATACCTTGTGGTGTGTCACCTGAACCTTGCATTGTTTCATCGGAACTCGTTGTATAACTAGTTGCCATGTTAACGTCTACCAACTTACTAATGTCATCTGAACTGTAACTTGTTCCAGCAGTGCTCACTGAGAATATTAATGAATTTGTTTCTGTACCACCAGCATTTATCGTAGAAAGCGTTGAAACATCACCTAAATCTCTCGATAATGTAGAAATTGGAACTTGATCTATTAGGTCATTACTAAATGAACTCCTCTCTATATCGACTATATCTGCAGTTAAAGCAGCAGGGATCTGGATCTGCTTTATCGATTCATGACTTATTTCAGTGATATTTGCTGATGAATTTGATGGTTTCGGGTCTGTATCGCTTGTTGAAAGATCACCAACATCTTTTAAAATCGTAGAAGACGAAGCCTGATTTGTCTCCACATTAGAACTCGAATCAAAATCTCTCACAGGAGAATGTCTGGATTCTGTGTCACTCGCTGAAATATCACCAAGATCTCGTAATATCGCAGAAGGTTGGACGTGATCCTCTAATCTAATGGTGTCGACTACATCGTGATTTTTTTCACCCATATAATGCTGTGGTATCTCACTAGGAGCTTTTGCTGCTCCAAGGTGATCTATGGCCTCAACGATACTTCCTGTGGAATTATCATCATTGGGAGATTGTTCACTCAATTTTTCCTGAGACTGCATGTTTTTCTCATCTAGTGTAACGGGCTGAACGATGCTGGCAGTAGTCTGGCACTTATTAAGTTGCGATTCAGGATTACTTAAATGCATTGATTCCATCTCACCATCGACTTCCATAAGAATCTCTGAGCACCCTTGAGAATTCATTAACCTTTCTACTGGTAATTTAATATGATCGCTTTTCTCCGTTTCCTTGTCTTCGACTTGGCAAGTTTCCATCTGCTCCTCTTCTGCTCTGTCCTCAACAGATTCTAAATCTCCACATTCGGAGCTTGGTTTCGATTTTGTTTTATCTTCGGAGCTCAGTTGAGCTCCTAATTGAGATTCAGTCTTTTCATCTGGTTGTGGTTGTGAACAAGTGAATTCACTGCATACTGCTGAAATCTGTAAGCCCAACGGTGCCAAAACTGGAGGAGCAGCAATTGTCTCCGAATGGCTTTCATCATCCTCCGAAGGTAGCTCTCGGTATTCTCGTTCAGAATGAGAATCATTTTCGTCCGTATCACTACTGGTTTCGCTGTCCGTGTCACTACTATCATCATCTACAGGATTATCCAAACCATCGTCGATATATTCCTTTTCCTGCTTAATGGTTAGATTGTTAAAATCGATATTGGCAATATAAGCATTCTCTTCTGCTTGTTTGTCTGTTATTGTATTATCTGTCTCTTCACCAACCTTTTCCCCTTCCTCTTCCTCGACTTCTTCCTTTTCTTCGTCTTGAGGCATTTCACAGTCTTGTTCGTCATAGGCAGGATCGACAACTTCTTCTTTAATTCTCACCTGAGTGTAATCAAACACATTCTCATTGTTATCCACCTTTTCGTAAGTCTCTTCACCATCTTCTGAAGATATTTCAGGCTCCGGTTGATAGTCAACCACTTCACTGCCACTAGATACCGAAACAATTTGAGGTGTAGATATAGATGGCTTCGCCGAGGCTGGTGTTTGACGAGGTTTCCTTCTTGCAGTTGTCTTTACCGGTTTTTTGATTAGATCTTCTCCCGACGAAACACTAGCTATTTGCAGCATTGGTATGAGGTCCTCTAAGCGTGGTTTAATGTCTATTTCCTCTTGCGGTTCATCAATAGTTGCATGTTTCCCGATAACATCACCTTCTCGTCCTATTTCCTCTTGCTCTGGTTCAGCGGTTGCTTCTTCCTCTTCCTCGTCGTTTTCTTCGGCTCCATTGAAATGGACACCCTCAGAAACACATGAAATTTGCAGAGATCCACTTGTCGCTGCCACGATACTTGGAGTACTATGGCTAGACTTAGTTGAAAGGTGCTCTTCTATTTCTTCTTCTTCGTCTTCCGGTTCTGTAATCTCTTTTTTAACGCGAATTATTCCTGGCAATGGCATTGCTGGTTCCTCCTCTACTCTTTCTGCCACATCGGGAACATTTGAAACATCAGCAACATCTGGAACAACTGAAGCGCCTTGTACTTCTCGAACATCTGCTGTGACTTCTTGTACAGCGTTTGTTCCTTCCTTTTCAGCGGCTTTGAGTTTCTCTTCCTTTCGCCTTTTCTTCTTTTTCTTCCTTTCGCTTTTCGGTGAGTCAAGGAGTACAGAATTTAACGTACCATGCTCTTTTGTGATTTTCAACTTTAATACTGGTTTCGGAGAAATTAGCTCTGCAGGTGCAACTCCTTCAGTTACATCGTCTCCTGATTTCTTCGGTGTCGCCACTTCGATATTCCTATTGTCATTGAGCACTACCTCACGTTTTATATTCACCTCAATATTGTTGTATAGATCTCGATAGCCTTCATCGATAATTTCCTGTTTAATCGTGCCCACAGGTTGTGAGGACGTTTGTTCGCCTGCACTATCATCATCGTCGTCATCATTGTGATGGAAATCATCATCGGGAGGTGCTGGTGATCCTGGTGGTGATGGGCTTGTAACTCTTATATCAGACGAAGTCGATTGCTCTTCATCACCAATAGATTCGCCTTGAGTTGGTTCGTGCTTAATGCTAACCAGGGTTGTCATTGTGCTCTTCAACAGCTTATCGAATCGCTTCAGGTCTTTCTTTGTGATGCGTTTACTCTTTTTGCCGCTGCCCTTCGGTGATGGCGATGATGCTTCTTCGAGCAGGTTTACATTGCCCGGTATAACTACACACTGATTTGAGTCCATCAATGGCGGTGTTGCACGTGATGGCGGTGTCTGTTGTATTGATACACTTGCTGCGGATGACAGGGATTGTGTGTTGTGCGGTGGTATTGGAGAAGTGGGATGCTCTGCCTCATTTTTAACTTGAATATTAGACGACATGTATGAGGGAATTCGATGGAATGCCGCCGGGCATATGGGAATGTGTTTGAAATAGTCCTCCTTCCATTTATGTGATCGATCACAACCTGGACAGACTAATATATTCGCGACGCACGAGTGAGCATTAAAAAGATAAGTTGTTTCAAAGACTCCACTGCATTCGGGACAGTGCCAGTCGGGAATGTGTGCATCGAGATATGCCACTTGACCGCAATCTCGAATGTGTCTATAAAAAAAAGTTCAATTAAATAAATTCCATGGGATAAAGTGAACTTCTTACTTGGAATATGTATAAATGCTGCAAGACGATTCGGAACAATTTCCACACTGAAAGGGTGTCTTCGACAGTTTATGCCATAGATTGTGATTTTTGATTTCCATGTTCTTTTTTAAGGTTTCATTGCATTGAACACAGTGATAACGAACGACAGTTGGGATGTGAGTACTTTTAATGTGCTTATCAAGTAAGGATTTGTTCAAAAAGCCTTCACTACATATCGCACATTTTTCCTTCAGTTTTACTTTAGGTTGGTTGGGTGCGGGTGCGGGAACAGGAATTGGTGGATCCTCTTTTCTGAAAATAATGAAAATATGTTTAAAGGGGACGAGTACAACAATCTATGGACAAATTTACTCATGGGACAAAACCCATTTGTAGTCATTTACAAACCATTTTACTCACATTTTTGATTCGACGCTGCCTTTTCTTAGCTTTTCCACTTTAACGACGGCAACTTTTTTTGCTAATTTTCTCTGCTTTAGCATTTCAATTGCTTTTTTCTTCTTCTGCACTTGCAATTGTTGAGGTTTTCTTTCCTCTTGTACTACCGGAGTAGGAGTTTCGACTTTTAGCTTCTTTTTCATTAATTTTGACATTTTTGGTGGTTTTATGTCCTTCTTTTCCTTTGAAGTTGCTGGCTCGATTTTCAAACGCTTTTTAGACAGTCCTACTTTTGAAGCGGGTCCTAATTTTGAAGCAAACCCAGATTTTGTGGCAGTTCCTGGTTTTGTATCATGGATTGGCTTCGTATCTGTTTCCGTGTTGTCCAGTTTTATTCGTTTTTTCTTTGAAACGCTGCCAATGTTGGATGTTGCTGGTTTAACATCTTCGATTTCATCGGTTTTAATTTCTTTCTGTGCTGCGTTACAGATATCAATGTCTGCGTTTCTTCGCTTTCTGCCAGATCTTTGTATAGGAACGACTGGAACTTGAACTGGTTGCTTAATGTCTTGATCTTCAGTTTTGCAATCAACGGAGGATGTTGTTGGAATCTAAATTGAAGTTAGAATAATATAGTTTAGTAATAACTTTTAATTAGTCTATATATATAGTGAGCATTATAAGGTTGGTCTTATTTTTTCAATGCCTACGTTACAAAAATTCCTTGCTTAAGTTTTGAGACTAAAATTCGTAATACTACTAAAAACACAGAACAGATCCTTTGATTTCGTATTCCAATTCATCATTATACTCAGTATGAACTAATGGGCCTCATTTTAGTCTAATTTCCAGCTTTATGATTCATAAAATAAATATAATTCCATAATTATTATTTGTGGGCGTGATCACTGAGCGCGAGGTTCAAGGTTCAAATCCAAGAAAACACAAAAAAAAAAAAAATATTCTCACGGTCTCACCTCTCACGAACGTCTAAAAAAAAAGAGAGTAAAAAGTTTCTCTCAATCAAAAAAATTGTCCTTTGGAAACAGCATAAAACTGTAGGTCCCAACCATTCGTGAGGCGCACAGCACGAGTGGCTGTTAGCGCCAAAATATTTATATATTTTAATTATTATTTTTAATTTAAATACAGTCCTGTGTAAAAAAATTAAGACCACAAGCAAAGTTATATGAAATTGTGACTTTTGGAATTTAAAAATATATTTTTTTAATTTAAAAAAAAAAGATTGTATAAATAGTATTAGCATCTTTTTTTATTAATTTCAAAAAATTCACTCCTGTGTAAAATAATAAGACCACTTCCAATATGCGTCAGAATAAGTGAGGTAAACAAAAAATATTGAACGTGTCACCCTGCTGCACCTGTTCAAAAGTACCCTTGCATTTGCCTGTGCATGACAGAATGCGAGAAACCAGTTTACTTTTAACATTCATTAGTCAGCTATCACATTATTTGTTCATTTTAATACGAAATACGATCGCGAATTAAAAAAACAATAAAATGGGAGGAAAATTTGTTGATAAAATGACTTTATGGCAGGTAAAACAAATGAAAGTCAATCAGCATTGAAGATTTTTTAAAAATTTTCTCATTCGCAGATTATTGCAAGCGAAACAATTAGCTATAAGCAAAATTTTGTACATCAAACGAACAGATAGAATTCAGATCGAAAAAGACAGTTACATGTCGTGATAAGAGTGCATTAATTCAAATAATCAAAAAAAAAAACCGGAACTGGCATTGAAATATTACCAGAATCCTTTGTGAAGTTAACTTACGAGCTCGGTTTGCAACAAAAAAGTGTTTGCTAACAAAAAGACATGCAAAAGAAAGGTTGTTGTGGTATAAAATGTGAAAAAATTGGACTATGGAAAATTGAAAAAAAAGTTCTGCTTTCAACTTTTTCCGAATAGTCGAGTTCAAATAGGGCGACGACTTCCTTCGGATCAGTATCTTCTATAATGTGTTCAAGCATGTCCACAAGGTCAAAGTTAGGAATTAACCCAGGCACAGTTGACCAAGATGCCTGCGTGGACATTCTGCAAAAGAACATGCTACCCTTTCTGGAAGATAAAATGCCTCTAACGGCTCTTTTTTCCTAGCAAGATAATGCATTTAGCATTTCTGAAAGAAAAAAGTGTCGATATTCTTCCTTAGCCTGTTTGTAGTCCATATTTGACATAATCGAAAATGTTTGGAAGATGCTGGGAGATACTTACTTACTTAATAGGCCTGTGACCCTTGGAGGGGCAGAGAATGAACTGCTGCCTTCCATCCGTCACGATCCCGGGTTCGCTGCTTCCAATTGACAAGACCAAGATTTCTTGCTTAAACCAGAGGTTCGGTCTCCCTTGTCGTCTCGAACCAGTCGGCTGGGATTCGAAGACTATCTTAGCTGGAGCTAAGCTGGAGCTAAAAAACATTCGCTCGATGTGGCGGAGCCAGTGTAGTCGACGGATTTTTGCCTCCCGGACTACATCCACATCCTCGCAGATTTGACCGAATATCCGGCGTAGGATTTTTCTTTCGAAGGCAAGATCAATGTTCTGTAGAGCATGATTTTGGTCCTTCGGGTTAGGAATTTGGACCCTAGCTGTTTAGACAGACCGAAGTAGTAACGGTTGCCTAGGATTGTCCTGCGCCGAATCTCCACCAGGGTGTCATTTGTGGAGTTTACTTTTGCCCCAAGGTAGGTAAACTTCTTTACTACCTCAATATTGTGGCTGTCGATTGTGACATTTTGTCCAATGCGGTGTGCGACGGAGTTGTTTATGGTCGTAAATGCTTCAATAAAGGCACGCAGCTTCACGGATTTGAAAAATATAGTGCCTTCCGTATTAACACCTGCCCACCGCACTATACGTTCTAACAGGAGATTGAAGAAGTTACATGACAGCGCGTCTCCTTGCCGAAATCCAGTGCGTGTTTGGAAAAATTCGGATGTTCTATTTCCAAGTTACACGGTGCATTGACCATCGCATTGCATAGCTCGGTGCGATGAATGCTGTCATAAGCGGCTTTGAAGTCGATGAAGAGATGGTGGGTATCGACTTGGAACTCGTTGGTCTTTTCCAGGATTTGCCGAAGTATGAAAATTTGGTCAGTTGTCGATTTATCAGCCCGGAAATCACACTTATGTTGGTAGATAGGGTAGCAAAAATGCGTCCGAAAAATATCAATGATTTTAAAACAACTTTAGTAGAGGAGTGGAATAACATTCCAATCGAAGCATTACACAATTGAATGACGTTTCTCTGTAGAATTATAATATATAATATTTTGTTTTTGAATAAGAAATAAAAATACTGAAGCGCTTTCTAAGTTTCAGAAAAGAAACAATGCTTTTGTTAGGTGTACAACATATGACAGCTCAGTTCTTACTCTTGTCAGGAGAGCTACTCTATATTTCTATAATTTACACTGCGTTAACATATTCATATATCGGTAAATTATAGAAGTAAACGATTTTTGCATCTATAATTTATTGTATTCGCAAATAATTAATTTAAAGAATTTCGTTTCGTTTGTGAACATAAAATGAAAAATTAATGAAAGTTAATATGCTGATTGTAACGAATTTGGAAGAATTGTACTTGTGCGTTTTTTAAAGTCGATGTATTGAAAGTCGCTTTCGTTCCTAGAATAACTAATTTCTCGTTTTCGACAATCAGTTTGACAAAGGGGTAATTTGCCTAGCTGTCAATATTTTGGCCAAAAAACGGTTAGAATGGGCTTGTTCGGCAACATGGTGCTACGGTGTAGCAGATTCTGATAAATCGCCGAACGCCTCTTCTTATATATTGCTACGCGAAGAATAGCTGAGACTACCAACTGTTGCAAAGAATACTTTTGAAAGTCGTTGATGTTCTTATTTTGCTTGCATTTTATTGAATGTCTGATCTGTAAATGAATTATACAGTTATTTATACAACTAGAATGTATTCAACAATTTTATTCACTATATTATTAAACTAAGTTAATAATATAGTTTAACAACCTAACTTAAACAGTTCAAGAGAAATAAACATTTTTTTTTCCGTTTTGACAGCAAAACGAGAAAACATTTGATATAGAAACAGCTGATAGTTTTTAATTCGCTGCGGTCGTAGCAGAGATTTTCCTGCTATGATTTCACCGCCGCTTTGCGTAGCAAAGCTGTTACGCTGCTACAGCTATTGGGCATTTTGATTGATTGCTATGCCGTAGCACTATGTTGCCGAACGCAGCTAATGTATGCGCGCCAAAAAAGCGTTCCAATACTTTTTAAATGTAATCTATACTTCGATGCCGTTGCTATGGTCATTCGACCGAAAAAAAGTTTTGGGGCGAATTGAGAGAGACCTCCGAAGTCGACTATCTCTTTATAGTTGGTCATGTCCTTGCATGTGTCAAATATAGCTTAGATATATGTAGATGCCCCTTGATGTCTTACAAAGTTTTTGCGAAAAAATGTCGTATAACGGTACTTTACTCATAAATGAGTTTTTGGTTATTAACAAGTAAGTATGAATTAATATGATAAATTAATGCACTTAAGCGAAGAACAAGTATTGTTTTTGATATCTCTGACGATAGAACTGCCGTAACCGAGATATGTGCAAGGACAAGGCATACAAAGTTTTGAAAAACTATCAAAATGAAGTATTTTTAAAGTATTTAAAAAAAAAAAAAACATTTTGCTCTAGCAAAGTAATGTGATATCGCCGGCAACCTACATACTATATTGGTGGAAGAACTATTTTGTTTTTCAACAAGCGATATCGCTTTGCCTCGGTGTGAGACACAGCTTTAAATTCATTTAAACTAGATTTAGCAATAATAACGTCTGTTAATTATAGCCTATTGTTCGCTTAAATTTCAAATCAGAGTAATTTGTAAATGTGTTCATAAATAAGTGCAAAAACGTACAATCCAGTCGTGAACTTTAAGGCTTAATCCCAATGCTGCGTAACGGCGACATCAACAGCTTTTGAGTAACTTTGTTCGTTTTTTTTATCTTGAACGCAGAAACCCCAAATGTCGCCCTCCGATTTATTTTATATTTTTGTAGAATAATTTGAATGGAAGAAGTCCTTTACATAGATTTTTTTTTCACAATTCGCAACAGTGACTGGCAACAACCAATGGAAACAATCGCACATCTCTCAAACATGAAAAAATGTCAGTCGGTTCGAGTAGAGTTGCTTTACTCCGGCGTTTTGTGAAACGATCAAACACCTCTCAAAAGTTAAGGCCCCGACCCATAGAATCCGTCGACGTTCGTTCCGTTGAAGGTTGACGTTGACGTTCACGTATTGCCGGAAAGAACAGTCCCATAAAATCCGTCGCATGCCTTAGTTGACAGGTGACAGCCGACGACAGTTTCTCCACATTCTCTCAATGCTTCCACCAATGAATGTGCTTACTCTCAATTTGCGAATGTGTGGTGAACTTCAATTTGTGAATGTGTGAACTGCCAACGGATCAACGGACTAAAAAAGTTGAAAGTAGGTACTTACTTTATCCGTCGAAGTTCATACAACCGTTGGTTATGGACCACCTTCCATAAGAATACGTGTATTCTATCTACATAGGTGTCAGTTAAAAGCGACGCAGCAACGGATCGACGGATTATATTGGTCGGGGGCCTTTAGGCCTCAAAAGCCTCATTTGGTTTGCTTAATAAGAACGCGTTGTTTCTACTTCGACTGTTTACAGTGCTTGAAAAAATTACTACTTCGTATAGCTTCTACGACAAAGTTATTGAAATCGTAATTTCAATAAATTTAATGAGCTTCGTAGACACTCACTAAATCCTCCTAAAATATTCTTATTTGCTCTAGCATTATTGAGATTAGCATCTGCTCAGATTTTTGTTCATATAAGTACGTTATGTAGACCCATTGAGATTCCCAATTGGCGGGAAGGCATCTTCTGCTCGCAGAATCGTCTCGCCACTCCTGAATCTTTGATGAATCTGTTAATGTCATTCACGGATTTAGCGGATAATTCTTCAATACCCTGGAAGAAATTCCTTCATATGTGTATATTAAAGTATGACAAGTTATACATTTAATGTCATAAATAGTAAAGCGCCAAAATGTCAAATATAAAAATAATCATACTATTCTCTCATTAGCAGAGCTGCATTTGCAACAAAAGCAAGTTGTCTTTGCTATTTCTCAGAACCATATTATATTAATTTTAAATGAAAGGAACATATCCTGGCATACAAAGGATAAAAGATAATTTCAATGTCAAATATTTTAAAAGAAACCCGGCCGAAAGCCGCAGAAAGGTAAAACACAACTATTTTGCCACACAATGGTTCACAAACCCAAGGAACTTAATCAAATTTGATAATTATTTCAAATACCGCACAAAGGGTTTATAAGCAGAACTTATACTATAGAACAAATTGTCACAATTGTCAGTGCTATTAGGAAGATTTACCACCATTCCCTAGGATTTTTCCACACATACATAATGCAGGTACAGAAAACTTTATAAATTTATTTCCAGTATATCATACGAACTTACTTTAAGTTTAGGTTCCTCTTTGATTCCAAGAAGTTTCCGAGTTTGTCCATCGGTAGCATAGCACATTTCACGAAACTCAAAGAAATCATTGATCTTGTCAACACACAGTGTACACATAAATTGTGGCATTTTGTCATCTTTGGTTATCTGAAAATTCCGAATGAAACTTCTTTTAGACGAAGGAAGTAATATTTAACAAGGCCAGGGTAAAATGATTGAAAAAAAATTAATAAACAAAACACATTTTGCAAAATTAGTTCCGTTGTAAAATATAAAAACACACACCAAGAGTCCAATGCAGTCCAACACTTTCTTCCATAATTCAGGTTCCCCATCCTCCAAATTGACGATAGTTTCTTCGTCAAGGACCTTAACTTTGTCCGGATTATCAATGCCACAGAGACGGCAAATTTTATAAAGATTTGCTCTGAGACTTTTATCAATTTTAATTGCAAAACGCTCCATCCCGGAGAATGGAGTCCGTGCTGTAGCTTTGAGTAAAAAAATCGTTTTTGACAATTACAATTTTGAGTGTACAGGGAGATTAAGAAATATATTTATTTGGATTTGGTATACCAGTGCTGCCAAGCTATTTTATTCACCTTTTGCTTACGCCTCTATTACACTTTACATTTCTATCTAAACTTAGATGCTTCTGGTATTCTATATAAGCAAAAAAAAAAAAAAAAAAAAAAAGAACTGAAAAATCGCACATCCCCACTAAGCAATAAGCTGTTATTAAAACTGAGAAAATAGTTGAAAAAATAAGAATAAAAAGTGAAACTCAAAGCAGTCACAAATCATATAATTTCATCTAAATAAAAGAATGTATTGCTGAAGGTGTTGGGTGGTTTTTCTTGTCCACCCACTACTTTTTGTCCCGTTCTTGATTTGTAATGGAATCCTTATTGGCGGATGACTTCATTTGCGACACCTCCTTTAAAGTTATTAATAACACATGGAAAAAAAAAACGGTATGGGCTGTTGGTTATCGCTGTTGTTGTATTTAACATACATATTTTTCGCTAAGTTTTTATAAGAAATGAAAAAAAACACACTTAATATATTACGGCTCGTCACGAGGCATATTTCATTTACGCAAAAATTAACATTTGATTTGTTAATTTTTGATAGATTGTCCTGTTTTTTCAATCGGTTGCTCAAAAATTAAACCATTATGTTAAAAATTATCATGGCCTAGGGCTTGGTTATTTTTATTTGTTCATACATATGTATGTTCATTTTAGAATATAAAAATGTAAGAAAACTATGAAATATTGATAACCTAAAAGTTACTCAAGTTCTGGAAGAAATTTTCTGCTTATTTGTTATTATTGCTTCATCATATTTGTCATTCTAATTTTCTTTAAATCAAATCAAAATAATTTACATGCCGACTAACGGAAGCTGATTTCTGAAATTTATATTGCTAGTGGAAACGAATTACACGAACGAAAATTGTCCATATTAAACAAGTCGAGTACACAGCTTTAGCTAAACTTTGTTTTGAAGGTTATGCTATGATTCCGCCGGGCATAGAGCCCAGGTTAAATTAATCAACCATATCTTTAATTAAACCTTATTTACCACGAAACCTGGGATTAAAAATAAATCTCACATAAATTCTCTTGCATTTGTAAAGGAACTTTCTCTCCCGACCAGTCGTTAACTTTAATATTTTTTATTTTTTTTTTATAAAACTCGATGATGAACGTACCTAATTTGATTTAGTAGAAAATGTATGAAATAATTAAATAGAATTCGGAAAGCCGTACAAAATCAAGCCGCAGATTTGAAAAATTTTTTTTTTTGTTAACACCCTGCATGCTGAACACGCTGAATTCAATTCAATCTAGTACGTATTGTGCAAAGTTGGTAAAAATGGCGTCGGTGAATGATGAAGAAAATGTTACGCATGAAAGTGGTAAGTTATTTCGTAAAAAGCTAGTTGTACAAATCAAAAAATACAGTTTAAACCAAGGTAAGTATCCATTCTACCAGAAACATAAAAAATTTACACAAATTAACACTGAACACTATTGAAATTCACCCACTAAATTTCGACCGCCATTTATCGGCTTTTACCCATCATGCAACCATGCAAACTACCCAATATACTTCCCCTAATTGTGTACCAATTTGTTAGTGCAAACTTATAAAATAAATATTAAATATTCCAGGTCGTCGCACACGGTCTGGAAGAAAAGTTGTTGCCCCAACAGCTCCGTCACCAGCTAGACCTAAAAAACGATCTACACGCAAGCACACAGAGGAACAAGTAAGTGAATATGTTCTTTTTTTATTTTTGCCCCTCAAACGATTATGTTTGTTCCCATAACCTTAAATACTATGTGCGTCGGTGCTGTTTGTGATGAAAACGATTGCAAAGTATGTCGGTGGATGTGGCGTTGTTCCATCTGCCATGATTCCAAGCGAAAATGATTACTTGCAAGGGCCAACTGAAATTCGATCGTATAGAATGTATTTCTTGAGATTTGCATTGGTGCCAGATGTTAATCGTAATGTTCTTTCATTTTTCAGGTAATTGAACCTGAACCCGAAATAATTGAAGAGGAAGCTAGTTCTTACTCAGAGCAATCAGATATAATCAAGGAGATGCTCGCCGAAGCGGCCCAGGGTGTGATAGGTGATGAATCATCACGGTCTCAATCGGCTACAACCGTGCAGGATGACGGCAATACAGAGCTAATTGAGGAAGAAGTTGTCACAGAAGTTATGGAAACAATCGAAGAGGTGGTCTCTGAGAATGAAATGGACATGGAAATGTATGTCGCACAAGATGGAGAAGACCACATTGACGCAACAGTGGTTGATAGCGGTGGAATAAATTCGAATAACGTTGAAGATGAAAAGAGTTCATCGTTTCCCTTTGGCAACGTTACACAGAATGAGAATTCGGAGAATGGACCGAATGAAGCTACAGCGGCCGAGTCCGAAGAGACAAACACAAACGAATATGTGGAGAGTTCTTTGCTGGCAAGTTTGGCAGGCGATAATGCCAATAGTCTACCCTCGGTCGGTGAGGAAGAGGGGGAAGCGAAGAATTTTGTCGAGAAAATCATACAACCACCTCAGGAGGATGATGAAGATAGCGTTTCAGAGCCGGCCATAGCGGAAGAGACTCAAAATAATAGCAGCGATGCAACTTTGGTTAACACAGAGATGGTATCAGAAGATGAACTACCGATGCCAACTAAACCAGAAGTAAATGATGCGGAAGAGGTTTCTGATGAAGAATTGCCAGCTCCACCACGAGCTGAATTACCAGCCGACACGGAAGTAGTGTCCGAAGATGAGTTGCCTTCGAATTGCAGCAACAGTGCAAAGAAAGCAGACACTGCAGCCGTAAAGAGGAAAGCCGCTGAAGAGAAGGTCAGTGAGGAATACAATCCAAGTAGTCCAACCAGCGAGAGCAATGATGGTCCCGTCGAGAAGAAGGTGAAAGTAGACAGTGAAGGTATGAATGATTTGTATTTTATCTAAATTTATTGTTCATTGTATTGTTTGTTTTTATAGGCGAAGAACCAAAGGAAAAGAAGAAAGAAAAAGAAAAAAAGAAACTGCCAGACCTCGAAAAGTATTGGAAGGCAGTGAAGGACGATCCGGCTGATTTTACTGGGTGGACTTACCTACTGCAATATGTCGATCAAGAGGTAATTGAAAATCAGTAAAAGGTCTATTTAGATAAGCGATTTTAAGAGGATGACATGCTTGGTATCCGTCAAGGATATCGCTATTTGTATTAATAAGTCAGGCCGCACTCAAAGCGATAGGAACTGTTGCAAAATGCTAAAGGCATTATGTATACAGAACACCTTGCTCATTAAAGGCAATCGTTCTAGACAAAGTAACCCAATTGACTGGGAAAAAATAGTCTAACATAGGCCGGCGTTAGACCTCAAGAGAACTCAATTCTAAACTATGTAGATCATAGTTAACAATAGTAATGAACACCTTAGAACGCATGCCAAGAGACTTGCACTTATAGCCACGGATGTATGAAGATACTGCAATGGCATTATGTGCTGCAAAAGATGTGGCATACTTGTATACATATATGTATATAAAAAAAAGAACCGAAGGAGTTATTTCGGCAGTTCCTGAACAAAGCAGCACTTCAAGTGCTCCGAGGGATATGTTTAGGTCTCTGTATCTCTTTTAAAATATTCTCTTATAAACAATTACGCCCAATATGTGTTCTTGCTTTCCGTCCTTTTCTTATGCGCCGTGATTTTTTCCTCTTCGCATTGCACGTACTTTGCAGTAAGATTTAGGGTGTGTGTTCATTACTTGAACGATACATATATAGTATGATAGCTGTGCGTTCTCGTTGCATTTAATGCAAGTCGCTGATTGGACAATGAGTATTCTAATTGCATAATTAAATATTCACAATTCCGAGTTACGAAGTAGTCAATTATTGCGTTGTCCCCTGCTCTCATTAATGGAACAACTCGGCGTCAAAAAAAACTCTTGATAAATAACTCGCGACACTATGGCAACAATTTGTTGTCATAGAAAATAAATAAAAAAAGAAACCCTTCGAAATAACCAAATGTAGAGCGCTAAGCTACTTGAACTTTGGCAGCCGTAAGTGGCATTTTATTGCACTCATAGCACAGAAACCCAGAAAGATGATATATTTTTATCGTACATGTCTACATTTATAAATACGTTTGTATGTGTATGTAGGTTGTTTGCCTAATCTGCATACGAGAAAACATCAAAATATGTGTCGGCTATCATCAAATGAAACCTTAAAAAATCAAATTTTTACACGAATGCTCTATATATTCACGGTGTCACAAGTAATACGTAATATTATTATAAAATTGAGTTCGAATGAAGCAACGAATTATGTTACGAATGTGCCTTAAACCGCAATACAGAATAAGGATTTGTGGGGTGAATTTTGAAGTTAAATTCATTTCAACCCAAAATTTCATATTCGAGTTAGACTCAGCCGCGATTTTTTAATGGTTTCATGAGAAAAACTGTTACAACTTTCGGCCCATTCATAAATGCAAGCTTTGCAAAACAAATGCAATGCAAAGCAGGAAAAGCTAAGCAAATGCAAGTTTAAGTCTACTGCAAAGTACATATAAGATGTTTATGAACGAACAACTAGTAGTAGTTATACATTTTTAACAAAAAAAGAAATCAACGAAAACACGAAAAACAACAGCGCAGTAACAAGTAGGTATGTACATAAATGCAATACGAGTCTGACAGTTGCACGATTGCGCTCAAAAACTTATACTACATTTATGAATTCTCTGCTTAGCACATCTTGCGCAATATTGCATTTATGAATGAGCGTTTTTTCTTAGAAGAAAGTAGGCGTGACTGTCTCCGATATTCACGGATTCTGGTGAGAACTTTAAAATAAGGCTAAAACCAGCACTATGATAAAGCAAAATTTGGAAGAAAACACCCCAAAATGTGGTCGTAGTAAAAATATAAAAAAAATATATATATTTATAATGTATATAATTTTTGTTTAAATGGAAGTTGGCAAATTACAAACAATGTTTACCCTTGTGCAGCTTTAGGTTCTAGAGGTTGTATGTATATCAAATTCATCTGCTGTCAGTTAAATGATCGTAAGTTGTTTTGAACATTTCGTAGTAATAAAACAAATTTAGCAGAAGTCAAATTCAGAATAGTTATTGTGATTAATTTTCATATTTTCGCTACTGTGAACTGGCACAGCTGACTCTTGACAAATGAATTCAGATCTCAGACTAAAAATTCTGTTCGTTTTTTTATAATTTTTGCGTGCTCTGTTTGTATTATCATGAGTAACATCAAAATCAACAATTTGTTCAGTCCCCATTTTGAATTGCTTTTGACTGTCAATTTAAAAGCGACTTTAAGGCCACTCCTAAACTTTTTCATATCCTGGGAGTGACATTGGTGTACCTATTTGGAGCTTTAAGAAAAACAGAAGTTAAAATTTTTTTTTTTTTTACTAAATGTCTAAGTTTCTAATGCGTGTTTAATATGTGTTTCTTTGCCTTGAATTCTGAGTGATCAAGTCTACGACAATTTTTTGTGGAGATTTACACGATTTTTCAGACACAACAACTCGTCTTGAATCAAAAATGGTTGAACCTATCAAAGTTAAAGTGAAAACGGAACAATATTGTCGTCCACAAATTTATGCCTATAAAAGTTTTTCGTTTATATGTATGTATGTATATAACGCGTATAAGTTGTGTACTTTATTTGATCTAATTTGTGTGAACTATATAAGTTGAAGTGGGCTTGCAGATAGTATATGCAATATTATCCATGAATTTCGCCAACGGTAATAGAAAATTTTTTTTTTCCGGCAGTCGGAACCTTCTCTACATAATATAAAGTTGAAGATGTTTTTCCATCTATTTTATACTCTTAGATCCACTAAACCATCATGAGAGACGAACTTATAATGCTGGGACAGCGCCCCGAGATGCTTGCAGATGTCTGTTGATTCTGCTCTTGAATTGCTGAAGATTAAAGGCTTCTGGAAATATGTCTTCTTCGAGTGAATTCCAAAGTTTACTTGCCCTGTAGCAAGCTGATATAAAGCTGATAGGCCCTAGTGGCTTGCCTAGTAAAGGGTGTCCCAAAATTCACGCAAGAAATAATTTCGATAGAAAAGACGGGTTTTTAATTAAAAATTGTGAATGCTTTTTGGTCTTTCGCCTCCACGGCTTTGCTGGCACATACGCACTCTTTTGTCGAAATTTTTCAAGACCGTTTCACATAAATGTGGCTGAATTTCGTTGATACAGCGCTCAATTTGCTCCTTCAAGGCGTGGGTGGTTTTTTGGATTGTTTCTCGGGATGGCATGTGACACCGTCTTGTTGAAACCACATGTCGTCCCGTCCACATCCATGTCTTGCAATTTAGGCACAAAAACTGTATTGTCATGTCGAGATAGCGAGCGCCATTAACTGTTAGGCGCATTTTCAAAGAAGAATGGTCCGATGATGCCTCTAGCCTAAAATCTGCACCAAACAGTGACACTTTGTGGATGCATTTGTTTCTCAACAATCACTCGTAGATTTTCTGAACCCCGAATTCGACAAGTTTGACCATTAACAAAGCCATTAAGATGAAAATGAGCCTCATCGCTGAAGATGATTTTGTTTGATAAATCAGCATCCACTTGTTCCATAATCCATTCCACGAACTCTTCGCTGTGCGTGGTCAGTAGGCTTCAGTGCTTGAGTCAATTGCACTTTCTGCATCAAGATGTAAATATTTCGTGATAATACGCTGTAGAGAGCTTCTCGAAATGTCAAATTCTTGACCACGGTGCCGAATTGATGTTCCTGGACTCTCAACAACACTTACAGTCTGTCTCGATGTTTTGTGTTGAACGACTTTTTGAAGGTATCGCTTTGCACTAAACAAATAGTTCAGTGTTTTATGATTTTTCGACGCTGGAATTGTGTATGAGAGACTTTTAAAGATACACAAAAAAGTCCACGAGTGCATACACGTAACATCACTAGATAGCCAGCATTGAGTTTTCGTACCATATGAGAAACTTTTAGGACTGTAGAAGATCTATGCAAAAGTTGGCGATAGCATTTACCTCAAAAAAGATTCACTTCTATGAAATCAATAAACTGCGTGATAGGTTTGTATATTAAGCATTTTTTTCGTTTCGTCCTTGGGTACTCTGCTCATTTTCATGAGAAGTTCAGTCATTCAGAAAAGATTGACCGATATATGTTTTCCACTTTAACCGTAAGAACTGGAACATTATGATGATTTTTAAATCATCAGGACAGGCTAGGTACAATCTTAAAAAATGAATTTGGATTTTGTCACGCGCGAAGCCTGGCGGGGGTTCTATAATCTTGGAACAGTTCCAAAGGGAAGTCTTACAAAAATGTATAAGTCTACAAAGAAGCATGGTAAAATTGTTGTATCTAAAATGGCAGACTCGCACGAATTCGTCCTGTCCAAAAAGACATTAGATATTCTCGCGCGGTTTTGTATACATTTTTCGAAATTATTAAATATGTACGTATACCTTTGAAATCTTTACAGACGGACGTAGAAGCTGCACGAGAAGCTTACGATGCTTTCCTTTCCCATTATCCATACTGCTACGGTTACTGGCGCAAATATGCCGATTATGAGAAGCGCAAAGGACTTAAAGCCAAATGTAACGAGGTGAGTAACAATGAACTTACAAATGAGATTCTCGAATTCTGTACAGCTTGCGTTCATTTCTATGTTCTAATATTTTTTTTTTGTACGAGATAAAGAAACCACATCTTCAAAGAACCTCATGCAATTATTTAATCTCCTCGCTATTAATTAGCACTTGAATATTTCTTTTAACAAAAAATTAGTTTAAATTGAAAAGAAAAAAAGAATCCATAATCATAATACGTATACGCATTGTAATTACATACTACAATAATCTATAATTTCCAACAGCCTACGCTCATGGGCACTTGTTGCTGTAATATTTGTGCAGTCGAGCTTCCTCTCTTCCTCCTCGACGACGACACAGTTGTTGTTGTCTCTAAACATTTCCTGAGTGATATTACTTTGAAATATGTAAAATTTATTATTTTGTTGTACTACAAGCAGCACATCATTGATGTTGGCATTGATTCTGATTACTACCCTTTAGATACTGGATGATAATTGTAAAAGAAAAAAAAAGTAATGACTTAAAATTCGAGAACCAACCAATCAGATTCAGTCAAGTGTTGATGATGTGCTACGAAATGAAATATATTTGAACGTATTGTTATTTACGAAAAGAAATTCTATGCTACATAAAATTAGTGCAATAAAGAGATAATACAGCTTTAAAATCTTCCACTTGTCTCATAATCGTTTAAACACACACGAATTCAGTTCAGTTTCCGTTTTAGTTTGTAATTAATTTTTTTTTTTTTTTTTATAATTCATAGTTTTTTTTTTTTTTTTTTTTTATTCTAATCATTGTCTTATTTGGGTGAAAGTGATGTTCATAGTTTGAAATTTTATTGTATATGAAATATTGCATTTGTTTTTTTTGTCGTGGTATCATGATTACTATAGTGTGAGTTTAGAATGACAAAAAATAAACAAAAAACCTAACATTTACCAGGCGTAAGTACGAAATGGTATTTAAAATGAAATATTTGAAATATTATCTAATCTATTCACCTAATATCAAATGCTATTGTTAAACAAAATGGTTTCTTACAACAGGTTTATAAGGCAAATCCGGCGAGTGTTGCAAGACGTATTCAATGGACAATTTTGTTAAAACCGATCAGTTGGGCGCTACTTGAAAGTTTTAAATACGAATTCTTCTTTAAAAATACTAACAAAAAAGGGTGTCATTTTTCTACCTAATTGTTGTAAGCAGAAAAAAGAAAATTAGCCACGACAAAATTATTCTGAGCACGAAATCTTTCTAAAATAAGTAAATAAATTCTTATTTTAGAAAGATTTCTGCTGTCAGTGTGGAAATTCCTGGCTTAGTCTGTCTACTTCCTTTTCTTATCTTAAACGTCACCTGGATATCTGGCTCTGCAGACCAAAGGTGGTCGTGGTGTAGTGGTAACATTATCGCTTGTCACGCTGTGGATTCACGGTTCAAATCCTGATGTCAAGAATCATCTATTTATTTCGCAGGAAATAAAAAAAAATTGTTCAATTGCAGAAGTTTATCAACTCTCCTGCGAAGGCATAACACTGGCAGTAGAGTGGTCATATCGTGATGATGTGAATATCAGAAGGACGGAAAAAAATACTGTGAATCATAAGCAACGACAATAACAACAAAATAAAAATGTTCCCCAGTTACCTGGATGCCACCCTTGTATAATAGTTTACTGAAACTTAATACCACCTGAGTTTCAAACCACTACACCAATCTTTCTTTCTCTCTTTCTGTTTATCTACTAAACGCCCGTGTCCTATAACAATATTGCGGTTTGGCCCGCGCAAATTATAAAAAATCAGAAGAGCCGACAACCCAGGCAGCGGTGAACCAGTACTCGATTTTTGGTCCATTGTATTACCAAGCAAAAACCCATTTTTTGGTGTAGTGATTGAAGAAACTTCGATTTTAGTCGTTTTTATTTTATGATCGGTTGGTTCTTGGCTGCTGTTCCCCGTGCGGCTTCGCACCTGCGCAGTTCGAGTCACAAGCAAACACACTATCCACTACATCCTGGCCACCGACAGAACTTGCCCATACTGAATGTGAAGTTTCGATACTAAAAAATATAAAATACAAATTTTGTTGTCAACAAACAATAACATTTTTGTTGGCAACTTTTACTGGGGCGAAAGTTCAACTGGCTTTAGTAAATCATTGCATGTGTAAATCCGCCTTAATCATTATTTTTACTATTTGATTACGTCTCATGTGGCAAGTCTTTGTTAGTTGTATAATCCAAGCAGAAATGACTTAATGTGAAAGTTACAGTGTGTTTGACAAAAGCGTGTGGTTTAGGTTCTCAATTATCAGAACTCACACCTTTGTCGACGACTTAGAGTCAATTTTTCTGCGTAGTCCTGCGGTAATTGTCGCCAAATTCTTTTTAAAACCAGTTTTATTGTCTTTACATCTTTTCCTTTGATTCTCTGTAGACCTCATTTTGGCATCTGTAGACTGAGATGGCCAATCCAACACATTGAAGTCATTTTCCTCTTTGAAGTCCTAACAGATACGACTACGATGTTTCGGATCGTTGTCTTCTTGTAGGAGCCAATACCGGTTTTCACGTCCGAACAGCATTTCAGCGGATGTCAACAATGCTTTTTTGTATAGTTGAATCATTCTCTAAGCATCGAGATTTCCGGTGAAGGTCACCAATTTTCCGAATCCCGCAGCACGGTAACAGCCATAAACATGCACTTTTGCCGGATGTTTCATTGTTCGTTGGACGACAGTTTCACTCACTTTCAAATTAAGCTTCGTTAGTGAAAATAATTTTGGTTCAGTCCATATCTTGTAACAGTGAGCCCACTCAAGTCTTTTTTTAATGCGTTTATCGGTTAACAAAGGCTTGGTCTTTGCCGCTATGTAATTAAAATGAGTTTCTCGGATATTTTTACGAATACGGAAGATAGACACTTCGTGCCATTTTTCTAATAACATTTGCCTTGCCTTTCTGAAGCTAACCTTGTTAATTTTTCAAAAATTTTAAACACTGTTTCTAATGGTTTTTGAAATGGTCTTTGTTTTTCCCCGTTCAGACAAATCTCACCGATTGCATGTTCGTTAAATCGTTTCACCCACTTCCTCACAAAATTCTCTACTTTCTGAGATACCTTGCTGGAACAAGAAACACATCTTCAAACCGAACCTTATATAACTCATTACGGTATACGTCTTCTGATTTGCAAAAACGAGATGCAACTGAGGTCAAATTTGACTGCGATAAGAGGAGGAATAATTCTATAATAATTCAACTAAGTTAAGAGACTGCACTTTTGGATTAATTTGGATTATTGTTCTCCTGAAGCAAGTTATGATTTCGTGAAAAATGTTAGTCTCAAAATTTTGATAAATTTTTTGATCATTGACCGTTTTGAAAATTGGCTATTTCTCAGCTATGACTTGCTTGGGTATGACATACCAAGTCTTTGAAAACTATCGCAAATGTGCACATGTCGATTAGCCGTGCCCTTTATTTTTTTTCATGTAGAGACATGCTTTTTAGATTGGTATAGACCTAAAACAATTCAACGGTTTTTGCGCTCTACGGCCAAAAAGTAGAATATGTATTTAAAAACAACTTATGAGAGCCTGTTGATTGTATCGAATTTCTCAAATGTTGCGTCAATATTACTATGCATAGCTGATGCAACTATTTACAAGAGCCCGAGATTCTGAGCGTGTTTTTAATTACACGTGGCAGTGTTTCACGCCACTATTAACACGGGTACACGTGTACGTCCTAAAAACACGTGTCAGACCCGGGTACACATGTAATTCTTAAAAATCCGTGTTTTATAAAAAACAACAACATAAACAAATTCTGTGGTGATAATATCCGCTTAAGTCTAATTTATATCCCAAATGTTCATGTACATTCGAATGAGATAAGCAATGATACAATCAGTTATAACTTTCTCGGAATTACTTGTAATCCGAAGTGAGTCAAATTTGATGTGACTGTGCTTTCCGGTATGCAGACTACAATATTGTACAACAATAGAACGGACCACTGAAATTTGCATGCCCGCTTTCCTTGAATTTTCATAAATCGGGTCTCAAATGATTTCCCTTAGATTGACACCTGAATCATCAAAATCCGTCCATTAACAAGAAAGTTACATATATGACAAAACTATTGTTTCAAAATGCCAACCAGAACGAACCGTGTACATACTCGTGTATTTGACGCAGGGTTCAAAGTACACGTGCTAATTCACGAAAGAGTCAGACACACGCGTATTCCATGTATCCGTGTACACGTAAATAAGAGAGCTCTGCTATTTACTTATTTGTATAATAAAAATTACAATTTAAACAAAATATAATATTATAATTAGATTCGTTCGGGTACTCATATGCAAACGTAATATTACGTCTGAAAACATCCACAAACCGTACGCGTACTGAGAGAATTGAAGAAATTCATAGAAATATGAATTTTTCTTCGTTAATTTTGCTTTAATTTTCTTCCAGAGGAATTTCGCCACACGAAGAAATAAAAACTGTAGAACGAGTCACAGCTGATAGGTTTGATAGCAAAAAGCATTAAAGATCAGAAGAAACAAACTTGTAGATGATTTGTGGAATCTGCGAATCATTTGTTTGGAAAAAACAATCGTTTTTCAATGCCACTATTATTATTATTCGAGGACATAACTCGTTCTCTTATAGTCGTGTCACTTGAAAATAAGGTGACAGGTATTCAATTTTAAGTGACATCCTGAACGACTATGGGAATACGTACAAAAGTAAAGCTACATAAGGTACGAGGGGCGGTTGATAAGTTGGCAGCCTAAGGCATTAAGTGAAAGAAGAAATATAATTATAAAAAAAATATTTCTCAATCTCCCTCGAGTGTGTGTTGTCGATGGACCGCATCACTTTGTCTGACGATTCGGATAACACTTTCTAGTGTCAAATTTGATTCTAATTGCACTTTTTCCGATAAGCGTTTAACACGTAACCCAACAACTAAGCGGTCCCGAATCATTTCATCGCGAAGAGAACTGCACTCACAATTGGCGGACAATGTATAAAGAACTGTAATGAAATCTTCGATTTTTTTCTCCTTCTATCTGATTTCTTAAGTTGGATTTTGCGTGCTCATAGATGACATTCCTTTTAATGATCATAAAGGCATTTGAAATGGTTTTCAAATGCCTTTATGACATCTGCATAAATGTCTTTTAGCATCCACTAAGTTTAGAGATAGGAATACTTTCTCTGGCTGTGGACCCATTAAGTAAACTAAAGTATTAACTTGCTCACTGTTGGGCTTATGAATTAACCCTGAGGCTACTCTGAATCTTTTAAAACGTCTCTCCCACATTGGCCATTCCTCTGGTCGAAATATAAATTGTTCAGGAGCCAGCACCGTAAAATTGTTTACACTCACCGAGGCACTTGCAGTAGGTTGGTTTTGTCCGCAGGCATTTTTGATATTTTTCGGTCGCACTGTGTTTTGTTATCACTTCATATAACTTATCTTCTTCACCGCTGTCACCATGTAATGTTGTTATTCACACGTCAAAAGAAACACGTCCGCTTGTGTCGACAATTCAGTTTCAACTGACTTTATTGAATGACAGAGTAACAGGTACAAACATACACAGAATGAAATGCATTTCTCATATCGGGCATACAGTGCCGTAATACCACCGAAAAAATATTCTCTTTCTTTGCCTTTAATATGACTTTCTACGGCCGTATTGATCTCATTCTCATGTTCAAATCTCCGGCCTCGTAACTCAATTTTGATAAAAGGAAAAAATCGTTCGGGACCAAGTCAGGGCCGTAGGGTGGGTGGTCTATCGTTGATAAACCTGTATCTTTTAGGGCCTGTCTCGAAACACGCGTCGTGTGAACAGGCGCGTTATCCTGCAAAAACAACACTCCCTGGCCGAGTTTCCCACGTCGCTTCTGTACGACCGCTTCACATGCCTTAGTCAATAAATTTGCTTAATACATATTGACCATTTATTGTAGTCTCTTTTGGCAGGTAATCAATCAGCAAAACACCTTCGCTGTCCCAAAAAAACAGTCGCCATAATCTAATTTTCTACCTTGAATTTCTTCGGCGGCCTCTCCCCTTTTTCAATCCACTTCATAGACTCTTGTTTGACCTCCGGATCATATTAGCGAACCCGAGTCTCATTTACAGTTACGATTCGGTTGTAAATTTTGTCGAGATTGTCCCCGGCTAACTCCAAAAAATCTTTGCAGCACTCGAGTCGTCGTTGCTTGTCGAACGGCGTGACCATTTTCGGTACCCAGCGCTCACAAATTTTTTTCATGTTTAAATGCTCGTCCAGAATTTCTCCAATTTGTTCTTTGCTGATGTGCAACTCGTCCGCTATCTGCCACATTTTTATTCTTCGGTCGACCAGAACTAATTTTTCACGAGGTACTTTATCACGGCGCGGTGCTCGATTTACGCTGACATGGTGATGTTTATTCTACCACAGATAATAACAAAATGAGATTATTATTGAAACGAGCTAGTGCTATCTCTAATGAGAAGATGACTCGTTGTTGAGTATCTCAGGCCGCGAACTTATCAGCCGCCCCTCGTATGTCACCGTACAGAAAAGTCTTAAAAATTCGCACGGATTTTCACCTACGAGAAATTATGTGAGGTAACAAACTGTCACTTTGAATACGGGAAGAAGGGTGGATAGCGAAAATAGAAGCATCTATTGTGCGATTTTGTAGTTAATTACATCTTAAAAGAAAGTGTGGTTCGAACAACAACTCAGTTTTGGATACGTTAAGCAATTGAACTTATAGTTCTCTTTTATAATAATAAGCTATACGTATGAAATTTTGTTTTACGAACATCGCTTGAGCGATTTAAATAGTTTTTTTTTCCGTTATTCAAAAATACGTACTACTCGTAAAAGTAATTTAATAATCATGTTGTTGAGAAGTTATAGCATCTAACGTGTTTTAGCTACAAAAATATAAAAATATACTTCTGACCATAACCCGAATAGGGTCCAATTAGACTCCACCTCCAATACCTTTATTTTTCTTCACTTAACCCGACTTAACAACCCTTACAATTTTGTCCTGTATAAACTTATGTATGTTCTCGTGGGGCAGAGGGAAACTTAGAATGCGGCCAGTTATTTGACGCAGAGAACTCGCCATTCGTTGTCTCCTGTTTCAATATCCGAATAAATTCTCAAATGGTTCCACAGATATCTACCAGGATATGCTTATTCTACGAGACCTTTTTACCAGACTTTCAGACTCTATTGAGTAATTTGTGTTTCTAAGTGGAGCATCTTCACCTAAACCAACGAAGAAAAATACTTTTCAAGCGCACCACTGAATCGACACAACAATTATTGCGATATTGTATGGCTTGCAACATAAATAGGTTGAGAGGGGCAACAGCATTATTTGTAGCTTTTGTCCTTGTGCATTCCATTTACCAAAACAATTTCTTGCAATCTACTTATTCTCAAATTTATCATTCTCCACCCACCTAAAAAAAAAACCAACTCCACAAAAGCTAAGTATTCTTTGAATTTCATTTGGTAAAACTAAATCTGGCACAATTCTCCCATTTCTTTTCTCTCTTTCTCTCATTGTCTTTCTCCACATAACAAAAAAAAAAAAAACATATTTTGATCGAAAATAGGTGTTTGAAAGTGGCCTCAAAGCTATTCCACTGTCCGTTGATCTCTGGATCCACTATCTAACTCATGTGAAGGCAAATCAAGGCGACAACGAAGAATACATTCGATCACAGTTTGAGCGAGCGATAAATGCATGCGGACTGGAATTCAGGTCAGATAAGCTTTGGGATGCATTCATTAAGTGGGAAACAGAAGGGAAACGTTACCAGAAAGTGGTGAAAATATACGATCGACTTTTGGGCATTCCAACTCAGGGATACAATGGACATTTTGGAAAGTAAGTAAAATGATAGATAGGGACTAAAGAGAGTGTCATAGTTTGAACTGTTGAATTTCTTTGTAGCTTTCAAGATGTCATTAACAATCATCCAGCAACAGTAACAATAACTCCAGAAGAATTCACAAAACTCCGATCTGAAGTTCGGGAGGCTTTAAAGGCTTCTAAAGAAAGCAGTAAACAGCAGCAGATCGATGACGAAATACCTGGCGCAGGGTCTGATGACGTTGAACCTGACGAATCAGGTGATGAAGCAGATGATCATGTTCGCAGTGATGAGGAAATGGCTGCGATAAAAGACAAAATCATATCAACGAGAAGAAAATTACACAAATCGACAGTTGCAGCTGTAACAGCACGCTGGACCTTTGAGGAGGGTATTAAGCGACCCTATTTCCATGTTAAGCCACTTGAGAGGTGCCAGTTGAAAAACTGGAAGGATTATCTTGATTTCGAAATTGAGAAAGGTGACCGTAAGAGAGTATTGATTCTGTTTGAACGCTGCCTCATCGCATGTGCACTGTATGATGAGTTTTGGCTAAAACTGATCCGCTATCTCGAAATACAAAGTGATCCAGAATTGATACCAATAACGCGAGATGCATATAACCGCGCTTGCACCATCCACCATCCCGATAAGCCGAGTTTGCATCTAATGTGGTCGGCGTTTGAGGAGTGTCAGAATGATTTCGACAAAGCCGCCGAAATACTCATCAACTTGGAGAAAAGTTGTCCGAATCTCTTGCAAATCGCTTATCGGCGGATAAATGTAGAACGACGTCGTGGCGACCACAGCAAGTGCAAAGAACTCTACGAGCACTATATTAGTACGGCAAAGAACAAGAATATCGCTGGCAGTTTATCAATTAAGTACGCCAGATTCTGTAATAAGATTACGGGGGACCTGGATGCGGCGATGAAGGTTTTACGGCAAGCTTTGGAAAAGGATCCAGCCAATACGAGGGTTGCCCTTCAGATGATCGATATAGCGTTGCAGAGACCAGTTGTCGATGAGGCTGAGGTTGTTCAAATTATGGACAAATTTATGTCACGAGAGAATATCGAACTGGAGCAGAGGGTATTGTTTGCTCAAAGGAAGGTGGAATTTCTGGAGGACTTTGGTAGTACGGCTAGCAGTCTTCTCGATGCACAGAGAGCCCTGCAGGTTGCACTGAATAAAGTCAATGAGGCAAAAAAGAAGAGGTATGTTTAGAATGTTTTATTATGTATATGTGTTAAATTTTTGTATTGCTTGGCGGACACAACAGATGTATGCATGCCTGTCACTTCGAGTTCAATATTTGTAAAGGCGTGTAGCACGTAACAGTCAGGTTCCTATCGGAAGGCGTACTTTCACATAATCAAATTTAATTCTAATCATCAACTAAATATCGTCGTCTCAGAACAACAGGACATGAGTAAAATATAACTTTTGAGATGAGTTTTGGCACTTTTGCGACACAAGGTTGTTTTTGTGAAAACAATATAATGACAGACACCGTTTCTTACCCCTTAAATGCACCGTTCCTTACGCCTTAAATGTATGTAAAGAGTGTCCCAGTTCACCAAAGAAGTAATTTTTATATAGAACACAGGTTTTTAATTAAAAATTGTAAATGTTTCATTGATTCATAAAGGATACAGTATATGGTTATGTATGGAATAGCATATCGGCATGACCATGAGTTTTGCATAAATGTGGCTGAAATTTGTTGATACAGTGCTCAATTTGCTTCTTTAAGGCATGGGTGTTTGTGGGCTTGTTGGCATAAACCTTAGACTTCGAAAAACCCCAAAGAAAAAAGTTCCATGACGTTAAATCGCATGATCTGGGAGGCTTATTCTGATCACCAAAGCGGGAAATTACACGACCAGCAAATGACCCATGCAGTAATTGAATTGTTTCTCGGGCTATATGGTATGTGACACCGTCTTATTGAAACCACATGTCGTCCACATGCATATCTTGCAATTTAGGCACAAAAAACTGGATTATCACGTCGTGAAAGCGGGCACTATTAACTGTTATTGCCTGACCAGTCGCATTTTCAAAGAAGAACGGTTCGATGGTACCTCTAGCCAAAATTCCGCACCAAACAGTGACAAGTTGTGAATGCATTTGTTTCTCAACAATCACTCGTAGATTTTCTGCACCCCAAATTCGACAATTTTTGACGATTAAAAAAGCCATCAAGACGAAAATGAGCCACCATATTTTGTACGAAAATTGCGAACTGTAGCTGTTAAACCTTGATTATTTTTAAAACATTGCTCAATAATGAAAACGCGTTGTTCTTTCGAGTATCACTCCATTTTTAATAACCCTGAACTGTCAGCTGTCATGCTGTCTTTTTTTTTTTTTTTTCATTGGCAACACTTTACCGCACAAATGGCGCAAAATTCAAATCTTGAGTGAATTTTGGGACACCCTTTATTATCTTATACGATTCATGTAGTTGGCATTGAAACTGAAACCAATACTTAAGTCTTTCCGATTTGATCACTACACGATCGTTTACTCGATATTTCACAACTCGTGGTTCTGTTACCATTTGGAAAGTACACAGCGTGCTTTCTGGTTTTAGCTATGGACGAAGGTTCTCGACACTTTTAAATTTCTACTATCTTACGATTAAAGTGTTGGACGCTACAAGTCCGACTGAATTCACCCGTACTTTAGAATCGTACCAAATCTGGTGATAGTTGGTTCCTTGTATGTTTGTATACAAGTGATGGCTTCTATTGATTGAAATTTTCACATCAGGTCTCAGGCTTACCGTACTTCTAGAGGAGCTAATAAAAATAACTCTGGTGCGGCCGTCGTTTTCCTCTGTGGCGGTGTAAATGATGGCGAAAGGTCAAGATTTTAACACTTATTATTTTAAACTAAACAAAGGTGTAGCCCATGTTGGATGCGAGCGACGTACCATGAGATCCTCAAACTCAGAAAAGAAAACAACAATTTTTTCACGATCCTACCTGAGATGAGAAGCTTCTTACAATCTAAAAAATTTTTTGTGTTATAACTCCACAGCAATTATTAATGAAGATGTATGTATGTGGTCGATAATAATTATTGAAACATATCAGAACCTTAATTTTCATTTATAATATTTGTTTATGACGATCACTAGAAATAATCTTTTGTTCCCTTTCCCTCTCTGTTTTAGTGAAACTAGTCCAAATAAAAAATCATCATCCTCAACGAGCAGTAAGGATGTTGGCGCTGTTGCAAACTCAGCGCAAGCAGCTGCAGCAGCAGCAGCAGCATACAATAACAGCACCAATAGTACATCAGCAAATTACAATTATGGATCAGGTACAAACTCCGGCTATTATGGCCAAAGTGGACAACCATCATACCAGCAGCAACAGTACGACGGCTACTACAATCATTGGCAGTATGGTTCCGGCTACAGTGGCTATGGCCAATGGAGTGGCTACGGAAACTATTATTAGGTTCTACATAATTTATAACTTTGTTTTCCTTATTTTTCTTCTTCTATATATATTTTTTTATGTTTCTGTTGACAATTCTTTACCATTTATAATTAAAAAAAAAAATATGCATATATACATACATATATATAAGTTTTGTTCACAAACTATTTGACGAACTACATTTTGGCGTAATTGGATTTGTATTCACTACTATGCATGATAGAGCCAATCAGTGTCCCAAAGAGATGACACAAAACATTACACATATACTTACATTTATAAAATCAGTTTATATTTGTGCAAAAGAAACTTTAAAAAAAATGTAGCTCAAAAGGCCAGCAATCAACAATTTTTGTGAGTGAACACAGAAGACAAGGAAGATTATTTGTATTTACAATATAAATATTAATTTTAATAAATAAGAATTTCACGCTGAAGTAAAAAAATTACTGGTATTTAATTAATTTGGTATTTTATTATCTTACAGCTGCTGCATTTGGTTGATGTGATGGATGCCAGTTTTATCGCAGACTCAAACTTCCTTACCAAATAAAATTTCAGGTACTTACATAATTCTTGGAAAAATTCCAATTTTCGGAACTCTTCATCTAACTTTTGTCCATCAACGTGACACGTTGTGTGGCGGATATTGGTAGGCAACATTTATTCCTCCTTGCAGGCTTCTGGTCGAAATTCTAACATAATTTTTGCAATAGTTTCTTTCTATTGATTTTGATTCCTTCGATTTTGTTGCTCGTATAGCTCGCGAGCAGCTCCCGTCCTTTTTTGCAAAGTTCTTCTTTTCTTTTTTCGTTTGACTGCATGTGAAAATTCCCCGTACATTTGAGGCGTAAGTTCCTTATGACTTACTGGATATACTCCCTGTTGAACACACTCAATAGTTCTAACGTCTACGCTCAAGCATACGCAGATGATGTCGCCGTTCTGTCTGTCGGATCGTGCCTAGCGACTGTTTGCTCTAAGGTGCAGATGGCCCTAGACGCAATCGACGATTGGTGCGCTAGGAATGGGCTTTCAGTTAATCCTCTCAAAACCGAAGTGGTTCTCTTTACGAGAAGGAGGAAATTGACTGGTCTGACTCAGCCAGTGCTAAAAGGCGTCACTATCGAATTCTCCAAGGAAGCCAAATATTTAGGAGTAATCTTAGATAGCAAGCTTCTTTGGACGAAACATGTCGAGCTGAAAACTTCCAAAGCTCTGTCAGTCTACCGGCAATGCAAAGGTGTTTTCGGCAAGACATGGGGCTTGATAAGACCTTTCCTCTCATATGCGTCAGTTGTTTGGTGGAATAAGCTCTCACGTAAATTCGTTACTGCTGCTTTCGCCAAACTGCAAAGAACGGTCTGTCTCGGCTGCCTGGGAGCTTTCCCCAGTACGCCTGGCTCTGCTCTAGACGCCTTGATGAACCTCCCCCCCTTGATATTTATATCATGGGGTGTACACTCAGAGCCATCTTCCGTTTAAAAAGAAGTGGTTTCTGTCACGATTCGCACTGGAGTTTTGATGACGTTGCGCGACGATTATCCTACGACCCCTGTCTCATGGATATGCCATCTGATGCAATGATACCTGAATTACGGCTGCGGTGCAAATTTGAAGTCAACTTTCCTCATGTTCAGAATTGGCTTTGGTAGGAGTCTGAGCCAGGAAAGGAATGTAGTCGCATTTTCACGGACGGCTCTAAAACTGGACAGGGGTCTGGTGCTGGTGTTTTCGTGGAATGCGACAACATTAGGCTTCACTTCTCATTGGGAAAACACACATCTGTCTTCCAGGCAGAAATATATGCTATCCTAATGGCAGCGGACTATATTGGTAAGAGCAGGTGGAAGGGGCGAAGTATCTGCGTCTGTAGTGACAGTCAGGCTGCGCTTAAGGCCTTGCTCAATCCTTTAACCACTTCCAAAATAGTTCGAGAATGCAAAACATCCATGAATTCGGTCGGAAGGATGAACTCACTGAATCTAGTTTGGGTCCCAGAGCACAAAGGGTTAACAGGAAATGAGATCTCTGACGAGCTTGCTAGACAAGGCTCAGAAGAGAATTTCTCAGGACCTGAACCCACGTTGGGTTTGCCAGCGTCCTCGGTTAGGGCTTCCATTGACGACTGGGTTTTCAGTGAACACGATCGAAGGTGGCATGACTCTCCCCGTCGTCTGTAAGAAATCCGCGGCTTTCCTGCTATCCCTTAGCAGAAAAGACTGCAGACAACTTACCGGCGCTCTTACGGGCCACTTCGCCTTTGCCAAGCACCTTCATGTGCTAGGTTTGAGCGCTACTCCTGTCTGCAACTCCTGTGGAGAGGGCGATGACACTGCGGAACACTTCCTATGTGATTGTCCTGCCTTTGCTCGGATCAGGTAGCAGATTTTCGGTGCTGATGTGGTGAGTGCTGATGACCTAAGCTCTTCATCACTCAAGCGTCTACTCGTCTTTTTACAAAAGACGAAAAAAACACATTAAAATGGGGTTCTCTGCAATGGACCTGTACAATGGACCTGTTTTTGAGTCTGAGTGCTCTAGTAGGGTGTACCCGCCCCGACAAAAAAAAAAAAAAAAAATACTGGATATACGTGGCGCTGTCGCTTAATGGTTGAATGCGTGAGCGGAAGGTTCAGGTTCGAGCCCCGGAAAAGAAAAAGTTTTTTTCTCTGTTAAGAAGTGAAAGTTCCATGTGTGATTCCATAAAACGACACATGTTTAAAAGATACCACTAGTGATAGATTTGCTTTCTGTAAAGTGATAAACGGTAGTGAACTACGTTTTACTGTCTCTATCTTCTTTTTTTTGTTCTCTTTGAATATACCTAGTAGGAACAAAAGTACTGTTATTACATTTGTTGCACCTATTGCGCGGCCAAGAGTTAGGCGTACCCAAAGATTGACATAAGTTCTGTAGCAGTTAATGTCACAATTGTTTCTTTATAAAAATATTTCAAATTTGTTTACACTTTCGCTCTGGAATGAATTAAGAAAGTGAATCGCATCTCTGTCGTAGCACTTTATAAGTGCGGTGTTGACAAAAGTTAAATTTTCAAGACACTACAGCGGCTAGGTATTAGCCTAATGTTTGCTTATCGGTGTATAAAATTCTTCGGGGATACGTGCTGCATTATAGGCCGCCTGTGATCTGGTCCTCCTCGCACGGTAGGAACGCCACAAGTCATCAAAACCTTTAAGGCATAAAAAAGTCCCTAAAAGCAGAAACACTGGTACGTGAGATGAATGTAATACAAAAGTCAATGATTCACATATCAAGATAGGCTTGAGTCTGGGGGCCTTCAAACGCCATACTGGAAAAATGCTGACTGTGGATTTTGCAAAAAATGGGTGCAAAAATCAAAGCGTCTGTTGGTGGAATACGCTTCTGTTCTGTACAGAAAAATTCTGTTTACCGAAAAGAAAATCTTCACGGTGCAGAAGAAATAAACCTTGTGAAACCTATAAACCATACCCTATTCCAAAAAAAGGAATGAACATTCGAGTAAGATCATGCACCAGCTCATGATGCGAAAACTACCCATACCTGGCTCCAGAGAAATATACCCCGTTTTATTGGTACAAAAACTACCCTTCCATCACCCTAGACCTTAATCCACTTGATCAGAAATTGTGGACCGTCTTAAACGATATTATGTGCCACGAAAGATACCCTAACATGGAACTCTTAAAGCGAGCTCTGATCGAAGCTGTGACCAATTTCCCAATTAATATTGTGATTGATGAGTGGCCAAAAGGACTAAAGACCTGCATTAAGTCCAAGAAAAGTCCTTTTAAACAAAGTTTCGATTTTTATATTCAGAATACATATCTGAATAAATCCTGAAAGTTTTATTAAATTATCTTTTGAGGTCTTTGTTTTATAGCAAAAAATGTGCATAACAGTACTATTGTCCATACTAGGTATACTTCTCGCAGCCTTTTGTTGTTGCGATTGACGTTGACGACGGCTTTGGGAGGGGTTCACACGTATTCACAGACACGAGCCTGAGTGAGAGCTGTGAAAAAATTATTTGCGGGTTTTCGGGGCAGGGCATTGCAAGTCGTTTGCCTATCTCTATAATGCAATTTAAATTTTTACATATACATACGTAGGGACTAACAAAAGTTCGCTTAGTTGGTGTCAATTTAGCAATACAATATTTATTTCAAAATTTCAGAACAATAGGTAAAAATGGAGACGAGAAAGAGAAAAATTAGTGACGTAAGCTCGGTTGAAGTTCCACCGCCAACACAGGAAGAAATTCGTTTTGCCATTCTCTTCGGATATCGACGTCAACTCACGCCATTCAAAATTCTGCACGAATGTCAAAATGCATATGGAATAAATGCACCATCTCTTGTTACTATTTCAAAGTGGTTTTGAAGATTCCAGACTGGTCATTTTTCTGTGGAGGATGAATCTCGTGAAGGTTGGCCCAAATTCTCGACCGACGATAAAAATGTGGCCCTGGTGAAGGCTAAAACTGACGAAGATGCCAGGAAGACACAGGAGATGATAGCGGATGAACTGTGCTTGAATGCCATGGCTGTGTCACGAATTTTAAATTATCACCGATGGGTTCCAATAATTTGGAGTGGAGAGCAAAAAGAAGCTCGTGTTCGTTTTGCTCAATATTTCCTGGATAAGTTTAAAAGTGGAGATTCAAGCTGCTTCAATAAGATCGTTACAGGTGATGAATCTTGGTTTTACAAGTACGACCCGGAAACCAGACAGCAGTCTATGGTATGGAGCCCAGAAGGTGCAAATCCTCCAGTAAAGGTCAAACAACAAACGTCAACGACAGAAGTTATGATGTCGATGTACTTCACCAGGTGAAAATGGTCGCCGTCATCCCGCTTAAAACTGGTCAGACAGTAACTGCTAATTGGTATACCGAAACTTGCTTACCATGCGTTTTCCAAAATTTACTAGGACACCGACAAAAAGAGGAGCTGCGCTTCTACTTTTTGCACCACGACAATGCGCCTGCGCACACTGCTGAAAAAACCAAGAACTTTCTTGCGCTCTCGGGCATCAATGAAATTCGCCCAGCACCTTATTCTCCGGATCTAGCACCGTGTGACTTTTGGATGTTTCCGAAAATAAAAAAAGATTTAAGGGGAGATATCTTCACATCTAATGAGGAGATTGTTAATGCAGTCAATGTCGAAATCGAAAAGCTCCAAAAAGAGGATTTTGAAAGCTGTTTTGAAAGATGAATCTATCGGCTGAAGAAATGTATTGAAATAAATGGGAATTATGTGGAGAAATTAAATTTTTTTGTGTTTTATTATTCAATCAACTAAGCGAACTTTTGTTAGTCCCTACGTATCTAAATGTATGTATGTATGAGTGACTTGTCAGGGTCGACAGTTTACGCAAAGAAATTTGTTCCGACAAAACGTTTCAGTTATTATTACTACTCTTTTGTAGTAGTTTCAAAGAGCTACATATTTTCCATACATCGTTTTTGTGTCTCCTATAGTTTTGGAAGCGCCTTAAGGTGTTCGTGCATCAAAAGGAATTAATTCTTCTTTGACTTGTTTCACATTTATGTCCATACATTCACTGCTCCGCCTTTTAATGGCACAACGGAAATTTCGTATCTTTTTCTAGATATAATCTGTAGGAACACATTACTGCAGTTGTGATGCAGCATCAGTTCTGTATAACGTTCTCAAACGAAAAATTGCACACCCGTTGAGTGGTTCTTGACATTAGCGGGTCCATACAGACAGACATATAGACAGATAGAGACGCAAACGTTCACTCACTACAATGTAGTGATTGATTAAATTAATTCACAAGACCAAGCAATTGTTCAAACTAGCAAAAAAGTAAAAAATAAAAAGCGAGTGAGTGTCAGCATGAATGTACCCACTCTTCGATAAAAATACTACTTTTCTCTTTTTAGCTTGAAATTTACAACTTTTACGTAAATGATGATATGAGTACAAAGACCGCCCACTCTGCGCAATTTTCCAACCGCAAAGTGATTTGAAGCGTACTATAGACTCACTTTTGTATGTATTTCTGTAGTCAGTCAATGCGTCACTTGAATGGACTAATGATAAATTTGCACCTGTCACCATATTTTCAGGTGACATGACAATGAGAATAAAGGTGATTATTCCGCCAGACAAAATTTAGACAAAAAAAAAAAACATCATTTGTTGTTATTAGTAATTTTCGTAATTTATTTCATTTCAATAACCATTACATCATTTAAACAGTTTAAGAATTAAAAAATAATTATGCACTCAGAAATAAATAAATATACATTATGGAAAAAAAGGAAAGTATACTTAGAACTCTCCAAATGCCCTTCAGAATAAAATATATTTAAAATCAAACTTTACTAAAACTTTTTAACAACAAACTTGCATGCAACAGTTAAAATAATTTCAATTAGATTGTTTTTTTTGTCTGTTTACTTTATCTATGGTTTTTTTTATGTAATAAGAGTATAATTACATATTAACAACAACAATATATCATATATATTTATTATGTTAATTTCAAGATCTTTTTTTTTTTGTGTATTGAATTATACATGTTATTCTGTAAATGCATTGACTACATGTTTTTTTTTTTTTTTGTTATTAGAGATAAGTTTAAAATTTCTTATATAAATCTAAATTGGATAATGGGAATATTAAAATAGTTCACTCTGCAGCCTTTTAAGGGGATCTAGGCACATTAGATGAATTTTTCTTTTGTCAAGGAGTCTTGTTTCCTAGCTATTTTTTTTTTTAAATTGATTTTTCTAAAATGTTATAGTTTTGTTTTGTTTGGCACATAAGAGTCGAAAGTAAAATTGTAGAACCATTCGATTATTTTGGATACATATTGAATTCCCTAAACATTTTGAAAATGAGCAATGTAACGATGAGGATGACTTTCTTACGTTAATGGTTCAATTAGTGAAAAAAAATAAATATAAACAAATAAAAAGTAATAGAACACACGGTTAAAATGCTGCACTAAATGCTTCAGCCAGATCCTTCCTGCTCTTCCAAATAAGTACATACTATTCTTTACTTAATCGATAAAAAGTATTATATACGAATTTCTAATTGAACCATTTGAAAAATATGTCTATCTACGGATATGCTAAAAAGTGCGACAACCATGAGTAAGGATGTGGATACATTTAATAAATTGAACTATTTTTCCCTAAATATTTTAAAATGGTCATGTTATATGGTATAACTTGGTAAAATTTAATCTAATCATCCCATTCGCCATCATTTTCAGAGCTCTGATCGCTATCGTCATCGTCTGACGATTGAATGACACGGCCACGTTCTTGTAGTGCACGTCGCAGTGCATCTGCAAGGGCGTCAGTGCCACAACTATCATCGCTTGTTCTGTTCGAAGCTGGGGGTAATTCTCGTGTTTCAACTGGTCGCAATTCAATTCCTGAACGTATCTCTGACATAAGATCACTTCGTGAATCTGCACTGCCGGTACTAAGAGTGGCTGTGTCGATTTTCTGTAAAAATAAAAAGAGACATGGAATGAGAGACTAGAGACGGATTGCTTATAAACAAAATTATACCTTCAATGTTGTTCCCTTTCGAATGCTATCCATAAGTGCATTTCGCGTATCATTCACAACTGGAAGCGCTGGAGCTGGTGGCTTCAATGCATTAGGAGTTACTGTCACGGTGTCAGTTACAGTTGGCATCGGAGGGGGAGGCGGGACTGCGACTGCGACAGGTGGTGGTGGAGGTGGAGGCGGCGGAGGCTGAAAATTAAAAGAAGTTTTAAAATGAGTTAAGCTTGCACGTGCGAATATGTAGAAGAGGCAATCTATACATTCAGCTTCGGTGCTGTTTAGAGGCACCTGACTAGGTTTCAATATCTATTTTTTTTAAAATAATCCATTAGAGGATTTATAGCAAACTGGAAGAAGACATCAGTCCATCTCAGTTTGGCTTTATAATCGGCTACGACGCACGCGGGACACTGTTTGCCCTTAATATGATTGTACAAAGAAGTTTTCACTTGTTTTGTAGATTTTGAAAAAGCGTTTGATAAAGTGCAACAAATGAAAATGGCTAAGATCCTCAAAAGCAAAAACATTGACAGGAGTGATAGCAGAATAATCGAGAACCTTTACTGGAACCAGGAAACTAAAATATCTATTGAGGGAGAAGAATTGGAAAGTATGGTAATACAAAGAGGAGTTGGTTGTATTTTTTCGCCGTTATTATTCAAAATGTATTCGTACTCAGAACACATCTTCAAAGAAGCATTGACAGACTATGACGGAGGGATCCAAATTAACGGCATACAAATAAACAATATTAGGTATGCGGATGATACAATTGTGGACGTGATGAATAAACTTGATTCGATAAGTCGCAAATATGGTACTTAGGCCATGTACTGAGGAACAGCAAATACAGCATACTCCACGTCATCATTCAAGGAACGTTAGAGGGAAGGGGATCAGCAGGTCAAAGACTAACATGGCTGGAAAATCTACGTGAATGGCTTAAAAGCTCAATACCAGATATACTAAGAAACGTGAAAGATAAACAGAAGATTAAAACGATGATTTCCAACCTCCGAACCGGAGAGGAACCTTAAGAAGAAGGAGGTTTCAATAACACTGTAGAGGCTTATACATGTATGTATGTACACTTGCCGTCATAATTACACCAGAGTGCAATGGTTTTTGCAATGGTTGTGTACGGTATTTCCCACAGCGGCATTCGCCTTCGTATTCAGTGCAAAAAAAAATAAAAAATCAGATCGAATCAGTCCTGACTGTGATAAGTAAATGAAAGTTAAAATATTGACTTTGGTGACGAAGGGCTATCCTTTCGTCAGATTGCGGTTAAAATAGGATGCTCTCATTCAACCATCGTGTAACTGATGAAGAAAAATGAAAATTTTTATCCACTTTTAATTTAATTTGTTGTGTGCCGACAATTTGTCATACGTACGACGGTCAGCAGGTGAAAGGTTTAAGGACGAGTGCAAGAAGTTTCCTCAAAGCCAAGTTTGGGGATGTTTTTCTTTTTACGTTCTGGGCCCTTTGCACTTTGTTTATGGAACTATGAACGCTCAAAGGTATGGACAAGTAATAAGGGAGTTTTTGCTACCTGCCATTTAACAGCATCATTCGTATACTGACAAGTGCATTTTTCAAGACGATCCTGCACTTTGTCACCGAGCCAAATCGGTAAGTAAAGTGTTATAAATGAACTTCTAGAAATCTACTTTATAAATAATAAATAGAGAAGTAACCACAGTCTTTTAATGATTTTCAGATAAATATAACATTTGATGACCTCGGAATTTCCAGACAAGATTGGCCAGCGAATTCGCCCGATCTCAACACTTGTGGCATGTAATGAAACGTAAATTGGCTGAACATAAACTAGTGAGTAAAAAAAAGCTAAATGAAGTTCTGGAACATGTATGGGATACTGAAATTTCACGGGATATTATTAAACTTCTAGTAAACTCAATGCCTTCTAGAACCCCCAACGAAATGAGGACAATGATCTTCGGATCTACATATCACGTTCATCATCCAAGCATTCCGACTATTCCTATAAACAGCAAGTAAAACCCGCCATACTAATAGCATCATTAGAATGGCGTGTCTGATGTACTGGATTTCTTCATACCACCACCCACGAAACCTCGGGGGGTCAATTCCCAATCTGTGAAGCTGTGAAATGATGATAAACTGCTGTCAACGTGTGTACTAAACAGTACTAAATGATAAATTCTGTCATTTATGTGTCATTTTCATTTTGCTCTTCTTCACACTTGTTCAGAGAATGTTTTGGCTGTGATAAACAATTATGTGAAGAAATTTTGACATTTGACTTCACTTTTTCAAACATCCAGAATCGAAATCAGCGTGAAGTTGTGAAAAATTGTTCACTTCACAACATCACAGAACGAGAATCGACCCCCTGGTTTGACAAAGAGTGCAACTTAGCGTAAACAACAAGAGGCATATAAAGCGATGCTGCAAAGATGAATGAGCGGCCTCGCGTGTGATCTTCGAAAGGACTTTGTCTATATAAGACGTAGATTCTAAAAATTACACCAGTTGAAGGACCATTTTCAACTTTCTCCATATAAAACGAAATATGACGATCCGAGGGCATATCCAAATAGAAGATAAACTTCAAGTGGTTAATGGAAATTGCTTCAACTACTTACAGGCTGAGATAGAGCAAGGATATAATTCTTAGGTGGGAACACGAAATGTTTGTTAAGGAATGTCGCCCTAATTTACTGAAATGTTTTTTAATATAAAATCAACTTACAGCAGATGGTGCAGTCACAGTTGTTTGTACAGGCGGTGGCCTAGATGGTGGTGGCTGCGGTATTCTAACTCCCGGTGCTGTAGTAGGCACAGGCGGAGGTGGTTGTCTAGCAGGAGGTGGAGGCGGTGCTGATCTTTGTGACGTACCATTTTGTGGCTAAATAAAAACAAAATACGAGAGTTAAACACTCAGGAATACAGTCAGCAAATAAAACTTACATGTTGATGTCTACTCGGTACAGGTGGTGGAGCTGGTGCAGGAGCCTTTGGTTTCTCTACTCGTTCCGATTTCACCGATGCCAGCACATTATTGCTCTGAATGAAATCATAAATGAAAGCTCTTGTATCACGATCGTTCATGTGGTTCTCTGAAACACCAGCTTTGGTAAGGAACTTTGTTAGCATTTCATCTTCTTCGTTCCCTGTCAAATCGAATCCTTTGTTAGCGTCCCAACCCACATGGCTAACGTGCACAAAGTTCATTGGTGTACTAATGTCGGCTTTCGTGTATTTGCGTTTCTTATCTTTATTCGATAAAAGACCAAAACTAGATGGCAAGAATGTAGGTTTGGATTGGGTTAATTGGACACTACTAATCTTGGAATGATTGCGTAGCTGTACACGTGATGAATCTGGTTGGGGTGCCGTCTCCACAACAGGTGTGGGCTGTAGTTGGAGCTTAGGATCTTTAGTGTTTGGTACCATGGGTGGTGCTGTTGAAATCCTAGATCTCTGCCGGCGTTCTATAGAAAAAAAAGAAATAAGAATTGAATTGAACAAATTTGAATGTTAGCTTCACCTTGACGCTTTCTGTTTCGCGTTTCCATAGTAGCCTCGACGGTACGATAGAATGCATCGCACTCCTCTTCGGATACGAAATTGAGACCAACATGTCCATCCTTTTTGAGAAAATAAATCGAAAAGTTGTTTGAAACTGTTAAACTAGGTTTAATGGTTATTATGTTACCTGTCCTTCAAATGTGAGAAGAAAAGGTCTCGCCTTTGTTAGCTTCAGTGACTCGTATACTTCATGTTCCCAAATAAGTTCGTTTTTTTTAAGGCAGTATGCCCGGAAGAAGTACGAGCGAATACAACTATCTTTTATAAAGCAAACGACACCTGTATGCTTTTTCTTCCAGTGTGAATGGGCAGAGCCTTCTGTCTTGTAGATCTGTCCAACGGCGGTACTCATTGACTGCAAAGTTACAAATAGAATATATAAAATAATGTTTAGATAACTTCAGTTTTAATTTTAAATTAAATGTAATTTCAATGCTTGAAGTGACGAATATTAAAGTTTATATTTAACCTAAGAACCTTCGCGACTTAGAGGAGCGTCGGGTGGCATCCTACGTTGCTAAAACATTGATGCACCTCGAAATAGACTCACATATCGGACGTAATTAATATATCAGTTTGCAAGAGCGAGCAGTGCTGCAATGGTGGGCTTCAACTCTTACAGCGGCATTATGCCTACTGCTTGGTTAAAATGATAAATTAACAAATATTTACCGCTTTGGCCAGTTTGCCTTCGTTTAGTCTTTTGACTTCCTCTGCAGGATATATCCTTGTAGCAGTTTCCCTTGTCAAGTTTCTTCCTGCTATACCTCTTATATAATTTCCCAATCTCATCGATCAGTTCTCGGCCTAATACGATAATTCTGCGGACATCGCTTGTCGCGCTGTGGGTTCACGGTTCAAAGCTAAGTCAACTCTACTGCGAAGCCATAATGCTGGCAGTAGGGTCATGACCGAAAAAAATACTGTGAATCATGAGCAACGACAATAAAAAGCAAAACAAGATGCTCCCCAGTTATCTGGATGCTACCCTTGGAGTTTACAGAAACTTAATACCACCTGAGTTTCAAACCACTACACCAAATCTTTCTTTCTTTCTTTCTTTCTCTGTCTATCTAGGCAACGCCCGTGCTCTGTATCTATATGTCTGTATATTCATATCCCCTTTGGCGCGCGAAAATATAAAAAAAAAAAAATTGTCCCGCACAAGTCCACTTAAGTGGATAATATTAGTTTAGCGACGTCTTTTACTTCAGTTCTACGTCGGTGGTAGAAGATCTACCATCGTTGGATCCACTCCGGTTCACTAAAGAATTGGAATGGAGGAGGTACTCGAGTATCATATTGACTAGACCTCCAAGTCGGAAGAGCACATTAGATCTACAAAGGTGCGGTTACACCCCTACAATCAATCTACAATCTACATCGTATTTTGTCTTTAGGTATGCGATTTCATAACGGTATTGCTAAAATAGTTCTTTTCATAGCTCTCTGAGCCACTCTCAGTTTTTTAGGATGTTGGTCAATGAGAGTCCATGTTTTGGACGCATACGAGTAGGTCATCGTTGGTAAAACTAAACTAAAAATGGTTCTCAGTTTTCCAAATGCCGCCCCTATGAATTGAAGCCTCCGTTTTATTTATAAAATTTGTTGGTTTCTGTGAAAAGACAATGATTGCCCAATATAAACATACACCGGGACCACCAATTTGAGCACCAAGCGTTAAATAAATAAATAAATATTTTGGCGCTAACAGCTTGGCCTAGCTTCTCCCTGCCATTCATGCGGCACTCGAATGGGAAGGACCAAAGTTATATGCTGTTTCTTTCGATAAAGAAGCTTTTCATGAAAACTTTACTCTCGGATGTTTGTCAGATGTTCGCGAGATGTGGGACCGTGAAAAAACTTTTTGATATTTTTCGGAACTCGAAACTTGAGTTTCCCTTTGTCACTATTTCTGATTGTCCAAGTTCATTCTAGAAATCTTTTCGGGATTCTTTGAGATTCTTCATCTAAGTCTGATCTCCTGAATGGAGCCTGTTCGGGTTACAATGTCAAAATCGTACCGGGAGATTTCAATGCCAAAATCGGTAAGGATTACGGGTTAGTCAGAAAGCACAGCCTCCACGACACGACAATTGATTCCAGCAGCTCGCAACTCAGCTGATGATAAGTAGCATAAGATTTACTTATAATCGCATCCGCATAGCATCTGGCTGTTTCCAAATGGTCGAACCACCAACCAAATCGACCATGTGCTTATTGAAGGAAGACAATCTAACACAATAGATGTTCGGTCTTTCAGGGAGGCTAACATTAACTCGGACGATTTCTTGATAGCGGCTCGATGCAGGGCCCGACTGTCAAATAATAGGAAACTCCGAGTCCCCGTGAAGAAGTTTGCTTAACCGTGAGCAAAAAGCTTTCTAGAATGGCCCCGAGACCAAACATCAACGGTCGCCTGTGTCGCACCAAAATCCAAAGGGTAGCCGAGACCACTTTGGGTTACCAGTCGGAGGAAAAACAATAGGAACAATATCCGAAGATTTTACAAGAAGACCTAGCAACGTGCAGACCAAGCAATATCTTGCAAAAATATCCCTGTTAAATGTCAAATACAAGATTCTATCAACGTACTATATGTACGGCTGAAGCCTTTCTGCACCACACTCATTGCCAAAGTAAATCCTGGAAGAGACCAAAGAATTTCAAGTCGAAACGCACCATGTTCTTATCGGCTTTAAGGCCGCGTATGACAGCATTCATCGTCTTGAGTTCTAAAAAACGATGGTCGATCTCAGGATCCTGCAGAAATTGATCCAGCTATGCCACGTGGTGGACTATGCAGGTTTGGAAACAGTACATCCGAATTATTCCATACTTGCACCGGATTTTGACATCGACCTCATCGCACGATCTCAGTGAGCCGTTTCAGAAGCTTTTACGGCACTTGAAGAGCAGCCAAGGGGAGTTGGTCTTGAAGTAAATGAGGACCAAATGCATGCTATCGACAGAGTAATCTGTAAAACAACTTCGACGTAACTAAGTAGTTCACCTACCTCGGAAAAACGAACAAAATACCCTTGCTCAAGTTTTCGCAGCTTGACAGAGACTTTAACAGATGTACTGATATCACGATTTAGTACTTTTCTTATTAAGAATTCTTAACAAAATTCCATTTCAAAAAATTTTCGATCTTATCTCTAACACATCTATAAATAACTTTATAAAAATCCAGTTGATAAGGTAGAACACCTAACACGAATGAATATCCAGTAAAATCAATTTACACAACGACTTAAATAGAATCCAGTCTTTTTATCAGGTGATTTGTTTTGTTGTACTATATCTCAAATGCCGTCAGCAAAACAACAACAAAAAGGACATGTCAGTACTGTCTCCAGAGTGTCACGACCATAAAACACTTTAAGGACTCACTTGTGCCAATTATTGATCTACATCGTTCCTCTCCTCTCTCATGGGAGTGTTGTTATTTGTTTGAGTTACGATAAATGCGACAATAAAAAAAAATCAAATGATTCAATTATACAAGAGATTTGCAGAGAAATGCAAGCATCATGCACCCATTGGCCTCGACGATAATTATAAAGGGTGTCCCAAAATTCACTCAGGATTTGAATTTTGCGCCATTTGTGCGGTAAAGTGTTGCCAACGAAAAAAAAAACAGCGTGACAGCTGACAGTTCAGGGTTATTAAAAATGGAGTGCTGCACGAAAGAACAACGCGTTTTCGTTGTTGAGCAATATTTTAAAAATAATGAAGGTTTGGCAGCTACAGTCCGCAATTTTCGTACAAAATATGGTCGGAATAGTGATTTGACTTCTTCAACTGTGAAGAGATTAATTCAAAAATTCAGGGAGACTGGATCGATTAGTGCTTTTAGACACTCTGGCCGTCCTTCAAGAAGTCGTTCAACACAAAACATCGAAGCAGTCTGTGTGAGTGTTGCTGAGAGGCCAAGCACATCAATTCAGCACCGTGGTCAAGAATTGGACATTTTGAGAAGCTCTCTACAGCGTATTTTCACGAAAGATTTGCATCTTCATGCATACAAAGTGCAATTTACTCAAGAACTGAAGCCTACTGACCACGCACAACGAAGAAATTTCGTTGAGTGGATTATGAAACAACAATTGGATGCTGATTTTTCACACAAAATCATCTTCAGCGATGAGGCTCAATTGATGGGTTTGCTAATCGTCAAAATTGTCGATTTTGGGGTTCAGAAAATCTTGTCACTGTTTGTTGGTCAGGCAATAATAGTTAATTGTACTCGCTATCGCGACATGATGATCCAGTTTTTTGTACCTAAATTGCAAGATATGGATGTTGACGACATGTGGTTTCAACAAGACGGTGCCACATGCAAACTATTCAATAACTGCATGAGTCATTTCTTGGTCAGAATTGTTTGTTCTTTGAGGTTTTTTGAAGTCTAAGGTTTATGCCAACAAGCCCACAACCACCCACGCCTTGAAGGAGCAAATTGAGCGCTGTATTAACGAAATTCAGCCACATTTATGCAAAACGTTTATGGATTTTTCGACAAAAGAGTGCGTATGTGCCAGCAAAGCCGTGGAAACCATTTACCCGATATGCTATTCTATACATAACCCTATACTGTATACTTTATGAATCAATAAAACATTTAAATTATCAAAATTACTTCTTGTGTGAATTTCGGGACACCCTTTACTATAGGAGAACTTTATTATTAAACCCCACTAGACATGGAACGCAAAACAGTTCTCGACGTATTGCATGCAGAAGAAAACTTGCTTTGTTCATTTCATTCGAAAGTGGGACTTTATGTGCTCATTGAAATCGATTATTGTTATTTTCGTTAAATTGTAAATTAGTTGACTCCTTTTATCTTATCTAGGTATGTGATAAGTGATAGGCATTCAATTTTTTATGAGGCGCAATTAAGTTTTATTAGTTAACTTTTAAAGTTTCATCAATCATTTGTAGATCCCTTTTTAAACACTAACGACAACAGATGGTGGATCCATATTGATGCCGCGTGGCATTAAGCAGTTCAAATTGAGCGTATGTGAACTCAACATTTCCGGATAATATTTATTCGTCCGTCAACTCTTAGCATATGCATTGAAATATATAAATATTTGTAGTATGGAAAGCGAGAAAGGGAACATGTATCGTTTACAAACTGGGTGGCAGATAGTATCACAATGACGTCATTCCACACACCATACAGACAGGAGGTTGGAGTCTCCCTTTAAAAATGAAATATGTTCCAAAGAACAGATAAAAACAGCATTATAATGAGATCGGATGAGACAGCGGAAGTCAACTTATGACACATTAAAGTAAAAGTATCGTGCTTACTCATTTATTTTAAAATAAAACCCATAACCTCGATTTGAAGTCAACGGACAGTTTTTATCCATACAAAATTAAGATCAGTCTTTCTCAGTTTAAATATTAGTTTTCACCTATTGAACGATTTCGTTTATCGTTAAGATCTGTAAACGAGTTTCTGCCACGCCTCTGACGTGATCCATACCGTAGTTAATTTGTATTGATGAGAATTATTTAAATCAGAAATGTGTCTGCAAGTTGATAATACAAAAAATTAATTAAATATTCTGGTCTATGCCTATTGCTTAGAAATAGTTGAGGAGTTAGTCGTACCTAATGAAAATATTTGCCATAACTACTGTGGATACGTGTACATATGTGCATATTTTTCTTCAGAATATCTAATCGTGAGAACAATACTCAAGCCTAGGTCTAACTTGTGCTTTGTACAGAAGCTGAGCCGATGTGATGTATTTCTTTGCTCTAAACAGGTATCTGAACATCTTTGGGTTTGATGACTTGGTTGTCTATTTGAAGCCATTACACAGTAAATGCGTTCTTACTGGAAAATGCGGTGAGTTTGGTTTTCTTCGCCTTTAAAACAACCAAGTTTGCCTTTCCCTGTAGCAAGATATTCTACAGATCTTCATTTAATGAATATATTTGGTCGCATCTCTCTGACTATGTTTGTTAAATGCATTCAAGGCAATGCTGTTCGAGCAAGATGATATTAGGGTTCTGTCATTGGCAAAACAAAAGATCTTGTTGTTAGTCGAACCTAGTAGGTCATTGTTATGAAATAGAAACTACAACGAAGGTATCGGAAGAAAATTTTCAATCATGTTGCAGAGCTGTTCCGGTAGTCCATAGTTTAGCGACAAAAGTTTGTGGAAAAGTAAGCACAGACCGTTGATTAACTTATAAGTCGGTAGTCTGTAGAAATTCGCGTTCGCTTGATTTCTCATTGCAGAGTTCAGATTCAAGTCGGTATATGCATGGAAGCAGGCGGAACATTTTAGACTTACGAACAATTTGTTATTGTAGATGATTTTTTTTTTTTATAAATTCGTAAATATTGGCGATTTGACGTCAGTTGAACAAATTATAAGCAGATTTACGGGAAAGTTTAACCGTGTTTTAGCACTTCTCGAATTCACATTTTTTATCTGGCTTTTCCTTCTGCAGACTTTATGTGTGTATAGCGGCTTTACTAGGGTTCACTGCCGAAGTCGATCGAATGCTTCTAAGATGTTCAGGGCAATGGCTCTTGGTTCCCCATGCTGTTCGATGGCTGACGTCCATAGGTTGGCTACATAATTCAGCAGGGGATTCCAATTGAACGGCGGCTGCGAAAACCATTCTGTTGGTTGCCTATTAAACCGTATCCCTATAGATATTTGATTATTTCGGCATTGATGGCTTTGACGATAGACTTAGACAAAGTTTGCAAAGAATAGATGTTAATTCTGGTGCATACTTTTCAAGGTCTATGAGTGGTATTTTGTCAGAAGCCGCTGCGTTTTTACAATCGAAATGCTGAATACATCCTAATGAACTGAAGTTGGTTTTTGCTTTTTGCACTATCACTCTCACTATCTCTTAATCATTTAGCAGGTGCTCGAATGGCTATTTGAAATTATCTTCTATTCCCTATGAGTCGGTGACTGACTACTTTATTGCGAAGAGCCTGCTTTACGCACTTAAAGCCACCGGTCAGTTGTTTAATTTTCTTTTAAGAACTCAGCATATTGTTTCGATCGCGAGACACTTTGATCGCCTTTAGCTGAAGTCGCCGATAATAATAATTTCGGCTATCGGGTGATGATTCTGTATCGAGTCGACCTTATCGGATAAATATTGAAATAGCCTGACCGGTTGGTCATCATTTGAAGAGCGGTAAAGTGTAAAATGTAAGTTTAACCAACCACTACACCAAAAACGAACCTCTGCTACATGGACCATTAAACTGAGTCTGAGTCTAAACAAAACAGAAATAAAATAAAATGTAGGGCGTGTTTCAGCCAACAGACACAGTTTTTCTTCAATTTCTAATCCCAGGCCTCTCTATGAGCGTGTCACCACGAGTTTATTGTAGGTTGACTGAGTCAGTCCACCGCATATAAGAGTGGAAAGCGGAACTATCTTAGATATATTTAATCGCTCGCGTATGTTGACAACATTGACATAATCGAAAGAACGCAGCGCGCTCTTGGTGCTTTCGTGAGTATTGAAACATAAACGATGAAATGGGTTTAGCGGTTAACGAGAGCAAAACAAAATATATGCTGTCATCAAAAAAGGACACTCAACATCGTCGACTTGGGCAGAACATCACAATAGACTATAAAATAGATTTTGTATACCTATGCTTCGCTGTAAATTGAAACAATGACACCAACGCAGATCAAGCAAAGCTAAGTAGCAAAACCCTCTCATTGACAATTAAGGTAACTTTATATAAGACCCTCATCATCCCAGTTCTGCTATACTGCTGTCCTAAGAAGAAAAGTCGCATCTCCATTTTGGTAATTACGAGGAATATGCGTTTCCCTTTTTGTGCTTTTCCGATTTGGGATTTGCCGGATGTGACTGTCAAGTTTTACGTTATAGAGCCACTTCCAAAGAGAATCATTTAGTGTTGACTAATATGCCTTTAACATGATTTTCATCTGTTGGCGTTTATGACTTTTTTTCTTAGTAGGGCAGTATACGGCGCAGAAGCATGGTGTAGTCTACGATTGATTGTTGGCCCTGTTTGTATCGACGGGGAATGGAGAAGAAACAACAACAAACTATACCGGTTGTACAGCGACGTCGACCAAGTCAGAAAGGTTCGAATTCATCGCCCGAGATGAGTAGGAGTAGAACATTTAGAGCGAATGGACATCAACTCTCTGGCCCTGGAAGTCTTCGAATATAACCTCGAGGGATGACGCGGTAAAGGAAGACCTTGCCTAAGGTGGCTCTAATTGGAAAGGGTGCGCAACTAGCATAAAATTGAGCTGAGGCCCAGGTCCATCCCGGACTGAAATTAAATCAGGACTTCTAGTTATACCGTTTGCACTGGTCCATCTGCTGATTTCCGAAAAGTAATTACGATTACATGAATCCAATAGCAGGATATATCGTGTCATCTCACCGGACGACAAGAGTGTGCGTCCTTGCCTCCTACCTACAATCGTTTACAAATACGTACCAAACGTATATAAAAAAGATATTGCTCTGTTAATGATCTTCTAAATCAACTCAATTGAAATATAAAGAAAATAAAGAAAGACTTAAAAAGTATTGTTTACGAGTTGAAGTCTAATATACCATCGTCCAGCCTTGAAAAAAGCACCAGACCAGAGGAGTGCCTATGTTCGTTTATCATAAAAAGATAAATTCCACGTAATTTTTATTAACGCACGAATTATTGGAAACACTTGTTCGGTTCTCAGCTTTGAAATATTTTATCTTATCGCCAGACGTGACAAACTGACAACAATAATGCAGCCCTCTGTTTGATTATTCTACAAAAAAAAATTCTTAATAATGTCCAATCTTATATAATTGATGTAATTTTGTCCGCAATATAGGTAAGGTACATTTGGCTTTGTGATAAAAAAGAAAAAGAAAACCCAAAAAAAACAAAACATTAAACTTTCTTTTGTCACTTCTCCCGTCCGTTTTGTGAATAATTAGAAAGTTTTGTTTGCCAACAGCAGCACTGATTTACGGGTGCTGTGGCATTTTCCCTTTCGACTATCGATTTTGATTTACATGCTCTGTGTAATGTAAAGCCTTTCGTCAAACCATTATTGAATTAAATATTGTATTCCATGCAATAGCAATGAACTCACCTGACATTTTCGTCCCAAGAGTCCAAAAACTATGTCGTTTTCGCTGGCCGATAGAAGACTGCTGCTGCAGTTTATCTTCTGGCGTTCACTGCCGCCTCCGCCACTGGATGACATTTGCTGTTTCATGATTTTATTATTCATTTAATTTAATATTTATTTAAATACGAGTATGAGTGCTGCAATTTGACTTAATTCGATTCGAGGAGCGCTCCCATCCGGGAGGAAGAGGTAATCTCTCTCACAATCACAGAAACAGAAACAGCACAACACAACAAATAAAGGAAAACAAGTGAAGCAAATGCGAGCTCGTGAGTCACTCCACAGACTATGTGGGGGTATTCAATGGTTTTTTTTCTTTTAGCAAAGTTTTTTGTTGCCCAAAAAAAGAAAGCGAACATTAAAACATATGCGATGCAGCCGGGGGATCAACTTACTAATGCAGCGCAATCCTATTGTTTTTTTTGCAAACAAAACTCAAGTTGTTGAGTTAATTGTTCTACTTGCAAACGAGTGAGGGCAACCTTCCGCAATTGATCACACAAAACACATAACAGAGCTCTAATTTTTTACACACGAACGAAGAACACACGACACGGGGAGGGTAGGCCTTGGATAGATTTTCGCAAATAATCTAATCAATTGGAATTTATCTAATCAATTCGGGGCGAGATAGTCTTAACCGAATGAAAATGTTGAATGGCTAGTTAGAAGTAAAAACAATTGAAATAATTATTGCTGCGAACCTGTGATACAAGCTCGTTTTCTTTAGCTTTTTTCTATACTTTTGCACAATTTCCGTCCGATGAAAGTCTGTTTGGCAACCATTTATGTATAAATTATACCAGTTGAGTTGTCAGTTTGACTGGTTGGTATAAACGGTGTGTTTGTTTTGTTGATTGAAGTTGGTAGGTGGTAGTTTGTTTTATAAATATATATATTTTTATAAAAAAATATATATATATATATATATACAAATGAAAATAGCCATATTTAAGATTAAATCCAACAAAGCTGCGGGAGCCTGCGGTCTAGCCGCCAAACTTGGTAAGGAGCATACACAAACTCATTTATAAAAAATGGTCGGATGAAAACATGCCCGATGAATGGAATTTAAACATAGTTTGCCCGATCCTGAAGAGGGGATATCCCTGAAATGCATCAACTACAGAGACATAAGTTTTCTCAACGTCGCATAGAAGATCTTATCTGCCGTATTATTTGCGTGCTTAAAACCGATCGTCAACAACCTGACAGGTTCTTATCAATGCGGTTTTAGGTCGGGAATGTCTACCATCGACCAAATATTCACATTACGGTAGATCTTGGAAAAACCCAGGAATTCCGAATCTATACCCACCAGTTGTTTATCGATTCGCCTATGATAGCATGTACAGAGACGAGTTGTACATAAACTTGTCCGTTCGTGGAGGATGTGCAGGAGAACTCCTGATGCTCCATCAAAGTCGAACCATCGAACCGTATGATGTCAGAAAATGTCTTAAACAGGGTGGTGCACTATAATGCAATTTCTTTAATATAATACTTGACAAATTGTACGAAACTCACAAGTCAACACCAGAGGTACAATCTTTCAAAAATCTGTGCAATTAATCGCATACGCCGATGAAATTGACATAATCGGAAAAATTCAGCGGGCTATTAGTGGGGCATTTGTAAGTATTGCGGCAGAAACGGTGAATGAAATCAAAACGAAATATAGTATATACTGTCTGTCTACAAGAAAGAACATGTAATTTAAAGGTAGCAAAGGACTTTCTCTACCTAGGCTCTACGGTGAACTTTGACAATGACATCAGGGAGGAGATGAAGCGAATTCTTGCCAATCGCTGCTTCTACGGGCTAAGATGGCAATTGGGTAGTAAAACCCTCTCACAAGCAACTAAAGAAATGTTATATAAGACCCTTATGTTGATCAGGACCAAAAGCGGAAAATACTCTTAGTAGTTTTGAGCGATAAATAGTCCGTGTGATCTTCGGTCCCGTTTGTATCGACGGAGAATGGAGGAAAAGGTTCAATGAAGAATTGTAAGGGCTTTACAGCGATTTAGACTTAGTCAATAAGAATCGAATTCATCTGCTATGAGGGCTAGGACACATACAGCAGATGAAGACCAGCACTCCAGTCCGGAGAATCTTTGAATTCACTCGTGACATAGGAAGACCTTTTCTAAGGTGGCGTGCGCAGTTGGAGGGGGACCTCAACCAACTCTGCTTACGAAACTGAATACAGCTAGCTAAGGGTCGAACTGGCAAGAGATGCATGATGGTTGAGACCCAGGTTCGCCCGGACTGTAAGCGCCATTTAAAATAAAAGTAAGTAAGATATATATATATTTTTTTTTTTACAGAATTTGAATTTGTTTTCACATGCAAAGAAAGGTCTACATGACTTTTTCGTTCTGGGTAAATAAAATTTCCTTATGCTACGCAATACGATTAGATACATTTGATTTTTAGCGATTTCAATCAGCGAGCGATACATTCAAATTTCGTACAAAAAAAATGTCTGATGAGCAACGCATTATAAAATTGGTTTAAGTGTTTAATAAAATTCCTCTTTTTGTATTGAATAAACTTTTTATAAAAGTGGAAGCAAAAAGAAAGAAAAAATAATATTAAATTGAAGTCTCAAAACTATAGTTTTGAAAAGTACATATACATAAGTATGCCCCTACATAGTTTATCCATCGCGTACATTTTTGTTTTTGGGAATTTATTTTGACACATTTCTTATTGGAAGCTTAGTGAGTACACAAATATGGTGAGTACAGAATGCTTTTACAGCTCTCATTTTAATGAGAATCATCACAAATAATTTTACTCAGCAATTAACAAGAGTTTGCAAAAGCGACACTCAGAATGGCGAACACAAATTGTAGGCAGAGGACAAACTTCTGGAAAGGAGATGTACAAAGTTTGACAACGGTTAAGTAAAGATATGTGTATTGGATATGTGTAGTGAAAGTAAATTTCATTGGGACATGGATGTCTTCCATACTAACAGCACTTTTTTTTATTATAATAGTGAAGTTTATTGGTTCTGGTATTTTTGCTTTAATCGTCTATATTTGTTATTATGTCCCTCACTGTTATATGAGTCTCTTCTTATTCAAGTGAGCACTCTATAGGTACACACTTTTTTGGGTACAGGCAGAAGCAGAATCTCCATCGTTCATCTGAATAATTGTTTTGTTCTTGCCTGGATCCAAGGAAGTGTGCATAGAGTCCCTAAGCTTAAGTCTTTAAACCTATTCATAGGGCCAAGGGCTGTGAGTATGACTTGAGAGTATTCTCTTGTAATATACATATTCTACACACAGAGTGTTACTAAAGAACTCTAAAATATTTTCACATGGTATAAGACTTTGGTGGGCTAGTCAGAAAGCACAGTCTTCACGGCACAGATAACGGCTTCCGATTAACTAATTTTGCAGCAGTGATAATAGCAGCGCAAGGTCATCCATCGCGCCATCATTAAAGAAATATCCAAGATCAAATTGGTCTACCAACTTGTACCGAAAAATAACCCGTGCTATGAAGAAGACATCACGCAATGTAAACGCAATTGAAAATTTGTGTATGCCACACAAATTCCACAACACAAAAATTCAGCGAAAAAGGTGGACCGATTCAGAAGATTGGAGGGAAAGAAATACTGCATGGAAAGCAAAGGGGCGACACAATTTACCCGAGGAGTTTAGCGATTGAACCAATATCAAGAGGGCATCAGCTAAAGAGAGTACAAGTGTTTCTATGATTTTCCCTTCTTATCCTCACAAACCAAAGAAAATCATTTCGCCACATACCCGTACGAGTAGAGAATGATCGCCAATGTTTTCATGGAGCAGATTACCACATAACACTTTTCTGGGATTTTTACAACTTTATTTATTAAAGGAAAGTATTTCATGATAATTGTTTTTATTCATTTCCATTAAGAAAAGCACATATTAAATGTAGCAGTTGAGAGAGAAAGCTAGAGTTCCTCAGGCGCTTTGTCCGACGTAGTTGTGAACACCCATTTATTCCATTGTAAAAATCTTTGCAGTTGTCTGGGATGTATTGGTTGAGCTTCCTGATGTCCTCAATTTTTTTTATTATTAATAGGAAATTTTCCTTGGTAGGAAGTGTAGTTTCCTGGATCTGGGATGGACAGGGTGGAGCTATCTTAATCTAATTTCATCAATGCTGTCGATGTAAGGCTTGATCATCACTATTTCTGGATCTTCATAAAAGTCATTAAATGCAAAATAAGATTTTTTCTCTTTCGGTACTGTTCTTCCGCACTTCGGCTTGAAATAACTTTTTGTTTAAAAGAAGGTTGGCCACCAAGTTTTAAAAGCCTATTGCGTTTCGAAAAATATTTCGAATGTGGAGGGAGAGTTAGCGGAGGGAGCAAGGGTTTTTGCCAGCACAAGCCCAACGTAGCTCATTTGGAAAACGGACTATCTCTAGAAGATTACTTATTTTGCAAATGAATGATTGAATGCGACCGTGTTTAGAAGGCCTTTAACTGCTGAAATTTAGACCGTTTTCATTTGGAATGATATGTCGACGCTAGAGGAATGTGAATCCTATTCATATTGTTTATTACAGCAAATAGGCAGATAAATATAAACAAATTCAATTTGTTCGTAAACTGATAAAGTATAAAGGTGCAAAGACGGTATCTAGTCGCTGAATCTGAATCCGAATTCATAATGTCAATACTTGAAATAGAATACTGAAAATGGCAGACAATATATAAATAAAGTTTTCGTGGTCTCTGAACCCAAATCGAAAGTCAGAATTTTAAAATCCAAAATGAGGACTCAAAAGCGCGTTTTGTATATTAAAAAAAAAAATTCTTCGAAAATTGACATTGATGAGCCCTACGCACATATGTATGTATATGGGCTCATCGATGTCAATTGTTTTTAAGGTCGCTGATTCCTAATTCGAAGTTAAAATTTTCAAATTTAAATTTTCGCAAAAGAATAACCTTTTCCACTTTGTATTTATTGGAATTTTTCCGATTGGTTCTAGCCCCATACATGAAGTAAACGCGTCGTAGACCCAAACCTTTCACTCACAATTCGGTATTCCATTCCCATGTCGTTTTCTTTGACTTTTCGCGCTCCTACTTCAAAAGTTCAAACTTACAAAATAAGGGATAAAGGTATCATATTTCATGCTTAACAGAGCACCACATAGGGCTCTTAAACTATTCAGAGACTCTCCCAGTATTCGAATTCTTGCTATGATTACTTGTCATGGTCAATTCCACGAATCTATTCAACCGTGTCTTGTAAATCGAATTATTCAAATAATCCGCCTTTTTTTCTCCTCCAACAGTGGATACTGAGTATTATCTTTCCCACATATGTACATGTAAACACATGTTATGAATCGAGTGTCTATCACCTTAGACCTAGACGGGACAAGCCAATGTTACTGACTGTTCCATGTTGGTGAGCTGATCCATGAATGTCATCCAGTAGTCCACACGCCACACACATTTTGTTGGACGGTGTTTTCACCAAATGCGGGTAGTACTGGTTTTACATAACTCATTGCGTTAGTCTCAGCTTGAAGTGGATAGATGCAGACAATTTGAAACCAATTCGAGTGACTGCAAATTGAGTGCACAATTGATAGATATGTCAGATGCCAACGTGCAGAACGAGGATATTTGTATAAGAGTTGGGTATAAAGAAGACGAAAAGTGAAAACAACACGTTCGATGTTAGAAGGATCGTGAGAAATCGGTGAGAAATGTGAGACAAACGTTTGTAAAAAAATATTTTTAATGTGGCACAATCCTGATTGGTTGTCCGATATCGAAAATGGATGGGAATATCTTTTGTAGGAGCAATTTAAATTAAATTGTTAAATTAATTTTCTTTAGATTTAAACACTGTCGTATAAGAAATAATTGAAATGTTATGTATTGTTCTAGAGATTGATGCATTCTCTGTCACCCTTTTTAGGATTTGATTAGACAGATTTCTTATCATAACAGAATGTTTACACAAATCTGTGAGCTTTGTCTTCTGCCTGATTGGCAACCGTTGTATAATTTTATTAACTTTAAAAAGCAAATTTTAACGATTTTGCAGTACCGAGATAGCTTTGGCACGTTTGTCTCATTAAGAAGTATAAGGACTTGATACGCCGACAGGACAATTCCTCCTTATGTCTTTCAAAACTGGACACTTTCCAATAAAATATATGACAGCTTTCATCTCACCAAGTTAAATAAGTTGCACAGTATGTATGTATGATATTTTAACTACCGCCAGCGTGGCTCTAGCAGCGAAGATTCTCTTCTCGACCGTCTTGAGTTAAGGTTATCAACAACACATTCTTTGTTCTGGGTTAAGGGGTTTTATTACGCAACTGTGCTGGCTATCCAGTTATGTATAAACAATCCATTCTCTCTTTCGACTTTAGGGAGAAATTGTGACATTCGTGGTCACTTTCCAGGTGCTATATTCATATAAGAGCAATGAAGCTGGTTGCACTACATACTTTTCAGATCTTTGACAAGCCAAAACCTTTTCGAAGCAACGGTGAAATGATCTTTTCTTTTTTAAAACTTATACTCATTGCAAAAAACACTATCTTACGCTCATTGACAGAAGAGGTACAAAGGCACTGGGGTCTGGAAGTTAGACTGAATAAGAAATGAGACGAACTTCGAAATAAAGACGTTGCATCTGAAAAATATGCCATCAACTAAATAAGTTCTCAACTTTCGTAGAAAATAAGAAAAACAGTATTAGTAACTCAACTGGGCCAGACAAAATTCAAAATACGTACATACGTACGTACGAGTATTTATGTACATATATACTCGTATGTGAATATGCGGTTAACTTTAGAACTCAACGACTTTAGCGCTCAACTCCTTATACAGGGTGTTCCAAAATTCACGCACGATTTGAATTTTGAGCCATTTGTGTGGTAAAGTGTTGCCAACGAAAAAAAAAAAAAAAAGACAGCGTGACAGCTGACAATTCAGGGTTATTAAAAATGGAATACTACACGAAAGAACGCGTTTCCATTATTGAGCAATATTTTAAAAATAATGAAGGTTTGGCAGCTACAGTTCGTAATTTTCGTACAAAATATGGTCGAAATAGTGATTTAACTTCATCAACTGTGAAGAGATTAATTCAAAAATTTAGAGGAACTGGATCAATTAGTTCTCTACAGCGTATTCTCAGGAAAGATTTGCATCTTCATGCATACAAAGTGACTCAATAACTGAAGACTACTGACCACGCAAAGTAAAGAGAGTTCGTTGAATGGATTATGGAACAACAACAAGTGGATGCTGATTTTTCAAACAAAATCATCTTTACCGATGAGGCTCATTTTCATCTTGATGGTTTTGTTAATCTTCAAAATTGTCGAATTTGGGGTTCAGAAAATCCACGTTGGTGTTTATTGAGAAACTAGCTGGATGTACCCGCTTTGCTGGTACATACATGTGTGCATGAAGTACGTACATATGGATATACAATACATTTTTTTTTCTCAAATTGAATACACATATACTCGTATGTATATATATTTTCAGAATCCAAAATCATATAAAATGGGTTTAAAGGCAGAGCATACCATCCTATGTAATGCCGCTACTCACGACAAATCGATTGATATATATATTGTTGAGGTATCGTTACGTACCTACTCCCTACTCGCGGACAAACAGGAAAATGTGTTCTCTTTTATAGATGTACGAGTAGAGAAGAGAAGAAGAGAAGAGATAAATGCATCCACAACGTGTGGCTGTTTGGTGCGGATTTTGGGCTGGGGGCATCATCGGACCATTCTTATTTGAAAATGCGACTACCGCGACATGATAAGCCAATTTTTGTGCCTAATTGCAAGATATGGCATTTCCTGGTCGTGTAACTTCCGTTGGGTTTTTTTATTTGGGGTTTTTTTAAGTCTACGGTTTATGCCAACAAGCCAGCAAGCCCACCCACGAGTTAAAGTACTGTATTGACGAAATTCAGCCACATTTATACAAAACGGTCGTGAAACATTTCGACAAAAGATTGCGTATGTGCCAGCAAAGCCCTATACTGAATACTTTATGAATCAATAAAGCCTTTACAATTTTTAATTAAAAACCTGTGTTTTCTATCAAAATTACTTCTTACTTGAATTTTGGGACACCCTTTATCTTACCTCATTCAGTCCAATTTAAATGGTGTTTAGGTGAGACAACACCAGATCTAGAAACCAAATTCCATTGAAATCTGTTCTGAGATTCTTGAATTAGCAGTGCGAGAAGGACAGAAGGGACAGACAGACATGCCATCAATTGATCAATTAAACATTTTTAAATCGTAGATCAAATATTTGTTGGCTTTCAGAAATGATCACATAACTTTCCGCATTCTCCGAATAGCTAGGTGGTAAACAATTAAATGCAAGCCACAAAACCAATAACAAAATACCTCTGACGATACTTCTTTCAGCATGTTGCTGGTTAATTGTGTGTTTATAAATCACTTGGATCCTCGCAAGACATGTACATATATGATTAAAAAGGATGAATTACCTATAAATGCATTAGTACTCTTGTCTGCAAAAGCCTCTTCAGTTTTGATGATTTGCGGCAAGGATAAAAGGCTTTATGGAGGTGTAAGTGGAACTTGTTCAGTGCGGAATCTTCTAATGGAACTTTATTGTTCCATGTCGGCTTAAAGTCTCTAACCAAAATGTTAAAACAGTTAAACCTTAAATGTCCATTAAAATTTGACTGGTCTAGAATGGACGAGAAGAATATCATTACAAAATTAACAAGAGGAATATAAGAACGAGAAATTAAAGCCTCTTTACACTATCTGACTTAGTCAAATGATAAGTCGAAAGATTTACCTGAAGTGAATAATACAGACTGTCGGAACATTTATATTTTACATTCTTTTCATATGATTTTCGATTTTCTTCATACAAACAAGTTTGATAAATGTAATAACAACAAAAACAAAAAATTTTATTGTAAATTTGGCAGATCAAATTAAAAGTCTGTCGAAAATTAGAAACGTGCCTAAATGAAGAAATGTTGTACAATTTGTCGTATCAGTTTGAGAACAGTCAAATCTCATATCAAGGCTGGAATGTTTTGAATCAAATTGAATATTTCTTAAAGATAATGGGCCGTAGGCATAAAAACTAGTAAATGCTTTTACTAGACAATTTTTAAGTAAATACTTGATTTTCATATGCATAAAATTTAAGTAAATGCTGGAGAACAAGCATGTGGTTGAATTTCACTAGTAAATACTTTATATCGTGTGCATAAAAATTAGTAAATACTTTTTATTGTATTTACTTAACTTTTTTTTAAGTTGGTGAATAGTCACTTGAAAATTTACTAGCAAATACTTTTCTGTGTTAAATACGAAATTTTGCAGCTATAAATAAGAAGGATTACAGTCGTGAGTCTCATTTTGAAGCAATCAGATTTACCGAAACGGGTTCATTTTTACGTATTAATTCCAAGAAAGTTTACAAGAAGCGAAGTGTTACCGAGTCTAATTTTAAAATGCTTTATCGTTTTGAGAAAGAAATCGTACAGTCAGGAACGACGGGGGTTACATATACATAAAGGGTTTTTCAATAAGGACATAATATTTTTGTATTTAAGAAAAACACAGAATAATTCAGGTGTAGTACATATGTCAAACTCAAGTATGGAATTCGATCTCGTTCATATGATTACTGCGAGCACGTTTGCAGCGATCGAGCTCCTCTAATATTGTTGGCTTATCGGCATAAACCAATGACTTAACGTAACCCCATAAAATCTGAAATCCGTCATGAACGAGCTGGCCATTCGACTGGACCATTTCATTACACGATTACCGAACTTCCCCTTTAATAGATCAATTGTTTGATCAGCTATGTGGCATGTGGCACCATTTTGTTGGAATCATATATCACTGATGATGGACTTAAGTCCATCCAATTCTGACCAAAAATAGTCTTCCAACCTGGCACGATAGCGAACTCTATTGACCGTAACATGGCGATCATTTTCATCGACGAAAAAATATGGTCCAATCACACCTCCGGCATGAAATCCACACCACACGGTCACTTTTTGTGGATGCAATGGAGTCTCTTGAAGCACATGTGGGTTTGTTGCTGTCCAATAATGCATATTTTGCTTATTAACAAAGTCATTACGCCAAAAATGAGCTTTATCGTTGAAGATGATTTTTCGATGAAATTCAGGATTTTCTTCAAACTTTTGCAGAGCCCAATCGGAGAAGTTTCGGCTTAATCAATGATGATCAAGAGGCTGCAGTTCTTGAGATAATTTGATCTTGTAAGGGTGTAGTCTTAAGATCTTTACGCAACATTCGCCACAATGTGGACTGAGAGATTCCCAATTCCTGTGAACGGTGTGGAATCGACTGATTTGGCTCATTTTTAACTGAAGCAATTAAGGTTGCGATATTTTCGGTACTTCGACTGGTGCGTTGTCTCACTGGGACAGAAACATTCAATAGTGAATATGCACACACAGCCTGTTTGGTGGGACGATTATTATGACCGAAAATTGGAGTAAGAGCTCTTAAAGTTGCGCCCAACGACTCAGAATTTCATGAACTTCACCATGATACAAATGTAAACCTTGACTGACGTTTTGACATTAACAGACTATAAAAAAGTTTAAGGGTGCGTTTGTATTAAAATACAAAATTGTTATGTCCCTATTGAAAAACTCATAATCACCATATTTTATAATTATTCCTTTTGATAATGATAATGTACTAGCGCGGGAAATTTTCGACATCCAACAAATGACAATTCCCAATGACACCTCTTTATTTGTTCGTATGAGAGGAGGTTTTAATAGTTTTCTTTTGAGAGAAGAAGAAGAAACCAAATGACGGCCATTGTGACCTAAATGGTTAAAAAAAAGTTTAAAAGTTCAAACTTGGAACACTTCCCTGGAACAGTACAACTAACACCAGTCTAGATCATGGTTTTAGCATCAACAGAGATATATCAGGGCGGCATACATTCATCTCCTTAGAGTGGCATTGTACTACATTACGAGTAATTTACTTTGTGAAAAGGTGTCAATGTTATATAGAATAATGATTATGTACTGATTCAAGGGTAGTGATAAGCTAAATGGGTGCCTTAAACAATCTTTAAGATATCTGGCATGTTCATTGAACTATTAAATAACATTAATTGTTTTCCTTTACAAATTGTTGCACCTAAAGCAATAGCCTTAACTAGCTTTACCATTTTCGCCCTACCCTAACATTCATTAAAAAGCAATTAACGCTTTTGTGGTGAAACAATTTAGTGTAGCAATTAAACTGCTATCACAAAATAAATTAAATCATAAAATTCCTATATATGTACAAGATAATTTTAAAATTACTTAAATGTTCCTGAATGCCTTTCCAATATGTCCACCATATCCGTCTTTCAACAACGGTGCAAAAATTACCCTCCGACTTAAGCCGTTGCGGATAATGAATAACGTGCCACAATGTCTTGTATTCAGATCTCTTTCTTCAGCGGGTCTCCGATGTGCTTGCAAATTCGCGCGTTACATAATTGAGCTAATATATTGTTTTAAAATGTTTGTATAATTGCTTAAATATCTCACTATCGAGGAACGAACGACATTGGTCGCGGTGTCTTTTTTAATCAGTTAGTTAGCAGCGGGGCACCGGCGATGCCATTACATAGGAAAGTACAAGAGACCTATGACTCCTTTCTTATAATAATGGCAATTTTGCCGCATAAAATCTTATGAATATTTCTAAAATGGGCACTCAACACTGCTCACACAATTGATCAATTTGCCACCCAAAAAATAATGCAATACTTCGACATGGGCATACCACGGCTAATTCATCACCGGACTCTTTCACTAGACTTCTCCTATTTGGTGATCACTAGTGTCGACCGTCAGTGTCTGTTTTACTGGCATCCACTAAATTAACACTCAAGCCATGGAGGTGGTTTCTTATTCACCGGCAGTCCAAACAATTTACCAATTAATGATACCAATTGAGTCTTTTAGGTATCGCCATGGATAGCTGCTATGGATACAAAGTGTTTACTTTTTTTTTTTTTCATTTGCGCTATCGAATCTTGATCATGATTTAAGCACACGTAAGCATAATGTGTGGGCAGTCGTCTGTTTAGTGTGGTTATAGCCGTCGTCGCGTCGTCGTCCTCTTTGGCATTATAGTCAAACGGAAAACCTTTGTTAGTTTATAAGTTTGATTAACTGCTTTGAAAATGAATGTAAGCGAACTAAATTGCAAACAGGAACAAGTTTTGGATTGTGCTAGCACATTTTAATTTGAAAATGGGTTACATATTGATGGAAGCTTTGGTATTACAAAAGTTCCTTTGTACCTATTTACAATTTCACTACCAGACAAAAAGTCCTTTTTGGTGTAGTATTTGGAGAATACTTAGATTTTATTCGTTTCTCTTTTAAGTTCGGGTGGCTGTCGACTTATCTCTCCCGTTGGGTTGGAACCTACAATGTTCGGGTTACAAGCAAAAACACTACCCACTACACTGTGGCCATCCACTTCTTCTTAGTTTGATGTTCGGTGTAAGAAGACCTTTAATGCATGTTTCCTATGTTTCTTTACTTAAAAACTATGGTAGTTGCTTAAAAATTTTCTTATAAAGATCAACCGCACTACACTGACTTTCTATTTTACCTACTTTACTTATTTATCGTGCTCCCTATCTGTGAAAGGTTGCTGACCAAGATACGACAGTTGCACCTTCACGTCGATCCCAGGCATGTTGCTTTCAAAAGCGAAGCCTCCTGGCATTTACCAAGTCGTTAAAAGTTAGGAGCTTATATGGAACTCGGTTGTTCACCTGCTCGGTTGAAGTGAGCTAATGTCGTCGGTTTAGGTTCTTTTTGACTCCATCCACATTTTCCTTCATTAAACCTAGTAGCACACAGGACTAAATACCTGATGAGTATTTCTTCTCTAAAGAACGTTATATTTGTTAATCTTCCCTGCTTCCTTCAACCAGCACCCAACAACGTATATACAGCAGAATTGGGCGGGTCAAAAATCAGCTTCGAACTCATTTGTTTGTCATTTATGAGGTTTACGTCTACTGTAAGCTACATATATAAAATCCTTAACTGACTCCAAATTATAGCTGACAAAAGAGACTTTTCTTTGTCGGCAGCATACTCGTACATACGAGTATATGTACATAGTACAATATATCTTTTTTTGCCCTTGTTTTATCCCAGTTAGGAGTATGTTTAGCGAGACTCTGAGGCAGATGGTGACGATTTTGGCGTGTGCTTATCCGTATTTTTGTGGTTTAGGAGTCGTGTGCTTATCAGTTTTTTGCGGTTGAGGCGTGTGCCGGTGGAAACTCGTAAAGAAAGAATTCTTCACATTGAGTGTGGCGTTTGTGGTTTTAGAGTGTGTGGTATGGTTGTAGGGGACGGGCGGCGGGTATCGGATAGTGGATGTACATATACGTATATTTTGTGAGTCGACGGCGGGGTGGGCATCGGACATTGACTTTAGTTATGAAATTGTTTGTGAGTCAAAGTTGATTTGTTGAAAATTATACTCGAATGAACTTGATTTACTTTGCGTTTTGTTTGTTAAGTACGCTATTTTCTATATTCAGTTTCGATTAAGTGTTTAAACGTAACACATATTCATATGAATACATCCGATTGCAACCTCCTATTTGGAACCGCTTTCTTTGCAGTCACCCTGTTTGTAACCTCTCTGTTTGGAAGCGTCCTGTTCGGAACCGCCCTCCTGCATTTACGATAGCGCAGCATCAACCTATATAGTCCATGCTGGACTATCATATCCACAACTTGCCTATCTTGATGCGAGTACAGTTCGCTATGGCTCATTGGGAACATGCGATAATGCCGAAGCCAACAACCAACAGCTGAATAGACAATGATAACATTTGTGTTGCGTGGTATCTGCTAGAGGATTCTTTTCTGACATTTTGGGCTGATGAGAGTATAAAGCTAATATTCACTTATCATGCTTTATCACTACCAAAATTTAAGAAAATATGATGGGAGGTCAGAGCTTTCTAGGCTTCGTCCAAGCATAGAGCGAGCGATTTGTGTGTGAGGGAGTTCCAATAATTCAATTCAAAACTACTTTCCTCCAAGGGGCGATAAGCGTGCGATTTTTCCTTCTTTCTTATTAAATTTGATTTGATTGTTAGAGTGTGTGTTCTATTATAAATCTTCCGCTCGAAGGAAGACTGCTTCTTAATTGAGTACGTTTGTCTTTTCTTCGCGCCATATTACTCCTTCTTCGCTGCGTGTCGGTGACTAAACTACTCTCAGTCTCTCGAGGAGCTTCCGTTTCGAAATTTTCTAGACCAGAGAAGCAGACCAATTATGTTGCTGTGATTATTGCTCAACATTTTTGTTGATGAACACCTCCTGCAGGGTCGGGGTCAAAAATAGCCCCGAGGTATGAGTAAGGTATGCCTGTCGTACGACGCTACTAAAAACCATCCAGAGGAAGTAAAATTCACTATGCTAAGCGTATAAGCAATGCTATCCGGCACCCTGATCCCTGACAGAACCTCCCTAGACAGTAAGGTCGTAAAACACCAGCTCCTATAGCTCCTGTACTCGTAGCACAATGTGTAATCTTGCTATAGGCTCCGTGAAATAGTAATGATTACTTTCCCGAGCTTGGAAGGTGGGCCCGTATTACAGGCCATTATAGGTTCACCTTTCCTGTAGGGAGTTTATAAAAAAGCTCCTAAAAACAGCACAGTTTGGAAAAAATAAGGAATATATTGGTGAATACTTTTTAAGTCGTTATAACTATATCATATGTGACAGTGAGCTTAATTTTCGTAGTCATATTGACAACATTATTATTAGCAGAGCAAATTCTGCGCTAGGTTATGTGAAACATTAGTCCAAGGAATTATCAAATCCATACGTCACGATTCTAGAATATGCCAGCCAAGTTTGGTCTCCCCATCTCAATACACATTCGTATCTACTCTACGTGAACTCCCATTGCCTGACAGATTCAACCTACCTTCTTACGAGCATCGTTTGAATTGGCTGAATGTAATCGCTTGAAAAGCGTAGAGAAGTTGCCGGTATACTATTTGTACATCAGCTATTAGCAGGCAACATTGATTTTCCTATGCTGCTCCAAATCATCTAACTCAGCATCAATCCGCGTATTCTGAGGTCAGTACCTCGCCTCCGCCTCAAGTTTCATCGTACGAATTACGGGTGTAATGAGCCTATGTCTCGAATACTACGCATGGCTAATGACTGCCATAATCTTTTTGATTTTCAGTACAGCAAAAACCCATTTAGAAACTCCCTTTATTCTACTTCCTTACTCAGGTTTTGATGTAGATTTATACTAGCTATTATGTAAACAATTATAAGTACCTTACTGCTTGTATTAAGCTAAATAAATAAATAAATAAATAAATAAATAAATAAACTAAATTGTCAAAAGCATTTACATATTTTGACATTAAAATCAAAGTTGTAGTAGCGTTTCAAACATCTAGTACATCTAGTACTTTAAAACTTAAGTGAGAAGAGGTCAACCCTTTTGAAGAGAATTTCCTCGTCCTTAACATTATCATAAGCACATGTACCGTGGAATTATCACATAAGGATATAAGAGTGTTTGTTGAAACTCTTCTTATTTTTAACCATAAATAATCAAATAAAGTGCACACTAAAATTCAGCCCGTCCCTAAATCTATACATTTTTGAAATTCGTTTTGAAATATTTTCATAATTGGAAAACCACCAAATATGTAATCGAACAGTGACGTGTCTCTATTTTTTTCATTAGATTATGTAATTCCTTAAACTATACTCCAAATAAATATGCAATATTTTCAACAACGCATAGCTATTTCCTAAGAAAAAGGGAATGCATATTACATCCTCATTAACATTCAATAAAGTGTGCTACCATTCATCTGCCTTGTTCCACTTATCAATCAAATTACATAGCTAAACCAAGGCTTTAGATCGAGTGTCGATAGCAATATTAGAGCGTGACCAGAATCGCATGCGTCATATTAACAAATTATTTCAAATATCTCACTTGAAAATCTTCACATACTGCAGTCTTAACTGCTTGCAACAGACGTAGAGAGAGAAAGAATTGGTGCAGACTGAAGACTCTTGTTAGTGTCTTTCATCTGGACAAGAGGTGTGTTTGTTTTTAAACTGGTTGTCTTACCTCAGTGTACATATTTGCATGCCACTTTTATAGAATTCGAATTTTATTGCATATTATTCCGGTCTTATATCAACTTCGGGGCCCGTAGATTTAGTATAAGTGAAGCCAATAAACTGAGATAACAAGGTGGGAGTTTCTCATATATAATAATAAACTTCAGCTTCCATTTAAATTTGATTTAATCAAAAGCGAATAAATTATAATAATGTGCAGAATGTTATGTTCAATTTCTTTATCAATCAAAATATATGGAGAAACATTTCTTGACAGATTCTTTATCGCCGAGCTAAAATCGCTGAAGCTAGAACTATGAAATTTGGACAGTAGTTGCATTTTAAGACGTAGGCACTCTCTAAGAAAGGATTTTTCGAAATTCAACTCCAAAGGGTGTGAAAGAGTGTATAAAAGTTTGTATAGGAAAACATATTTTTTCTGTCGGATTTACTTAAAACTTAGCATAACACTTATGATGAAACACGTATTTCAGCATTTCTCCAAATTCAACCCCTAAAGCCTTTATAAACAACAAATTCAAAATTCACTCCAGTTATATGTGTACTTTTGGCATCTGGATTACCTACCATTTCCATGGGGAATGGGTCACATAGGCTGAGCCTTCTGAGCGTGATTGATCCAGGGTGAGACTACTACAACTCCTACAACTCCCGCGTTTTCTGTGAGAGTTCTAAAATAAAGAAATTGAAAGAGCTCCTCAATTTTCATCGAGCATTCAAGGTGGAACACTCTGTACTACTTGTTCGTAATCAGTCTTTGGTCGTAGATTCCAGTGTTTTATACTGGATCACTAGCAATGGAGTAGGAGAGGCTAAAGTAGTAGCTTACCAGAAAGCACTGTCTTTTATACAAGTGCAGAATCTATTCAGAAAAAAGTCGAACGGATCAGTCTAATTCACTAAGTAAAAACTGTCTTTCAGTCTGAACTTGATGCTATCGCAACCACAGCGTTTATTGTACTGAAGAACAATTAAAAAAAAAAAAAACATTTACATTTGCTCTGATAGCTAATCGACCATCAGGAAATTGTAAGGCTGACGAACTTGCCAGACATGGAACAACAATACCCATCCTTCCAGACAAAAGTTCACTGGGTATGCCGATCGCTACATGTAAACTAAATTAAAGCTGGATGTTATTGAAACGACAAATTATAGGTGGACTAGTAGTACTACTTGTCTAGCGACAAAACAGATTTGGCCTAAGCTGGATCTGAAACCCTCTAAAAATTTGATTTCATGGTTCAATGAGTAGGCTAGAGACCGGTTTCCAAACCGACGTAGCATCACAATGGACCTATTATTGGTCTAAATGTGTTGGCTTTTAGCTGGCAGCCACCTCAACCTAACCTAACCTAACCTAATCGGCCATCACACTGTGCTCAACACCTAGAATCGTAAACAAGGCTTTTGATGCACTGAACTTTATCTGAAAAAAAAAAAAAAAACAAACAAATACTGAGGCTCTAAGTAGAGCAAGGTCAAAAACTTCATTCATAGATCCTCAATCAGTGAGAGGCTGTACAATTTCTGAACTATTGCAACTATAACACTACAACTATTAATTGCGTCATGCGATGGAAACCAAAACAGATCGACGTGTCGTGTTGTGTCGTGTCGTGTCTGAACGATACTTTAGCAAGGGAACACAACTATACCATTTGAAGGGAAAATTTACATTATTTTTATTTATTTATTTATTTATTTATAAGATATCAATATACAATTAAAAATTGTTACTAATATAAAAAAAATAAGGAGCAACTAGCAGCAACGGCTTCCTGCTCTTGGAAAACATATTATAATTATAAAGCGATTTTGAGTTTTTCTAATATTTTTTTTAACTTATCAATATTGTTTTGGTTTGGACTAAAGTTGTTTTGTAGTGATGAATGCGATGATAAGAAGCATGGGCTTAGTAGATGCGTTGGAGTTATTGTGGTGAAACAGGTGGGACAGGTTGGTGGAGAATCCCTTCTGAGCAGGTGCTGTGTGTATGCAGGTGACCAAGACGGAGCCGGATAAATATTGTTATATCAGATTTAGAGATGTTTGTTGGGAATTTTGGCTGAACTTTATTCGGGTTGACTGTTTTGTAGTGGTGTTTGTAGTGTTCCCATTTAAGTAGCTGTTGGTTGTGGCATTCCTGATTTATGTATCTTTTTAAGTCAAGGCGCGAGAAGGTATTGTAGGTGAAGGTGTAACTCTAGTAATCCAAACAAAAAAAATTGGACAAATATGAGTCAGGCCTCGTACAATTAATGCTCTATATAGTTATTTTAACTGCATCCTAATTTAGCCTCCTAATGCGGAAAAAATTGAGTATCTATGATCGTATTTGTAAGCGCTTGATGTGAAAGTAACAACAAAAAACACCAACAAAGTTGGCTTAGGAAACCAAAGAGCTCCTGACCACGTTTTCGAACTCGACAATATAAGCGAAGTCAGCTCATTGTTATCCGCAACGCAGCGCCTTAAAAACACAGGAATTTTCATCAATAAGGACCTAACGTACAGTCAAAGAAAGGAGGACTTTCATCTACGGCAAATGAAAAAATGTTTACTCCAAGCAGACTCCAGCTTAAGCATCGCAATAAAACGTTGGACACTCAATCACCGGCGATATAAATGCAGCCCAGAAGGTGCGATAAGGGCTTTCAGCGATGAGGATAACATCTGTATATTATCTGTAGATAAAGTCAATTCAAACTATACTGTAATTACGAAACAGCGAAATCATGAAGCTCAAGTTAGTTCTAATAATGCTCACTAACAATTAAGGACCTGTCAGGTTTTATCTTATAATATAGCAGGACTTGTTAATAAATCAATATTATGTAACTTTTTTAAATATATCCATAACTTTGAAATATTCTTTTTGTATGAAACATTTGTAACGTCACTAGAGTAGAGATTTTATAAGACTCAAGAATTTTTTTGATGGAGCAGATCTAGATAATTTTACTATAGTTGGGGACTTCAATGTGAGGACTGGTACAAAAGATTCTATCGATGTCCAACTAGGACGAAGTCCTAAACTAACGGACATAAGAAACTCAAAAGACGGTATTTTTGATGGTAACTGCAATATGTTTAACGACCTTTTAGAAGATATTTGATCATTTATTATGAATGGCAGGGGTTATGTTGACAAGACTAGTGAATACACTTCGTCAGTCATTGACTATTGTTGCCCTTCTTACGGAGCAGTTGAGTTGATTAAAGGATTCGCTGTAGGATGTGAAACCTTCTCTGATCACATGCCCTTTACTATAAGACTTAAAACTGCTGAACAAGGAAACAGTAACTCTTAAGTGAAACTTTTACCACGACTAAAGTGGATTGAAAGTCGTCGCTTGATCTACGTCCACAAGCTCGACTTATTAGTACCACAGAAAATCACTCAGAATAACACAGTGGGAAAACGTTGTCTTGCAATAAAGGAATTTATTTACTTTTCACATTGCACCAACAGGCAATATATGAACTTTGAGCCCAAAAAAACATGGTTTGATCTCGCTTGTCACATGGCAAGAAAACCTGTTTTAAAATATCTAAAAAACTTCAGAAAATACAACTTAGATATCTTCAGAGAAAACTACCAAGAATAAAAGAAAAAGTAAAAGGCCTTGTGTAATTCCAAGCAGCGTGGTTATTACACAAATATCATACACCGACTTTCAACTGTGACGTCAACCAAAGATTGGTGGAAACTAGCCAGAGCATTTCGCGGCAGCGTTCCATGTACAAAAACTGACATTACTGGTTCCAAATTTATAAATTACTTCCAAAACTTGTTCACTTATACGTTACCGATAAATACAACACTGATCACAACTACCGAAATACATGTTCCCGTGCTAGACCATGACATTGAAATGGATGAAATAACTTGAGATCTATAAAAACGCTACTCCAAGCCTAGTTGCTGAAATCAATCGACTAATGAGTGACATATTTAGAACAGAGACCATTCCTCTCTCCTTCAAAAAGTCAATAATATTTCCCTTACTGAAAAAGGGAGATCCTAATATTGTCACCTACTACCGAGGTCTGTCGTTTCTAGATACCATATACAAAATATTTATTATGGTACTTTTGAATAGGCTCAATAAGTGGGCAGAAGAAAATCGCATCTTAAACGAATTCCAAGCCGCATATAGAAACAACTGCTGTACAGTCGACCAAATTTACATTGCCAAAAAAAGAAGTTATACGCGTTTTTCGTCAGCTTATAAGCTGCATTTGATAACATCAATGGAGAAGTTCTGTTTTACAAACTATCACTTCTAGGAATGTCCACAAAGATGATTTCTATTATAAAGGCTCTCTACCAAAACACCGTAGTAACAGTTTGGAATGGTACAAACACGTGTGAATTCTTCCCCATTAACAAGGGTGTAAAGCAGGGATGCGTCCTATGACTTCTACTCTTCATCCTTTTTTTTGAATTATCTGCACTCTGTACTACCTGGCGGGTTGACCATTAAAGATCAAATAATACAAATATTACTTACTACGAGTATATGCGGATGATATAGTAATACTTTCTGACAGTGCTGCTTCCTTACAAATCATGATTGATAGTTTGATCACATACTGCCACAAATGGAATTTGATAGTAAATTTGGAAAAAATTAGAAATAGTAATTTTCCGAAACGATGGTCGTAGAGCAGTTGATCAAAAATGGTTTTTCAACAACATTGAAATAAATGTGACGAACAAATATAAATACTTAGAGATAACTTTCACTCACAACATGTCTTGGTCCACGCATCTCACTCAAAGGCTGAGTCCAAAAATTCAATAATCGCTACATGGTACAATTTCATCAGAAACGAAAATATCCTCCACTCAGCCAAATATAAAATATATGAAGCCGCTGCAAGGTATATAATGAACTACTTTGGGCACAGTAGTAGTGTGGGGTTATTCTGAACATATTCAAGCTGAAAAACTGCAGCGTTTCTTTACGAGTATAAAAAAAAAATGTTTCCTACTAACAAATAACACACCCAACTATGCTCTTAACATCGAAACGGGTCTCCCAAAGGCGTTCATTACTACCATCAAACTTCATTTTAAATACATCTAGAGAGTGGTAACACTTCCCCAGAACCGATTACCACGCATACTTTCATAGATAGTAATCCGTAACAAAATCTTTTGGCCAAAAGAATGGTCTGCCCTTTTCCAAGAAACAGGAATAGATTTCAACTGGGCGATGAAGTCTGAATGGAATGAAAAGCACAACATACTTCTTGAAAAACTCAAAGAAAATTACTGGGCTGAAGCCACCAACGAAGCACGCCAATCACAGTTTCACGATGAATACTGCAACTTGCAACAACGCTGATACCCTCAACTACTTCGAAGACTCCAATCCCCGCGATATGATCAGCCTGCTTTTGAAGACACGATGTGGACGACTCAACCTGAATGCAAGAACTTTCAATAACGATACAGTTGCTTTATGCAAAATATGCAACCTTGATGTCAGTGAAAATACATTTCACTTTGTTGGAGTATGCCCTATTTTGAAAGAATACAGGAGACAATTTCTTGGGACCAATAAACTCGACCGTGCTCAGCTCTTCAGTATCTTAAACGGACAAAACTATAAGTACACCCAATTATACGAATTCCTGAAATATACACTCAAATACCGCGCTTTATTAGTAAATGAATTTTCTTAAATAAATCTCACTAAGCTTAACTATTAAAACAGAAATCGCCTTAACTTGAGAGGCAACTTTTAAAGTTATTATCAAAAAATTAATTTTTGAATTTTTTTAAATACTATGTTTTTTGTAACAAATTTTTTTTTGAGAAATAAAAATTATTTATCTATCTATCTATCTATCTATCTGATCGTATTTGTAAGCGTCAGATCAAAACAAACACTATTTGTTCCATGTCTACCTGCCTGTTTGTTCTGACATGGCTCGCTCGAAAACCACTGAAGAAATTTTGATGAAATTTATTTAGTACTCGTATGTACCTATATGTGTGTAATGATATCTAGGTATGTAGCTTAGTTAACAAATTATCAAATTCGGAGTGCTGATAAGAAGTGGCGGCCGGGGCATAAATATTAAAATCACATTTATTGGTCACCCAAAATTTGTTTTCTCAAACTTCATTTTTCTTATCAATTCTTAAATATTTGTATAAACTTCCGTGAAGCCTTAATGGCTTTTCTGGAGCAAGCTTAGTTTTGTGTAAATAATTCAAATTTAATTTTTTTTTCAATCACTCGAGAACAAATTTGAATTTATTGATTTTAAATTTTGGATTGTAATTTTACTAGGAAATATTTAATATTTTTCTTTCTGGTTTTAAAATTTTCAATATTTTTAAGATCTGGAGGTAATTCATTTAGCATTGCGGGAATACTATGTCTCAGCTACCTTTAACATCAACGCCTCAACGTAGAATTTTGTAGTTTTTGAAGCTTCTGGATGCGAGTTTCTGATGCGTTTTCCCAGGATAGTATTCAATTAATTTGGATTCAATCCAAGCGTAGCATACTAGCTTTAAAATGTGTGGTGTGCCGTGATGTCTTAGATGCGCCAATGCGAATGAAACCTTCCTTAGATCTGAGCGTATCTTGTCAATTTTCTTGTCCCAGATGAAGCTATTTATAGCTTTCTACGACGTCAATTAACTATTTGATTGATTTAGGACAGGAGTCATTTCGAAAATATACTCGGTCCTGCATAGCTTTGTGATGTGTGCTTCGGATGTGCATTATCTTTGTTCTTACCGCGTCGTGACACCACTTGACCACATTGTTAAACTCCGCCTGCATTATTCCTGCTGCCGTCTTCAGAGACTTGTGGCGCACCAATATCGCGATATCGTAGGCGTAAGCAAATGGAATGCTATTTTTAAATGTACGAAGAAAATTTTTTGTGTAAAAAATGGAAACAAAAATAGGACCTAGTTCTAACCCTTGAGGAACTCCATATTGTACCTGTTTCCTTTCACTATAGACATCCTTTATTTTGGCACAGAAGAGCCTGTTGAGTAGATAATCCCTTAGCCAATCCGCCATTACTCCTTATATACCAATACATTCAAGCACTTCTAGTAACTTTGTGAAGCCGCTCATGACCTCTTACAACAAACGGTTCGAGAATTAAAAATTGATGCAGCGTCGCTCTGTGAGCAATATAGGAACCTAACTGGAAATAAGTGGATCACCGAAGCAATGAATAAGTCTGCGATTTGGGTTTTGCAGACACGCGTCAATTCAGGAACACCAGGACGTAACCGAGGGTTTCTCTGTATGAACTAAGATAAATGGTATTTATATATACAGCTGCTAAATACCACCTAGCGCAACTATTGAAATTTTCGAAATGATCTTGGATAGACTAGTCGCCGACGTTAGATTAGAGGCTACTATATCAGATGTTAATCATATTATCGCCGCAAAAGGTCCGAAGTCATTCTACCTATCAATTACAGGCCTATGCAACAAAAATATTTACATACAAATTTGCGTACGAATCTTCGATTCAATTTCTTAGATTTTGTTCGAAGTCATTTTACCTTAACCGCAACTCCAATTTTATGCTAAAATTATTCCACTCACTCCTTCATAGATATTCTTTAAATTGGACCAAATTAAATATTACCACGAATATTTCACCCGGGTGAAACTAAAACCTGGTTGTGGTTAGCTTAATTTTAGCCTCACTTTGTAGTTCTGAACTAATACTTATGTTTTTCACAACACCGTCAATTTTTTTTTCTGTCATCTGTTGACAAGTGAGGCTAAATCGTATCTACAACTTGCAAAATTTGTATAAAAAAAATTCAAATGACTAATCTCACTATAATGCAAAAACTTCCAAGTATGTGAGAATAAATTTAGCAACAGCATAGCCAACTCACAAGATTTGGTCAATTTTTAAAACAATACAAAACCTCCCACTTGTTGCTACACCAGTGCTCCAAAAAAAAGTTCCATAATTTCCCTTTCACACACTTAGGCCTTTTGTCGAATCACACTGAAAATGGGGCTTACATATCAACACTAATTTAATTTCCATCTCGTGCAGCAATTTTTGCTGCCTACTGCCACGGAATGGAGCCCCAAACGTTGGCGCTCGATACGCAATGCATTAGGGGACGCGAAATAAAAAGAGTTTTTCGACATTTGTACACGTTTCGCGTGAATAATCTAAAATTGCATTGACACTGGATACAAACTGCTGAGCTACCTCTTTTATGACTTTTTGTGGTCTCGAAATGCTACCGTGCTCTACTAATTGAACCGATACGGAGTACCAAAAGAGACGCACGTTCATTCTAGAGCACAGGTACACTGTGCCGTGTAGCACATGGTCTCGCGTCAATGCTACCTTATGGCGGAAGGAAAATTATACAAGAATGTGTAAAATTCACAAGTAGTGACAAAACCATTGTAAGATTAAATAATACAGATTATTTTGCAACATTTAGATAAACAAATTTATGACCAGGCCAGGGGTATATGGGCATAGGCGAATGGAGTATACCTGGCAGTTCGGTGAGACTGTGGTTCGATGATGAAATATTGCGTTTGGCGAGATCGATTGGCACTCTTTGTGTGATGCCTAGTCGGATCGTGTTGCCCTTATTATAAGGGCACTGTATCTTTGTCGTGAATTATAAAACCAAGCTGTAGGTGCAAATAAGTTGCAAAGGTTGTAATAAAATATGGTATTCCCTCCGGTTTCTGCATTATGCTGTCTGTGCAGATCTAGTTCTCACAATAGAAAAATGTTGGCGGCATAAAACAGGTTCCATTTGAGGGAGCATGAAATGGATTAGAAGAATAATAAATGGAAATGATATTAATGGGACTATTGTGAAACTTTTATAGATTGTTCTAATGCCTTACAGTGAATTACCTAAAAGCTGAGGTTACATTATAAATTGCTTTAAAATGTGACATTCGAGTAAGAGAGAGTAATAGAACCTTCTAATAGATCAAGCATGTACCAAATAAAAATGGTACTCGTATGGGAGGTGGCTAGGTGGAAATAATGACTTTAGATTATCCACTAAAAACTGTAGATGCGCTAAGTAGGTGCCTATATTAACGAAACTGATGTACAGGGTTTTTCAACAAGGACATAACATTTTTGTATTTAAGAAAAACACAGAATAATTCAGATATCAGGCCGAAATTTATTCCAGGTGTAGTACATATGTTAAATCCCAGTATGGAATTCGACCTCGTTCATCTGACCACCGCGAGCACGTTTGCAGTGATCGATTCTTTACAGTCAATTTTCCACCGCTCTTGCACACATATCGGCCGAAACGTTGGCAATTTCACATTCGATATCGTTCCTCAGCTCCTCTAACATTGTTAGCTTGTTGGCATAAACCAACGACTTAACATGAAAAGAAATCAATCGGCGTTAAATCGCATGAACGAGATGGCCATTCGACCGGACTTTCCCTTCAATAGATCAATTGTTAAACCAACTGTGTGGCATGTGGCACCATCTTGTTGGAACCACATATCACTGATGTCCAGTCCATCCAATTCTAGCCAAAAATAGTCTTCCAACATGACACGATAGCGAACTCCCTTGACCGTAACATAACGATCATTTTCATCGACGAAAAAATACGGTCCAATCACAGCTCCGGCATGAAATCCACACCACACGGTCACTATTTGTGGATGCAATGGAGTCTCTTGAAGTTCAGCTGGATTTGTTGCTGTCCAATAATGCATATTTTTTTATTCTTATTGACTCCTGTGAACGGCGTGGAATCGACTGATTTGGCTCATTTTGAACTGAAGCAATTACGGCTGCGATATTTTCGGTACTTCGACCGGTGCGTTGTCTCACTGGCACACGAACATTCAATAGTGAATACTCGTATGTTGACTTGAATTTATCCACTATACTCACAGCCTGTCTGGTGGGACGATTATTACGACCGAAAATTGGAGTAAGCGCTTTTAAATTTGAGACCACCGATAAAAATGTAAACCTTGACTGACGTTTTGATATTAACAGATCATAAAAAAGGTTTAAGTGTGCGTTTGTATTAAAATACAAAATTGTTATGTCCCTATTGAAAAACCCTTTATGATTCGGTCTAACTCCTTACGTTATCTCGCGCTATATACTCATTTTGATAAGCCTAAGGTCATTCATACACAGAGGTACATAAAAGTTGAATAAATCTGACATTAAGTTGCCAGCTTGTACATGTGCATCCAATGTATTTCAACGGCAGTTCGCACATGGTCCTACATTTTGCTAACCTATTTGTGAGGTGTGCGTGATAAACTACTCGTACTAAAGACTGAGTATGCTGATCACTGAGGTGTTTCAGTTTCCTTCTTTTACCTACCCAGCCACAGCAGCATATTGCACATCATTGCCGAAGCCATCTCCTCAGTGAAGCGGTATTTATGTATGCATGCTGCAAAATTCTTGTTGCTTGTACATACAGTGATGGCGATGGTTATGTGTGGATCCAGTTCAAATTCTTTATCTGGTTTTATTTCTTCTTTAAAGCCCCGGCCCATAGAATCCGTCGATCCGTTGCTGTGTCGTTTTTAACTGACAGTTAGATAGAATGGAAGGTGGCCCATAACCAACACATATATGAACTTCGGCGGATATAGTAGGTTTACTTTCTACTTTTTTAGTCCTTTGATATGGTGGCTGTTCACATACTCACGCATTGAAGTTCACACATTCACAAATTGAGAGGAAGCACATTCATTGGTGGAAGTATTGAGAGAATGTAGAGAAACTGCCATCGGCTGTCATCTGTTAACGAAGGTATGCGACGAATTTTATGGGACTGTTCTTTCCGGCAATACGTGAACGTCAACGTCAACCTTCAACGGAACGACGTCGATGGATTCTATGGGTCGGGGCATTTAGCCACGGATATAATATCGATAGAAATAGGGTAAGGTATGTCAATAAAAAAAAATACATATCTACATATATAAGTTATAAATACATTTCAAACTTACATTAGAAGCAACCATCCTCACGTAACAACCGGCTGAATTTGCCTATAAATACCTTCTCTACAAAAAAATTCGAATATTAAGAAGCAGTCTGGCTCTTGAGTATATACCAAACCTGTGAGGAAGGACAAAGATAAGATTCATTGCAAAAATGGGCCAAGTCTCTCCTTGAGGAGTAGCAAAGGTCTAAGATTTGTTTCAGCTTAAGCAAAAACAGACTAAGAAGGCTAACTGGCTTCCTTACAGGGCATTGCAAACTCAAAAACGTTGCTGAATTGCTGAACTTACAGGGAGTTCAAAAATATAAATGGTTAAAGTTTCTTGAAAAAAAAAAAACTTAAAATCCATGGCATAGGCGATGTCTCCCACCTCAATCTCCAAAACTGTTATTGAGAAAAATTTGAAAAATTACGAAGTACGGAGAAAATTATAAAAAATTTTCTGGAATAAATAGTTCCTGAAAAATATTGGAATTCGCGGAGTGAAAAGTCACTCTCACCATATCTTACCAGATTAATATATCTATATACCCAACATAGGGTAGGTAGGTAAGAGTGGAGCTTCTGTTAGGAATAACCCAATTAGCACTAGGTGCCGTTTTGTTACCACAACTCATGTAACCTGGGTGACATGCTGGAGGAGTCTCTAGATCCAACCTGTGGAATTAAAAAAAAGTAATAAGTTCTTTAATGTTTTTCTCTGAGACTTTCTCTAGGGAATTGAAGAAGGGTTTTCCCAATCCTCGTTGTCTGGCCCTAGCTAGTGCAGGACAGGCGGATAAGTAGTGAGTAAGGGTTTCTCTTTCAGTTGCGACATTGCAACCGCGACATCGTATGTTGTGTGGGATATAAATGAACTAAATTTTATCGAAATCCATTGAGTGGTTCTTTAGTTAGGCACGTGACAAAAATGATTCGCAAATGTTTTACACGATTTCTCATATCTTACCCCCACTACATTCGACTTTGATCAATTTCATGTGAAATTTCTAATGTATCAGTCTTAGCATACATAATAAAATTTCATCGATATCAGTTCAGCAGTTCTCAAGTTAGCCGGCTAACAGAGACGATTTAAAGATTTTTGAAATGCCGATCCCCACATCTCACTCACACTTGATCCGATTTTGACAGTAATGAACTACGGACGTAATGACCTACAGGATAAACTCGTACACAATAATAAAATTTCAGTGGTTCTCGAGAGAACAGTATGCGGACAAACATGCATTTAACATAGCGGATCGTAACACTAACGACGTGAGGCCCGACTCGCATTTGATGAATTTTTTCTTTTACGTCATTTTGTGTATCTATTCCGAAACAAAGTAGGCGTGACAGTTGAGTAAATTATCAATATTCGCTTAAGAAAGTCCTTCAGCTAGTCAAACTTGCTAATTTTGATTTGAATTTGAAAAAAAACTATAACTGGATTTGAAAAAATAAAACAGTTTGATTTGTCTAGCTTAATTCAACGGACATGGCACAATCGATTTCACTATTGATACTGATCATTTTTATATTATGTACTTTATAGAGCGTATCCTTATATTTATAAAAAAGCCTTAAATTAATAAAGCGGATCTTTCAGATTCTGCAAAGATTCAGAGGAGACTTCGGAACGTCTCCTAAGAAAACTGTCCCAACTCACCAAATGGTAAACTCCCAGGGAGCCTATCAGATAAACCAGATAAATTTACCCACTCTAGACCTACTCCAGATATTTCAGTTCCTAAGGAAAGGGGAGGTGTTTTAAACTGAAAACAATCTAGACTTTCACCAGGAAGGGACACTGATTTATTCTCCCTATTCATTCTTTAATTCATCCACTAGTCGCCCATCTAAATTAGATCAATTATCTCGTGGAAAATTATCTCTCGCGGACATAAAACTCTCGTGTACCCTCTTTTATTGAACGAGTAATTATAGCCTTTGATAATATGTAATACACTATGTATCTCATTTCAGTGGGTGCTGTTTCAAAAGACTTTTTTGTTTCCCTGAACCACTTTAGTTACGAAAAAGTTATAATTGCTGCAAATTATTACCTAAAATCCAAAACATATAAAAAGAAAACTTGCCTAAGCAAATTTTTAATAACTGTCCATTGATAATCTAATTACAACAATGAAGCAAAGTATTCTCACCTCTTTTGTCAGTTTTAAGTCCCACGGGCACGAGTGAAGTAAAAATAATCACTAGTATACAATTTTCAACAAGGAAAACTCTTTTTTTCTGCATATTGTTAGATTTATTTTTTGCTCCTTAATGATATACTAAAATAAGTTACAAGGAAAAACGTAAAAAATTAAACAAGTTTCATTTCAAATTGTATCAAGATTACCAGTGGATGCGGAAAGTTGCTATTTTTCGACCTCGCGCCATCAACTGTGCTGAGATACATTGCAAGGAATATAATTGTAGATACTCGTACATACCAACCTACCACCTCTTTTCGCGGCTTTGCAATAACGACTATCATATCTAAATATCTACGTATTGCTTTCGTGTTTCTTTTTACAAAACTATTAAAAAAAAACAATTCTTAATGCAAGTGCACCATAAAGAGGTGATACACTCCAATCTGCTGCTGGTAAAATAACCAATTCATCTATGATGATGGACTCGTTTTAATGAAAATGACCATTTGCCTCCGAGCGGAAGGCACTTTGCCTACAGACACCTCATTGCTTCCATTATTTTGAAATACTATTGCATGTTGATTATTATGTTTCTTTATTTATGATATACATATGTAGTTATTTCAACTAATGAATTATAAGTTACGTATTTACAGAGGTTGATTTATTTAACTTAAGCTTTGCATTTTATTTAATTAAACTAATTTAGCTTATGACTTAGAAGTATCTAAAGTATCGGCTGTTGAAAAAGTCTAACGATCGTTGTGATGGAGTTTCGAAAAATTGATCTGAAAAAATTACAAATAATTGAGCAATTATTATTTTATTACTGAGAACTAATTTTATGTTTGTTTTTAGCAGGTGATAGAGTACAGAATTGTATAGAATAATTAAGTGTTTTGCAAATGTGTGCAAGAATATGTAAAATGTAAGTAATTGTTAGCTTGATTGGGTTAGAAACAATTTTCAATACATTTGTTGGTGCAATAGTGTGGACATTTTATGGTATTTAAATTTAAATAAATATACAGAATATACCCTATTCGTCTTGTATCAGAAGGGGTTCGTGACATACATACTCGTATGTTGAGGTTCACATTACCCAAAAGATTGGTCATTTTGAATAATTTCGTACAATTTTCGAATGTTTGCCCAAAATTTCGATTGTAACAATTTTTTGTCCATAGGAATCACAGTTTTCGAAATATTCGCTCTAATAAATAATTTCTAATACTTACAGGGTGAAGGGAAATACTTCAGATGATTTCGAACAATTTTCTAAGTTTTTAAAATGTTGCTATTCATCTTGTAGAGAATTTTAGAACCTTTCCAATGTAAGAATGCTTGTAGGAGATAATAACACTTAAAAACGATTTCCATTAACTGATAACAGTGTGCAATATGTACAATTTTTAAATACCAACTAACTGCAAGCCTCTCTGCCCTATCAACGCCACGTAATTTCCCATTTCTCCAGCGAATTATTTTACGGGAATTCTGCTTTAGGCACAAGTTCTTTGTGCACAACTAGTTTCCAATTAAAAGAATGTAACTACGAGTACGCATGTGCTATTCCTCCCCTGTTTATTTGAATAATGTTGCGATTTTATTGCACTCTCTTGCAACATCTGTTGCGGAACATTACTATAGAAGAAAATAAATGCTTTGTGTTTTAAAAATATTTAAAAATTGGAAATAACAAAAATGATGATTGAGGTTCTAAGGACGAGCCGCCAGTGCCTTATATCATGAACTTTTATTATTATTTCATCGTTGCCTTGCTTTTTTTAAACCATTCATTGGAAATTTGAAGACCTTGTTTTGGAAGAAGATTAAGGTCATAAATGCATTGCAGCAAAGTGCAGGAGAGCCAGTTTTGAAGATCTGTATCCGAATTTGTTGTACTTGAAGGTAGTTAGACATCAAGATCTAGTTAGAGGATTGCTGCGGTATCGTGCGACAAAAAAAAAAACTAAGGCGATTGAAATCTCAGAATAATTTTGAAAAATGAATTTTTCCATTCTAACATAGCACAGTGCTTAGGGATGAATGGAAGTGAAAGGATTTCCTAACTCTTGCAATTATTGAAAGAGAGCTAAATTTGATTACTAGAATCCAAAGAAATGCGAAGTATACTCCTCAGCATCATTATCACAGACCTAAGAGTTGTTAGACAAACTCAAAGCTACAAGTTCATTTGCACTATCGCACTAACTGCGTAAGAAATGATCATGATTTGTTCTATTTACGAGTACACAGTATTTGATGCAAACGACGAACGGATGAAGTAGAGAATATAACCCATAACACTGCTTCGTTACTTCTGATAAGCCGAACATTATAAAAATGCAGACCTGTTCTACAAGACTTTATACTTGTAGGCTTAAAATTGCTTTCAACCATTTTTATTCAGCCACCCAATAGCCAAGCTTAAATCAAACATATCTGCTGGATCCGATTGTCTAATGACTAAACAGTTAAAGGCTTGGGAAGATGACTTGAGAGCATGCACCAATGCATTTGCATGATATATATACATATGTAAGTATGCGCGATGATTGGAAGGTAAGTATTATTTTCCACCTTCCATAATAAATGAGACCGCTTACAAATTTCTATTTGGTATAATATTTAAGTACCTAAAGAATTTATTAACGAGCTGACTGACTACTATCAGTGCTGCTCACCATATCCTAGAGAACATCAAACCCACCATCTGTTTAACGATTTCAAAGCCGCTTGATAGAATAAGAAGTTCAAAGATTCAAGGAAGCCTTCATGTAAAAGAACCCATCACAAGCAAGATAGAGCACGACCGGCTCAGTTGGTATTGTCATGTTCAAAGGAGCGATCCTTCGAACCCCGTCAAAAAGGGAATATCAATCAACGTTCCTACGCAATCGCGCAAAAAAGACAGACCAAAAAACAACTGGATCATACAAATGCAAAAACACCAGCATTCGATTGGCCTCAGCGACGAAGTGATCCGAAACCGGAAAGCCTGCCGGTACTTCATGAGGTCAAACCTGCAAAACCCACAGGCGGACCAGTAGGGATGCAGTAGAGTGGGAGGGTTGTGATCCTTCTACTCCGGATCATAATTTCGCCGTAAGGAGAAGAAGAAGAAAAGAAGAAAAAAAACATGTATACTACTTTGATCAAAAAGTTTCAGGAATGACTACTGTGTGGGGCTTTCAGTCATCTAATTCGAGTTTTTTTTTTAGGTTGACACTTCAATTAGCATCGTAGTTTGACATTTGTAAAAGCTAAGTTGTCTTGAGTACATCTGCCTCCGTTCATGTTTTCGATTTTAAAAATGGGATCAACTTTAGAACAACGAGTTTGCATCAAATTTTGTGTTAAAAACGGATTCAACGGTGCGAAGACTTTGGAATTACGTACATATCGCAAAGTAGCAAATTTAGCGATTTTCGAAATGTTTCAAAACGAGTATCAACCACATCAATACCTTGCATCGACCACATCAATACCTTGTGGATCATCATTGAACAATGCGTCGAGTACAGATCTCCGTTGTACCTATTTGCTGTTCATTGAGTTCAACAAGGCCTTCGACAGCTTGAATCGAGATGCTATTTGGCGAGCCTTGCGCAGGAGAGGTATAACAGAAAAACTCGTAGCTATTATAAAGGCTAATTATGATGGCGGTAAAAGTCATGTCCTACATAACCGTAAGGTATCAGAGGAATTTGAAGTCCGCAGCGAAGTACGACAAGGATGCATTCTTTCATGCATGGGGCTGAAATGGACTATGATATCATACCTTTGACTATGCTGATGTGTACAACAGAATTCGTAAATCAAAGGCTGAGTTCGGTATGCTGTCTAAAATCTGGAAAAGTAATGCTTTCAGCACAGAGGGATCAACACCGTCACAAGGAAGCTGCAAACCTTCATAAATAGATGTCTTCGCAACATCCTAAGGATTTTGTGGCCGAATTTTATATCGAATGACCAACTACACACGATAATGGACCAGGAGCCAATAGATATCAAAAGACGGAGAAGAAAGTGGCAGTGGATTGGTCACACCTTACGGAGCGAAGACTGTTCCTTTTCGAAGTACGCCATGCAATGGAATCCACATACCTAATCAGGCGGACGAGTGGGCCGCCCTAGGCAGACATGAAGAAGGATAGTCGAGGAGGAACCCAGATCATTGAGGATGACTTGGAGGGAGCTCAAGCGCATTGCAGAACTCTGAACACGATGGCGCGCAGGTGTTGTTGACGCCCAATGCCCCACGAGAGGTCAGAGGACATAAATGACTAACTAGAAGTCCCGGTTTGCCTAAAAAGAGAGACCTTTGCACACTTATAGCACATACTGCGGGGTATAACCTAACCGTAGGCGAATTTCCGATCTTCCAAATAGAGAGTATTACTAATTCCAAATATTTACATAACAGGTTGTGTACACATTTGTTGAAAAGACCGAAAATTAGTGCAGCGATGTAAACACTAGGGTTCTACGCATGTAATCTATGTAAGACTTTATGCCACAGATTATATTCAAATTTAAATTTTCGAAACCTAAGATCTACTAATCAATCGGTATCCACCGATACTAAAGTGAACCCGAAATGTTCATATGGCCCGCAAGATGGTAACTGAACAACAACCAAGAATAGAAAAGTTGTTATTAACATAATCAACTAATTTATGAGCGTGATTGTTGCAATTACATTTAGAAAACATTAGATTGACGTCCCCATATTTCAAACATGCACTTCAAATGAATGCATGGTCTTTCTCAAGACATTCAAAATTAATTGCATTCAGTCAAACAACATGACAGTGAGTAGCATATAATTGAGTACCCATGATACTCGTATCTAACAATTAAACAAACATTGTACAAAAGCACAGACAGACACCGACGACCTTGCTTGATTACCTATGTACAACTTACAAGCCCAAGCGAATTTAATTAAGTAATTTAGCATTGTAATGTTCCCCTCCTCGTTAGAGAATGCCACTAGAAATTAAATTCGAACAATTTACCCACTTGTGCAGTGATGCATCACCATTGTTAAAATATTTCCAATAGAAGTGTCGAAAAGGAAAAAAAAAAAAAAAAAACTAAACACGCTCGCGAAAGAAATTGCCAGAAATGCAGTAAGCGCAGCATAGACTATATTGTTATTCTGTTTATCGGTGAGGTGGGTGAAATAAAATGAATGTTACATAATTTCTTTTACCAGCTACGGATACCTTTGTGCGTCCACCTGCCTTTGTTACCCATTGCTGGTAGACCACAAGAAAATAGGTATACCACGGGATGAGGTTATGTAATTTACAACGTGCCCTTCTGGCCACAATTGCAACATGGGGCTGCTACTAGTGTGATTGGGGCTGCGCCGTAAGGATTTGACTGGAATTTCTCGAAGTAATTGCAGGAAAAATCTGATTTTTGGGTTTATATCTAAATCTTGTGAAAGTTAAAAATGAGTTAATCACAAGTGCATTAGACATTCATAACTATTAACAAGGGGGGGACAAACACCTGCTTATTATGTAAAATATTAAAACAGAAAGGGACAACATACGGGTATTTATAGAGTGCCCCAAAGTGGTAGTAGATTAGTCACATCCTGTGATGATCCAACATGACCCCAACTTAAGAAGAGCGGGTCGCCCTCGAAAAATATACCACAGGTGAGTTGAAGAGGAATATCGTCAATTAGGGAAGAGGTGACGTTTGGTCGTGGTACATTCCATAAGGTCATAAGCAGGCAAAAGATTTAAGATTACCCACAGTTGAATCGAACAAGCCAACGTCGAATGACCACCCATTAATTGTAGTTTGATAATGATCTCAGTAATAAAGTAGACAAGCTTTTAGTTTGATTGAGTTTGGGGTCGGTCTAAAACGCAAATTAAGACTAGAGCTTGCTTTCATCTGCATATTCGAATTCCTTAGAAGTCTGGCTTTAATGGGACATGTTGCATTTTCGGATGGAAACATGTTTTTACAATTTGTTTTTCTAATTATATTTGGTTCACCACATACTAATGTAAACTGTCTAGGTTTAAAAGTTCAATAGCTACAAAGCATGTGACAAACAGAAAGTCAGACAGACAGACACCGTGTTGAATCCATTAGTGTTCCGTTTGAAAAAAAAAGAAAAACAAAACTAATCTAACCGAAGGTAAACAGAATCAAAAATATCCTACCCAAGTTCTACGCTACTGGTAGCGATATTTTCCGCTGACTGTTGGTAATTTGATGAGGAAGTCAAGTTTATTTTGCTGATTGCTCAGCTGCATAATAAGACTAAAGGACGATTTGTATAGATTTATGATTGCAAAACAATCTACCAAAGATATTTTAAAATTTATTCGAATCGGATAAGTTGTTATTTACTAAGACGCATGTAATGAATACATGGCAGATCGAAATGTAACTTTCTAACTCCTTTTCCATGCTTTAGAGTTGGAATTTTGTAAAATCCTGTTATTTCTCTGGTCAGGGGTCTACAAGCCTCTGGGTCCAAGAGATTCAGAGACATAGTGATGAATCAGTCATTGGGTGTGTCTTGCCTTATATTAATTGAGCCCTGCACATACCAAGGCGAACAAGAAAGCGAACACTAGTTTAGCTAGCAGTGCGCGCGAACCTCTATATTAGGTTAGGTTAGGTTGAGGTGGCTGTCAGTTAAAAGCCAATACACTTAGACCAATAAAAGGTCTATTGTGATACTACGTGGGTTTGGGAAGCGGTCTCTAGCCTACTCAATGAATTATTTGGAGCTTCTGATGAAGCATAGGAGATCCCAAATGTCTATTTTTTTCAGATCCTTTAGGTCGTTGAAACAGAAGGCTCCTAGGTGGAGTTTCCTTCTTTGGGAGGGCTGGGCAGATGCAAAGAAGGCGAAGAATAGTCTCCCCCTCCTTCTCGTCCATGCAGCTTCTGCAGAAATCCTTTGAGAAAATGTCAAGCCTTGTTGCATTCTTGCCTATTAGACAGTGTCCAGTGATAACACCTATAACATCGTTGATATGAAGTCTATGGAGAGAAATTAAATTCTTAGAGCGTTTCAGATCCAACTTAGGCCAAATCTGTTTTGTGCGGTGGACAAGTGCTAGACACATTGTAGCACTTGTTCACGTAGAATGTGTCCTTTCAATAGCATTCAGCTTAAATTTAAGTTTACATTTAGCGATCGGCATACCCAGTGAACTTTTGTCTGGAAAGATGGTTATTTGTGTTCCAAGTCTGGCAAGTTCGTCAGCATTACAATTTCCTGGAATATCCCTATGCCCCGGCACACAAATTAGGTGAATATTAAACTGCTGTTATAGAATTTATTGAGGATAATTCCAAGGATTTGATTGCTGTTTGGCTGTCTGAAAAAATGCGGATATCAACTGCCGATATCACGTTTTTCTTTAGATAACACATTATTGCCATTATCTCCACCTGAAACACGCTACAGTTGTTTGGGAGATGGAAAGAGAAGTTTAGATTAAGTCTATCAGAGAAGACCGTCGGTATAAAAATGTAACGACTTATCTTTCATAAAACCACCTTCTTCCCAGAATGCTCTGGAAGGCACGGTAACTTGGAAGTTTTTGTCAACATTTGTCTGTCTTCAGTGAAGATTTTAAACTTCTTTAAGATGGAAAGGCCATATACTTTCTTGGGTCGCTCTAAAGTAGCCTTAAGGCGAATAGTGAGCTAACTGCCATTTGTCTACCAAACATGTCGAGGGGTGTTAAATGAAAAATAGTGCCCATAGCTGCGGAAGGTGTCGTTCGCAGTGCTCCGCTAATACAAAGACAGGCTAAACTTTGGACCTTGTTTAATATTTTCTGGTTTATCGCCTTATGCAAGGCAATCCAACAGACAACTACCCCGTACATAAAGATCGGTCTGATGACTGAGATATAGAGCCAGTGAGTTAATCTGGGTTGAAAGCCCCATTTGTTCCCAATGGCTTTTTTTGCAAGAGAAGAATGTGACAGAGGCTTTCTTTTCTCTTTCTTGTATGTTAGGTTTCCAGCTAATTTTTTTGTCCAAAATAAGATCAACATATTTTGCTTCCTTGGAGAAGGTTAAGCTTGTATCATTCAGGGATGGAGGGTCGATAGGTGGGTTTTTATATTTCCTTGAAAAGAGGGCAAATTCGGTTTTGTGGGGATGCACTCCTAGACCACACCGAGCTGTCCACCTAGATAGCCTATTCAAAATGTTTTGTAGGAGCTCTTTTAATGTAATGAGGGGTTTACCAGATACTGCTATAGCAACGTAGTTCGCATAGTTTCTACTGATTTGCCCTTACAGTATGCATGTTGAGCGGCGGACAGCAGTTGTGTATCAATACTGTCGCATAAATGGATATCAATCAGTCGTTCTAGTATTTTTAGAAGGAATGATGATAGACTTATAGGTCTGAGATCTTTTGGACTAGCGTGGGAGTATTTAGCAGCTTTGGGTATGGAAACCACATTGACTTCTCTCCATATTTGCGGAATATGGACCAGATCAAGACAGCTCTGAAAGATAAGAATGAGAACTGGCAGAATAATGTCAGATGACATTTGTAGTTCAGCAGGTGTTATGCTATCTGCGTGCGTCTAGCGGATTTGTATGGTTTGAAGCTATGTAGCGCCCAAAGGAGTTTGTCCTGCGCAATCCAATTTGAGAAGTTGGGTTTTTGAACATTTGACTTGTTAGGGTCAATATTGTTGACAGTTAGGGAATTACTTAGGAAGTGTATATCAATTAGTAAATTTAACGTATTTACGCGGAAGTTGTCCAAGACCCATCTGTTTTTAACAAACAGCTGGGCATTGAAGGATTTGTCGAGACAATTTTTCTTAGCCTAGACGCCTCAGAAGATTCTTCTATTTTGCCACAAAAGAGTCTCAAAGAATTACGTTTGGCTTTCTTCAATTCTTTTTTATATATTTTTAGGAATTCTTTGTACAAGTCCCAGTCAGTTGCATCTCTTGTGCTTTTGCCTTTGTTAAAAAGTTTTCTACAAATATTTCTGAGTGGTCCTAGATCTGAGATCCACCAGTGTGGTTTTTTCTTGCCCCTAACCTTAACCAAAGGACAAGAGGAGGACATCGCCTTATTGAAGCCCAAGGTAAGGTCCTTAACCATACAATCAAGCTCTTGAGGATTATTCGGGCACTTTACAGTATTTCTGTTTATTAATTTCTTTAAAGTTTCCCTATATTTCAGCCAGTTAGTTTTACGATATTCCTGTAAACCAATGGGCTCGGAGGATCGTCATCAAGACTAAATTGAAGGCATTGGTGGTCAGAAAATATGATAATTCACGTACGCCGTCGTGTTCCTTCAATTCGTGTTAAATTTCGCTAATTATTGGTCCAGCGACAGCTGATCCAATGAACAAAAAAGGTATAGTTCTGATAACTTTGACTTAGTTGTTATGAAAGGTATTTTAGAAAGGATAGCCTGGAAATTAATAAAACTAACGCCGAGGATCCAAGAATAGGTGTAACTTGAAGCTTCGCTGCCTCGTTACTCTTGTCTTTTTTTACTGCTAAAAGACAAATTAAAATGTATAAAAAAATTATAATGTATCTGAAGCGGATCACATAATACTGCACCATGGTTATAATATAAAGCAAGCCAGTGTTTACTTATTTACCTATAAAATTCTTAATATAATGTTAGCGTATATCAAAGGAATATGCCCGGTGAACGTAATTCATCGTAGCAATGTATTAGAAGTCAATATAGACATACGCACAAAGTTCAGGAGAAACCTGTGGCTATACAAGGTAATGTAGGTCATCCAGCTAACAAAAAGTGCAACCGGTCAACCACTCTGCTAACCGGCAATACCAATTAATCAATATCGTCAAGCAACTAAGGAATTAGTAACCAGCCAATCAACTTCGAACCAGCCGCTCCATTCATTCAATCGAACAAATAAACTTAAAAATCAAGATGTTGTCTACAAAAAAAAAACCTTTCTCCATGGTGGGCGAAGACTCACTTCCAGGGTTCAAAGACAGCTGCATAGAAATATTCAATTCTTACAGTCCACAACGTAATTCATGGGAAAAAATTAGAGCGACTTTTACCGAAGAAAAGACTTGGGCTACAAACAGCTGCTATAATAATAAAAAAAAAAAACGAGATGGCGCTACGTGCCATACAAGCCATCCAACAATCGAGCTTTTGGGCACTAAGTTCAATAATCGCGTAATCAGCCGTTTTGGTGATATTGCTAGGCCTCCGCGGAGGTGCGATTTCACGCATGATATTATGCTGGCAATCCAGAAACGATTTAGGCAATTAAGCACAATATTGATCAAGCTATTCGTGCAATAGAGCCCCGAACCATCGGCAGCCATTTAAATTAAATTATTTTCCACAAATAATCGCAAACTCTACTCTCTTCAATAAAGCAATAAACTTTTAAAAAAAGCATTAAATGTTTTTTTTTTTTATATCTATTCTAAAAGGAAACCAACAGATGGCGTCCGGTCTTTGGAAGCAAAGTTCCTACAGTCACGCATCTATACTTCACAGTTATGGAATTGTTGACCCCAGGTTGAACTCAGACTATGTCATTCCATATCAGGGTTTCAATAAGAACTACTCCATCCTTATTCCCAAAAGACAAGAATGGGAAACCAGCTCATTAATGAATGAACAGGACATCCAAATCTACATTGATGGGTCTAAAATGGAAATAGGAACCGGAGCAGGAGTATTCTGTGAACCATTACCGATTCAAGACTCATACAAACTCCCAGATGATGCAGTGTCTTTCAAGCTGAAATCTTTGCCATTGATAGAACAGCGTTGACAATCTTAACAAAGAAAATAAATCTATCTTGGATTACAATTTTTGTGGACAGTCAGGCAGTAATCAAGACACTGCACAGTGAGAGAATAAGATCTAGGACAGTATGTAAATGTCGTTAAACCTTGAACAAACTTAGCAATGTCCACATGGTCAATCTCTACTGGGTTCACGGACATAATTATATAAAAGGGAATGAGATAGGGAATGGGATAAGCACTAGGTACAGAGCATATATACACACAAATAGACATCCCTATTGGTGTAATGAAAGAGAATATAAACTTTAGAACCAGAGAACGAACCAAGACTGCTTGGCTATCAAGAGGGGATTGTGTTATATTCCGCAGCCCATGGCCACAATTAAATGAGGGGAGAACCAAATGCTTACTAGCTCTGGAGAAACTGAAATACTCGCAGAAGACATCTGCTTGGACAGCAAGGCAGCAATTAGCAAGGCAGTAATTAGCGATCACAAACCCCATGCTGAAATCACAACTAGTAAGGGAGTGCAAAACTAAATTGAACTTACTTGCCAGATGCAATAGAGGCCGTCTTACATGGGTACCGAGGCATGAAGATGAGAAATGAAAAGGCAGATGAACTGGCAGGGAAAGGAGCGGGTAATATAGAACTGAATCCAGATAAGACAATAGGGGCCCCTCTGACAACTATTAAAAATAATAATCAATGAGAAGATATAACAGGAGTTCAATAACTACTGGACGAATCTAGACACGTGTAAAGTGGCTAGATCGGTAATAACAGAACGGAGCAACAACACAGCAAAAGAGCTTTAAACTCAAGCAGAACACAGTTGGGATTGATGGTGGGACTTTTAACAGGGCACATCAATCTCAACAACCATTCGTTCAGACTCGGGATAGCAGATTCAATAATCTGTGCTAACTATGAGGAGGAGGAGGAAGATATAGAATACTTCCTCTGCCACTGCCTTGCTACAGCGAGGTTAAGACTGAAAATTCTAGGATCAAGGATACCGGATATAACACAAATCAGCAATAAAGGAATCTGTGATATATTGGAGTTCGCTAGATGAACAGCACGATTCCCCGATCACTATACGACATAGTTTCCCTTTGATACTCCCCATGATCACAATACCTAAATCCCCTCTCAACGCATAATTCCCAAAGCACAGTACTATTCCTTACAGTTCGATAGACGAGGGGAACACAACGGGCCCAAAAAAAGGCAAGGAGGCCTAAGTTAAGAGCATAAGCTCACCCTCTTAAATCAACCAACCAACCAGCTAAGGGGAAAAAGGAAATCCGCATCTTGATAGGTGTACTGACGGGACATTGTGCAATTGGCACTATGGCCAAAAGGCTGGGCATAAACTCACCCGACTACTGCAGGAGCTGTCAAGATGTCACCTCCTCCATATGCGAAACAGACTCTTCGGAGAATTGGCTGAGGTGGCACATGTTTCGTTTATGGACTTAACGAGATTCATAAGGAGCACACGCTGGTTTGAGTAACAACCAGCTAACTAGAAACAGTGTTAGATGCGGTATCTTAACCCAAGGGGTATCACAATGGACCAATAGGCCCAAGTATAAGCTCTCTTTGAGTTGCACAGCCCCCATAACCTAACCCAACCTAACAGATGGCCAGATATTTTACATACGATCACATAGGTATCATCAAAAACCAACCTTAGAATCACACCCAAATTATACCTTCTTGATATACTGTATTGTCTTCACGAGTATAGAAATAGTTAATAATATTAGTGAAACATATTGTGCATTTACTTACGTGTTAAAAATCAGATACTGGTTATTTTGTAATTCGATACATTTTATCCCATTTCACATTAGTTTTTTTTTAGCCTTATGTTAGTTCAAGCAAAAAAAAACTTCCAATTTACAAGATACAATTCGAGAAACTAACTTATTTATACAACCATATCTACCATAATAAAACATATTTGTTTAAATAAAAGAAAATATTTTACATTTATTGTGGCAAAATAAAATAAAAAAATATACAAATAAAAAAAGGGAAAAGAAAAACAAAATAAACAAAAAAATGTAAGAAAAAATAAAGAGGGATAATTATTTAATCAACTTTAATATTTTTCAGTTTAGAAAAAATGATACAGTGCAGTATAAATGAACAAATTAGTAAAGAAATAAATAAAGAAAAAACTTAAGAAATAAAGAAAAATAAAAAAAATAGAATAAAATAAAAAAATAATAAATGAAAATCTATGTAATTGTAATTTAAAAAAATATCTATTGCCAGTGTTTTTTTCTGATTTTCTAAGAATAATAAAAATTTTCATTTTCTAATATGTACACCATCGCTTGGACATTTCTTTCATTGTGTGTGCTATGTGTTGTTTGGATGTGCTTATGTGTTTTACAATTATTCTATTAATATTTAAAATTATGTAAATAAAGTGCAAACATAATCGGCCTTATTTTTATTCAGTCGCATATTATACTCACAAATATATTGTTAATTAAATTTAAAAAAAAATCTTCTTCGTGCAAATCTATGTCTATTTGTTCTGTAACCTCCTGTTTTATGTTCTTTTTTTTGTTTTTCTTTGTTTTTAGAAAAAAATATTATAATGACGTGAATAAAGTAAAAAAAGAAAACAGTTTCTATTTATTTATGTTAGGGGAAAAGAAAAGCTGACTATGTGTGCGATTGTGCATATTTATGTACACGTGCAAGTAGGACGTTATGTGCTTAAATATAGTGAGGAGAATTTCTTTTGTTTTATATATACATAGAAGTTAATGTTTTTTTTTTTTTTTTTGCAATTTGTATATTCTTATAAGCGTTTATTACTTTGGGAAGGTGGCACAAAGCCGAATCCCGAAGCGCCTACAACAACCCCACTGGATTCCATGGGGCCATCTCGTGGGGGTGGTGGGAAGACAACTGGTCCTATAGCAAAACAAGAAAATGAATGGTTATTAAAGAAAATAAAAACAAAATACCAAAGCCGATCAATTGAAATTAAATATATAAAATTACTAACCTCTGTCCTGTCGTGAGTCCCTGATTCCTCCATTACCAAATATATCATTCAGTGCTAATCTTCTATCGAAACCGCCGAAAAATTGTCCCGACACTAAGACGGCAGACATACAGAGGGCGAAGAGAATAATTAACTGAAAGGAAAATAATAAGAACGGAAACGAAATTATAAGAGGTTTCAACTACAAATTATGTGTAGAAGAGAAAATAATAATAATAATTTTTTGTTATGGAAAGAAAATAGTTAGACGTGAACTTGCATCGATTTGCTGGCACCAGTGATTATTGGAGCGCCAGTAAAATTAAAATGCATACATAGGAAAACCTTTTGTTGTGTCCCATTTCGATATTTACATATGTACTCGTACACTGCAGGCCAAAAGTTTAAGGCCGCCCCCAGTGCTCGAAGTAAAAACGAAATCTAACATCGAAAAATACTCTTTAGTAGAATAATAATCATGTAAAATGATCGGGAAATATGTATGAAACCAAAATAAGAATAAAAATATTTTCATTTTGTTCGTAAAATAAAGGAATTTATTAAAAAGAAGCAAAAATGATTTGAATCGATTTTTCGTCGAAAGACACCTTTACATTCGATTAATTTTTCTATAATCCTGGCATTCTAGCTATCAATTTTTAAATTGTTGCCTATGGTATATTACTTCAGCGATTTAGATTCTGATGATGGGCAATTGATCCCGGACCCTACTATACAGTTCCTCCCACAACAGCTCTATAGGGTTTAAATCTGGTGATTGCGGCGGTCATATCATGATTTGTAAGATTTCTTCATTTATACAATTCCCTCTGTTTCATGTAGACTTGACTAAGTCTTGACGTGTGTTTAGTGTCATTATTCTGTTGAAATACGAATCCTTCGCCTTTTTTTTTTTTTTTTAATTATCTGCGCGCCAAAGGGAGTATTAATACCCTTTAATTGTTTCAGGGCACGGGCGTCAGGGAAAAGGGGGTAGAGGAACAGAGGAGGCACCTATGCACGTTGGCTTTGAATGTTTGAAGGTTGTAGTGATGGGGAAATACAGAGCCTGGTAAATCGTTCCACATTCGTGTTGTTCACAATATTTTTTTCCAGTATTATTTTGTATGCCTCCTTATTTATTTTTCCAATCACTCGATCCATTCCACTTGAAGAGAAACATCCCTAAACTATAACAGAACCGCCTCCATGCTTGACGATAGGAGCCACAAAGTCTGATAGCATCTTTTGTTCAGCGCTGCATCGAATGAAATCTCTCCGCTTTGTGCCAAATACTTCGAACTTGGATGCACCGCTCCATAAAACTCTGTTGAAATCTTCTTCCGTCCAGTCTTTATGCTTTTTGGTCCATTCTAACCTTTTCTGCTTTTTTGTGGTCGCAGCAGGGGTTTTCGGAAAGCAACTCGCCCAAATAGTCCACCATGTCTTAATCTTCGTTTGGCCGTTGTCAAGGACAGCGGTTTATTTCGTGTTTCATTTATGTCGGCACGTATTTCGTTGCTGTTTTCCTACTACTTCGTTTGCTTGTTGTGACTATTAGCCGATCCTCGTGTTTACGAGTAGTTGTAGCTCTAGGCCGTCTTGACCGGGGTTTATCCTCAAGACTTCCGGTTTGCAGCACCTTGACACCTTCAACTGCGAAGCAGCTTCCCGCTGCGATTTGCCTTCTTTTCCCATTTTTAATGAGTTGTTTACTCTAGACGTGAAGAATCTCAAATAAATTCTTATGGCTTCAAAGTGTGGCTTTTATGTAAGACCCTTGCAATCAAGATTAACAAATATTCGGACTTGAGAACCTTTTTGATGTATGAATGAAGTCAGTTGTCTAGGTAGGCCTCAAACTTTTGGGCTGCAGTGTACATGGATGGAAATAATCGGTATCAGTGTTACCAGAATGTGGGATTCATCCCATTTTGAGTGATTTTTTTCTCTAAATTTGTATCGATTTGTGGGATTTTATCATTAAACTTAATTTTCATAAACAGCAGATGTGAAAGCTGCAAGAAGCTCTATAAATCACGATTAGTTATTTTTACATATTCATACTGAAAATATTGTAGGTGACTATTTTTGAAATTTTGTTGTTCCCTATAAATTTATGTAATCTTTTGATCGCTACGTGCTTTATCGTATACTATGTATTCGTTAACAATAGCTTCGCCAAATATCGTGTTTGTCCGAATTACGTTCATATATGTTTGTACCCCATTCACTTTATATTGGAGTTAGAATTGATACTATATTCATACTATTTACTACGTAGGCATTGTTGGCTAAAATTGGTGTCACATTCCCTATTGTCTTTACTTACTTTGCACATTTCCGATCACTCTAATTGCTGTCAATTTAAAAGGACCATTGATTCGAACAACGAAGAAAGCAAAACTAAATAAAGTTCACGACATATGGATACAGGTACTTGCACCCACTATGAACAGCATTCATTTGAAATTTAAGAAAAGCTGTAAAATATTTTTTTTTTTAATTTGTTGGGAGTTACGAGTATAATGCAAATCTCGATTTCGCCTCGAATAGTTAACCCCTCAACGTTAGATTTGAAGTTTGAAGTAAATCCGTCTAGACCGTTAGACTGCAGTCGAGTGTACATATAGACAGACAAGTAGACAGAATTGCCAGTCTTATTTTTTAGCGCCTCTACTTTCAATCCCAGAATTTATCAAATTAACGAGATCGAAAATTTCTACCAGTGCAAGTTAAAATAGATAAAGTTGAGGAATTCACTACAAATATTACTAATATTCCGTAAATTCTTTACTTTTAATAAAATATTCTGAGACAGGGATAAAGAAGGATTTTTTTCTGATGTAAATGGAATTTACAGCCAGTAACTTCTAGCAACATTTTTTCAAAAGATTTGATGCTCAAAAATGAAAATTAAAATATCGAGCTAATTCTATGTCAAGGGTGTCCCAAAATTCATGCAAGAAGTAATTTTGATAGAAAACACACGTTTTCAATTAAAAATTGTAAATGTTTTATTGATTCATAAAGTATACAGTATAGGGTTATGTATTGAAAACGGCTTTGCTGGCACATACGCATTCTTTTGTCGAAATTTTCCATGACCGTTTTGCATAAATGTGGCTGTATTTCGTTTATACAGCACTCAATTTGCTCCTTTAAGGCGTGGGTGGTCGCTTTCTTGTTGGTATAAACCTTAGACTTCAAAAAATCCCGAAGAAAAAAGTCCACAGCGTTAAATCGCATGATCTGGGCGGTCAATTCTGATCACCAAAACGGGAAATTACAAGACCAGGAAATAACTCATGCAGTAATTGAATTGTTTCTCGGGTTGTATGGCATGTGGTACCGTCTTGTGGAAATCACATGTCGTCCTCATCAACATCTTGCAATTTAGGCACAAAAAACTGTATTATCATGTCGCGATAACGAGAACCATTAACTATTATAGCCCGACTCGTGACATAACAGTGACGTGTTGTTAGTGCATTTGTTTCTCAATAACCAGTGGTGGATTTTCTGAACCCCAAATTCGACAATTTTGACGATTAACAAAGCCATCAAGATGAAAATAAGCCGCCAAATTTTGTAAGTAAATTGCGAACTGAAGTTGTCAAACCTTCATTATTTTTAAAATATTGTTCAACAATGAAAACGTATTGTACTCGTATTTTTAATAATCCTGAACTGTCAGCTGTCACGCTGTCTTTTTTTTCCGTTGGCAACACTTTCCTTATAAATGGCGCAAAATTCAAATCTTGCTAGAATTTTGGGACACCTTTTACAAACATACTGGTGTGAAAGTTTAACTGGTGCTGCACTCACGCCATTGCATGTGTCATGGGTGCACATATTTAAAACATTTTACTATATGCTTATAACTCTTCACAACGGTGGATGGAAACTTTTGAAACTCATCGAGCTACTAATTGAATCATCAATGTCACTCATTGTATATAAATTATTCCTCAATTTAAGGTGAAATGTAACAAATCTATTTTAACATTTTTTCAATTCAAGGAAACCGTAAAAACAGACAAATAAAAACAAATCACTTAGCATATGTAAAACTAACGATTTGATAAAGAAAATGAAATAATGAACTGTACGGCCACCGAATGGATTGTGTTCAATCTAACCTGGTTGAAACAAGATTTTCTCGTTAAGCCATGCCAGATAATCGTGATCTCGGCGACCATCATTTCAGCGCTGAAACCTCTCTTATAGCAAGTCTCGCGCACTGCACTACTTGGCGAAATGTAGATACAGAGAATCTACCAATTGCCAGACCCATGGGAGGACAGCAAGATAAGTGCACCCCATTCTACTGGCCTACATTTAGATGGTGGCTGGCTACTAGCTAACTAGATGATTGCCTCGAAAAGAAAAGAAACTCATTTAGGTGCACCGCTTAAGGAAGTCGTTCAAATCTGTGAATACTCTGTTCGATTGCAATTTGATGCCGCATTAAATTGCAAGACCTTTGGATGCTTAAATTTGCTGATAATCAGTGTGAATTAATCAGTTTGCTTGTATAGATTGACTTCTATGTTATAAGGTCTTATGTCTACAGGAAACCTTTTCCTTTTTATCTCGAGGGAAATGACTAATATCTCTGTTACGGCCACGATTTTTCATGGTAGAGTGCAAATTATCCAATAACAACGTGACGATGAGAGTTATACTCTTGGCAGTGTGTCTAAGTTTATAGCACTTCACAATTTGGCGGAACTAATATATGTTTATTCCAAAAGAAAATCTATTTCCTTTTGTTATTTAATAGCATTCACTAGATAGAGAAAAGTGTTTAATTGCAGTTCCTTAAAATAATTAGCTCACAATTTAATTGGCCTTTGTATGATTTATATTACAGTAACATATAAAAACACAATCAACTACTTGTTTTGCTTTATTCACTGGTTTCAATTAATCTAAATTAGGTCAATGCAAGTGGAATGTGTATACTCGTACACATGTATGTCTCTGGTAATAAAATAATTATTTTAACAAGAAGATTATAGATACCACATATATTCAAACAGACAGAAACAAGCCAATAAAAAAGTCAAAACAAAGAGACAGTCTAAGTTGGTAGCACGCGATCGAAAACGGCTGCAATAATAATTCATAAATTCATGATACCGATTTGTAAAGGTGAACTACAAGAGATTATCTTCCCAGTGAAAACACGAATACACCAAAGAGGTGAATGCATTCATGAATCTGGCAATGGCAAACAATGTGACAATAACACCAGTGGGACAACAATTAAATTTACAATGCCAACGTGAAGGAAGTGGGCAGGGTTGATAACTAGATTTTTAATGGCCAAAGTCATGCAACATAATTAGATACAATGTTTAAATTTATATAGTTTTCTATAATTTTAATTTATTTGGGAGTTTAGGCTAATCTTTAAATCTTGTATTGAAAGTTAGATGCACTTGTATATGATTTTCCCAAGCATTTGTATTTTAAGCAGTGTTTGTCTTTCGTAACTTTATTGAAACTTCAATGGGCATTGAATAAATAAATATTGAACAGGCTAGTTGTATAGATTTCAGAGAAAGCTACGAGTATATATTTAGAAAACATGTAATTCATTTATTGATTCTCTGTTATGCAACATTTTGTATTGCTAGAGAGATCAGAGTGTCAGAGAAAATATGTGAATAATTTTATGTTGCAATTAAGTTTTTTTAAGACTTGTTGTGGGTGAACCATCTGTTGGTTTCTTTTTAAAATTGCTAAACAAAAAAAATCCATTTAATATTTTTCAAAGTTTTTTACTTTATTGAAGAGAGTTCACTTTCCGATTATTTATGAAAAATAACTTCATTTAAATAGCTGTCGCGGCTGGCTTCGCAGCCCAACCTGTCAACTCAATTTTGCAGTATATTTTCGATGATTCGGGTTCTATTTTACGAATAGTTCGATCAATGTTGTGCTTAAAAATCAATTCTAGATTGTCAGCATAATATCGATCTTTAGCAGCACCCTACAAAAAAAGTCTTACGGCGTCAAGTCACAGCTCAGCGGACCCCAAATAACATCACCAAAGCTGTATTGGACGGTTTGTATGGCATGTAGCGCCATCTTGCTGGACTCAAAGATCATCCAAGTTCATTTCTTTAGTTTCTGGCAAAAAAATAAAAAACCGGTTATCATGTCTCGAAGCGCTCTCATTTGACCGTAACGTTGTTGCCATCTTCATTTTCAAAGAAAAATATGCCAAAGATGTCGCCATTCCACAAACCACACCAAACAGTCGCACGCTGAGAATGCATTCGCTTCTCTATGACTACGTGTGGCTTTTCTAAGCCCCAAACCAATTAGCATAACAATCTCATGAACTTTCTTCACAAACTTGCGTACAGCAGACAAGGTTGGTGCATTATTTCGACCGAAATTTATATTCAAAATTCGCACTAATTCGGCAACACAGCACTCACATTGAAAATAAGTTTTTCCAATATTTGCGAACTTTGTTCAAGTGTAAGTCGATTCATTTCACACCGCGAAGATATGGTACTGTGCTTCTGTCAATTTTTTGAGCGCGAAACAGCTGTCTGTGTCAAAATAAAATGAAAAAAAAAAAAAAAACCAGCAGATGGCCCAACAGTAAACATGTACATATGTATCTTATTGAGAAAAGAATCGACACCTATGTATCTAATAAACCATGCACACACATGAACACGTTAATAAAATTCAGAAAATTCACTCATAAAATAGGTAAATAAAAAGTAAGCATTACAAACTAGTTTTACGTTAATCGGACAGATGTTGAATAGGCTTCAGATGATTTGTATTGGCACAGAAAGAAATGCCACAGTTAACTTAGGGGACTGGCTGACTTCTATCTAACCCTAGTCAATTAAATGACTAATTAGTCATTAAAATGACTAATATTTGTCATTAAGATTACTAAGAAATATACGAGTAAGTATGTTTGTGAACTATTAAAAAAGGAGACACAACACCTTCGATTCAGATAGTCGTCAACTGCTTTCTCGTTTTCGACTAAAATAGCAAGTCAGATAATTTTAGAATTTTTGCATAGTCCACATATACTTTTCATTACACCACACATCAATCTAGTCATCATTGCTAGCAGCACACTATTATTTGCTTTGTAATTCCAGCAAGAATATCATTCCAGGAATAATAGTGTATGCCGGACTTAAGACCCGCACCATTTCCCTTCTAAGAGTCATTTAAGTCAGAGTTATTATTATTATATTGGTAGCTGTAGTAGTACGAAAGTGGAGATTAGACTAAGGAGTTCGTAGCCTCATGAAGAAGTTATCCCACTTTTTATTTCGAAATTACATTCTCTTACTCACTCTTACAGTACGAAGTTGCATTTATTTACTATCAGTCGTTTAGATATTGTGCGGTTTTAATTACGACAAGTTTTCAGGAATTTCTGAAATGGACAAAATCGAACACCATGTAGTTATCGAGAAACTCTTTAAGAAAGTGTTAACGCCATATTAAAAGTCGATGACTTTAGAAAACGTCAATTAGTTTGTGATCTGATTTTACTTAACCCTAGACTATAAGTCAGGAAGATAACCGAAATTGTGGTCATCTCTTATGAATGTGTGCAAAACATAACCTTAAACAAATAAAAGATTTCGAAAGTGTCAGCGAGGTGGGTCCCCAGGCTTATTTTAATTGAGCTCAAATGCACTTGGACCACGATTTTATGCTTTTGACGACGACCCAAAAGAGTTCGTGGACATAGTTAACCATGAATGAAACTTGGGTACATCACTATACCCCAGACGATGGCAAAAACTCACAATTGTGGGTTCGAATTGTTATCAAACTCACCCTATTCTCCTGAGTTGGCTCTGTCGTACTTTTTTCGTTTTTTTAATAACTTTCTCTAAGGTAGATGAACATATGTATAATGGTGTGACAGCTCTCCGAGATGCCTATTCTACCGCCCCATCTATGAAAAGTAATCACTACTACTTTATGGAAAATAGAATAAGATGTGATGGTATCACACCGGCCGCCAAGGGGTGGGTTCCTGTCTAACACCTCTTTTGGTGTAGTGGTTAGAGAAACTTAGATTTTATTTGTTAAAATATTTTCAAATTTTTTATTTTTTTTTTCTTAGGCTAGGCAACGAACTTTTTAATCCACTTGTGTCTCTTCTTCTGATAGCGTAACCTTCAAGCATAGCCTTCTAGTTCAATCTTATTTAGATGATTCCTAAAGTTGTAAACTTCTGTAGATATCCCTACTATCCATTTGGTCAATGCTTTCTGCATAGCAATTTTTGTCTACCTGCAATTCTCCAAATTTGACAAAAAGTTTCCAGTCCCTGGCCATTCTTGTCCCTAAAGCAGTAAACGATTCTGGAAATTTTGAGGCTGACCCTTGGACTTCGATCCCTGCGTGTCCCTTCAGCCAAGCTAGTGAGTGCCACTATTGCATATTCTTCGAGTTTCTGGACACATTCCATCGCCAGTAATGCGTTTGCGTTCGCTCCATGCATCTGATCACTGTGTTTGATTGTTCAGTACTTTTAGAATATTTTTCGGAACCTGACCCTGTCGTAAGTGATCCTATTTACCTTAGTAAATGTTGCTACTTGTTAATTGTTACATTTAAGGTCTAAACTAATCTACATGGTTTTAATTTATTCCACTTCCCGATGTGCATGCTGTATAGCTAATTTTACTATTAAAGTGACCATTTTTTTTATAAAACAAATACATACTCGTATGTATGTATAAAATTCAAATATTTAATGAATGTGGTTGTGTTTTCTATTTAGATTTAATTGGAATGAAATCGTTAAATCATTTAACTGCATTGACAATTTATGTCACAGTCAAGTTCACTCCGACCACCTTATTACTTAGTTCCATTTAAAGATATCAAAGTAGATATTACTACATTTAGTGAGTTGTATTACTGAAATGATTGACAGCTTATCTAAACACAACCTTGTTTAGATGCGCCTTTTAGTGAATATATGTAAGTGTAAATAAAATGCGCAATTGGGTCCTAAGTACTTACTCTTAAATGCTATTCGCTTGCAAATCTCTAAAAATTTAATGAAAAATGTTGGAAAAAAAATCAACTTTTCAAAAAGTCCTTCAAAAAGCAGGAAATTATAAATACATACATATAATTGCGTATGTCAAACGCAGTTTAGATATCCTTTCTGACCAAAAAAATGTACGAATTTCTTGTCAAAAACCTGCTATGACGTATCGTATGCCAAACGTAACTCAAACATGAAACTTGATTAATATCGTTGGGCTAGTTTTCGAAAAATATAATTTTCTGAAATCGAATCTTAGTAAGGTACCACCAATTTTGTGGTTAAAATCAATATTCCGGATTCCACCCAACTTGTGCAGATATGAAGTTTGAACAAAACCCGTTCAGCTGTTTTCATCACTCTTGGTGTTACTATGATAGAGAATCTCAAAAAAATTGGGTCTCTCAATTCTGTCTCTCTGTCTGTCTGTATGTCTATCGGGTCACAATTCGAGGCATTTCAAGACAATTTAGAATTTTCACGGCTCTAACAATTTTAATCAAATTCCATATTTGTGTTGGTATCAGGTTTTTGTCAAAAATACATATAACGATATGTACACCATATTTGTCATGTGCCATGACCTTGTACACGGCACAACAAGTTTTGGAAAATTGTTAAAATTTTCTTCTTTTTCTTTTAAAAAATCACTTTAACGATTTTGTTTACATTTTGAACTGAGTGATTTGCAAATAAACAACATATGTATATGTGTGTAGGTGCAAGTATATTCTCTTTGCAAAAACTTACATTTGTGTTTACTTCTCAGGTTCTAAGAACCACGAAATAATGATTAATACCTGATCTCCACCAATTGGTACCCTAATCAGAAAATATAAACTCCATATAATAAAATCAGTCGGTTCAGCCATGTTTAAGTTAGGTGCGTGTAAATTAGAACGAAATGTGTTTTCTGGATCCTAAATTTAATTCCGTTAGCTTCCTCTCTTTATGACAAAGCGATCAAGATTTGAATTTTGCGCCATTTGTGCGGTAAATGTTGGTAACGAAAAAAAAAAAAATAGACAGCGTGACAGCTGACAGTTCAGGGCTATTAAAAATTGAGTGCTATATGAAAGAACAACGCGTTTTCATTGTTGAGCAATATTTTAAAAATAATGAAGGTTTGGTAGCTACAGTTCGCAATTTTCGTACAAAATATGGTCGGAATAGTGATTTAACTTCATCAACTATGAAGAGATTAATTCAAAAAATCAGGGAGACTGGATCAATTAGTGATCTTAGATACTCTGACCGTCCTTCAAGAAGTCATTCAACACAAAACATCAAAGCAGTCTGTGAGTGTGGTGTTGAGAGTCCAGGTACATCAATTCGGTACAGTGGTCAAGAAATGGACATTTCGAGAAGCTCTCTACAGCGTATTCTCACGAAAGATTTACATGTTCATGCATACAAAGTGCAATTAACTGAAGCCTACTGACCGCGCACAGCGAGGAGAGTTCGTTGAATGGATTATGGAACAAGAACAACTGGATGCTGATTTTTCAAACAAAATAATCTTCAGCGATGAGGCTCATTGTCAGCTTGATGGCTAATCGTCAAAATTGTCGAATTTTGGAGTTCAGAAAATTCACGAGTGATTATTGAGAAAAAGATGAATCCACAACATGTCACTGTTTGGTGCAGATTTAGCGGAATAACAGTTAATGGTGCTAGGTATAGCGACATGATAATCCAGTTATTTGTGCTTAAATTGCAAGATATGGATGTGGACGACATGTGGTTTCACCAAGATGGTGCCACATGCCATATAGCCAGAGAAACAATTCAATTACTGCATGAGTCATTTATCGTTAACCTGTTTACTTTCAATAGCGGACAAAATATGCATTCTAAAATATCGGATTTTTTCTTTCATTTTAGCTTACCACAGCTTGCTTCATCCTCTTGGCTTTCAATTTTTTTACTTGCTAATATAGAAACTCAAAAAAGTGGTCTCTTATCTGTCCGTCTGTATCACTGACTATAGCCTAAACAGATGTATGGATTCACTTCAAACTTCATACCAAGGCTTGGTTTTCATTCTAACCTCAAAATTTACGATACTTTACTTAAGACCAATTCTAAAAAAAGAACAATTTTCTCGAAAACGACTCTAACAATTTCCATAAAAAGTCATATCTAAGGTAATATGGGAGTATGCAATAAGACTAGGTACTATGTAAAAAAAAAATGAATAAAGGGACTTTACTCCGAACTCCGCTCGGTAAATTGGCAATGTCTCGGTTACGCCTTGCACGATTTATTTAAAATCAATATCTAAGTCATTTTAAACACATGAGACTTGGCATTCAGATTTAGGAAAAAGCTTTTATTCTTTATTCCATTTTTTGAAGATTCTAATTCGTAGTTTCTTTGAAAAACTCATAACGAAACTTTCCATATATGACCGCTTTTAGTGCGGATATATATATTATCAGCAAACCACACAGGCGGAGCAGTAGGGATGCAGTAAAGTGGGAGGGTTGTGAGAAGAAGAAGGCACCTACATATATATAATTATATGTGTATATAATCCGACATTTTATTTAGGATTTCGATCGACGTACAAAAGTTACTGCAGGATAAATAGCTAAGTTTATTAGGTGAAATTGATAGCATCAACCTTTAAGAAGTAGGATATCTTAGCCAAATAATTTTAATGTTCAACTTTCTTTCAGTTGTCTCTAAAATATCATACATTACTGGTCCATCCTCTGGTCTATCTTCTCTATCCACCTAGATTTATGGTTTATATATTTTTCTTTCTGAATAACCTTGGGTATAATTTTAATTTATTTTTATAAACCAATGCAACCGAGTATATTATACAAATCTTATTTTCACTGCAATAATTATAAAATGATCAATGAAAACTGATTAATCTTCAAGAGTAATCAAATTCAATGAACGTAATACCACAAGCCCACTGCATCGTGCAAAACATTTAATCAACATCTTTCCTCGCACGGTTGACCAGAATTCTAGGCTTAAAATCGAACCGCGCTCCAGTGTGTGGTTACTTCATGCCCAATATAGGCTACGAGGGGAAATGAAACTCTCAAGCGGAAAATTGATTTCATAGCACCAAAGAGTATTGTGCGATATGAGTTTTAGATATTTTTCTTACAAATTAGGAAAATAATTAATTACATTGCAATACATGAAGATTTATTATATGCGTCTTGGTTAGACAAGTACAGTATGATATTTGAACTAGATCGTGAAAGGATAGGTATAACCGCAAGCAAATTTTACAAATGCCTTCGTCGGACAAGATACCTACACATGATCGTGATTTTACATTGCATGGGCATTTTTTCCAATTCGGTTATTCAATTTGAATTGCAAGTTTGTGGGTGAGTTTTATTGGATGTTCATTTAGTAAAGTGAAAACCACATGTGGGAAATATGAATAAATTTATGGCCACTATTAAAAGTCAGTATTTCAAGCCCCACTGAAAGAGATTACTCAATCAGACTATTTTTTTCATTGTGTATAGCATAGCATTGCGTGATATATGATATATTTTCTAATTTGGTGAATTGCTGCTTTTAGTTTTGATAAATCACCGATTTCGTAAAAATGTAATGAATTAACTATTACACATGTATCTGCAAACAATTGTACGTATGAATTAAAAATTAATGAAGTAAGCTAAGGTTACACATTATAATATCGATGCAATTCTAAAATTAAAGAATCATGTCTTAGGCCTGTATTTGAATCACATTAACACCATCAGTGCTGCCGCGGTCGACTTCTTCCATGAAGCCAAAAGTTGACAGATATAAAATATTCTTTTCAGATGTTCTTAAAATAAATAATTGTTAATTGAACAGTCAGAAAGTCGCTTAGTCAAAGTTAAATAACAGAAAAGAGACTTGTTTCAAATGTTAAGTCTTTTGACTATACTTATTCAGTGTTTTGTTGAAAATGCGACACCTTTGTTCTATCTACGTAAATTGGTGAAGACTTCGATATATCTATTTATCACCAGTAATTCACTTTGTGGCCTTCCAATCCAACACATCAAAGGAATCTTCAATAATGTCTAAATTAGAGCCATTCGACAAGCCCCTAGATTCCCTGAGTTTAGATTCGTCAATCTCGCACTTGCTGGAGTATATTATCATGTCGAGATGTACTCGTATCAGCTCAGAAATGAGAAGTTGCCAACCGCACACAAACTTTGTTTTCAAGGTTTCGTGCTATTCCCAATTCTATGGTTCGTGGTTGGAAATTACATTTTGATAAAAATTGGGCATAGCGGAGAAAGAGTAAAAGCATTACAGAACTAAACAATCGACCCAAAGCACACTGACAGAAATGTCAGACAAACTTAATGCCAACGCCCAAAAAACGGAGGTTTAGTCCTCTTCATTAAGACCCCTGAGGCTAAACAGCATGACAATTATTTCTCGGAGGCTTCATGAAAATTGACTACACGAAAAGTTGCATGAAGAGTTGTCTAAGCTGTGATCAAACCCATTTCAGCTATAGTGATTAAACCAGAATTTGCTTAAAAGGATGTTTTAAGAAAGGAAAGCAGGAACTAGGGTAGATAGTTGTCGATCACCACGTCTTGACTCCGTTGGAGCTATTAAAATCTAGCATCAATATGGATTTACTAAATCTTTTCGATGAGATATAAAGTGCACTCCCATCAAGGAACATATGGATGCACTACAATCACTAATAAAAATGGAAGTGCACGACTGGCTCACATGTACTTGTTTATTTGCAAATCGATCAGATTTAAGATTTCAACAAAATCGTTAAACTTCTCTTCTTTTAAAACAAGAACAAAATATTGCAAAACTTGGAATGCTTAAATTTCGAACAAAATCGGTTGGCACATAACCGGGAAATGGTAATTTTTCAAAAACTAGCTAATAAATGGAGTACCGTTATACGAACCTTTTGTCGAAAACCTGGCACGCCATTTGTTGGCATATATATGTCCACTGTCAAATAACTTTGATCAAAGTCGTTTGAGCCATTTTTTCGAGAAAACCGAAATTGTTTAAGTAAAATGCGGTAAATTTTGGGGTTAGAATTAAAATTACAATTGTAGCCCTACAGATTCCATTTAGGTTGCAGTCGGCCATACATATGAACATACAGACAGACAGGCAGAATTGTGATTTGAGATTTTCCAAGAAATCTCAACATCGAAAATTGTTGTAATCATGTAACTCAAGAACGGTTGAATCAATTTTGATACCATTTGCGTTGTTGATCAGATAATTGCTCAGGCAATTCCGCTCCGTTTTGTATACCTTGAGCAAATTTTTACAAATTACACCGTACGAACAAATTGTAAAGTTGAGCCGCTAGAAAGTAATTTTTCTTTCTGTTGAATAGGGTATTCATTATCATTTTCAATCAGAGAGTGGGCTGCCACCAGATCTGGCCTATGCGGCAGTGAATGAATTTCGGTTTTGTTTCCCTGTCTGTTTCTTTATGTTTCTTATCTTATGTGGAATAGAAGGTGGACACTTTTGGTTTGAGGATTTTTCTGTGCACTTGAAGAAGAGATATATGTACATATACACAATTCAATTCGTGGGAAGTAAAGTTGACGTATAAACAGGGTTAGGATATATATGTACGGGGACAGACAAAGTAGACGAGAAGCCAGCTCTGAATTAATCAAATTGAATTAAGCACTCGGACGAAGAGAACGGGTCAAATAGCATATAGATAAAATACATATTTGCCACAAAAACCTAGCAGCCATTCGTGTTGTGAGAGTTATTTTTTTCGAAAGAAATTAGCTGGGCACTTCTTGGAGAATACTTCTTCGATGGACTTTCCGATTGATCAGTACAGCCGCCGAAAGTTGATTCTGAAATTCATCAGGGTGATTTAGAGAAACTTCTCAATTACACAGAACTACTATTCTCTTTTTTACCCTTCATGAAATTCCACGTGTTTCTCTTCAAATCGCAGTTTCGAGTGGGGAGGTCCATGATATCAATCTAAAATAGCATCGATGTTAAAATATGTGACAATTTCGCAAAGAAGACAGTTTACTCGTAATGTACTTTATTTTAACTTCAACTAAGGCAAGATAACAACAGCACTTCATCAGAGTTAAGCTTCCTACGTATGAAGATACTTTGATATATTATAAATATATGATTACTATAATAAAGTTTGTCCGTCTAGTAGTAGTCCATATCAAAAACTAGATCTTAATTCATAGACATGATGCCTAATCTAAGTTCATTCTTGCATAACTTAAGAATAAACTCTTTTAACTACACACCGGTTGAAAGAATGAAAAAAACCTGCCAATCTATAAAGATTTCCCACCTACTTGAAGGTCGTTCAATTAATCTAAATCCTCCTTTCGACAATTACCACATTGCAAATAATTCTCACCTTCAAATCTCAATTATGTGAAATAGCTTCAAAGTCATTTTTAAATTACCCAACCGCCAACACTACGACCACCACCACCTATTAATAGCAATTTTCTATAAATAACCCATTTGACCCCTGCGGTCTCCGTTTTCCGCACCACAATATCGAGTCATGTTCATTTTGCTTGCAAGTAATCACCCGGATCAGTAAGTAAGATAATCGCCTATTAATACAGGAAGTAAAACGATTGCCATTGATCATGTTTAACCCTTTTCAGGAAGATTGACAGTTCTGCCCAGTGGTATTGGCAGCACTTTACACTTCCTTAACTGATCGGCCATTAGCGCACAAACTAAGTAAAAGATTCGACTTTAATGAATGGAATTAACTACCAAAGAGTTAATTCGTTCCCAAGAAAGTAATTGTTCTCTGAACTGTTTTTTTTTTTTTTTTAAAACAATGTCTAGCAGAAGCAGCAGCTACAAATTATCTTTCATTTTCAACTAGCCTGTGTAGATATACTTTCAAACCGGAAGGCTTTCGAAGAATTAGTCATGCATTCGTATTTTCAGTGGAGTTGGTTTTCCTTTTCTTTTTTTTTTGTCTCAGCTATTTCAGTTTTGTTGTGGGTGGTTGCTTGGATTTATGAATTATGAAGAGTTCAGGTAAAGTTCAAATTTTCTGCAACCCGTGAGATAGTATATCTAAATTATTTTTTCTGAACATTAACAATCAATTTGTAGGTGGAAGGTTGAATTTAAATTATAAACTCTGGCACGCAAAGGAATGCTTTATGGTATTGTTACATGCCGCCACGAGTAGACATTTAAATTCGTTCCAGTTTAGAATTCTAAAGATCCAATTTGTATCAAATTACTATAAACACAAGCAAGTGTCAGTAATTAGAGAATCTAGCATAACACGATTCTTTGCTGAGTAAAGAACTGGGTGGTAAGACAAATTACAAGGCTTACCTTAGAGGTATATTAGTTGTTAACTAGTTATCAGCAAAAAAAAAGTAATTAATTTGGTTAGCATGTGCTGGGCTACCTTGAGAGGAAACATGACATTAATTATTCATTGACAATGCATGAGTATGTAGAGTGTCTTGTTACAAATCCATTTTTATCGGATTTTGTGACATGATTATAATTGTTTATAATTTTTTTTACGAGCATAATTAAAAGTATGTTTTTTTTTCGGCTGTTTTTTTCTCATATACTTTTGTCAAGATAATTTGCATTTAAATTGTAATTTCGTAACAAGTATGTAGTTGACATGGTTCCAGAGGAAATTGTTGCATATTTGACATGATTTTAGAAATCACTTGTCATAATTAAGTTGAAACTGTTTCTTTGTTCTCAGAAAGCTCATAAACTTCATACCGTGTAAATGATCATTTGTGTAATGTTATTTAAAAGGACAATATGTGACTATATATGGCAAGTAACCACAGCCACCCAAGCATAAAAGAAAAACAAAAAAAATCCAAGTTTCTCCAACCACTACACCAAAAGGAGTTCTGGTTGGTAGTAAAGGGTGACCAGATAGCAATAATATTTTTTCCAATTGTTATGTTTCAGCAGCTGTCAAAGTTACCAATGACATCCGGTTGTCAAAATATTCAGTAAGGTTTGCTATTTCATCATGCTTCTTTTGACGCTTCCCAAACGTGTGTTAATTATTAAAAAAAAAAAAAATCAAATTCCGGCTCAGTTGTAAATACGCAACGTGAATTTCGTCGTGAAGTCGGCCGTCATCATGGCTTCAGTGCACAGGCAATTCATAGCACCGTGGAAAAGTTTGAGCGTGAGTACATTCTTTTGGATCTTAAGCCACCAACTAGACAGAGATCGGTGTGGAGTGAAGAAAACATAGCCGCCGTAGCGGTTAGTATCGAAGAAGACCCAGAAATGTCGATTCGGCACCGATCAGCTGAATTGGGCATCGCCAGAGAGTCAACCAGACTTATATTGCTGTTGGATTTGGGCTTATATCCATATAAGTTTTTGCTGACGTAAGAATTGAAGCCGGACGACCATAGGCAATGCCGTGAGTTGTCTAATTGAGCGGTGGAAATGTTGGCCGGAGATCCGGATTTTGGCCAAAAAATCATCTTCCCGGACGAGGCCCATTTTTGACTCATCGGCTTGACAACAAGCAAAATTGCCATTATTGGAGCAACCACAATCTACAAGTGTTCGAGTAAGCATCAATGCATCCACGAAGATTGACTGTTTGGTACGGTTTATGACATGGCGGCATTCATCTGACCTTATTTCTTTCGAAATGAGGAAGGAGACACCGTTACCGTCAATAGTCCTCGGTATAGAGCAATGTTAATCGACTTTCTGTGGCCAGAGCTCGACAACATCGATTTATCCGAGCTGTGGTTCCAACAAGATGGCGCTACATGTCATACAAGCGACGCAACGCTCGAAGTGGTGAAGGAGAAATTTGACGAGTGGGTCATCTCAAGGCATCAATTGGCCTCCGCGATCATGCGTCTGGACACACCTTGATTATTTTCTCTGGGGCTACGTCAAGTCCTTAGTCTACGCTAACAAGCCAACCACTTTGGATGAGCTCGAGGCCAACATTCGAGACGCACATATTGTACCGAGTCATGAAAAATTGGACAGACCGCTTGAAGCACTGCCAGCGAAGCCGAGGCAACCCATCTAAATCGATGCCTCGGCTTCGCCGTGCTATTTCATACATAATGGCATGGTACGAGCTTCAAAAGCTTCAAAATAAAGCTAGAATCAATTTGATAACTCACACCGTTGTTGTCTTATTTAAATGTCTTTTCCTATCGTTCTTATCTGGTAACCCTATACAATGGGTTTCGTGTGAGTCTGAGTTCTCCGGGATTTGGAAATTTCCTAAAAATATATGACTATATTTCAGAATGACAACATGTTTATATAATAAAAAGGGCACAATCTCTGTCTAGCTATCTATAGCTATCTGTCGTTCCATCCATGCAAAGAAAACCTAGAAAAGACTGAAGCATTTATGAAGTGCCTTTTTCTATAGCATTGGTATTAGTTCTGGGAATTTTTTACACCATACTCCATTGCAGGCTGAGAATCAAATAAAAATAATGAGTGTGCTACAGTAAATCCGATATAATGGCTAAACAAGAGGGCTGTCAAAGTATGTAGTTTGTGAGATACTTTAAAAATTGGAGAAGTCATTCAAAACGGTCAGAAAATCCATACCTAAGTTAAGTAGATATCGCCAGCATTTTTATGTGTTTAATGTTACAAAGCAACGTACAGCGGCATAAGAAAAACAACTCTTTTTGTTTAAGCTTAATTCAATAAAATCGACGTAATCGATGGAATTTTGTCTGAATTGGTGTGAGAAGTGGAATCATTAAAATGTGGCAACACAATTTGGTAAAATTATCCAACGCTTATCGTTCTTAAGTAGTCTGTCTTGATAGAATAGCGAAATTAATCAAGGAGAACAACAAAGTTAATGTGGGGGACTGAAAATAATGGGACCCATAATAGGGAACAACCCACTGGCGAGGTTTCCTAAACATGTCCGATAGCATTATATGTTAGCAATTTCAGTGAGTTATACAAACTGCTACAATAATATCAGAAAACTGGTGTTCCCGATTCACATGCAAAGCTGTAGTAAATGTATCATGTCAACTTCTTTTGGATGTGAGATTGTTTGTTACTTCAATGCGTTACGTTCAATAAAGATCAGAAGTGGCTTGATATTTATATATGATATATTTAGTGTGCTAAGCTGATTCACCCAATTAATTTGATAGAATAACGATTGTAGACTTTGGTCTTCTGGAACATGGTAGGAGCATTGTTGGAATTGATTTTCTGGTTCCATGTAATAATAAAGCTAAGACAAAATAACCCACGAGAAAGTATAATAAAATAATGTACCCACAAAGTAAACCAATGATGAAATAATCACGGAAAAATAACCCAGTTTATTTTGGATGAGTCAGTTGGAGAGCGTGGCTCATTGCAGATGTTTTAAGCTTCCAGAATCGATCGATTGGTTTTTTTTTTTATTAATTTTTGGTGAAATTTATGACATTTTAGGGTTAAGTTATTCTTTGGGGATTATTGTGTAGTGTAGTCGGTTTTTTTGTCGTGTCACCATTTTTATGAGAGCTTCTTTTTCCTTTTTTAAATAATTAACGCAAAGAGAATATGAATGCTCTTAAATTGTTTCAGGGCACGGGCGCTTAAGAAAATGGGGAAGATGACCAGAGGGGAAGCCTGTGCACGTTGGCTTTAAATGTTTGAAAGTTGTAGTGATGGGGAAATACAGAGCCTGGTAAATCATTCCATATTCATGTCGTTCGGTTTATAAACGAATCCCTATATTTGAAAGTACGACCGAAGTTGGGCTTAAGGGTGAAGTAATGTGCATTCGAAGCATGACACGTATTGCGAGTGAAATTTTGAAGGGGAGGAATGCAACTAGCTATTTCGCTGGAGCATTTTTTATAAAAAAAGCGATAAAATAGGGAAAGACTCAAGGTATTTCGACGGTGTCCCAGTGAATGTATGGAGTTCACAATGTCTCTCTATCACCTATAAGTTTTAACGCGCTATTCTATACCCTGTCTAGTATGTGCAAAACAGTTTTGGGTGCACCAGACCAGATATGGGATCAGCCGAGGTAAAATATGTTTTGTACCTCGAGTATGTGATCATTCCATCGAAGTTGGTTTATACATACCGAGAATGGCAAGTCTTTTGGTTTCAGCGGTGCTAGTACCATTAATGAATAATGATTGAGGGTTATGGTTTCGTTTGAGAGACAGAAAACAGTATTGTGTTTTGGAAGCATTAATTTCCACTCGGTTGGTTGATTATGCTGTCCAAGTCGGAATGTGTTTCACATAAGTGGTAGTTCCTCTTCTATGGCCAAATAGAAAGCCCGTGAGTTAGGGAACGAATATGAAAAACTGAGGATACTGTCATCAGCGAAGGAATGGATTGGATTAGAAGTTGCAGACAAGAGATCATTTATAAAAATAAGAAAGAGAGTCGGAGAGAAAACAGAGCCTTGGGGAACACCAGCATTTATTTGGTGAAAAGAGCCTGATGCCAAAATCTGTCAAATGCCTTTGAAATATCAAGCGCAACCATCTTAGTTTCGCCGAAGCGATGGAGAGATTCGTTCCACTTCTCGGTGAGATATGCCATCAAATCACCAGTAGACCTGTTGTTACGAAAACCATACTGCCGGTCATTAAGAAGTTTTCGTGAATAGAGATATTCCATAAGCTGACGATTTATCACCTTTTCTATGACCTTGGAAAGAAGGGACGTAACTGCAATAGGTCGGTAATTGGACAGGGAGGAAGATTCGCCTTTTTAGGGACGGGCTGGACATGCTGTTTTCCATCAACTCCGAAATTGCCCTGAAGAGTAGGATAGACAGAAAAGCTTACGCAGAGGTTTTTCCAGCGTAGAAGAACATCACTTCAAAACTAAGGGGGGATATCATCTGGACCAGCGGATTTGTATATATTAAGAGTATTTATATTCTAAGCGTATCTTTAACTTTAAAAACAATGTTTTTTTTGCGTTTCGAAATTCAAAATAATGGGACCAAACAAATTTTTTAAATTGATTGGCTGTTGGGGCTCTTTATCTTACCACAATAGAAGAAAGTATTATTCAACATGAATAGAAATCTTTATTTACACAGTACATACAGTTGATAAAAGACCATCCGAAGGAATGGTCGATTGCGTTTTAGGTAATATGTCAAAAATAATTTTGGTTGCAAAAGCCATCAATAGAAAATGGCAAGACTCGGAAATTAGTCAACCAAAACTCAGGTATTTTGGAACTGTTTTACTTCGTCGCCAAGCCAATCATATAGTTTTGTAGAGCGAATGAGCCGCACAACCAGGCAATACCTCTGCAAGATTTTTAAATAATACTGAATATGATTGGAACGGCATCAATTTCACTATGGCATTTAAAAAGAATTAATAAAGGAATCCCTTTCCGCCGAAACTAATTTTTTTAAATCTATCTGACAAGGAAATTAATGTCACCACCTACACAAAGAGATTGTTTCGATCTTTCGACAAATATTACTAGCTTGCAAGTGGGATAATACATTTGGTCTCACAACTCCAAATATAAGATTCACATAAAATTAGAGCCAGAGCAACTTATGAATTTGTATTATTCTTACACAAAATTAATACAAATTATCACATATTTTACCACGGGGACTCAGAAGACACATAAACCAAAGAAACGGTCTTTGGATCAAATGGCTAACTAACATAGCTGGTATCCCTGATAGTGCCTGAGAACCATATGTAGCACTTGCGAGCAGAGTTTAAAATATTGAACATCACACACCAATAACGATTATTGTGTGATTATAACAATAACTAAATATTTTGAAGCCAACAGTCCACACAGGGGTTGGTCCAGCTTCTCGCTTGAAAGAAGCTTCTCATAACAATTTTATTCTTAGATATTTGTGAGACGTTTGCAGGAGGTTGGGCCGTAAAAACATATTTTTTATTGCTTCTTCTGGGACTCGAATCTTGAGTCTCCCGCTTAGTGATGGCGCACTTAACAAACTTTTGAGGAAGTTACGATCACAAAAAAAATAAAGTGTCCAACCGGGTCGCCTACGATGTCATATAATTGTAAATTACTCAGATTTAAGATTTTATTAAAATTCTTACAATGAGTTATTTTTTTTGAAAATATCCTTTAAAAGTAAACTCAAAGTCACTTATAATAACCGGCAGTCATTAAATCCGACAGCCCTATGTAGATAAAAAATTTATGAAAAATCCAACCACCCAAAAATGGTCATTTTAATCGAGGTTTGAACATTTTCTAAAACTTTGTATGCCCCAAACCTTGCATATGTCAAATATTAATTTTGAACAGAATCAATTTAGTCAGAGCCGAGAAATAGCAAATTTTCAAAAATCGGTTACGCCATCTGATAGCTACGAGCATATTCACCATCACTGAAATGCAAATATTCATTAAAATTGTTGAACCTGTTTTCAATAAATTTTCAAAATCATTCATTAGTAAAGTACCATTCATTTTAAAATAAATAAATAAATAAATATTTTGGCGCTAACAGCCCTTACAGGACCTGGCCTAGCTACTCGCAGTTACCAGTACTGTTACGCCGCACGAATGGTTGGGGCCTGCAATTAATCACTTAGCCTCGGCGCCTACCGTTAATTTTAGTGTTAAAATAAAAAATCCAATTTTGCTTCGAATTGTGACTCTCCAGATCCCAGATATGAAGTTTGAAGAAAATCCGTCCAGCCGTTTAGGCTGAAGTCAACCGTGCATACAGGGAGACAGTCAGAATTTTAGTAATAAATTGATCAAAATCTCGAGATCGAAAACTTTTAAGAAACCAATACATGCCTTTGTATGTACTTAGGTGCAAGTAAATAAGAAGACGTAAATACCCCTTGCTTCTCATCTACTGATATCCATTCATGAATAAGACAATGCTCATTATAAGTAGCATTCTTTCAATGACTCAAGGTTTTACTCGAATAAGTCGTCCCGAAATTTAAGATTTCTAGGAGAGCTTTTTTGAATAACCACACTGCCATCATGAACTACTCAAATCTTTCTCACACCCCTCATGTCTATTCGCCTTCATTAACCTAAGGCGGGAAACTTATCATAACCTAACCTATTTCCCACACGCATCTCTGAGCAATAAACTGTGATTAATGATCTGTGAGTGATGATCGAGATCAGTTGAGCATTAAAAGTGAACCATTTCGAAACATCATCGGTATATTTATAAGTCATTCCTCTCGACTGCATACATAACCTCCCAATCAATCATTAACTGATTTAATTACTAATTCAACACCTCATCTTATCCAACCCACTTAAAACTACATTTCAAATTGAATATGTTTTTAACACCTTTCTTCCTCTTACGGTAATATCTAGAAAAAGATTTATTTATTCCGTCTACGCATGTGCGCACACGACGCTAGGCGCCTAGTGTGTACTCCAATTTAAACAGCGTGTAACTCTCCAGTCCAGGTGCCGCGCCTCCATAGGAGCCCCATCTACACACACTTATCACACATGCGTGTTCTGTTCATTGAATCCGGTCAAGCCCGTCATCGATAGCCGACGACGACGAGACGATTGAACGACTTTTGTCGCCTCGCGTTGAATAATTTTATGGATTCAAGTTCAAGATAGAGGCTACTCGAACCGTTCACATCAATATTGAGATAAAAAAAAAAAACCAAAAATACTACATGCATTCACTAATTGATTCGTTAACCTGTCTGGAACCGTAGCCATGGACTTTATTAAATTCCTGATAAACAACACGCACTGCTGCCATTCATTAAGCCATGCTGTGTGTAGGCTTACATTGGTTGGCCACCTCAGGTGCGTGGCGTACAGTAAAACGCAATCTGGATTGTGAAACTAGGCATGCGGGTAGATACAGAGATATTAAGTGTGTTTCATGTTACACAATGACGATGCTTGTAAAAGGGAGGTATAAAAACAAGGTAGAGTCTTTTTTTGTCTCATATTCGAGACAATCGATTGTAAGCCATGTACCATTAGACAGTCATGAGGTAATGACTATTGGCCAATGATATATATTTTGATTGACAGACGATGAATGGAATCAGTTCAAATTTGTGACAAATAGCCAATAACACGGCAAGACGAAGCACGTTCTGCATAAAATTAATCTGTTCTTTCTAACAAACCGCGTGGGTTAAGTAAAACAAACAAGACCAGTTCTTAGATTGTATGGAATTTTTTTTTTTTTATAAAAACCTAGGTCAAGGAAACACTCTGTCACCTTGAAGGTTCTTTGTTCCTATTACTGTTTGCAAAAAATTTTATATCTCGATATGGGGCGGGTATGCACAGGTAACCATAGGAAACCAGTCACTTTGAACAGGTGGTAATAGCAATGATTTTCTTTTTTATTTATTGCAAAAGCGATAAATTATGCAATCAATTTAATTTAATTTGAAATACAGAGACAAAAAAAAAACATTAAATTAAATTTAATTGAAGAAATGCTTTGATACAATTGTGAACCAGTTCTGAATATAGGCTAGACAGTGGTACCGGTAGGCAACTGTGACGTTTCTTTTTGTTTGAAATCGAAAGGGAAGCATGTAGGAGGCCATGTCCGGGTCATGGGAATATGTAGACATGCGTGCTCTTTATTTGAAGGACAAAATAATTTCATCATATACGCAAATTTTATTTCTATTGTTTAAAATTTATGATTTTAATTTTTAAGGTTTGAAACAAACAATGGGCATTCCAAATTGTTTTGTTTAAATGGAAAGAAATTATTTATTAATGTGACTGGGCTTAGTGAATATAATTTATCGATTAGATAGGATTGAATAATTAAACAATAAAGACAGGAAATTAGGTTTAATCTGGAAAATATGCTTGGTATTGATTTTTAAGTTTATTCATAGTTGCGTGGGTCACGTAGACACTGAGCTAAAGAATGAGAAGGGGCATTTTATTCATGATGGAATTATGGGAAAAATGTTTGAAAGCCGGATCTAGCGAAATAGAATTAGGGTGGGAAAATTTTGTATGTACATAAATGGTTCCTGTTGTTTGTAATTTATTTATGGAATATATTAAAATAACTTACCACACGTGGATTTTACTGCATGTGGCAGAGATTATAGCTCTTTGACAAATAGACAAGAATGTCGATTTATAGTTGTTTGAAACAATAAGTGGGAAAACCAACCCACCCATGTGACGCTTTCTTTAGACAAGATCATGGGAATCATGGACGCGGATACGCATTGCATTAAAAAAAATATAAAAATCATTCATGACCTTAATTGGCGTATATTTTTAGTGAAAATATTCGGGTCGCTACTGGACCCTATGTAGACCGGATTTAGCGTGGATGTGGCCTTAATCACAATCGCTTTTTTTAGATAACAGTATAAAATAAAAGCCACTGATATTTTGTTAATACACCTGTGATCTCAAAATAGCCAATTTAGAAAGTGAGAAATAATATAATTTTTAAGTACATGAGAGTGTGAAGTAACTTTTACCCACGACTTTAAAGTTTAACCTTGCATTTTGTTGATGATTGTCAAACGGACTTTGATAGAAAACTTCAGGCACGATGATTTTCTCACGATTTTTTTCCTTGTGGAGAATGCTATTCATTCAGTCACCTTCGAAGAAAAGTAGATTTGTTTTAATACCACAAAGATCTTGGGATACACGAGTTCTACCTGTGGAATCAGTGGACATCAGCCTGGACATTTGCTTTTTCCAAGTGAAGATTTATTTTAATACACAGCTCTGAATAAACACAGAAAAGATGACGAGTTTCTTCCTCCTTCTCGAAGTTTCTACAAAGTGATTTGAAAAGAGGAAAATTACTATTTGCTTGAAACAGTTTCCAGTAATGCTGATGTACAACCTTTTCAGCGAAACCAGACTGGTAGACGGTCTCTGTTTTACTTATTGGAACTACCTTGAGTAAAAATTGTATGCCAGATTCCTTCTATCCGGTAGTGCATCATTCTTTTTTATTCATCAGTTTACCAATAAATTGATTTTTTTTTTATAGTTTTGGGTTTTTGTGTTCCGATTAGAATCCGTCAGTTTGAATTTTTAAATTCGAATTTTTAAAGCGACCCAGACAACATTTCTGCTTCTTCAATGTCTGCTGATTTTGCTCATTTGTTTACGAAGGAATTTAATTTGATTATTTTTCTTGGAAATCCCCGGAATATCGAAATCAAATTTTCAAATGGTTGTAGCAGCGAAAGTTGACATAGAAAAAGATTGAGTCTATAAAAACAATTGCAAGCATTGCATACAAGACAATATCATACTGCATTTCTAGCCAAATTTACTGAATCTAAATTGTCATACATTTTATTTGGTGTCCTTCGATGGTAAGTGAAGGAGTAAATGGACAGAGTTTTCTATTCCCTTTGGAAAGGCTAATACGAAATTGATATATGTTTTGAGCTAAAATATCGTATTAATAGAAACTACTCTATTTCTTACTGGAGTGCCTTCTGATGCTTAACTGAAGACTGTCCAAATCAGCATAAATTTGTTGGCTTGATTAAAGAAGAAAGAGGATGGGTAGACTGCCTGGAGTCTTAATTTTTAGAAGCCATTTATTAAAAATAGTATCATACAATACTAACTATTGAATATCGTTGACTAAGAGGTTATCTAGATTTCTATATACATAATTTTAAATCTTGAAAATTATAAAAATCTAATGGAGTGAGCCTATGATATGGGAATCAGTTGCAAAAACTCTTCTCTTTAGCCTTTTAACACGCCTAATTCAAGAACCACTTGACGAGTTAATATATGATGCGGTGACTTTTTAACCCACGTCTTCCAATTTAGTTTAACTTATTAATCAAAAACGAATCATCATGTAGGTATTTCATTACGGTTATTTTATTTTTTCCAATACTACTGATTTCTTATATTAACACTGTTCTTTGGGTTTTGGAATGCCACGCTGTGTTCGCACTGAATTCGATCCAAAGCGATTGTTGAGAAAGCTGGGGTCGCTCCAAAACACATTTCGTTTTTTTTCAGAAACCTCGGGCAAAACTCACCTCACGTAAAAAGTTGGGTTAAGAAATTCAAGGTATTAAAATTACATTTGTCAACGAATTGACTTGATTTGAGTGTGGTTTGCTTTAGTTGGAAAACTTATTTCGCTCGTTCCTTTGAAAGTACTTTGCATATTACCGTGTTTTCGAAAATTAGCTATACGATCCAACAGTTTTGGTCAAAATCGATATCAAAACAGTGTTCAATATTTGCAGTTTTGGAATAGTTTAAAAAACAAACTGTTGGGTTTATTATTTGCATTTTGTTTTCTAGACAATTTTCAGTTTACCTCATATAAAGAGTATATACATACATAAGTATATTTTGCAGAACAACGATTCAGTTGTGGTGGAGAAATAGTAAATTTTCTTTCTAGTTTAGGTACGCACCTTTAAAAAAAAATCTTTCAAATCGGTGAATTTTTGCAGAAATTATTGCGATGTTAAGGGATTCAAAGTTCAAAAGCGTGTGCCAAATTGGCGGACGAGCAGACAGACAACATTTTAAACATTCAAAAGGGCAATAAACTGGCAAGAACTTTTATTCGCAATTTTGATAAACGTAAACGTGATGATCGATGAAAATAGCCCTGATCTTCACATTTTGATGAATTTTTGAGATAATCCAAGAAGATCAAATCGACGACCACCACCTACTGTCGACGTTTGCCATTCCACCCAAAACTATGTAATTTATTTTTCTCAAATGACACTAGAAAAGTTTTCATTAAGGTAAGAAAGCAGATATTAGACCCCTTTATCGCTAATGAAGGTTTACGTTGAGGACGTCCGCTGCCACGAGAATTTGTCAGTCTTGTCTTAGACAAGATGGCTTGCGACTTTAGAGTAACAAAAACCTGTACAATTTTATCTAGATTAGTTTTTTTTTTTTATATAATTTGCACGTGTTAAAGGGGATATGAATACCCTTATACTAATTTTTAGAACACGTGCGTTTTGCGGAAAGGGGAAGAGACAGAGAGAAAGACAGAGTGGTGTAGTTTGAAACTCAGGTGGTATTAAGTTTCTGTAAACTCCAAGGGTGGCTGTCCAGATAACTGGGGAGTATTTTGTTTGTTTTTTCGCTATTGTTATCGTTGCTTATAATTCACAGTATTTTTTTCCATCCTCCTGATGTCATCATCACGATCAAGTTGCATTTTAGCCATATGACCACCCTACTGCCAGTGTTATGCCTTCACAGTAGAGTTGACTTAGCTTTAGCAAGTGATCGACTTTTTATTTATTTCGCATGAAATGACATCAGGATGATTCTTGACATCAGGATTCGAACCGTGAATCAACAGTGTGACAAGCGATGATGTTACCACTACACCACGGCCACCCTCAAGTTTAAGAGACGATTAAGAAGTACCTACATAGAGCCTTGTCAATGCTTGAATACTGAACACTCTTTACAGTAATTAACTGTGACATGGACATGCATGGTCAAAAGAGACCAAATCAATAATGACGCTCTAGTCAGAAGTCGCTTTAAATTTAATCCCTTGTAACGCTAACCTAGTGATGACGAATATATACACAATTTTGTCCTACTAGTGCAGCAAAAGACACTACATCAAAATAGGAAAACGCTTCTACGGTTAGGTATAGCTTTTTAAGGTTATTCGGGTTCAAAAAAAGATGGAAGATTATAATTTAAAAAAAAAAACAATAATCGAAACAAATAAAGGATTCGTAGGGCAAACAAAATTACAAAACTGCCAGCATGACTGGTGATATGACGAGTGTTTGAAATTTTCGAACTATAAAACGCCGAAATCAAAAATATTTTCGGAAATTTCCTCTATTTCTTATTTAGAAAAATTAAAAAGTTCTAAAAACAGAAACACGTAACTAATACAAGTATCATTCTAAATAAATTTTTTTTAAATCTTTTAAATTTAAATTTTTGGTTATAATATCTAAATATTTAAATAATACTTACACCTTTCATGTCGACGAAGTTTTTGGTGATATTATTGTAGATTGTGTATCCTATTTTTTTTTTAAGCACGTTAATTGCAAGCAATTTAAGCGTAGCAAAGATATCACAAGATGAAACACTTTTCACAGAAATTAAGAACAGATTTACACAGTAAATGAACACAATGATAATATTCACACTTTATGGTGATATGGCAAAATGAAGAATTTAATTTTCTTTTTTTTTTACAATAAATTTTCTACAATTTTCAGTAGAATGGTTCCAAAATAAATACACAAATAAAGATGTTGAGGAAAATGTAATGATGTGAAGAGCACGAAAGTAGAGAAAGAAATTAGAAAAACAAAGCAAATTTGAAATTATTTTCGTAACCGCTTCAAGCTCTCGGCTGCATTCAAAGAAGCATCGAGTAAGAATTAAAAAAAAAAATAATCAAAAGTTATGTTCAATTTGTTTGGCAGTGGAACGCTTAATGATTTCATTTCGACTTAGTTCGGTTGGTTTTATATTAATCCGAAAATACTCTCAGTTTTCCACGCAAAACTCTCTTTACAAACTCTCTTGTAGCGCACACCAACACCATCGATAAGCTTACCACCTTGGTGGTTAACAGAAAACTATTATTAACAAAACACAAAGCTATAGCCGCAGATAATTCACAAACATAAGCTGCCGAGCGCGCAACAAACCAAGTTAACAAATAATACTGTATGCACAATAAACAAAAGATTGTTGGTGTATTGTATAACACGAACGTACACACATATTTATCGACTAAACATAATGCACCATACAGATAAAAATACTTGAGTATCTTATGTAGGTTCCTACTCACTTGCGCAGGGATTCATCTCATCATGTTGATTGTGGTGGTATTTTCAGAGAATCAAAGTGGTCCAGGAAAAGTTATATCCACCAGATGCTTTGACTCTCGTAACTTGTACTTGGCGAGATACATTGAAACCAGTTCAGATTGAAAGCGAAAAGCGACAGAATTCTTTGATGTAAACATTTCCTTCAGATCTTAGAGAGGTGTACAGATACTCGTGTCATTCTTGATTCTACCACCTTCCTGTCCAAGTCGATTGGGTTCTGCATAAGGTTTTAAACAAGTTCTCACTGGCGAGACTTTTGCAAAGCAACCAGAGAGAAAGAGAGTGAATTGACCATGAAAGTCACAAGTGCAACTATGCTTGCTATGAGGCATACTGCATTTTAACTACATCGAACGGTAATTGGGTTTAGGAATTTGCATTCGGTGTGCCTTGGCGTATGAGTAATATACTCGAGGGCAGAGACTATTGGTGACTTAGGTAGTAATTTCCGGATGTATGCACAAATACAAATATATATTATTTTTGCAGTGTCACTTGAAAATAATTGAAGGCTCGTGCAGCCTTTGAATTGAAATTGAGTAGACAGTCGTTAGAGCGTTGTAAGTATCCAAAATGATGTAGCAAAACTGGTTATATCCCGTTCAAGAGTATTTATTTTTGGGAATACAATTCAAATTGGCACTATATCTTTCTGGAACCGTTAACTGAACAATTGATTATTTAACACAGAAAATAACGAGTGAACGAAGGGGTTATAGAGCTTTATAACAAATAAGCAATGTTTTGTTTAATAAATCAAATGCAATTAAAGATTATCGTGTTTAGCTGGTTTAAACTAATTAAAACATAAGCTTTTGCTTGTTTATTGCTTATGAAATAATAATATATATTATATCCAAAGTAATGAAGCTGGCGAATGTCTGACAAACATCTGGGGTAAAAATTGTCATGAGAACATTCTCAATTACTTCTCTTGGTAATGGAAAAACACTGCAGGTTCCTTTCATTCGTATGTCGCACAGGACCAGTGGCTGTAAGAAGCTGGACCCTAGGCTCTGTATCGGTTATTCGCACCAAATATTAATTAAATATGATAGGAAAAAGGAGAAGCGTTCCTAAGCGGTCCATTGTAATATGTTTTAAACAGTTTTTATGCACTAAAAAATAAGTAATAGCTACGAATTATAAATTTGTTAGGGGCAATGAACGATTTGTAGTAAACTTGAATTTTAAAGGAACATTTTAATCAGAACGTATTTAAGTAATTAGTGCACTGTGAACACGTATTATATTACTAATTTATTTAAAAAAAAAATCTCTTAAATACACTTCATTGAATTTGTACAAATGACGGATGTACAGTTGCGTGCAAGCTCCTGTGTTTTCACCCTAATCCTTTTAGAAATGTTTGTTTTTAGTACTCACGACTGCCAACCTTATGGCAATATATATGCTATTGATATGTAGTACCACTACTTTCTAACAGCAACCTAAATTGGATGAAGTTAGCTAAACGTATCATGCACGTAATTAAATTGGGCTATAAACTTCTTAAGTAATTCAAAAGGTTTTACTTAGTTCTAAATAAGAGTTTTTGTATTCTCTCTCATTCAAAATAACATTATACTTGTAGTCGGAGAGCCAGTGAACATTTATGCGAGTCATTTCGTCCACAAAATTTGTCTGATTAAATTGTTGCTTTAGGTCCATAGGTCATGAAATTTGAACTCTGCCGAGGTCATCGCGGTCGCTTTAGGGGTTATGATCTCACGAAGTTGCAAAAAAAGGAGAAAAAAAAAAATAATTTCAGAGCGACAAAAACATGCAACAAACAATGAATTTTTAAAGTCATTTCGTCCAAGCTGAAAATTTAACACAATATTAAATGGATACTGAGTAATCTGAAACTAAAAATGGCAGAGCAATATTGCGGTCGCAAGACCCTGGCAGAGCTAAATAAACATTACCTACTCCTACGCATGTTCCACAAGTTCAAACAAAAAGAGCTGTATCGTCAAAAATGTATGTTCGATTTAAGTGATCGAAGTCTCTATAGAAAGCTCATAAGTAGATCTTAAGACTCTAAAAAATCCAAAATTATATTATAATACCTGCACTTTGTGAGATATTTCACTCCAACGTAAATATTATTACTTAAGTTGAACGTCTTCATGGAAGACCTTCGAATGACAAGTTGCAAAAAGTCACTTGGTCTATTTTTCTTACGTAAACAGCTAAGCACACATAGAGAAATGCACGAGTCAAGTGAGTACCTAAAAATATTGTAATGTTTTGAAATTTCTAAAGAGACTGCTCCAAAGAAAAAAATCTGCACCGAACTGAGTTACGAAGTGCATTCAATTTCAATTATTGCAATGTAAGAGTTATGGAAGCAACAAACTTGACTTGCGTTTTTTGTGGAGATTGCTGTGAAAAAATAAGTGTTTAGTACTGGTTCTTTAAAAAAATGTTCCAATTGTTTAAAAGTTCGTAATCATTTGGATTTTAAATAAAGTAATATTATTTTGTCTTCGCTCCAAGTGCAACTGAAGGTTACTATCTTAAATGCTAGAAATTATCGTGTGCTTCTTCATCCCGTCCATCGACAATACAGACTTTTACCACAATACCTGATAGTTATCCGGAAACATTTATTGATTGCAGTGCTAAGACTCTTCCTGCAGCAGGTGCCGGTGCTGGATCTATCCCTGATGCTAAATTTATTGCTGATACTTTTTCAAAAGTAATTGAAAAAGCTGATCAAATTATGTTGAAAATGTTTTTTCAATTTTATAGATGATGAATGCAGTAAATTCAGCGACGATTAGGATCATATATTATCTTTATGTTTATGTTAATAGGACTCAGTTCTTAAATTATAGAATGAATTTATATATTTTTTTTAATATACCTATACTTTTTGCATACTAAATACATATGATACTAATTTGTACTTAAATTAAAAACTTTTTTGATATGGTTTACAATTTTTGAGTGAATAGACATTCTTTTCAAATATCAAACATTTGAATAATAAAATGTTCTGGCTCATGTACATATTAAGTAATAATATTTACGTTTAAGTGAAATATCTCACAAAGAGTAAGTATTGTAATGTTTAATTTTTTAGAGTCTTAAGATCTACTTAAGAGCTTTCTATAAAGACTTCGATATTTTTGACGATACAGCTCTTTTGTTTGAACTTGTCATAGGAAGATGCGTAGGAGTAGGTAATGTTTATTCTGCTCTGCCAAAGTCTTGTGACCGCAATATCGCTTTGCCATTTATAGTTTCAGATTACTCAGGATGCATTTTATAATGTGCCAAACTTTCAGCTTGGACGAAATGATTTTAAAAATCCACTCTTTGTTGCATGCTTGTGTCGCTCTGCCAACCATTTGCGACCAACAAATCGCCAGAAAAATGGGAAAAAGTTATAGCTAGCGATGGGCAATACTTTGTATAATTCATTTGTAATCATTTTTTCACAATAAAGTTGCATTTTCATCAAAAAAAAAAAAAAAAAACGGCGAGCTTAGTTGCGCAGTAATGTAAAGTTTGATCAAATTCTCGAGATTAAATATATTCAGGAAACTAAAACCTGCACATACATATCCATAGGTGTAAGTAAATAACATTTGCAACGCACTTGTCACTCTGCATACTATGCCTTAAAAGTTATGGAACTCCTCTTCACATTCTTTCGAAACATCCAGCTCTCCACAGTTAGAAAAATTGTTGTTCTCGACAAGACATCCACCAATTTCCTGACAAAAATTCTTCAAAAATTTTTAAGGAGACTTCTGAAAGAAACTGGAATATCAGTAGTATCCAAATGAGTTGACGTTTACCAAACTTATCTAATTACATAAGAAATGGATATCTCTTCAGATGTTCCTTGTATTCAGATGCTGTTGATATATTTTCAATATCATTCAATGGCAGCCATAACAATGCAAATCAGTGGAAGCGAGGGCCTATTTCATAAAAAGCTAATATTTGACGAGTGAATAGTGCGCTGTGAATAATTGACAAATGTTCGCTTTATAAATTTTTTGACTAGTTGACGAGTAAAATGACAAAATAAAAGAGGCGACGAGTCTGATATAGTCAAGAATCAAGCCCAACGAGTCAGAAAAGTCCCTTCTCTTCAAAATAGAAATGTTTCTAGCTTAGCAATGTTTGGTACATCAGCGTAGGAGAAGAAAGCTTTATAGAAATAGAGTGAGGTAAGTTTACCACTATTTCGTTGCAGTGAGCGAATTTTATGAAAATTTAATATTAAGGTCTGCAGTGATAATTGAAGTGAAACAGTTGCAAAACTAAAAATTGCCTATCAGTAGTAGGCCTAAGGCCTTTCTGTACTTTACTTTAGACGATCTCAATCGACAAGGTTCTCCAGTAAACTCGATTTTGAGCTTATCGCCTTCAGTTTTGCACACAAACTTGGTTGAGGTTCCCTTGTGTGTCCCACCTTACTTGAGATTTTTCATTACCACGTCGTCCTTCCGGGATGGTTTCAACGACTTTTCAGGCCAATGCATTGATTACTATTTGCTTGACATGTCATCTTAGCCATCTTAGGCTAAGAGTTATTCTTCGCTTGATCTCTGCACCGATATTATTATTTAAATTTACAGCGGACCTTAGATAGACAGTCCTTAACCACCTTAAAATGTTGGCTGTTTATTGCAACATCCTATCCAAATCGCTGAAGTTGAGTGTCATTTTCGATGATACCATATATTTTGATTTGTTCTCGTTAACCGCTAAACCTATTATCACCGCTACTTTTTCAACACTCACAAACACACCACTGACAGCTCGCTGCATTTTTTTAATTATGTCACTGCCATCGGCGAACGTGACTAGTGAGTAGTTGTATCTACAGACAATCTGCGTGGTGTACAGTAATGAATTTGCTCCGCTTTACACAGTTAAAGATTTGCTTTAGATGGTATTCAAATTTTCCTGTGCGATATTCAAGTCCTAATTCACAGCTAAAGAACAAAGCAACTTCAGATTTAATTACAGTCCACACTACTCGTACTCATCAAATTGTCAACTATATTTTATGAAACCGAATACTGGATAATTAACTTTTCATTATACATTATTCGCTCGTCAACTATTAAATTCGTATGAAACAGGTCCCTGAAGGTGGTTGAACTTAATCTTAAAATGTTATCTTAAATTAAAAATTTTCAGAAATAATTTTATCAAATGTGTCGAATCTAACATTTAAGATGTCTACGATAACCTGCTTAGTCTCATTTTTCGGCAAATCACAAAGATTTGAAAAATTAAATATTGTTAAGAATGATTTTTTTTTTTCTGATTCGCAGAGAGTGTCACTGACTTTTTTATTATATGAGTTCATAATTACCTGTTATTTTGCTTGCCAACAATGCTTACTGAAAATTGTAAAGAGTATGTAAATGTAGGTAGAATTCCTATACCTGCTGAATTAAAGAATGAAATTCCGAGATGTCGGGACAGTTTTTATAGTATCAGTTTAGCTCAATGAGAGGAAAAGTAGTAAATATGATCCTGAATAAAGGAATTTAAACTAAAATGCTATCCACCATTCGTTTTAATGGAAACCTCGGACAACTTTGAAATGAATCTGTAGTTCTTTTTTTTTTTGTTTCTTTTCTAATGCCTTTAAATGCGCGGTCATTTCTTTTTAACAAAGGAGCTGCTAACGAAGTATACTTCGCTTCCTTCGAGCAGCAACATTTTTGAAAAGTTGATAAAAAATAGAGTTGTACAATTTTTAAACAAAATTAAATTTTTCAATCCTGTTCAATTTGGTTTTCAGAAAGATAAATCAACTGAAGATGCGTTACTGCAATTTTGTTCCCAGATATTTTCTAACCTGGATAAGAAATTGTTTACAGTCGGCCTGTTCGTTTACATATCAAAGCCTTTGACATGGTAACCATGATATTTTGCTAGGGAAGCTGGAAAGGGGCTTTGTGCTCGAATGGTGTATGTCTTATTTGGTAAATAGATTACAGAGAATAAAGATAAATGATATCAGGAGTGGTATTAAATTTATTAGCTTGGGAGTGCCTCAGGGTTCCGTGCTGGTACCCGTACTGTTTATAATTTATATTACTTCTCTGTTCGGTTTAAATTTTAAAGGTGTACCTTCAGCGTTTGCGGATGATGTTGGTTTTGCCTATGGTTCTAACAGCCCTTTAAATTTGGTTTCTGATATAAATTTTGATCTTAATTTACTTAGAATTTAGTTCACTAAGCATAATTTTAATTAGTTCTAAAACAAAAATTATGCGTTTCAGTTTGTCTGTGCAAACTAGTTTTGGAGCGGATGTTTTCTTCCAATTTCTTGTTGCTCTTACAATTCCAGTTCCTCTACATCTAGCTTTTGTTGCAGTATATCCTGTAGCGAGTGAGTGCTTTTAAATTGAGGTAATCGATAAATTTGAATACCTGGTTCTTATTATTGGCACAAGGATGAGCTTTGTTAATCACATCGAATTACTGTTGCTTCACTCTAAGAAGCTTTTTCTATTTGCGTACTGTTTGCTCGACTAAACTTTTAAAGATTATTTATTATGGAATTTTCCATTCCAAACTATGATATGGAATTACCTGCGGGGGAGGTGCCTATTTTAATATTCTAAAACCTCTGCTAATCTTATAAAAAATTATTTTAAGAAGAATATATAATAAACATCGTTTGCATCCGAGTATGCCATTATTTCGCGATTTTCAGTCCGACATTTGTACTGCTTTAAAGTGTTAGAGGAATTTTTTTGTCAAATCAGGAAATTTTAACTTTAGAATATTTGACAGTCATAGCTTACGAAGTAATTCATTATACATAGTACCTATGCCCAACTTTCGCACTACTGCGTTTCGAAACTTTATACTGTAGTTTCATGCCGCTTATACAAGGTGGGGCAAAAGTAATGTCATAATGTGAATGTGCCATAATTTTTGCAAATGGCGTCAAATTTCATTGTGCTTTGACAGATAGAAAATTAGTTGACAACAAGTAATGGAGTGATACACAGCTGAAGAACGCGGAATTATTGTTACTGCTTATTTGGTCAATTTCCGGTCTGTTGTTTTAACGCAGTGGTTGTGTGAATAAACTAAATTTTCAAATTGGCCCTTATTTTTTTGACGACTCCGACGGCACCACCGTAACCGTAACTGGTGAGCGCTGCAGGTAGATGTTAAATGATTTTTTTTTTTTTTTTGCTGAATTGGGTCTCGAGAATTGTTCGTTCCAGCAGGAAAGAGCAACAACTCACACATCTCGGGCAACGATGGAGATTTTAAATCACCAATTTCTCCTATTTTGACAGTTTGAACTGGTCGGCCAGATCTTCTTCCTTTGAGGCTTTCTGAAATCTCACGTTTTCAACAACAAACCACAAACCTTACAAGTCTTGAAAGCCAACATTGAAGAAGAAATCACCAATTTGGAGCCAGATATTTTGCGAGCAACAATTCAAAATGCCGTAAAATGAGCACAAATGTGCATCTCCTCAAGAGGTGGTTTTGTTTGCTGTAAGTTACTGAATTGGACCTCAAGCATTGTTGGTTCCAGCAGAAGGGAACAACCGCTCACACAGCTCGGGCAACGATGGAGATTTTCAATAACCAATTTCCGGGCCGTATGATCTCCCGTTTTGACGATTTAAACTGCCCGCCAGATCTAACGGCACCAGACTTCTTCCTTTGGGGCTTTTTGAAATCTCACGTTTACCACAACAAATTACAAAACCTTGCAAGTCTTGAAAGCCAACATTGAAGAAGAAATCACCAATTTGGAGCCAGATGTTTTGGGAGCAACAATTCAAAATGCCGTAAAACGAGCACAAATGTACATCAATTTTTTTGATTTCTAACAAAATGGCAGCCAATTCACATTATGACATTACTTTTGCCCCACCTTGTATAATAAATTACCTCTATCTCTCCAGACTTCTTACTACTCTAAAACAATGGCTCTAAAACAATGGCTTTTAGAATTTGGAGAGATTTTTAAAGGCAATGATTTAGCATTCTCTCTGATATTCTTTTGCGATGATGTTTCTCGTTTTTTTTTTCTTCTTTTCTTTCTTATTTTTGTTTTTGATACTTTTCTACTACTCTTTATTATTTTTCTAGTTAATATATTTTAATTTATCAATTACATTTGTTTTATTCTAAATGTATATTCATGTTGTTTTTGCTTAAGGGTCCCCCACCCATTTTTTATATTTTTAATATTCTATGTTTGTCCAACTGAAATGGCATTTAACTCTATTTTCTTTGTGAAATACCAAATGTCATTAATATTTCTCTTAATGTTTTGCATAATGACTTATTATAAATCTACAGTATTGAATTTGGAATAAGAGATCAAATTATATATCAATAAATAATGTATTACAAACTTTTATTTAATGAGAAGTCACAAATTCTTAAGCATGATGTATTCCTAATAGTTTTACATCAATTTTATTAAATCACACACTGGTCAAATTTAAGGTTATTAACGATCATTCAAATGATTTTTTTTTATTAAGCAAAATACAAATGATGACTCCAAATTAAAGGCCTTTTCAAAGAAATTAAATACATACGAGTACATATACATGTAATATCAATTTTGTACACAATTTATTTTCTTTTTTTCGAAGAAAAAATCCTGTTTCTTATGAACTCGTGTGACAATTCACGACATTGCAAGAACGTGCTGTATTCCAACTAAGATAAATACAATTTGTCGACCCCCACCGTTTGAACCTTTCCTGTATTTCAAACTCTTCCTGACAAAGTGCATCAGGCATATCTCTGTTAGGTCAATGTTCGTTATATTGATTGCAGTTAAATGTATTTTTTTTTTAAATAATTCGTAAAATTAATTAAGTGAAATGGTTTAGGTTTAATCTCGTTGAAATGTCAGTGACATGTGTCATGCACTTGGATTTATTAGTCATTGTTGGCGGTTAGGGTCTGTCATTCTAGGGTATCTGATTATATGTAATCATTGTAATTGGCATTTATTTTTAATTAAAAAATAAGCACATGCATTGAAAAAAATGGCTCGTGGAGGAGCAGGAAAAGATATTTGCTCACTAGATGACAGTATTGAAATGTTATAGCTATAAATTTATTAACTATTTAGACGTAGCAATAATTGCTCATTCAATCTGTCATAGTGTAATTACTAACTTGACATTCACTAAATCGAATAAATAGACCTGCAAATATTTTAAGCAGCATTCTTAAGCAATAAACATTCTTTTATTGCTCTTTAATTATGCATATAAATACCTAGACAGTTATGTTTTTTTTTCTAATTCCTTAAGCAATCAGCATTTTAAGACACACTTTCTTTCCAGACAAAAAGATTAAAAATTTAATTTACGACATTTTGAATGTTTTAGGAATTGATAATGAGATGACTTGCAACGGCTGCAGTATAATTTGCTTTGCTGTGTGGCATATCTGATGTAACATGGAAAACCAATTACATTCTGATTTTAACAATTTCTTTCATCTACAGCCTTGAAGTTATTTATATTCGCTTGTTACTTACTCTTCAGTAGGTAAATATTCCTCCCTGCTACATCATTCATGTCATGCAGATACTATTGAGGTTTAGTATATGGTATACATTTACAGTACGCATTTCCTTTGCATTACTTAACTTAAAATCATTTAAATATGAATATCGTTTTATTTCCACATTCAATAATATCTCATACTATTGGCGACCTTCAAGGATGTAATTACCATGATCCCACTTAAATTTAACAGTAAAGAAATGCATTGAAAGAAGTTTCATAAGAGACCAAAAATCATAAAAAAATTTTATAGCAACTTTAATGATGTTTTAAAGCCATAAAAAATCGCAGCATAAATACCGTCTTTTCCAGTTTAAAATGACTTGAGCTCGATGAAACAAACTTCTAGTACACGACACTAATCAACGGTAAATTAGAAAAAGATTCTGCATAACTATTAGGAAGCATTGGACTTTATAATGACCTTATAATAAACTTCCATAGGTCGTACTAGATACTTGCTTTCATTACAAAAGTCTACATAATGTTTATATTCATATATATGTATATTGAGTTGAAAGTTAGTCAGAATAGGTATTGTTATCTATATAGATGGGTGATGGACTAGTCAGTTTCTTCATCTCTAATATTAATATGAATGCAATTTGGATATGTGATTGTAAATAAGATAACCAATGTTATTTTATTCCGTTCTTCCTCTGATGTTCTTTACTTATGCAAATGGTTATCGAAATCCCTTGAGAGTCTTCTGGACTCTAACGCCATATAAAGCTGCATATTTTATGACTAATAAATGAAAATTTTCACGATGTTTTTAATAAAAAAAGAACCAGCTACTATTAAAAAAGAATTGCTTAAGTACCTAAGATCGGTTTCTAACATTATTCACATTATGCGCAATGTGAATTAGAAAATGTTACGTATACGCCACATAGTCGGATCAATGTGCTGAATGTGAACCAAAAACTATTAGATTTCCACGAAACCTCAATTTTCTTGATTTATTCTAGGACGTACAAACAGGCTGATTATCCTGTCTTCAGCTATCTCCTCGGGGAAGCAATCATAGTGGGGCCGTCGATGCGAAAGCGATAATGAGTCATAACTAAATAGTCTCTCCAATACGCACTCCCACCCATTACCTTTAATTTCCGTTGGGCTGGGTTAGTGGTGTCTTACGAACCGAGTCGACGATCAATTTGGCTGAGGGCTAAATAAAAATGGCTTAGTCATCAAGGGTATGTATATCCAGATATCGAGAGCATTTTGCATTACTTAGCCTTGTCTGCATAGCAGGAAGCGACATAGGTGTGAATTTACCACACCTTCCCTAGCTACTCTTTGAACTAGAATCTCGAACAAAATAGTCTTTGATATATAAAAAGTTTGGTCAATTATTGTCAATATTATTGGTATGCAAATAGCTCTAGTAAACAAATCACAAAAGCAACATACAAAAAAGTTATAATCCATCTACCCTACATTTCATCTTCTAAATAGAGTTCGGCAAAAATAACCAGTTAATCAGTTAATAACCAGTTATAGTTTTATAATTTTGATAGAAAACACAGGTTTTTAATTAAAAATTGTGAATGTTTTATTGATTTATAAAGTATACAATAAAGGGTTATGTATGGCAAATACGCACTCTTTTGTCGAAATTTTCCATGACCGTTTTGCATAAATGTGGCTGAATTTCATTGATACAGCGCTTAATTTGCTCTTTCAAGGCGTGGATGATCGTGGCCTAGTTGGCATAAACCTTAGACTTCAAAAAATTCCAAAGAAAAAAGTCCAACGGTGTTAAATCGCATGATCTGGGAGGACAATTCTGATCACCAAAATGGGAAATTACACTACCAGGAAATGACTTATGCAATAATTGAATTGTTTCTCGGGCTGTATGGAACTGGTTTATCATATCACGATAGCGAGCACCATTAACTGACCTCCAGTTCAAAATCCGCACCAAACAGTAACACATTATGGACGGATTTGTTTCTCAACAGTCACAAGTGGATTTTCTGAACCTAAAATTCGACAATTTTAACGATTAACAAAGCAATCAAGATGAAAATGAGACTCATCGCTGAAGATGATTTTGTATGAAAAATGAGCGTCAGCTAGTTCTTGTTCCATAATTCATTCAACGAACTATCTTCGCTGTTGTTCTTTCGTGTGGCACCCCATTTTTAATAACCCTGAACTGTCAGCTGTCACTCTGATTTTTTTTTTTTTTTGCAACACTTTACCGAACAAATGGCGCAAAATTAAAATCTTGCATGGATTTTGGGATACCCTTTATAAGATCTTATAGTTGAATTCTCTAAAAAATATATTTTAGATCCGAGAATTAAAAATTGTAATCAGTGTTTCAAATTCAGTGAACTGCATAAGAGTCGAAATAAAACTACTGAACGGTTTGATGGGTCGGCAAGTCCACCAAGGAGAAGTTATTACACAGCATGCTTCAAGGGCTTCCGGCTGAATTTAAATTATATTTAAATTATTGTATATTTATATTGTATTACCATTGCCATGATCTTCCGATGTAATCGAGTACTTATACCTACATTAAAAATGCTTTTCCAGCATTTTATCAAGTTAACGGTGTTGAGACCACAATATTAAATTAATGTTTCATAGTTCATGGGTCGTTGTTTTTGAGATGTGTAGATGAGATAATTTGTACAGAGAAAATAATGAATATCATACCATAATCATATCTTTCTACGAGTATGCAGAGAATATTTCAGCATTTTTTAAGAGATTTTATCCGAAAAACTATCCTTATGAATTTTTCTTAGAAGAAAGTTTGCGTGGCTAGCACCGTATGTTATTATTATTATTTGCATATTAAGTGTGTAGGGTTAACTTAACCATATGTTACCTAATAACAGTATACTAATCTCGAAGGCAAATGCTAAATGAAATAGGTCAAGGTATTTATGTTCTCATTTTTGTACCCTACCTCATATTGTATACTAGTATTACATATATATTTTAAATAATGAAGATACACCCTGTAAAGTGTATATATAAATGACCAATAACAACAAACGAGTTGATTCAGCTACGCCCGTATGTCTGTCTGTCCGTCCTATCTGTTCGTCCGTATATCACCAGTTGTTAAGCTCTACAAGTGTAAACATTTTTAAAATCGGCCTACAACCACGCCTATTTTACTATGAAATTTAAATATTTTCGATATATTGGTTCGAAATCGAAAAATCTGCTTTTTTTCTGCAAGTAAGTATAATATATATGTATATGTTGCCATTGACTACCTTTACAATTTAACCATATATTGCATATGTACGAGTATGTCCACGTCGCGTTCCCTGGACATATGCTTTTTCGAATCTATTTGCAGCTATCAAATATTTTGAAAATATTAGCAGAATTCGAAAATTATTATTATTATAAATGATGAAAGCCAATCACACTTTTTTTTTTTTTTTTATAATTTGCACGTGTTAAAGGGGATATGAATACCCTTATATTAATTTTTAGAACACGTGCGTTTTGTGGAAAGGGGAAGAGGCAGAGAGAAAGACAAAGTGGTGTAGTTTGAAACTCAGGTGGTATTAAGTTTCTGTAAACTCCAAGGGTGGCTGTCCAGATAACTGGGGAGTATTTTGTTTGTTTTCGCTATTATTGTCGTTGCTTATGATTCACAGTATTTTTTTCCGTCCTCCTGATGTCATCATTGCGATCAAGTTGCATTTTAGCCATATGACCACCCTACTGCCAGTGTTATGCCTTCACAGTAGAGTTGACTTAGCTTTTCGTAAGTGATCGACTTTTTTATTTATTTCATGCGAAATAAATAGATGATTCTTGATATCAGGATTCGAACCGTGAATCAACAGCGTGACAAGCGATGATGTTACCACTACACCACGGCCACCCTTAATGAATAATTCCATTGTTATGAGCTAGGGGCAGGCCACGGAGGCGTCTTCAGTGTGGGTGAAGGGGACGGCGGCACGCACGCGGTTGCACGGCTTGACTCGTCGGACGGGGCTGGTTCTTGTCTCCCATCACTCTCACACCACCTGCTCAAACACAAAAAAAATCGTGCCATATGTAGATAAAAAAAGGAACCTAATAGATAAGAGAAAAGCTAACCTAATTAGACCACGGACGGACTTAAGCAAAGATAGAAAAGAAGACAGGAGAAGAAGAAGAAGAAGCTCAAGGGCTTATGCCCATATCCCGGAGAAAGAAGGGTATGCTAGATCTAACCTGACTATTCTAATCTAAACCTAATCTATACTAAAAACTTATGATACGCCCTAACCTATACCTAAACTAACTTATAACTATCCTATTCTAGCCCTATACTACGGCATCCATATCCCCTAGTCTCTCCAGGATGTGGGTTCGTCTCGTCCCAGAGACGTGCCAGATGTTGATGGCACCGGCATGACCAACCCACCCTTATGTCTGGATGACACAACCTTCGCCATCTCCTTGGCCAATATTCACTGGAGATGGCCCCTAATGCCTCAATCCAGCCACTATAGTCTCATGTCCTCTACGTTACGTGCGTATGGTCGTCATGTATAGTCCTTGTCCAGTCAGTATAGTCGTCCTGTCACGTCATCGTCGCGTCTGGTCAACGAAAGGACGGCCTTCCCATTCCCCCACACACCATCTTTGCACAAAAATTTTTCACTCGCACATCACTATCGTAATAATACGACTACCAAAATTTTATCATTGAACATCTCTTTATTCTTTCGAGCCTCTTCTGATCTCAAGATTTATATCTATAATTTTACCTACGAAATTCACTTAAACTAAATTCAAATTACCCTAACCTATCCTAAGTAAAAAAAAAAAAATTCTGTTCCAATCACACTTGTTTTAGGAAAATGTCCAAGCAATAGTTCTTCCGATCAGACCTCTTAAAAATCTAGGAAATAGTCTCTAAGTATATAAAATATGGGCTAGATAGATCGTAACTTTTCTGTACCTTTGAATTCCCTAAGATAGATGGGGATTTTCCTGCTTAGGACTAGAACATTTTTGGCCAAGTACGGCATACTTGGAGATGAATGTGTGTTTAAAAGAAAAAAAAATTAAGGCATATTTATCAATCGACATGTTTCTTGATACAAACTACGATAGGATTTGAAAAAATTGGCTAAAGAACTTTACCCCTACATCACTTTCAGAGCGAGTGGCTAGTTCTAAAATATTATTTTTGGCATGTCGTCCACTACACTTACTCATATTTTACATTTATTTATTTTTTCTTGTTCGACACTGTCACCTCCTCTCCCTTTCAGAAGGCATCTTTAATCGTAATTTGAAAAAAATGTTTGTATGTTAAAAATCAAGTTTTTGGGGACTTTCACCTTTACAGTTCTAGGAAAAAGAGTGCATAGGTTTGAGTATGTTGAAATTTAAGGACAGAAAGAGAAATAATCGAATATGAGGTGGAGAAAGCTAAATATATGTATGTGCTTAAAAGTATCTGTAGAAGTGCGTGATCCATAATTTCCTTTTTTTTATGCAGCACTCCCCAGACTTAGTGCAAGTTTCAATAAAGTTACTAGTGCTAAAGTAGCTGAAGAACTTTGCGATGCATCGCCGTGCACTTTGATGCATGGCTTATATTTTGGCCAGGCTCTTTTAGAATGTACTTATGTAGGTACAAAGTGTCATGAAATTCTTTAAGTAGCTTAGACGAAATAGTGAACCATATGGTATAGCCATTTCTTCCATTTACGTCAATTTAAAAAATTGTCTAAAAAAAAGACTTAATTAATGCTACAACCGTTTGTGTTAAAATTGAATTAATTTATTTGAACATGGTTCGAATGTCCCAACCACAATACGAAAAACAAATCATGCAAAAGTTTAATGCAAAGCTATTGCCTAACTTACTATTGTCTCTAACAGTGATTATTACTTAGGAGACAATCAAGGTCGGTTATATGAAATCAAATGTTTGGCTTTTGTATTCACATCTATCCATAAAGTTGGGAGTGAAAGGTTAAAATTTAAACATGACTGTTAAAGCTAGGTTTAAGACTTTATTTTTATAATACCTAATATGCTTTGAATCTTCCACATTTTGTATCAACTAAGGTATATGACAGTGGCGTCTAAAATGTGGGCACTACAGCAGACTAAGGAGAAAGAGACGATGGAGTAAAACAATTGGAACCTTATTGTGTGAATGGGCTCTAAAAGTGTCCCCGTTTTAATCAAGTCATTCACTATTTGCCATGTTTATGGTAAAGAAATTTATTCATAACTAAATATGAAAGAAGACAACTACGTAAATTGGTACCCATAATATGCTTTGTGTTGCATGAATCCGAGTGTGGATTCTACATAGTTTGTAACTAATTTGATTTCAGTTGAAGCATTCTTCGAGATTGCATTTTTGAAGCTTTTGCTTGACTATTTCAACTTCAACAATTAATATCTCCAAAAGCATAATTATTATTGTATTTAATTTTATTTCCTCATATATGTACGAGTATGTATATTGACCTTAGCATCAAATAATGAATTTGCATCCATTAATTTCCCTTATAGCATACTTCAGTTCCTTTTGTTGTATCTGCAAGATGAAAACAAAATTAATAAACGTAATTTAGCAATAATGACTTCCTATAAATTATTTTTAGAAATGCATCAGTGATCTTCCCACGATGACAATTATGCAAATGCTGTGTTAATAAATCTAAAGAGCCACCTCGAACGTATTAGAACATCTGTCTAAGGCTGCAACAATTATTTGCATCTAAGAAAAAAAAAAAAAAAAAAACACGCGACATCGCTCGAGGCTAACAATGCTGCTAAGCTCAACTAATAACAGTTATTTTATGGAATAATAAGTAGAAACATACACACACATCTCTAACTCATTTAATTGAATACTAGTACCCGCATAGATCAAGTTCAAAGTCAATCAACGAACCTGTGCATTGCGAGTACCAGCCAACAAAACTGGCTATGCCTCAAATGTCAGCTCAATTATTGCTGCCGGTGACACACAAGATGCATCCATATGCGGGTAGAGGTACAGAGAGAGCGCATGCGCAACCCACTACAGCTAATTAGGAATGTTAAAATCCAATTAGTTGCGATTAGATACGAGTACTGAAAGGAAGCCTTTAAAGCGCTATATTTGTGTATCTGTAATAAGGTGGAAATAAATTTACAAATTACAGAGGAAAAAATGTAAATGACAAAATAGTTCCACATAACCGTTATAGGTGGTAAATTCAAGTACAAATATCACGCATTCGGGCAACAAGTTCAATTTAATTTTCAAGTTCACCAGGGCAGTGTTGGAAAACAACTTTTCTTTTACCCTGAACGCATTTATTTGCAATCTTTTTTTTTAATTTTTCTTGTCGACTTAATAAATTTTATTTCGCTATACGTTCGTATCAGATTGGAGATTGCGCCGAACTATATCAAAACCATTCACTCTTGTATCGTTCGATGTGGCTGTCCCCAGTGAGTTGTTGGTCGACGCAGAGGTAGACGTCGTGCAATGTCGATCCCTTGACGCATGTGCGTCGGCTCTAGGAATTAAAGTCTGGTGTGATTTTAATATATGCCTCAGATTGGCCATAATTTATTGATTTGTTGCCTGGTGGCGACAAACGCATGTTCGAACAGTTAGCTGCTGAGTTGATTTCATTATTCATTACCGACACTTGTGATTATGTATGGATGTAAATTTAATTACCAGGCGTCAGATGGAAATTTAGCATAGCAATAGGATATAGGAAGTTCTTTGAGAGTTGTTTTGATCTCAATTGTACCGGTTTATAGCCGGTTGGTTTGAGAAGTTGTTCTGAACAAATACAGGTAGATTTACGAGATCGTCATTTATTTGCGGCTAACTCGGAAGTATCTACTAATTTGAAATATTGTGTTTGACATTATGACAAGTGTTCTGGAAAAGTTGTAATGCTCAACTTGTTTTTTAGCAGAATTCATGAAATGATTCTGTTTATCTTTTATTTGTGCACAAACAAATCGCTAAAAATGATGAACGTCGCAAGGAAGGGCGGATGTTTTCCTTAACCAAACTCTCGTTCGCCCCAAACAGTATATCGGCAAAGTTGAGTTCCATTAGAAAGTGGTTAAAGTGATCTTTATGATTTAGGCACATCTAACAGGGGCTCAATTATTCCTATTCTAGGGGGCTTTCCTACAAATGGGCACAACTTTTGTCTTATTTCCTGTTTCCCCTTGAAGGTCCTAGAGTCTCTACTATGCCTACGTGCCATCGAGTACGGTTCCTGGCAATAAGCTTCAGCTCTCCCCAACTCTTCCCCAATTGCCGTAACTCCTCCTCAACTGTTCTGCGCCATGTATTTCTTGGCCGACCCATTCTTCTAGCAGTTTGTGTTAACAGATTCCATTGCATCACGTAGCTTGCTATGGAACTGTCGCCTTTTCGAAGTGTATGACCAATCCACTGCCACTTCCGTCGTTGGATGATTATGCCTATTGGTTGCTGACCCATTCTCTGGTAAAAATGTTCAGAAAACCCTTAAGATGTTCCATAGGCACCTATTAACGAACGTTTGTAGTTTTTTTTTGTGATAGTAGCGGTCACCTTCCAAGTGCTGCACCCATACAATAGCACGGATGCAACATTCGAATGGAACAGTCGTAGCTTGATGTTTAAGCTGATTGCATGGACATCATTCCTAACACAGACTTTACTTTGCCGCTTCGGTTGAAAATATCCTGTTCGGTTCCACGTTCGGTCGAGACAATACTCCCAAGATATTGCAAACTCTCTACTCTCTACCGATTGTCCAGTTAATGAGTTAGTACCGAGGCTGACATTTGCCTCCCTCAAGTAAACAATCGTCGTCAGAGTAGTCCAGATGTTTGAGTTGAGATGTAAGAGTCCAACGAATTCCTCCGTTTTAGTAGACAAAGCTGCACGAAGCACATTGCTAATCACCAATAAAAAAAGTATCGGCGATAGAGTTAACCTTGTCGGACCCCACTTTGGATCAAGACAAAGTGGGATCGGACAGCTTTCCTGCAAAACATGACATTTAGACTCATCATAGTAAATAAATGCTTTGATAATAGCTATTAGTTTATCGGATATACCTCTCCTGCGCAAAGGCAAGCTATATAAACTGTCTGTTGATACTGTCGAACACCTTCTCCAAACCAATGGTGAAGTGGTGACCGGTACTCAACGCACTGTTCAATAACGATCCGCAGGGTGTTGATGTGGTCGACACCGAAGGATCCAGAGCGGAAACCGCTTGTTAGGCATCTAGTGTATCTTGCAAATGTTCCTTTATTCGCTCAAGAACTACTTTGGCTATTATCTTAGCAACTTCGCTTGTCCGTCGAATTAGAATATCCGTAGTAGTACAATTTATATGAGTGCTTCTGCCAGTGATGATCAAAAGTGGTTTTGGTATTGCAGTCTCGGTCCTGATTTTGAACTTTTGAAAGGCCATGATAAGGGAAACCTCTGCAACACTAAGCCTGCAAAACTCGGGCAAGAATAACTTGCGGTCTTGAACTTATACAATACTTTAAATAAGTGAAGAAAAAGAAGAGCCTCCCTATGTTAAGATAACCGCTACCCCCTAAACGTAACTCTTGCTATTCGCTATTGATTGCTTCGCGAAGAAGTAATCGCTCATAAGATTTTTCCTTAGCATTGATAGTGGAGGATATCGCTCCAATTTCTAAATGGAATTCTATAGATGCTCATTCTTTTTACTGACAGGTTTTTAATTTTCAATCGTTTCTACTAGAGGCTTTAGTTTTACTTTTTTTTTGTCGGGGCGGGTACACCCTACTGGAGCACTCAGACTCAAAAACAGGTCCATTGTACAACCAGGCAGAGAACCCCATTTTAATGTGTTTTTTTCGTCTTTTTACAAGTAGACACTTCAGTGATGAAGAGCTTAGGTCATCAACACTCACCATAGCAGCACCGAACTGAGCAAAGGCAGGAAAATCACATAGGAAGTGTTCCGCAGTGTCATCGCCCTCTCCACAGGAGTCGCAGACAGGAGTAGCGCTCAAACATAGCACATGGAGGTGCTTGGCAAAGGCGAAGTTACCCGTAAGATTGCCAGTATGTTGTCTGCAGTCTTCTCTGCTAAGGGATAGCAAGAAAGCCGTGGATTTCTTACAGACGAAGGGGACCATTCGTTTAGTCTGCCACCTTCGATTGTGTTCACTGGAAACCCAGTCGTCAATGGAAGCCCTAACCGAGGACGAGATGGCAAACCCAACGTGGGTTCAGGTCCAGAGAAATTCTCTTCTGAGCCTTGTCTAGAAAGCTCGTCAGGGATCTCATTTCCTGTTATCCCTTTGTGTCCTGGGATCCAAACAAGATTCAGTGAGTTTAGCCTTCCGACCGAATTCAAGAATGTTTTCCATTCTCGAACTATTTTGGAAGTGGTTTAAGGATTGAGCAAGGCAAGGTAGTGGTGGCCACGGTGTAGTGGGTAGTGTGTTCGCTTGTGACCCGAACTGTGCAGGTTCGAGCCCGGACGGGGAACAGCAATCACAGCCACCCGAACTTATAAGAGAAACGAATAAAATCTAAGTTTCTCCACCACTACACCAAAAAGGAGTTTCTGCCTGGTAGTACAATGGACACAGAAAATTGAGTCTGAGTGCTCCGGGACTTGGAAATTTCCTTTTTAGAAAAAAAAAAAAGGCCTTAAGCGCAGCCTGACTATCACTATAGACGCAGATACTTCGCCCCTTCCACCTGCTAATGTGTTCTACTTAGTACCTACTATTGTTGGCCAGTATCTATGAGTATCTCGTTTAAGAGTTAACCAGCTATAAGGATTCCCTTAGCTTATACTGACCTGGCGTCTCTACTGCATGGGTTGTAGTTTTCAATGTGACCGTTAAACAGACGCACGAGAAACTTTTCAGAAATACATTATTGTCTTCTATTTGATACTCTGTACATCAAGATGGATCAAACACAAGCTGGGCATAATCCTCATAGTAAAAGTACTTCACGTTCATTGACATCACCCTCCATTGTGGTATAAACCCCTTTTCCACACAAAATTAGTTCAGACAAAGGTACAATGAAATTAGGTCCCCAATATACGTCGATTTTTATGTGAAAAGTTAAACAACGCTATTTTAAAAATTAACAAAGTTTTTTCCAAAAAAATAATCTGCATGTACATCTATGGTTTTTCCAACGTTCCACTAAAGCAAATATGGAAAAAGTCCTTATCCTTTTAGGCCAAGAAGTCCTCAAAGTCTGTTTTATGTCACCTGGGCTTATGAACTGTCTATTTTGGAGGTGATTGCCCAAACTTCGGAAAAATTGGTAATCGGTCATCGATAAGTCTGCTTTTTGGCTTGCATTCTAAAAAGTTTGGGAACCACTGATATACATATACATATATGGTGAAATTATCAATACGCACTTTCTTAGGTAAAAAATCAAGACCACAAAAGTCTTGATCAATACTAAGCGTAAGGCCAAGGCTCGAGTATGCAGGACTAAGTACGAGACGAAGACCAGGGGAACCGGTGCAAAACCAAGACCGAGTCTTCGTCCAAGTGTTGCATTTGAACATCACTACATATCATATTCATCGTGTTAATTGTACAGCTGTCAGAGACATGCTTTTATTATATTATTTAATACAGTAATTGAATCGTGGATTCAAATTGTTCTCCAATTACCTATAAAACCAAGCCTCCTTCAACGTAGTTACTTGCATTCGGAATCAATCATGTGCAATAGGCATTTGCGTAATACCAGGCGTGGGCAGTGCACAGTCTCTACAAGAAAACAAACAATACCATCAATGTACTGAACTTACACAGTATCTCACCACTTAGACATGTAACATATTTGACCATAAAAAGCCAATAAAAAGCCTGCAACGTCTCATTCATCAGAGAGTGGTAAGGAAATTATGAACCAGATGCATGTCATTATGAATGAAGTTTGGCTCTCGACCAACACTGTCAATTGTAAATTTCAATGCCACAAACCGCATTCCGACAGCGTGGGACGTTGCACAAGAGTATCAGTCGACCAATGGATACTATTCCCGTCCATCAAATTCCACTGATAGGCGTGAAATAAATGCTTCGAGCCAGAATCTCTGCAAACCGATTGAAATACCGCCGATCCTAGTGCCAAAATGCAGATACATACTTCAACAATCAAACACTATAGCTAAGACAAGGTAAAAACAAATATCAGCTCCCCCCAGCTTGAGGATTTGCCAAGAACGATCAAATCTGGTAGCAAGGTGGTCACGTATGCATGTCGCGCACACTGGCTTAGATCACACACCATCTGTTTGGTCTAAGAAAATGTAAAGAATGTTTGAGCATGTACGAGTATTTGGTGACCTTAAGCAAGCGCCGGTGGTAACTAGATAACAATTAATTATGATTATTTTGCGATAAAAAAATATGGAGTTAGAGGAACTTGAAAAGCAGACTGTAAACATTAAATTTAACCATGAAACGTATTTAACTACTTACTGCTATTATTGCATTATGTAATTCGTTCATTGTTATGGTTAAACGGGAATGAGCTGCAATGAATGAACGTGAAGATTTTCTTGTGAAGGTGGTCGAGTGAGGATTTTTGCCACGAATACAAGTACAAGACAGATGTGAGGTATCTTTATATTGTTCAGTGTCAGTGGTGAAGAAATTTACTGTGACGTCGGGAATGACTCAGCGAAATTACTTACAATTGCAGCAGTATATTGGTCAGCATTACGCCTACCAATTGGATATGTACGAGTATGTATCTATGATATCTCAAATTAAGCCAATATTTCCTCTTGAAAGTCAATGATTTAGTCAACTTTTCACAAAACTGCTTGTGCATTAGGCTAACTTTTCAGGTTAACCAATAGTTGTTATCTTAGGTGAGTCCACCAGGGAATGGGATGAACCTGGACATCAATCAGGAAACCCATCGCCCCGCTCGATCCTTAGATAACTGCCTTCAGTTTGGTTGTTGAGCACGCCACAGAAGGTGATGAGTGCTGATGATCTAAGCCCTTCATCACTGAAGTGTCTACTCATCTTTTTACAAAAGACAAAAAACACATTAAAATGGGGTTCTCTGCCTGGTTGTACAATGGACCTGTTTTTGAGTCTGAGTGCTCCAGAAGGGTGTACCCGCCCCGACAAAAAAATGCCACATAAGGTCTTTAACGATTGTGTGGCCTTTGTGAATCCAAAATAAGAAACAGCGATTAGGGAAAATGACATAGCGACGACATAGCGATCGTTGTAGTAACCAAATTGCTTGAGGAGTTGGAGCATGACTGTAATTAAGCTATCGGGATGGTACAGGACTGGCTAGTAAGCATGGTCCTAAAACTATCAGAGGAAAAGACCGAAGTAGTGCTCATCAGCAGCAGACGAGTTATGGAGACTATAAGAGTAACCGTGGACGATCACGTTGTAGTTTCCAAACCGGAGCTGAAGTACCTTTGCGTTACTATAGATGCAAGGTTGACTTTTAAGCAACACCTGCAATACACAGCTGAAAAGGCAGCAAGAACAAATCCTGTCCTGGGAAGGATCATGCCAAATATTGGAGGACCTAAACAGAAGAAGAGACTGCTCTTAGCAAGAGTTGCGACGCCTTACGGCTCCCATATATGGACAAGTGCCATGAAGACGAAATCGTACAGAAGGAAGATGGAGGCGGTCTATAGAACCAATGTCTTGAAAGTATGCAGCGCCTGTCGAACAACCTCCTACAATGCGGCATGCGTAGTGGCTGGAATAGTGCCAACAAACCTCATCGTTAATGAAGTCGAACGGAAATATCGTGCCAACAGGACTATGGTGTCAACAGCGACGAGTCGAAATGATACCGAAGTACCGCCAAGAACAAGCCTCGAAGAATGGCAAGAGAGCTGCAACTTTTCTGAGAAAGGCAGATGGACGCAGAGATTGATCCCCAATATAGACCCTTGGATCAATAAGAAGCACGGCCATCTGAACTTCTATCTGACGCAAATGCTTACTGGTTATGGATGTTTCAAAGCCTACCTTCATAGATTTGGACACGAAGACAACCATTATTGCCCAACGTGCACGGAAGCAGTCGATGATGCAGAACACATCATGTTCCGCTGTGCAACGATATCACGAAGAGCGTAACTTGCTGGCAAACAGACTGGGTGTGGACTTAACACCAGAGAACACCGCCAGACAGATGATGAACACGCAAGAAGCTTCGGAAGAAGTAAGCGAAACTGTGGCTACCATCATGAAAAAACAACGAAAACAGAAGCGACAGCGAAATGTCGTGCAGACGGCTGCCAACACTAAAGAGCCGAGTATGTAAGGCTGAAGCCCCCCTCGTGGGGGGGCTTCATATGGTCGGAATAGTGACTTTATCAATTAGTGATCTTAGAAACTCTGGTCATCCTTCAACAAGTAATTCAATACAAAACATCCTTCAACAAGTAATTCAATACAAAACATTGAAGCAGTTCGTAAGAATGTTGTTAAGAGTCCAGCGTATTCTCACGAAAGATTTGCATCTCCATGCATACAGAGTGCAATTGACTCGATAACTGAAGCCTACTGACCATACACATCGAAGAGAGTTAGTTAAATAGATTATGGAACGACAACAAGTGGATGCTGATTTTTCAAACAAAATCATCTTCAGCAATGAGGCTTATTTTCTTCTTAATGGCTTTGTCGAATTCGGGGTTCATAAAATCTACGAGTGATTGTTAAGAAACAAATGCATCCACAATGTGTCACTGTTTAGTGCGGATTTTGGGTTGGAGGTATCATCGGACCATTCTTCTTTGAAAATGCTGCTGCTCAGGCAAAAGTAGTTAATGGTGCTCGCTATCGCGACATGATAATACAGTTTTTTGTGCCTAAATTTCCAGATATGGATGTGGACGACATGTGGTTTTAACTAGCCTGTGTCATATGCCATACAGCCCGAGAAACAATTCAATTACTGCATGCGTCATTTCCTGGTCGCGTAATTGCCCGTTTTGGTGATCAGAATTGGCCGCCCAAGTCATGCGATTTAACGCCTTTGAACTTTTTTCTTTGGGTTTTTTTGAAGTCTAAGTCTTACGCCAACAAGCCCATGACTATCCCGCCTTGAAGGAGCAAATTGAGCTCTGTATCAACGAAATTCAGCCACATTTAGGATATGCCAGCAAAGCCGTGGAGACCGTTTACTCTATGTGCTATTCCATACACAACCATATAGTATATACTTTCTTTAATTAAAAACCTGTGTTTTCTATCAAAATTACTTCTTGCGTGAATTTTGGGACACCCTTTATAATAGAGAATCTCAAAAAAGTTTGTCTGGGATCGGTGGGCTCACAATTCGATACGAAATTGGTATTTTCATTGTAATCCTAAAATTAACAATACTTTTTTAATTTCCGATTCTGAAATATATCGATTTTCTCGAAAACGTATCTAAATACGTATAACGGTACTTTACGTAGTAATTGTTTCTTAACAATTGGTCATTCTTCAAATCAGTTTTGTTTAAAATTAATATCTAAACAATATTTAATATTATAATAATAATTTTTCCCTATCTTGAACATGCTCCACAAGTGTGAACTCTCTTTTTTGATGAATTAAGATAGAATTGAGGCTATTCAGCGAAACTTTATCTGATTCGCATTGAAAAGGCTTCCATGGGACGATCCATTTAATCTTCCATTATACACACATGGCATACAACGTTTACAAATCTTCCCTTTGTCTCAAACTCAAAGACGGGTAAATAATGGTATCATATTTTTACAACAACTACTTTCAGGCCTAATTGATGCGCCTGATTTGTTATCCTCAATTGGATTTAACTTTCGTGGGTGATCTTACAACCGACGTGGTTTGTAGTTATTGCATACTCCGTATCATATAACAAATTATGGCATGAATGAGTAAATGCCGAATTTGATGGTAGGCGCCACATTACACGCAGCTAACGATACGATGGATATATTGTGAGAAATTTATCCCGGTCGGAAAATGTTCAACATTGCCCGCCTCCGACTTCTTCCTTTGGGGGTACTTGAAGGAAAGAGTCTTCGGCAACAAGCTAACCACAATAACGATGCTACAGGACAACATTTTTCAAGAAATTGGTGAAATAACACCCGAAATGTGCAAAATGTTATGCAAAATATGGTTGAAAGAGCACGCCTTTGCACGGCGGCCATTTGGCCGATATAATGTTCCATACATAATTGTAATAAACCAAATAATCTGTCAATTCAAAAAAATGTTAAATTTTGTTTCATTTCATACTTATAGTTAGTCAAAAAAAAACCATCGCCCTGGAACATAAAACCACCCTGTATTTGTAATCGTGTAAGTGTGTTTCCAACCACTAACAACCGAACTAAATGATGAGTCTGTGTATGCACGCTTGTAATAAGCACCCCATGACACAGATCAGATAGTGTCTTTAAAAATATATCTATAGCAGAGGAAATCTTTGCAAAGTTTAAGTTTGTACGATCCAACCGTCTACTTGTAAATGGCTGCATTTCCTGTTCTCTTTAATGATCTCGCTACCATCTATCGGCCATATGAAAAGCCAATTAAACTAACGAGTAACGAGTGCCAAAAACTGACATTTACCAACCGGAATATTTCTGCCTGTTTCTCGAAGAACACCACGCGAATTTCTTGTTTACCCTACAAGGATTCCCAATTTCTAACATAAAACCATAAACAAATAAATATAACTTTCCATAAATCACTCTAGCGAATTTAAAGTCACAAATCTCCACAAATATGCTGCAATGCTACAATCGAGGCTGTGGTCAAACTTATGACCCCAATGACAACAACGATGGTAAAATCGAAAAAAAAAAAAAATTCCAATGCAGTTATCTAATTATTATTTCCAGAATCTTGTTGCCATCACCCTGGTGCTCCATTCTTCCATGACGCCTACAAAGGCTGGTCGTGCTGCAATAAGAAAAGTGTCGACTTTACAGAGTTCCTCAATACCAAAGGTTGCACTCTCTCGAAGCACTCGAATGTAAAACCGCCCGAACCAGAGAAACCCGAAAAGAATATCGATGTACCAGTGCCAAAGGAGATACGTCCACCACTAAGAACTGAGGTTATGGGACGACCTGACTTCAACACTCCTCTGATGAAAATTATTCCCAATGTTGCCCCAGCTCTTAGGGAAGCTATTGATAGTTTGAAAGAAAAAACTGCTGGGAAAACTGTTGAAACTTTGAAACCAGGGTAAGACCCTAAACTTTACAGTCCCGAGATTCTAATTCTTTATTGTTTTTAGAGAAATTTCAATTGGGACATCGTGCAAGAATCGCGGCTGTACTTACTCCTACGCGAATACCGTCACTGACTACGATGAATGTCAGCATCATCCGGGATTCCCAATCTTCCACGAGGGCATGAAATACTGGTCGTGTTGCCAGAAAAAAACCACAGATTTCACTGCCTTTATGGCTCAGGTTGGGTGTACTATTGGTGCTCATAAGTGGTTCAAGGAGGACGACGATAAGAAAGTGGTTAGCTGCCGATATGATTGGCATCAGACCGCAACGAATGTCATTGTTGCCATCTATGCGAAGATGTATCACTACGAGAGGAGCACGGTACAAGTGAATCCTATAAGGCTTAGCGTCTGCCTTGTTTTCCCCGAGCAGAGTGACGCTGAGTTCAATATCGACTTGGAATTGAGAGGAGTAAGTTGTAGGAGAAGCACCTACCAATCAATACACTACTAACTCTGTCTTCCAGTTAATCAAAGTGGATCAAACGTCGGTCCAAATGTATGGAACCAAAGTTGAGATCACAATGCCAAAGGCAGAAGCCGGTTCATGGGCTAAACTTGACTTCCCCCGTTCGAAGGACGCTCCAATGCCAACTGTTAACAGTCAATCCGCTGTCAAACAACAAACGAATGACGATTCTGACTCGGACTTCGATTTGGACGACATTGAGCATGTCTCCGCCGGCGTTAAACTCGCCGATATATCCTAAGACAAACCCACGCCAATAAAAACTCCACTTTTCACAGAATTATTGCGCTTTTTTATTCAGTAGTCTACAAAAATTGTTTCTTATTGTTACTTAAGATCACATCGGCCCTCAATCGTCCTTGCCGGGCACATAATCCTCATCGTCGTCATCCGAATCGAGGTCATCACCCAAATCTAGATCACCGATGCTCTGGAATAGTGTCTCGTCAATTTTAACACTTTCAATTGATTCACCAGCCTCAAGAAGGAACTTAATGTCGGATTCGTTGAGCGTGTTATCGCAGAGGAAGAGCTCCTTGCCGGTGAGTTTCTTCCCGTCGCTTAGAATCTTCTCTCGCTTGGCCGCTATGCCTGTGCTCTCTTCGAATTCTAGTTTCCATTTCATAAAAGTCTCTACAGAGACGCGAGTACCTTCGAATTTCTTTCGTTCTGCTTCCTCACTTTCGTGCAACTTTCGAAGGCGTTCATTTTCTTGTTTCTTTTTGTGTTCGTCCCATCGCTCGTTGAGCCATTCCTGAGCGCTACTCACTAGAGAAAAAATCATCTCCATGCCAACATTCTCTTCGATTGTTTTGGCAACGTGTTCCAGCAGGAGACGTTCATACGAGTCTTCAAAGTTGACATCATCTTCAATTTCAACAATTGGCCCCTCATCCGGGTACTTGGACGTATAAGTGAACACAAGCTGGCAGGATAGACCGTTCTCCTCATCGGCGGAGAACTCTTCAGTAGCTATGGGAATTTTGAACTTATGCCAGGGTGCCGTTTCGAGGACTATAGTTTGGAAAGAAAACAAAACATAAGACAACAGCTGCAGACTTTTTCTATGTCGCCCTTACTTTCCATGTCTCCACAATAGATGGAGTCCAATGCTTCGATTTCATTGGACTGATCCTCTTTGTAATTTCGGCTCATATTTTTTTATAAATCTAGGAGAATAAATGATAATATGTATGAATTAAACAATTTGTTGGAATAAATAAATCGACGTTGCTGGTTTTCTACGATTTTTAGTAGGTTATGTTTTTGAGAACTGTCATTGTTGTCAACTACGGCGGTGGGAGGTACTGCCAGTATTGTTTTTCTTTTTGCAGACCAGTCGACCAATAAGAAAACCTTGTAACTATACTTTTTTTTTGCAAATCTGTGAACGCAATATTTTAGAAAAATGGTATCTCCTAAAAATCAGCCCGTAACTCTACTGCAATCTAATTCAACCAGAAAACAACTAGGCAACTACAGAGAAAACAACATAATTCCAAGAAAGAAAACAAAAATCGTCCCACCAGATAAGCTGTGCGTCAGTGGATAAATTCGAGTCAACATATTCCCTATTGAATGTTCCTGTGCCAGCAAGACAACGCACCTTCGGTCGAAGTACAGAAAATATCGCAGCCGTAAGTGCTTCAGTTCAAAATGAGCCAAATCAATCGATTCCACGCCGTCGAAAGGAATTGGAAAACTCTCAGTCCACATTATGGCGAATGTTGCCTACACCCTTACAAGATAAAATTTAATCAAGAACTGAAAGCTCCGAAACTTCTCCGATTGGGCTCTGCAAAAATTTGAAGAAAATGAAGCTCATTTTTCGCTTAATGGCTTTGTCAATAAGCAAAATGTGCATTATAGGACAGCAACAAACCCACATGTGCTTCAAGAGACTCCATTGCATTTACAAAAAGTGACCGTGTAGTGTGGATCATGCCGGAGGTGTCATTGGACCGTATTTTTCGTCGATAAAAATAATCGCCATGTCACAGTCAATGGAGTTCGCTATCGTGCCATGTTAAAAGACTATTTTTGGCCAGAATTACATGGACTTGACATCAGTGATATGTGGTTCCAACAAAATAGTGCCACATGCCACACAGCCGGTCAAACAATTGATCTATTGAAAGGGGAGTTCGGTAATCGTGTAATGTCGAGAAATGGTCCGGTCGAATGGCCAGCTCGCCGATGGATTTCTTTTTATGAGGTTATGTTAAGACCATTCTGCCAACAAGCCAACAACGTTAGAGGAGCTCAGGAACAATATAGAACGCGAAATTGCCAACGATATATGTGGAAGCGTGGTGGGAAATTGCCTCCAAAGAATCGATCGCTGCAAACATGCTCGGTGATCATATGAACGAGATCAAATTCCATACTAAAACTTAACATGTGTACTACACCTGGAATAAATTTCAGCCCGATATCTCAATTATTCTGTATTTTATTTAAATACAAAATTGTTTTCTTCTTATTGAAAAACCTTGTATAAGGGTATTCATATTCCCTTTGACGCGCTTAAATTACAAAAAAGAATATATATATAATTGTTGGTTTGGTTGTAACCGTTCATGTAATAGATTAAGTAGCCATTAATATAGGTTTTTTTAAAAAAAAAAAAAAACCTTAGCAAACTAGCCAGTAGATATACGTTGGGCCCCTATTGTTGAGCCAACATTAAATTTATAGTAATAAGTTTAGTTTTAAGCCAATTTGTAAATAGAACGACTAAATAATAAAAAATCCTTAATCTGAATCTGAAACCTTTCTACTCGGGTCCAGTTGCTACTAAAGAATTTTTAAAGAAATTTGAAACTTCTGCGAACCAACTATATTTACACAAACAGATCTAAAACTTGTCCCAATGTCAATTTGACGTCTGTCAACGTTCTTCTCCACATTCGAGGTTAGAAGTCTGCCTGGGGATAGATTCTGCGAATTATCTTCAAAGTAATATAATTAACATTCTTTTCAATAACTAAGCTAAAATAATATTCAAATAGGCTTTCTTTTCTTCCTAACACAAGTGATATTAGGAAGTTCCATGAAAAATCAATAAACTTATTTTTTTTTCGTTTCAGAAGTTGCGCTCCATACCATTACATAATTTTCAACTAGAAAATGTCGCAAGCTCCAGTACTCGTTTCGCCTTTAATCAAATTCGGCAGATGGAGTCTGCTCCTGGTTGGTGTTGGCTATGGTGCCTTTCATCAGAATAGGCTTTCAAAGAAGGAGGCCAAGGTTCGTGAAATTGAAGCTAAGGAGAAGGTTGTCCGCGATGCTAAACTAGCAGAGGAAAAGAAGAGGAATGCGGAGGCTGAGATCAGAGCTCTTGAAACATTGGCGAGACCGTCAGGAAGTAAATAGACAAATCTTTTAATTACCGAATGTTAGTTTATAACGATGTTGCATTGGAAGTATCTCCAATATTCTGATGGTAATTCGTAAAAAAAATCAATAAATTCATAATGAAAGAAACGATGCATTGGGCATTTAATTTGGTTGGTAAGAACCTCTTAGGTAAGAGATTGTTTTCACCTAGGTATACATTCCTGGCTTTTCTACCAGTTTAATGCAGGAGTAGTTAAATGCCCCGCCTAATGCTCATCTGATTCCCAGTAACAGTCATTCACCACCTTCTGTCGTCTCCATAAAAAACATTAGTGTTGTTTGTGGGGACTAACAGAAGTTCTTGAGTTGTTGGTTGAGAAAAAAAAATGTAACTTAATTTTCATCATTTTTTGATTGTTCTACATAATTTTCCTTTATTTCGGTAAATGGAAATTATGTCTTAAGTCGGTAGGGCCAGCTTTAGGAAACCTGTGGTAAGCAAGTTCCTGTGTACCATTTAGCAGTTACCGTCCGACCAGTAGCAGCGATCATTTTCGCCTTGGTAAAGTAATTCGGTTTTATCATGGGGAATTTCATCTTCTGTTTTCTATATCATGCTGTTTTTATAGAATCAAGATTCATCACCTGCTACGAATTTATTAGGGGCGTCGGCTCTCCGTTTTCAAATTATTTCAAGGAATACCGGGCGAAACGAACACGTGTCTTTTTTGTTCATCATTAAAATCGTGGAACCCATCGAACTGATTTCTTCGAACATTTCAGGTAATGATGTAGTATTTATGACGCAGTAATGCCATTCAAGTCCAGTTCTTCACCTATAATTTCGTGGGTCATTCTTGGATATTCTTCAATTTTTGTCTTCAACAGGGCCATATTTGCATAGTCGGTCGAAGATTTGGGGGGACCTTCAAGAAGTTGGCGCTCGGATAAATGCCCAGTATGGAATCTTTGGAACATCCCCATTCTTACCAAGTATTCTGGTATCCGAAACAAAATATCGTAAAGCTATAACAAACCGACGTAAAGCTATGGTCAACCTACTGGAAACTTGCTTTGGTTTCCTAGGATAGTGGTTAAAAAAATTTCCTTGAAAGTTTTAAGTCTCAACGTTACTTAAAAAGGAGGCGCAATATTGTGTTTGGTATTTCTGACATCAGATTCCTAACATCACAACTAAAAAAAAGCCCCTATTCATGCAAAGTGAAGTTGTAAAATTCGTACGAGAGCCCGAACAGAAGCTTGTATATATGAAGAAGGAAATCTATTAGTAGAGTCAAACTCAATACTGAGAATTTGGAAAGATCACTTCTGCAGTTTGTTGGTACGAAGCATACATCAACTCATCTGTAAGATATGGTCAGAATAAAGTATGCCCGACGAATGGAGCCTCAGCATCGTTTGTCTGATCCTGAAGAAAGGAGTCCTCATCATCGCGTATAAGATCCTATCTGCAATATTATGTGAATGCCTCAGTATGTTTTAGGCCTTGAAAATTCACCATAGATCAGATATTCACATTGCGGCAGATCTTGGAAACAACTCAGGAACTTCAAATAGATACCATCTTTTAATTGATCTTAAAGTCCATAGAGACGAGCTATACAGAGTCATATCTAGTTTTGTCATCCCTGCCAAACTCGTCCGTCTGTGAATAAAGACGATGAAGAATGCACGCTGCTCCATCAAGGTCGGCAACAACATGACTGTCAGAAAAGAACTACGACAAGGTAACACACTGTCATGTGATTTCTTTAACATCGTACTTGAAAGAATTGTACACAATTGTCAAGCTAACATCAGAGATACAATTTTTTTAAAAGTCTGTACAACTACTCGTGTACGTCGACTACATTGACATAATTGGAAGAACGCAGCGAGCTGTCATTAGTGGTGCTTTCGGGAGTATTGAAACAGAAGCGCCGAAAATGGGTTTAGCGGTTATCGAGGCGAAACGAAATATATGCTGTCACAAAAAAAGACAGTTAATGTTGGCGGCTTGGACAGAGCGTCACAATAGATAGCTACAATTTTGAGCTAGTTCAGGACTTTGTCTACCTTTCGAACAATGACACCAGCGCAGAGATCAAACGAAGGATAACTCTTGCCAACTGCTGTTTCTTTAGGGTAAGAAAGCAATTGAGTAAAGCCTTCTCCCGGACAACCCTTAACATTCCAGTCTTGCTGTGCGGTGCAGAAGCGTGGATGTTATCAAAGGTGGTTGAAAACACTTTTTGAAAGAAAAGTCCCGTTTATGTAGAATTGAGGTGAAGATACAGTAATGAACTATACTGGTTGTACAGCTACATAGATCTAGTCAGAAGGCGTCGAATTCATCCCTTGAGATAGTTAGGACAAATAGAGTGAGTGAGCATCAACGTTTCGGCTCGAAAAGTTTTCTATTCCATCCCGGAGGGACGACGAAGTAAAGGAAGATCGAGCTGGTTGGAGGCGCCTGTTGGCCCAAGTCCTTCTCTCGACTGTAGCGCCATCTAAAGTAAATAATACTTATAGGTGCGCATTGTAGAGCTTTGTTCAGTGAAAAAGAAAGTATATACAAGACAGGACGGGACAGTACAAGTCAAATGAGTGAAAACTGTCAGACTGAGGCAAAACATGTCTGGGAAATTTTAGCCCAAATTGACTGGGAAGCATTTGCTAAATCAAATAAAATTAAAAATTAGGTGTGAGTGTTAGAGACGGAAAGTACAACTGCTATCAACTGTTTTGGCGGACGTTTCATACTGTAACACGTTAGCTCTTATCAAGCGGAGCTTCTAGCGATTTGGGAGACTTGCCGCATGCTAAAAAATCTCCCAACGTCCAACCTAAATATAGCTATCTTTTCTGATAGCCAAGTCCCAATCAAGGTCATTGATTCGGTTACCATATCCTCAAAACTGGTAGAGCAATGCCGGTTTGAAATAAATGAACAAAGCTTCCATTATGGAATTACCCTCATTTGTGTCCGAGGACACAGTAATTATGAGGGTAACGAGCAGGCAAACGAGCTGGCATGGCTCGCTAGCGGAAAGAGTCAATATTCCGATAGGACACGTTAAGGGCAATTTACACCTTCACTTCCTCCAGCTAGCCAATCTCGGGTGGAACAATCTTACCAGTTGTGCCATATCAAGAAAGACATGGCCCAGCTTCAAAAGACCTAAATCAAACGAGCTACTAGGAAGATAAAGGCCTGATATTGCCAGAATTGCAGCCATTATTACAGGCCACTGGTCTATAGAGGACCACACGGCCAAGCTTGGCATTCCTCACAACACTTTCTGTCGCAGCTGCAAAGACAGCAACGAGAAGGAAACTTTTTTCCACTTTCTTTGCATCTGTCCTGCCCTAGCAAGGACCAGACAACGCACGTTAGGCAAACCTTTCCTTGACGATTTCACAGAGATAGCCTCTAAACGGATTGGAGAACTAACCCTGTTTCTGAACCCCACGGGCTGGGTATAATTATATTCTTCTATCTCCAATAACACAATCAAACAAACAGGGTGCACAAGTTTTTGTGGTATCAAAACGACGCACTTAGCGCTAATTGGGTTTTTTTCGAACCACCACTTTACCTACCTAGTTCTTATCAAATTTTGTGCGTAAGGAAAGCGGCACACTTTCGTTTTTTTTTTTCAGCAATGACTTTTGTTTTTTAGCACAGATTTTCATTTTTTAGCCGAGACTTTCGTTTTCAGCAAAAACAAAAATCGTTGATATTATTTTCTTAGCAAGTACATCCATCAATTTGCTTTTTGTGGATGAATAGCCATTTGATGTTGCTGAAGGCACCCACCGGTAATATGCATTTCCCGCCTAAAAAAGCAATATGTCTGATTAGACTCGTCCAATAATTTTTGTCCAATTGGCAACACAATGTGTTTGGTTTTTTTTTTTTTTCCGTATATAACGTTAGCCGTCAGGGTGACGTTTATCAGCTGTTAGATAGAAAACTTTAGTTTATGAAGCTATAAAAAAAAACCTTTTTAAATTGTTAAACAACTAACTTATTCAATTGATCAATTGTATTGATATAATTTCCAGGCATTAATAGTAACATCTTAAAGCAAATCTTCCTACGCCACGCTCATTGCCGAAATACAAGTTTACTTAATAATATTATGATTAATGCAGTTCCTAAAGACGCCGTTTTTACTTTGATTGTTTAACGAAATCCAAAATAAACCTCTAAGAACATTCGCATGCAGTAGTAAGACATGAGTTTAAACAAATGGCTCGATCGCAGGGAAAGCGGTTTATTTCCAAAACTTGGTGATGCAGACTTTATCATGAAACGAATTTACACCTCGCTGCATCCATTCAAATCGTGGAATGAATTGGGTCCTGCACAGTTGCTTAATTCAGAGTATGGCGCTGTCTTTAATTTAGAATTTTCTCCCGAAGGGTAAGATACTGTTAACCAGTGCATCAAGCTCAAATGATTTACTGTTTTTTGTTGTAGGAAGATCCTCGCCGCTGCTTGTGAAAAGAAGGCAATCATTCTCTTTGATTCCATTGCGCAGAAACAAACTGAGAGAATTATGAATGCACACGCAGATAATGTAAATTGTATAAAGTAAGTTTGACTTATGTTTGGTGTAAATACTTGTGGCACTAAGAGAACGTATTTAGATTCCTTGACAACCGTACATTTGCTACGTGCTCCGATGATACGACTGTGGCAATATGGGACATACGTTTCCTGAAGAACAGACTCCGAAGTTTGCAAGGCCATTCGAATTGGGTGAAAAACATTGAGTATTCTTACAAAGATGGACTTTTGGTGACGTCTGGATTCGATGGCAGTATTTTCACATGGGACATAAACTCGAATACGGAGGAGGGACTCATCTATCAGAAAGTGTTCAACACATCGGGCCTAATGAGGTGTCGTATTTCTCCAGATTGTACCAAGCTAGTTATGTGTACGACGGGTGGATATCTGATGATTATTCATAATCTGGATTTAACGACTTTGCATAAGGATCTATGTGGTTTTAGAGTAAGTCTAGGGGAACGGAGTTAGGTGTATATTTAAAATCTTTAATTTCAGCCTAGTATATACAGACTGATGCAAATGGGAAACCAATTTATACCACAAGCTGCCAAGTTCGATCATATATTCTCAAAGAAGCAGAAGAGAAATCGTGTGGAACTTGTTACGGATTTTCCAAAAGGGAACGAAGCTGAAATTATTTTGGCATTGCAGGTTTGTGACTTGTAGTGGATCCATTGTCATTTTGAGAAAGACTTATGAAATAGCTATGGTCCAAGCCTTTGTGAACAGGGTTATAGATAGCTAGATTGTAGGTGTGTAAGTGCACTATGTCCTCTTGTGGAAAAGATATTCAAGCTAGAGCTCCTTCTCCAGTATTTGATGAACCGGAGCATCGGGAATAGCCGATAGGCCTTTTGCGGAATAGTGCAAGGTAGAGCACGACCGGCTCAGTTGGTATTGTCATGTTCAAAGGAAAGATCCTTAGAACCCCTTCAAAAAGGGAATATCAATCAACGTTCCTACACAATCGCGCAAAAAAGGCAGACCAGAAAGCAACTGGATCACACAAATGCAAAAACACCAGCATTTGATTGGCCTCAGTGACGAAGTGATCCGAAACCGGAAAGTCTGCCGGTACTTCGTGAGGTAAAGTGGGACTCTTGTGATTCTTCTATTCCGGATTATAACTTCGCCGTAAGGAGAAGAAGAAGAAGTGCTTCACATTCCTTGAAGAAGTGCGATAGGGTTTCTTCAACATTCTTGCATAATCTGCAGTTTCCATGACATGTTACCAAGTCTACAGCAGCGCATTAGGAAGCCTGTTAGAATGCTAACCCGATTTTTCCTCACGTTTATACAGCCTTCGTCTTTCGGTTATATTTCCAGAGAAGTTTTTGTGGTCTGTCTCAATGGTATGGATTGGGGATACGATATTGGGTGGCTAAGTGCCAAAAGTTCTCTAATTTTGTGTTTGTCAAGAAACGTGCAATTTTGTTTCGTATTTTTGGTCTATGTGTAGATGGTCCTACCTGAAAACCATCAATCCCAGCTGCTCTAAAAAGTTCAGCAGTTAGGCCGTCAGCTCCAGTAGCCTTGTTGAATTTAAGCTCAGAGATTGCTATCTTCACTTTGGTCGGGTGGACATTCTACCAGACAACGAAATTTTGATCGTCATTGCCGTTTAACAGTCTTCAGAAGTGATCTTTCCAAATTATCAGCACCGACAGTGACTGTAGTACTAGTTTTCTTTCTTTATTCTTACATGCTTCTGTTCGGGTTTTGTAACCATGGCATGTTCCTTTTAACTTCTGGTATAACACCTCTCCATTGACTCAATCTTGGTGTTCTTCCCTTCTATTCTGTTTGTAGATATCGTAAGCTTTCGTTACCCTATGAAGCGTCGCTTTATAATCCTCTTGCTTTGCTGCAAGATTATTAATTAAACGCACACATTTAAAACGCAATCTTATATCAACAGATATACGTATCCGCATACATCTAATTTTATTCATACCCTTTTATTGTTTACTTCTTGTTACTTGGCAACTATTATATTATAAAGGGTATCCCAAAATTTACGCAAGAAGTAATTTTGATAGAAAACACAGCTTTTTAATTAAAAATTGTAAATGTTTTATACAGTATAGGGTTATGTATGGAATGGCATATCGGGTAAATGGCCTCCACGGCTTTGCTGGCACATACGCAATCTTATTGCGGAATTTTCCATGACCGTTTTGCATAAATATGGCTGTATTTCGTTGATACAGCGCTCAATTTGCTCCTTCAAGGCGTGGGTCGTTGTGGACTTGTTGGCATAAACCTTGAACTTCGAAAAACACAAAAGAAAAAAATCCAACAGCGTTAAATCGCATGATCTGGGCGGTCAATTCTGATCACCAAAACGGGAAATGACTCATGCAGTAATTGAATTGTTTCTTGGGCTGTATGGCATGTGGCACCGTCTTGTTAAAACCACATGTCGTCCACATCCATATCTTGCAATTTATACACAACAAACTGGATTATCATGTCGCGAAAGCGGTCACCATTAACCAGCCGCATTTCCGCACCAAACATCGTTCAGTGACACGTTGTGGGTGCATTTGTTTTTCAACAATCACTCGTGGATTTTCTGAACCCCAAATTCGACAATTTTGACGATTAACAAATAAAATATTTTATACTAAAATTGGAAAATGTAGCTGCCAAACCTTCATTATTTTTTTAAAATATTGCTCAACAATGAAAACGCATTGTTCTTTCGTGTAACACTCCATTTTTAATAACCCTGAACTGTCAGCTGTCACGCTATCTTTTGTTTTCGTTGGCAACACTTTACCGCACAAATGGCGCAAAATTCAAATCTTGCGTGAATTTTGAGACACCCTTTATATATAAAGCCACCTTGAAATGTTTCAACTTGATTCAATTAACTTTTACAGCAGAGGGTATTTAACTTTTCTAGCTAGTATATATGTAGTAATTGACATGTTAGACTCCAATTTGATTGCGTACTGATAAGACCTTAGAGCAATCTGCAATCGTAATGAAATTTAACAGGATATTTAAGCATAACCGCTGCTTTGAAATTCTGCAATTTGTGTTCAGTGTTTGACAACAAAAAGTCACAGCTTTACGAGTATATAAGTTATTTCCGATGAACAAATCCTCGTGATGTCAGTAAAATAATTCCACAAAAAAAGCAAGTCAATGTTCTTTAGATTTACATACGTTTCTTGCTTTTATAAATACTCTATATGCATACTTACTCCTGTCTACTATTAAATAGATGCACCCGCATGGACTATCATTTCTAAGTCGCAACATTAGCTACGATGAATTAACCGAATGGAGTTGTATTCATGATATTAACGAGGAGTTGTATGATATTACTGCCCGAAAGCCAGAAAAAAGGAAAAGAAGGCTGTACGATGATGATGAAAATAATCTTCCTAGCACATCAAATGGTAAAATGGGTGGCAGTAGAAATGTTAGAAGAAATCGGCCTAAAACTGTTGACACTTCTGACCTACCCTCCACTTCGGCTGGAATAAGACCAACGGCACCACGTAGAACCGTCAATAGTAACGCAAGACCTAGCAATGGTGCAAGCACAAACAGAACTAGCAACGGTGCAAGCACAAGCAGTAGTAACGGGTTAGGTATTGCCAACGGCCCAAGTTCTAGTCAGGGCCCAAGTGCTAGCAACGGCCCAAGCACTAGTCGGGGCCCAAGTGCTAGCAACGGCTCAAGTGCCAGCAACGGCCCAAGCACTGGTACAAGTAGCGCATATAACGACCCACCCAGGCCTTCAACATCAAATCGCTCCGAATTCGTCCCTGATATTTGGGCGGCTGAAATTACACTCCAGGAGAGAGCCGCTCGACAAGCACGTGGTCGTCAAACAAATTCTGTTACTGGCTACGATTTTGTTTATGCCATCAGCAGTGGTATATTGCCAGTTACAACGGCGAATGCAGACACAGCTACCCAAGATGCACCAAATACCCCCGTTGATGAACCGATCCCGTACAAAGAGAAGTACATCCTTCAAAATGCCAGAAAACTAATGTACTACATTCAGGAATCAACTAAGGGCAAAGGTTTCATTAAAGAACCTTCATTTTCAGCCGATGGACGAATAATTTGCTCGCCTTACGACAATGGGGTTAGATTGCTCTCCTATTCGGAGGATTGCTCAGAGCATCCACGGGGAACCATGAATGAAAAATTGAAGAAAGGTGCTAAAAAGCTGGTTGAGGTTAAAACTATTAATAGTCATTCGGATATTGTACTTAGCACATCGTTCAGCCCGATACAACCTTTGTTAGTGACAGGATGTAAACTTGGCAAAGTAACATGGCATTTCCCAAACCTGTAAACAAGTCTAAGCTTTAAGTGAATTATAGACATTTTTTTATAATTAATCTAAAAAAAAATAAAAACAGGAACTTTTAAGTCGCTTAAAAACTAATTTTGTATAAATATTTGTTAAGTAGTGTGTTAAACTAGTTAAACTAGAAAATCTCAAGATTCTGTCAATACAATAAAAAATATTTAAGCATGGAAAAGTGTTATGTATTTATTTATTTTTCTTGACGAAGAACGATAACGATATCCGTTATCGAAGCGATATCTGTCGATACGATAGATATGTAGTAGAATTCTCCATTACAAAAAACGGCTAATACTACGGGAATCGGAGAGATCATATTTATATAGGGTGAGTCATCATTTGAATCGCTATATCTCGTAATGGTAACAGGTAAGAGGAAGGTGTTTAAAGTTTTAGATATTGGAGGGGAAATTGAGTGTAACTTGACTTTAAGAATATGGACCATTCTAAATTTTATATTTGAGAATGTGTGCTTTTGAGGATGCGAATGTGTAGGTAGAAATATTTAGACTGACCGAGAAAACAACATTTTATTCTTTTTTTACTCTGAATTCAAAAGGTTCACGTCTATCTTTGACTAAGTTCCTGATGTAATAATTTCATTAACTATGGGGTAAAGTCGGATATTTTGGAAGATTGTGTGACTACAATTTTCGAAAATTTTTAAAACTTCTGCATCCAAAATAAATTGTTTCTTAGGACGTACCGTTTTCGAGATACCCGCACCCAAAAACTCTACGACATTGAAAAAACTGTGCATATAGCCAAACGTGAAAAAAAAAGTACTGCAATTTTCTTAACGTACAAATGTATGTATGTAAAACTTGTGAGTGCGTTTATTATAAGAATAATGCTCATTTCAGAGAGAGTTTACATGAAAAAGAAGAACAATAATATACTGAGTATAAAGTTTCAGTAACTTTCGATGTTAGTCGCGTTTCTTTGTGAGAATTATCCCTGGTTCAGAAAAAGTTGGTCTGGCAAACAAGAACAAGAATTAACTGACAAGAGGAAATCGTACTTTTATACCTTTAATTTTAGATTCTATTCAATGTTAAGTCATTGAATGATTATTTTAACAAGACGAAAAGCGGGGCGATGGTTGAAACACTAATTTGCAAAATTTCAATATAAATAGAATTATCACTTTTTTTTAAAACTTAACTGAACTTTAAAAAACGTTACAAAGAAACATGCTAGTTTTTAGTAAGACATTTTTGCTAACATTATTTAAATAAACAAATTTTTTATTTTTTTTTAAACAAAATTGGGGGTTCATGTGCTCATTTGTTCCAATGGACGAGTCGCCATTGCTCGCAAAATATACCGAGATGTGACTTATTAGTTTCTTTTTGTTAGTATACAATTCGACTATAGTATCTAACCTTTGTCATAAGTTAGGCGCGATGCTGATGACTTTACCTACCTGAGTTTGGTATACAAGTTAATTTTTAAGAGCGTAAGCATTGAGTCTCGCGATATTTTGTATAACTTTAAAGTTTAAAATCTCTTTGTTAAACAAATTTTACCTTTAACTTAACGCACATCCTCCTACCGATACATTATGTAACAGCAAAGTAAATCAAATCGCAAACTAACATAGTAGACTTCTTTTTTTTCATATTGCTGTCACGTGATTCTGTTTGTCCATCTTTCAAAATTAGTCATTAAGGCCCATTTGCTGATGCTATTCATAAAATTGTGTCTTATCTAAGTAATACTCAGTGCTATGTTGAAATTAAACCTAAATATCATCATAGCTTATTTCAAGTTGCTGGAAAATATTTAAGTGTAGCTTAGCAAAGATGCACTTTTGTTTTTGATATTTAAGACTTACTTTGTATTTCGTGGAATCTGTTAAGTATTACTTAGGTATATAAGTCATATTTAAATATTTAAGACTCGTATTAGCAAACGGGCCTAAGTGTATGTTTTTCTTATCGAAATTTTAAATTTTAAAAAAAGTTGAAAATGTGCAGCATAAAGTAAGCAATATATTATTTACTTATTGATGTGCAGATAATTCCTTGTATTATTTATATTTACAACAAATGCAGCTTTAAATTTTAAAAGTAATTTTTTCAATGCAGTTAATATTTTTAATACTATTGCGCTTGAAAAATTACTGTGACACAATGTATCAGTAGGAGTACTACCTTTCCTTTGTGTTTTTATATTTTAAGAATTTTTAACCTTTCACGAAATTAAGTATGGTCTAGAAGAGGACAATAAATTAGAAAACAAAAATTTTTACATTTTGCCGCCCAATAATGCAAATGACTACATGACAGATGAAGACTCCAGTAATGATGTTGCCAAGACAACACCTCAAAACCCCGGCGCTATTTGTACAGATGAGAGTGAATGGAAATCAGACGAAGATTCCACTAGCTATTTTCAAGACGTCCCTTCCAAGAAGCCCTATTAGAAGCAAACTTATAAATGGAATACACAAAAATTTACTTGAAGAGTGGGGTAACAATTCATGATGTAGATATGGCTTTGGCAAAAAAACAACTACTTCCAATTGACGAATTTTCGAAATTTTTTTTCACGGAAGTATGGCATCTAATAAGCCATCATACCAACGTCTACGCAGTGCAGACAAATTTAATTGAAAATGTAATGCTTTGTTGGGATGCTTTTGTTCAGCGGTTATAATGGATTTTCCAGGCGATCAATGTATTGGGAGAAAGCTTTGGATACTTACCCAAAAGGAGCTGCAGAATATTTGTCCCGTGATCGATTTAACTTTATCATGTCAGCATTACATGTTAACGATAACAATAACCTTGAAAGCAGTAATAAGTTCGCCAAAGAAATACCTTTATTTGAAGTACTGAACAATAAGTACCTTAAGTTTTGCCCCACCAAAACTGCATATAATGTCGACGAAGCCATGTTGCCTTACCTTGGTCGCAAAACAGTTTATGCAGAAGAAACCTACTTATAAGATGGGGATACAAATTTAGGGTAGGTGTAACTGTAAATGGCTATATAGTTTGGATTGATCCCTACTGTGAATGATTTTTTCAATGGTTACCCACTTGGCTCGAAGGTAGTTTTGAAATTTTGGGACCGTCTGTGGAACGACAGACCATTCAATCTTGACTGTCGAATTTCTTTTGACAACTTTTTTACGTCTATCGAACTTGATCGAGAAATATTGGGGCCATTGGAACCATACAATCGAAAATGGAACAGTTGTACTCATTCAATGTAATGATAACAGTGAAGTCCACATTGCCTCCAACATACTGCCAGCTCTACCCACACAAATGGCCACGATTCAGCAAATCGGATAAAAAATGCATTAGCATAGAACAGCCGAAAGCTATAAGTACTTACAATAAGGAAATGTTAGGCGTAGATCGATCAGATCAAAACATAAGCCTTTACAGGTGTGAGATTCGAGGAAAAAAGTGGTATTTCCCTTTAATAACTCATTGCATAGAAATGGCAGCTACTAATGCATGGCAACTACATAAGTTTAATGGGGGAAAATTTGATCAGCTGTTCTAAGTCTTATAGAAGAAAATCGTAACCCATTCAAGAAGATGGCATCTCGGTCATCTGCTGTACAAAATCTTGCTGGCAGATATAACCAAATGAATCACATCATAATAAAGCAAAATAAGCGGACAACATGCCATGTGTGCCATCAAAATGTATCATAATAAATGCGATGTTGCATTACACAATTATTGCTTTTGCTTTTTTTGACTTCTTTAATTGGTTTTGGAAATAAAACTTTTTTTAGACATATTAACACACAATATTCCTACCGTGACTGTCACAGCTTAAATTTAAATTTTCAGGATAGTTCTTGCTAAATTTAATAAAAAATAAAATATCCATCTGAGTGGATCAAGTAAATGAAGAAAATATTAAGAAAAAGAAAACAAATGATTACCCATTAATTTGCTAAATAAGAACACAGATTCGTTTTTTTTTTTTTAATTATATAAATGTCTTTTTATTGTTTCACTTTTTTTTTCATCAAATTTGTTTCATATATTACAAATTGCTAATTATTTTTATATTTTTTTCATTTTTAAAATTTGGCTTCTAATGATTCCATTTTTTTTTTTTTTAGTTTATTTTAATTATTAAAAAAATTAATTGTAATTCTATTTAGTAAAATTTTAATAATTCTTTAAATACATATTTCGATTAATTGTAATATCTCACATTCTCACTGTAATGGTATTCCCTTGGATATATTTATCTTTTCTTGAATTTCTATTCTGTTTTTGTTAATTTCAAATACTAAGCGAAATTGATAAAAAAATAAAATAAAAAAATGTACATATTTGAAAAAAAAATGCTTTATTTCTTTTGTTATTAGTTGGTGTTACTGCACTTAAGTTGTATTACAGCTATGGAGCTGACTTATTGTAATTTTGGTTCCACTTTCTTTATGTGTATTTATAATTTGGATTTTTTTTTTTAGTTTTCTGTATTTTTTTTTTTTTATTTTTAATTGGGGGTCTTTTTGGTCTAATTCGTTCCACTATCTTATTCATTTCGTTTTTTTTTTTTTGTTCCTATCTAAACGGAAAAGCGGAAAAAGATGCGTAAGACTATAAATTACTGGAGGTTAAGTTTTATTGTGTAATTTACTTTGATATATTATTTACAAAAAAGTTAAAAAGCATAATTATATAGAATTGAAATCAGACTTTCTTTTTTTGCAATTTACTTCTTAATGTAATTTGAACTGTTTCTTCAAACAAGAAGATAAACATATAAAGTTAAAACAATAATTTGTTGTAGTATGTAGTAAATATAGAAAAATGAAATAAGTTGACGTTGATATTGTACAACTTACAATTTAATTACTAGACGTTATTCGAGTATCTATGTAAATCTAAGTTTTCAAATTAAGTCGGCCATATGAACAATTTGATGCAACACTCGATGGAAACTCAATTCCGATGGAATGAGCTGTTTGTTGTAGTTCTAAAACGTGTATTGGTCGGTGATATGCTCTCAAATTAGTTTCTGCTATCCTAATTTGAACACCGAGTAAAAATGAAATCACTACCGTAATTAAAGTAGATACATACATACATAAAGATAAGGCCATACCTGAAGCGGTAGGTCTTGACTGCATAGTAGTCGACTTATATCAAGAGGCTTCAAAAGACATAATCAAATCATTAACACCCACATTGAGGATCAAGCATTTTGGTGAAGAGTGAAAGAGAGAGTAAATATTGTAAAAAGATCACACCATTATTTTGATAATGTGATAAAAAGCTTAGTCTTTTCTTAAACAAAAGAATAAGAAAAAAAAAATACTCTGCAATTTATTTTGTAACATTTTCAAAATGTTTCTCTTAAATAATAAGTTAAGAACTCAATTAAGGCAAAATAGATCAAAAGATATAACAATAATTAGATATTTTTTAATTTATTTTTTTTTGTTTAAAACAAAATAATAAATAGATACACAAATTCTTATTATTTCAAACTACTTAATATGTATACAGTATATTGTTTTATGTACATTTTTATCTATGGATAAATGCAACCTTTAAGTTTTTTTTTTTTTGTATATTTTAGCAAACATAAAATATATTTTAATTAAATACAATTATTTCATGTAGTATAGTGTAATGTGATTGGAAATGGCAGTGGATTAGACTATTGATATTTTCAACAAGTTTCATTTCTTTTCTTGTGAATTGGATATTACAACTGCATGTCTTAAAATAAAATTAGAAAAATTAACCAATTTAAATATTTAATATGGAAGAAAGTTATGGAAATAATTTGATTTGATTTACAAATAGTTGATTTCATATTGTTAAAAAAGTTATTAGTTAAATTAAAGTTAAATATTTGGCATCGTTTTGGCTTAGGAGAGTTCACAGCTTGTGAACGGCGAACTGGGAAGAAGTAACAGTCGTCAATTTTGACATGCCTATCACAACCATTTCAGTTGTCATTTGTTTTATGTTTGTAAACAAGAAAGGTTTACAATGGGAATGAGTTAACGAACGAAAAAAAAAATTATAAAAACAATTTTTTGTTTTATTTAAAGTTAAATATTTGGCATCGTTTTGGCTTAAAGGAGAATTCACAGCTGGCGAATGGAGAACTGGGAAGAAGCTAATAGTCGCAAATTTTGACATAACCATTTCAGTTGTCATTTGTTTCGTGTTTGTAAACAAGATAGGTGTACAATGGGAATGAGTTAACAAATATTAAAGAAACAACGATTGCTGCTTGCATAATTGGAATTGAAAATATTTTATGAGGTCTGACCGATCAAAACAAATTAATTCTGAGATTAAACCCGGGTGAATATTTTATTCGCGAGAACGTGTAATGCGATCTACATTTGTGGATTGAATAAAGGTTCACAGTTCTCGGAAAATTGGGCGAATTGTTAATTTATTCAAAGAAACTTTATTAAACCTATTTTTTGTTGTATTACAAAATAAATAAATTGAACTCAGTTCTTTTTAAAGTATAGAATATGCAATTTTGTGTGTACAAAAGTGCTGAAAATGTTTTGGTCGCAGTTCGGTGAGCTGTGAATACTCCTTAAATTTTAAACTAAAATCTTTCATTATTTTTTTTTTTACAAAAGAAATAGTTAAATAGGTTACTGTATTTAAAAACAAAAATATAGAAAATACAATTTGTAAAACAGTCTACAATATTGTTAATATTATAAAGAAATACTGTCCGTCAAAAATTATGCAACAATTCGGGTGCTTTTTTAGGTAAAACTTACACGCCAAAATATGAAAGTCTAAGACAGAAAAATCTCAGAGAGTAAATAGAGTTAAGAATATACAAAACTGCAAAAAATCACTAAATTTTATTACAATGGCTTTCGTCTATAAGCGAAGGTATTAATGCTATTCCTTATTTGCTGTTAGATGAATTCTTACATTTTTCTCTTAGTTGCACTAACATTGAAACTCAATAGGAACCAAACACTTCATGATAAATATTTGTAATGTTTTTTTTTTTTTTTTCGTTTATATATACTTGCAGTTTATAATATATTTGCAGTCTTAAAAGCAAAAGATGAAATTAGCTAAGCAACTCACAACTTATTTAAATATGAAAAACTGCTTCCGTTTGATGATTATTATGTTTTTCCAGAAGAAATTCTATGAGGACACTCAAGTTCATAAAAAAAACATAACCTTCACTCGTTACTTACATTATGTTTTCGTGTCTTGTTTGACAAGTACGTAAATGCATTTCGAGCACGCGAATGTACCTTTTATGCTAAAACTTGTCAAACGTAACATTTCACAAGTTAATAGAGTAAAATCTCAGAGTAGTACAGGTGACACAATTTTGAGAATAGGAGAAATATTTTGATATCTTACTTAAGAATTTTATATGAAACCATGGACTGTACATCATAAACACCATCATAAACACATAAACATCAAATCTTAGAAATTGAGAGAGAATTCTGACAAATTTAAAAACAGTACCCGTACGCTTTTTATATGAAATCTTCCATTACGTCAATTTAAGGTGGTTATGAAATAAATGTTAATCGAAAACGTTTGTTTTTCTAAACAAATAAATCTGAGATTATACAAATCATATCAAATCAACTTTATTAAGCGTTTAATTAAAAATTGATTTCATTCTTTCGTGAAGTAAAATTCTTCGGTTTACTGTTGTTTTTAAATGTAATATTACATCTGCATACGTTTACATATGAGTATCAAAATTAACCTATTGCTTCTTCGAAAACCAAACTGACATTTTTCAACCACCCCCAAAGGTTAAAATTTGGAATAAAGGGGTAACCACAATAGCTCTACCTATAATTTTTACTTGCTTTACTTATTTTAAGAGCAAATGTTGGTTTCGTACCCTTTAGCGATGGTTTTTGAGCTATTTCTTTAACAAACTTTATTCGAAAAAAAGTATTTGTATCGTATATGGATTCGTTAAGTCTTTAGCTTTCATTTGATATGTCACATGATGGCAGACGGACAGATACCATATTGAATGCATTAGTGTACCGTTTTACCACTCTAGTATGGAACACTAAAAACATCAAAATCAAATAGAGTAAATTCTTAGTCGCCCAAATCTGTCACTCGTCTAACAGAGCCATCGAAAGAATATAAATAAAATTTGGTTTGAAAGTTTACAAAAATGGTCCGGTCGACAGGCGAGGTCTCAAAAATCATCCTTATTACTTGTCTAACGAACCACTTAATGTATTTAGATAAATTGTAGTTTCTAAGATTGGTCTAGTGCGAGGATTGTCCCAACCGGATATGATCGAATGGAGTGCTGGATAAGATACATATGTTGGATTGCGTTTTAAAAATCCATTAAATTTGTCAGTCTTAGCTAAATTTAGCACAAGAAAGCACTGCAGTATTACTTGGTAGATGTTTCTTAGAATCAATATGTGCATGTAGATCAATTTGTCCGTACTGCTTTAGAAGACCGAATTTAAGAAGGATAACTTTGTTGCATAGTTTTTGGCTGATACTGTTTTTATTTATATTTTTAAAAAATAAACGGTATTTTTAAAATATTTAAAAATTATTATAAATACACAATCTTTTACAAAAGAAATGTTTTATAAAATAGACATTATGTACAACAACCAAAGTAAATTTAAATTATATTCCTGTGTATAAATTTGGCCTTTTTTTTGGTTAAATGGAAGTTTTACTTAAAAATGGAAGTTGTTTAATAATATTTAATAATAAAAACAGTTTTTCCTTTCCTGTTTTAATAGGTTTCTTATTGTGTGATTTTATCTTATTTCTTTGTTTTGTTTTTTGAACAAGTTTACGAAATATAAATAACAATAAAAATTTAATTTTAACCTCTTAGATTAATTATAAATTTGCTTTGTGATTTTTGTTTTCTTTTATACTTAACTAGATTCGAAAGGATAAGAGGGATACATTCCTTTTTAGTAAGTGTGACTGAGGTCTTGATTGCAGGGCACTACCATTAGTACTATGTGTATCAAAGTTTAAATCTTTCATTGGAACCACTTCGGGCAGCAAATGTCTGATGTGAGTTGGTGAACGGCGAACTTTGTATTGATGCCTGCAATTAATTTGAAAATCTATCAGTATAAAGTTTTCTGATGCAATTAAAAAACAAAAAAACAAAAACAAAGTTTGTTTCAAATTGGGAAAGCGTATTGTTTATATTTACAGCATAGATGTGAGTATTTAATTTTTTGTGCACTACTTTGTTTAGAGAAAAAAAAAATCTTACATATTGCCTTCAACGGAACTTATTTGCGATTGGAATTCATTTGCGTTTCTGTCCGTATGCATGTAAGAAAAAAAAGTTAAATAAACAAAATAAATCGGAAGTTGTGTTGAACAAATACCTATAGTACAGTGAATATGTATAGAATGTATTTTAAATTAAATTTGTTTAAAATACAGATGTATGTAAAAGTATAATTTTGAAATGTTCTTTAAACGAACAGACTACAGACTATTTCCAAATCCCGGAGCGGTCAGACTCACACGAAGTTCATTGTACTACCAAGCAGAACTAATTTCGGTGTAGAGGATGGAGAAAGTTTCTCGTTTCTCTTTTATGCTCGGGTGGCTGTGGTTGCTGTTCCCCGTCCGGGCTTGAACCTGCACAGTTCGGGTCACAAGCGAACATACTACCCACTACACCCTTAAAATTTTGATTTAAAACCTATTTGGTGTAGTGGTTGGAGAAACTTAGTTTATATTCATTTTTCTTCTATGCTCGGGTGGTAGTGGTTGTTGTTCCCCGCTCGGGCTCGAACCTGCACAGTTCGAGTCACAAGCAAACACACTAACCGTAACACCGTGGCCACCTCCTTTGTTTTGGTTTAGTGCGGCATTTGAAAAAGATGATTGTCGTGAACAGAGAAAATTTCTAAAATATTTTACAATTATAGATTTTATTCCGTCTTGGCATAGCGAAACATTTAAAAGAGGTGTATAAAATCCTAGAACTGATCAGTTCGATATTGATGAACGTACATATCGGGCCGAAATCAAACCGTTAAAATCTGGAATGATGTAGTTAAAGAGTATGGGCATCTATGTTGAGCACGGTTATAGAATGGTTTATGAAAGAAAAGTTATTTAGGTACCATACCGTTATTTTAACTGTATTCCACTTTAGCTTTCTCATTAATCCGCATAACAAGAGAAAGCTTTGTTGTTATTTTCGAAAGGGTCAAGTCAGCCACTGAAGAGATTTTGATGAAATTTGATTTGTACATACATATGTAGGTAAATATGTACATAGGTCGATTCATCTAAAAACTGCCAAAATCAAAACAAGTATGAGTGGGATGTGCTCCCCACAAACAATTTTTCTCATACACCCAACTCAAGAACTATTGCCCGCCTTGATGCTTTCAACCTATCACGCAAGGCTCACAAGTTATCAGATAAGAGAGACAAACCTGTTGGATAATTTCAGCTAGCCATCATTCATGGATACCGTGGTATCGTCACGACAGCAACTAAGTTATACGGTTAGGGTACATCCACCCTTCATAAGCAAAGTCAAGAGTACCGCACCCATCTATAGTGATAGGTACTGTATTGGCTTAAATTCCATACGGCAAAAATATATGTACCTACATACTTGTATGATATGTGTATAACTAAAAAGGTCTTATATAAAAACTATGTATAAACTGTACTCATCATTATCTATGAAATGCATGTGTGAGTTATAGATAAGAAAGAAATCAATAGAATTCCGGCAAATTTGTAGGGCATTTACTCTTAAACATATACACCGTAAAATCTTAAACTAACTTAAATTTAAACATTTTTAGACTATTTACTTACTTTTTATGTCGACTTGCCCTAAAACAGGCACAATGACACGAACATATCGATGCATTCTCTGCATTTATTGACTGTGAATCATGCCCGATATAGCCACTCAATATAGAACCATTCGCTGTAATCACATCGCCTTCTAAACGCACAGCAACTTGAAGCGCCTGCAAAAGTTTAAAGTCCAAAAGAAAAAACGAACCAAACAAAACCATAAAGCATGGGGGAAAACGAATTATAAAAAAAAATAATAATAACCAAAATAAAAAGAATACGAAAAAATCAAAAACATGGGAACACACACACATAAATGAATTTGAGTAAATTTTCAGTATTCCAATTAATATGAACAAATTCTATATTCAACATAAAACAACAACAAAAAATTAATCACATTCACCTCTGATGTCCAAAATTTGGACTTGGTTATAAACTACGGGTTTGCCGTTAAAAATAAAAAAAAATAAAAAAAATTAAAAAAAAAAATAATAACCAAACAAAATAAATACACATTACGTTCAAACATATTATTAGTCGAAGGAATTTTTTTTTTATTATTTCTATTTTTTTTAATAATTTGTTTTAAAATTTATTTATTATTTTGATTCCTTTTATAAAAAAGAAATTATTTAAAATTAGTAAGTAATTTGTTTTGATTTAATTATTAAAATGCGAGGATTTGAAAAATGATTTAATAAAATTTATAAAAAAATAATTTAGAGAATTGTATCAAATTTGTATAACAAAGTAGCTTACATTCTTTTAGCATTGCTACTTTAAAAGAGTTTTTTTTTTTTTTTTTAATTTTGCTTGAGTTTTGTTGTGTATTTTTTTATTTTAATATGTTTTGAACGGAAATTTTTGTTTTAAAAATAAGTTTTTAGAAATAATAACAGTAAAAAGAAACAATAAAATTACGTTGAACTTCGTTACAACATCAAATGGTGTACCTATTCGATATTATGTACAACGATAGCCCCAGTAATTATTATGAATAACATTTAAATAGCAGAGCAGTTAAAGGAGCAATCATGAGAATCGCAAAAGGAATAGAGGAAGAAGAAAGCATCAGCTCAAAGGAGAATTTCCCCCTCCAAAGTAGGATATCTGCTTTAAATTCCCAGAGATGATACGATCTAGAAATACAGCCGAGAAGAGTCGAACTAAACGAACTATGGAATGAATTATCGAAAAGAAGGCATTCCTCTGCAGTTTTAATCGAAAAAGGTGTACAGCTTTCACTAGTTTAAACAGGAATAAGTTATGAATACCTACGGGATTTCTCACAAGACGCTGTAATCTCAGGACCATATTCTAAGAAATTGTGGACACTGACCCACAGCAGAGTATTTAAGCCATTTAGAAACCTGCCAGATAGGCAAAAGATACCTTCGCTCTTTAGATCCGATTTAGGTTCTTAATTTTGTTCAGTAGGCTAGTACCAGGAGGCGGCACAATAAGTCGAAGTACGTCTAACAATCCTGCAAAAATGGTAATCTTGCGTAATCACTTTCCGAACGGCTGGGCGCCAATCGGAGCGTCACCAGATGGTGAATAAAGGTACAATACAGATATTTGCAACTATTAGGAGGACTATAGCTTTTAAGTAAATGTTCAGCCGCACGAGAGTACCAGACTCCAACACGTAAGAATATCCTTTTCTGCCAAGCCACCTGAAAGTATGCATGAATTTGAAGTGGGTCTGAACTGTCACTAACAATATGTGAAAGCATTTATCCTGGAAACCTCACGGCGATAGAATATTGATGGTCAAATTTCGGACTGTCTTAGTTTTGTAAGTATTGAAACAGAAGCAGCAAAGATGGGTTTAGCTATGAATAAAGAACAAACGAAGTATATGCTGTCAACAAGAATGGACACACATCGTCGGCGAATAGGTCAAAACGTCACCACAGACAGCGACTCGTATAACTGTGGACAATTTCTACAACAAACTAGGTACCGCACACAACCCAACTTCAAACGGAGACACCGTCATTTTCATATGTCATGTAGAAACCGCAATATTAACGGCGAAATGTTCGTCGATTTCTGTAATGCCAATCGCCTAGTTTGAGCATAAAATCTGCAACAAAGTAAGTTGGATATTAATTGATATGCAAAGAACAAAATGATTATTTGGCTATTCATTGACTTGTTAGAAGTTATCCCTTGGACTAAATAGGCGAGAAGCCGACATATAAAAGGAACGTTGTGATGATCAATATGGTAGCCTACATATTTATACAAATATTAAATCATGCCATCTCTCGATATCCCAGTTATAACCAGTGTTGGGTATTATCGAATGAATTCGATTATCGATAGTTCGTAACTGAATGATTCATTCGTTCATTCATTGTGCCTCGTCGAGAGTTCACTTTGCAAAAAAATCTTCTCGGCATATTTTTTTTTACAATCTGAAAGCGCCAAAGGGATTATGATACCCTTATATTTTTTCAGGACACGGACCTTTAGGAAAATGGGAAAGAGAAACAGTGGAGCAGAATGTGCACGTTGGCTTTAAATGTGTGAAGCTTGTAGCAATGGGGAAATACAGAGCCTGGTAGATCATTCCACATTCGCGTCGTTCGGCTTATAAACGAATCCCTATATTTGACAGTACGACCGAAGTTTGGCTTTAGGGTGGTGAACTGATGTGCATTCGAAGCATGTCGCGTATTGCGGGTGAAATTTTGAAGGGGAGGAATGCAATTGGATATTTTTTTTTTTTTTTTTAGAAGATATGGAGATATTTCTCTGATGTTGAAGTTAATGTATGTAATTCACAATGTCTCTATCACGTATAACTTTTAACGCGCGATTCTGCACCCTGTCTAGAATGTTCAGAACGGTATTGGATGCACAAGACCAGATATGGGCGTTATATTCCAGCTTAGGGCGGATGAATGCTTATAAATTGAGGCCAGATCAGACGGGGTAAAATATTTCTTGCATCTTTTAAGGAATCCTAGACATTTTGCAGCATTTTTGTCGACCTCCAATATGTGATCGTTCCATCGAAGATGGCTATAGTTGAGGGTTTTGGTTTCGCTTAAGAGATAGAAGACAGCATTTTGTTTTGGAAGCATTAAATTCCACTCTTTTGGTTGAACCCCATTTAATTATGCTGTCCAGGTCGGAATTTAATGTGTTTAATATACGTTGCCGTTCCTCTTCTACGGCCGAAGAGCAAGGACGTGAGTTAGGGAACGAATATGAAAAACGAAGAATCCTGTCATCAGCGAAGGAATGGATTGGATTAAAAGTTGCAGACAAGAGATCATTTATAAAAATAAGAAAGAGAATCGGAGAGAAAACAGAGCCTTGGGGAACACCAGCATTTATTTGGTGAATTGCAGACTTGAAGCCGTCCAAAACAACTTGTATTGAACGCCTCGAAAGGTAATTTCTAATCCATTGAGGAAGAGACTCATCGATGCCATATGCAAGCATTTTCGACAAAAGAGCCTGATGCCAAAATCTGTCAAATGCCTTTGAAATATCAAGCGCAACCATCTTAGTTTCGCCGAAACGATGGAGAGATTGGTTCCACTTCTCGGTGAGATATGCCATCAAATCACCAGTGGACCTGTTGCTACGAAAACCATACTGCCGGTCATTAAGGAGTTTTCGTGAATCGAGATATTGTATTGCTGACGATTTATCAGTGTTTACATGACCTTGGAAAGAAGTGACGTAGTGCAATGGCCCGGTAATTGGACAGGGAGGAAGATTCGCCTTTTTTAGGGATGGGCTGGACAAATGCTGTTTTCCATCTACTCGGAAAGTGCTCTGAAAAGTAGGATAGGCAGAAAAGCTTACACAGAGTTTTTGCCAGCATAGAAGAACACCTCTTCAGAACACCTCTTTAGTTTATTTAAAATACGCAATACAGAATGTAAGAGCAAATTAAACTTTTAAATAGTACTATAACATGCATTTTGTACATAAATAAACGATCGACTGAATTACCTACACATATTCATTGAGTTTATTAATGCTGCGTTCATTATCCGCTGCCTGCGGAACAATAACTATAGAATGAATGAATATTTCGATACTACAGAATAAATCGATAGTTTTTATTCGATAATTCCCATCACATCGACAGATTAAGCGACTTCTCTCCATGCCAATTTTTAAACCACCTAGAGCTACAAAGATTGGGCAGCTGTAGATCGCAGAGATGGCATTTCGTGAATACCCGGAGGCGAATTTAAAAACGTAAAGGACTTATATAAAAGCTCGCATAGCAACTACGATACCGAGGCCTAATATCGTAACAAATCTAGAAACAGAGGATGAAGCGAGTAGGCGAGACAACAGCTAAGCTAAACAGCACCAAAGAGCTGATACTAACATAGTCACAGCTCGAGCCAACATTCGCTAAAAGTTAACGGTTCTTTACTTACTTCGAATGAGCAACAGCTAAATAACTTTAGATTTGTGTTTATTATAAATCGACTGTTAAGATTATGTAACATGGCATCGTAAAATATATATTTCCTGGGGCCAAATCGTCTCATACGTGAACGGATAACTCATCACATATAACTGTGTATACAACATACACACTTTTACGTAACGTGTTATCCGTTCACGGATGAGACGATTCTTATTTCTATAGCAAAATCAAAATCTAGAATATTTAATAAGATAATAATATAAAAAAAAATCTTCATTAGCAGATTTATGAAGAGTAAGAAGTCCTGTTTTTCGAATGTGAGTGTGAATGTGTTTTTACGTACAAATATTTGAGCGTAACAAAAGTATAAATAATAAATACAAGATTTCACAGATACGATAGATGTAATTCAATCCGATAATGTATGTAATTCAAAAGGAAAAGTAAAAATAACTCGACATTCCATATAGATACCTAAAGATAAAACAAACATATATACACTTAAATGATACTAAAAAGGAATGTAATATACAAATGCGACGAATCTCAAACTACACAGTAAAGAAGGGAAATAAAAAAAAATGAGGAACATAAAGAAAAGAAAGAAAATAAAACAATACAAAACCACCAACAAGATAGGCGCACAATACCGCAAACAATAAAATGATAAACATGTAGCTTACCTGCATCGCCTGTGCCTCGTCTCTTCGTTCGTCCTCCGTATTCATGGTTACAAATCTGAGTACTAAGAGATTCAAGGAAGCAGCAACTATTGCCAATCCAAACAAAATGAATATTAATGCGAACATTACATATTCGGGTTTCTTATTAAGGGCATTATCCTTTTGTAAAGCTACCATGTCCCCAAAACCTGAAAGAAAACAATTCAAGTTACGCGATTAATAAGGAAGGATACTCGCCACAAAGTTAAACACATACGCACCTATAGTAGTAAGAGTAATAAAACAGTAATATACTGAATCAAAATAGCTCCAGCCCTCGAATTTCGAGAAGGCCGCAGCACCACCGGCTATCGTTAGAGAGCTTAAAGTTGTAACAACACAAATTAAATCTACTTCGGAAGCCGCAGTTCGTTTACAGCGAAGTGATATCCTCACTGATTGTATAACAAAGCTAAAAAAAAGAGGCATGGAGTTTAAGTTGGTTACGAACAATAATAAAACCTAACGACAAAATAACCCTCAAAAAATAGCTTAGTTCTTTTCAAAATGGCATATATGAATGAACAGCAAGCGATTGTCTATTTAAAGCACCTACCGCGAGCCACGCACACCCCAACAGACTCACCCCAAAAAAACGATACCTCAATTGTCATTTCATCGGGGGTTATTTTGTCGTTAGATCATTTTGTCGTAGATTATTTTGTAGCTGAGTTATTGTTACATGGAACCGTTTTATTTAAGAAAATTAACTTGTCTAATAATAGTGCAGATACTCAACTCACCTGCTCAGTCTATTCACTCTTTCTCCAATACTCTGGAACATAACAAGACCCAATGGAATGCCAACGATCGCATAGCACATCGTAAAGAGTTTACCGCCAATTGTGCTCGGTGTTGAGTGGCCATAGCCGATCGTCGTCAGAACAGTGGTAGCATAATAAAATGCTCCCGTGAACTTCCATTGTTGACCGGCTTTGTGTGGTTCCGATTTTAAAACAACAGTCTCCATAACCTTGAAATCCTCCTGTGATATATTGTATTTTCGTATAATCATGTCTTCGACGGCTGAAATAAATAAATCAGAACAAAGGCGAAAAGGTTACGTCAATTATTTACAACGCATTCGAGTAATTCGTATTGCGGCAGATAAGACGGATGTATCACTTTACACTTTACTTGCCGCGGAATACTGTTTGTGTGTGCATTAATAAGTAAATGTAGACAGGAATTCACTCTGCATCGGATTAATCGAATCTTTTTATTTATTGAAAGCACAATACACATAAACTGGATTGGAATTTATTGCATTAAGCCTGTCAGTGGCTGGTGGGGTTGGAGTGGTTTCCAAGTTTTAGTAGCGATTGTTTCAAATAAACCTTTTTATTTTAAATCGTTTTTGCTTTCTTGTAAACCTCTGTGAAGAGTAGTTTTTTCAAAGATTTATATAGTCTTGTTCTTATATACAGAATGTATTGTATAGCTTCAAATTACAGCGATCTTTCGACGAAACACTTACATATGGAGGTTGGGCATTGTTTCCGGTGACAACAACCATCAACTTCAAGGCCGTGACAAAAGGTACAAAGGCTAGCATCGACTAAAAAACTATTACCATGGGAACAATACTAATTTGTAAATATGAAGTTGTCCAAACCGACAAAAGTGTGACTTAACTTGGCTTAGGCATGATACACCTCGCGTCGGATATCCGACGGCGTAACGTGAAACGGGCTCACTGTTAATTTCGTGACATTTAATAAATTCGAGACTTTCGAACATACTATACGAGGGCTGTTCGATAAGTCAGTGACTTTGATGCAAGATGGCACCCGGATCGCATAGAGGTCTGACATCTTAGCTTTTTACAGTGATCGAAAGAACTTTGGTTTGTGAGATTTAGCCAAAATGGAAAAAAAGTGAATTTCGTGTTTTAATAAAGCACTACTTCTCGCGCTAAAAGCATTAAAGACACCGAAAACAGACTTAAAAAATATTATGGAGACTCTGCACCCTCGCATGGATTTAATAATTAGGAAATGGTTTAATAATTGTAATGGTTTGGTAATTGAAAAAGCACATATTTCGTAAAAAATTAATATTTCTATTAGAAAGTAGATTATTTCATAATAGAGAGTATAACATTTCTGTTACATTGAGTTACATAGTACTTAGAGGCATATTACACCTCTAACAGAAAATTAATGAAAAATGTTATATGAAAATGAAAAATGCTTATTAATAACAGAAAGGTACAAATTTAAGAAGAGTTTAAAACAATTTTTCGCATAAGGTTTGCGAAACACCTTCACATTTAGGGTATTTGCACCTTATCCTTTTTCCTGCCCAAATAGGCCAGTGGACAACTTGGGCTTGGCGTACTGACATTGGCGGAAAATGGTGTGCAGGACCTTTGTGTCGTTTAGCTTGAATTAATTGTTCAATTGCTCCCCTTTTATTTATATTTGATTTTACACCAACATGGTAGCAATCCCTAGACGAAAATCAGCTGACGACAATTGCTTGCCTTCTATGTTCTTGACTTGTCGAGCTCTTCTACATATAAGCCAAGCATTGGCTATGGTTAGATCCAAAAAATGGTGAAACATAAGCATTTGCCAACGTTTGCTTCAAGCTCAATTTTATATCTGCCCATTATGCTGTTGACCAAGTCGACACCACCCGTCCTGATAATATTAGGACGATCTATGGACACGTATATTTTATTACTTTTATCATATCTTCTGATTTGTCCTTTAGGCATTTCTCCGACGAAATTTGAAGCTAGGTTCACTACTTTGTTATCCTTCCATGTCACCGTTGATACATCGACACCTTCGACGTCAGCTACATATTCCACGGAGTAGCCTCTTTCCTTTTTGGACATCTCCTTTTCTGTATGAATTTCACATTCAAGACTGAGTATTCCTTCTTTGGCCAAATATTCTAGTAATGGCATCCAAGTAAAATAATTATCGAAATAAAGCCTATAGTTTTGATGTCTTGGTATCATCCTTGCCAGTCTCATGATGACATTTGAAGAAGCTCCAAAAACAGGTTCTTCAGAATGCACAACGTTTTCTGCACCAGTTTCGGACTCAAAGTTGTACGCAAAATCTGAAACACCACTTAGGACATATATTTTATAACCCCATTTATTTGGCTTTTTGGGATTATATCGCTTCATATTATTTCGGGCTTTTGTTGAACAAATTTGTTCATCCACGCACAAATAAACTGACCTGATTATGAATAATCTGTCGGCCTTTGGATCATCTCGAGGAAGATTTTTCGAGTTATCATTGAATGGTAAGTATTGCCCTATTTTTTTCAAAAACTCGTACAGGTATTATTTCTTGCATCAAAGGTGTCCTTACACAATTCTTCCAATGATTTGTTACTCTCGACAGTTTTACATGTGACATTATACCAACGATTCCAAGAAATTGTTGTATATCCACATCTGTGACGCAAAAGCTGTTGCTTGGATCTTTTTGTACAATGTACAGGTTTGTTTATTCAACAATCCAGTGTATTAAATCTTTTGGGAATAGGAGCAACAAAATTGGATTGGGGTATCTAGGTGCAAAATGTCGGAAGTCAAATTTTCTTTTCCTGTAAAACGTAGTTGTTGTTCATTAGCATAAGATTTTCCTTGTTCCACCGTAGGTTAAGTTTCTTTTTTTTCTGTCCACGCACTGACTGTTGGTCAGGAACGGATGCTGAGGATTGTCCTGGAATAGGCTCCGTAGGCACGCTGTTCTCCAGATTACGGATTATTGAATAAATATCAATGCTGTCTGCACAGTCTTCTGATAAATGCTCCAACTATTCGAATTCTGGATGAAAATCGGGATCAGCCACGCTGTCATCATCATTTTCATCGTCGAGCCCATCCTCGCTATCGTACTGGAGTGCCTGTATAATTGCTTCATCGCGGAGAATTCTAGAAACCATCCCAAAATAAGTAAATTATAACTATTGTACAATATCCTATTTTTTACCCACGTTACTCAATGTTACAGATATGTTACGAACATGATAACTCTATTTTGTTATTCAAAAACATAAAACTTCTTTTTCCCTAGAATGAATATTACTTCTGAATCACTTACCTAAAGGTTGATATCAGTAACAAGCCGTTATTTTCACAAAAAGTAATAATTTTTAATTTTTACAATTTCAACTTGGCAAAACTTATCTCACTCTATAGTCCGCGCGAGTCGATTGAACGAAATAAAGAAGTAATAGAACCTGTATGTTGTTACGCGTACTATTGCTATGCGTTAGTATGTGACAGATGTATCACAATGAGTTATAAGTGTAAAATTTGCTGCTATTGAACTATATGACAGTAATGTCACACGGAGGTTAATCTGTTGAAAGACTGGAGGAAGCCTCCTTCTATTGGTTTTATGCATAACGATACGTTTCTGGTTGGAATTGGCGGCGCCCATGCAAAAGTCGCCATATGCTTTTACTTTTTATACTTAAAATTTACCCGTATGAGATTTATTAAACAAACGCACTAGTAAAACTAATCACTTCAACCAAATATGCCCAAAACACATGTGCAGAAAATCTGCTTGCAGTGCTTCTGGCAGCTCTGCACGTGAAACAGAAACAGATGTGCAGTTTTTTTTTGACGTGCATCGCATCGGATACTGTCATTTTACAGCTACTGTCACACAAATGAAATACCCAAAGAAAAACAATTTGGTTTGCGACATGCAGAAACTTGTTGTTAAACCATTTATTGTATATTAGTCTTAAGTAATTAATGTATCATTTGTAGTTAAAGTACTAAGTTCAAAAAAATATTTTCATAGTTTTGCAATAAGCTTCAAAATTATGATAGATACCTCAAAATTTTTTTTTTTTTTTTTTTGTTTGTGTTTTGGCATCACTGTCGATTGCAGCGAATTTAAAAAATAGAGATGTCTTGCAGAACATCACTGCATGCAGCATTTACATGTAGCTTCGCGAATTAAAACATGTGTATTCAAATTTCACTGCATACAAAATTCTGCACATGTGTTTTGGGCATTAATTCCTCAATGGTAAGAAATCATTTTCAATAGATAAAGCTCAATTTGATAACAATCGACCAACATTACATTGCATTCGATAAAAAAGCAAATAGATGAACAGAATCAATTGTTCGTTTGCTGAATGCATGTTCAAAGTTCATTACTCCCAAAACAAAAGGTAAATCCAGTGCAGTCTAACGTCACCTTTCCACTACAACATTCAACACCCTTCACTTGAATTGAGAGGTTCTTAAACTCAAAACTACGTCAACACGAACTTGCCATCATGCAGTTGACACCAAAATGTGTGCAAAAAAGAGTGATAACAAGGTACTAGATATTTCCACATCAACTGTGTCAATAAAAACAAACAAATTGGAGTCTACCTATCCGAACCCCATAAATACGACAAAGCCAATAACTTTATTCCATGCCAACCCAACACAAAGAAATGCTTGTATCTACTTCTTGACTAATTATAAAAGCAACCGCAAGGAACTGACCTATGAACACTCTCGTACAGCGAACCTTCAAGCTATTTTTAGACACAAGGAGTTATTTGGAAAGTGTCCTCAATAAATGAACAAAGTGTTGTAGCCAGTCCTAGACCATAAGAGGCAAGGGAGGCAAGTAATGACGACAAATTTGAAACACCATCATCATGCCCAGTCGAGAAAAAATAAAAGTATCTGCAGCAAAGTCGTCATCAACGTTACGTCGTTTGTATATAAATTGAACACATACAACAAAATCCAGGGAGCAAGTAGGTTTACTCAAAAAGTTTACTCTAGCAAACTGACGGTAGAAAAAAAGGACGAATTAAGCCCAAAAGGGTAAAAGAAGTCAGCATACGTTCGTGACCTGATTGCTTCACTGTCAGAGTATAACCAGGAAACTGAAGAATAAGCGGCGACGAGAAAATGCCGCACCACCGCATTTCAACATGCTCACGTACCAAATTATGTGTACACTTATCTGATGTGAGAAAGACGATGAGCATCTTAAGAGAGCAGGATGCCTAAGGGCAGCAACAAGGAGCACGTTGCATCATCCCCATTGATTTTCCATTTTTTTTTTTTTTCAGGCAGTTTTTGCTATTTGACCGCCCACCACCCATTTCATTCGTGTATGTGTGTCTCTGGGCAAACATATTCTTTGTGTTTACAATAGATCACCTTTCAAGAATGTTGGGCTTTGCGGTATATTCTCATTTTTTGGATTGTTTGTAACACCATTGAAGAATCCATGAAATTGGATTTCGATCCTGTATTCAAGATTCAAGTATATTGTAGGTAGATACGTATGTATAAGGAAATTAATGATTACACCGCAATCAGAAAATCATCAAGTAGAGCATTCATATTAGGACAACGATGAGTGCCTAATCATTCCGTGTCTGGGAGTCTGAGTAGTTTACGTAGGAGACCGTAAGTGATTGAAGCCTGTTTGGACCATCCCCCGATTGTTTACCGACATTCAGTATTGTCTTGGGTATAGAACCAAAAATAAGTCGACTTTATTAGTGACAGAGCAGGATTCTGGTTTTAATTTAGCCTTCTCTACATATTTTTTTTGTTTAATATTCTCCACCACTGAACTTATCTACATATGCCTATCTGTAAAAAAAAAAAAAACACACTCAACGGTAGATTTAGCGGGTAGCATTTATATCGCAAGGAGTGCTGTAAGAATCACACCGAACGCAGTCCTCAGACAAATTTTTTTTACTAAAACTGCCAGATCTACATATGGGAGAAACACCGTTAAAAACGTCACCCCCAAAGAGACAACTTGCTCGCAAATGGAATGCTAGACTCTGACAAATGGATTTGAAAACAAATTATTTGACGCCATTCCCTAACATCAAAATAAAGTTTCTGGTAAAAATATACACAACAAAATTAAGTGGGGACGGGCACTTATGACAGCATTAATCGAGGCGAGATATATGTATTTATGTAGATGGAGAGCCATGTCTAACTTTGGCATCCCTACCAAACTTGTTCTTCTTGCAAGATGACAATGCAGAATGCACCGCGCTCCGCCAAAATTGGCAACAAAGTATCTTGTTGGTTGAAGCCCGGGTCTACTACAGAAATGTTATCGTAAAGGGCCTACAAATTCCTGTAACAATTCAGTCACGAAAAGGAAAACCAATGCCTTCCCAAATAAAATTTGCCACATATCTAAGCCTATTTACCCACATAAAAAAACTTTTGGCAGTCATAATTTTTTATCACTCATTTTCGTGGCTAAATTGATCACGATTTGTGTACTAACGAACTTGACCCTTTGACGATTATATTTTTGGTGAGATATAAAAACTTTTTGCAAAGGTTAGGGTTGGGTACATCTCGTACCTATGTAATGTAATAATTTAGTGACAAAAATAAACCATAGATAATCAATCGTTAGGTGTTCAGGTTCCTGAAATATTTTTGCTGCATTGCGAAAGGCTTTTTTAATAATAAGTATGTGTCCAACCGTCCGTTTTGTCTAAGCTATGTTGAAAAGTTCAATTTTCTCATCCTTTCCTTTGTCTACACACCAAGTACTTACCACCCCTGTGCCAAATTTCAAGCTCTTATGTTCACGGGAAGTACCCTTTAGGTTTTGTTGATCAGTGGGTCAATAAGTCAGTCCCGTCCCAAAATAAGCATTTTTAAAAGTCTTGCATTCGGCAACCGCTTAAGTTAGAAACATTTGTTAGTGTTACTAATATGATTCATCTCAACATGCACAATTTTTGTTTTCCTATCACTATTGGGAGCCGAGTTAGAAGGGGGTAAATATCCTCTAAGTCATTTCGCGTACATAAGGTGGTAGTACACAAGTTGCTGGAGAACTTGGCGGCGCAACAGAGTGCATCTTGATTTTACCCACGCATAGCTAATGTATAAATTTGATACAGCATATACAAGGTGGGGCAAAAATAATGTCATAATGTGAATGTTCCATAATTTTTGCATTTGCATTTAACAATGGCATCAAATGTCATTGTGCTTTGACATTTATGTTATAGACAGATAGAGAATTAGTTGACAACAAGCAATGAAGCGATACACACCTGAAGAACGCGGAATTATTGTTACTGCTTATTGTACCAATTCCCGGTCTGTTGTTTTAACGCAGCGTGAATATTGTCGTCCTTTTTCTCGTCGTCCTGCACCATGTGCGCGATCAATTAAGCGTTTGGCTGAGCGTCTCGTGCAAACTGGGTCCACTAGAGATGTCGCAACTGCAGCATTTGCAGAGAAAAAGTGATTGGCCCTTATTTTTTTTTGAGGACCCCGACGGTACCACTGCAACCGTAACTGGTGAGCGCTACAGACAGATTTTAAACGAGTTTTTTTTTGCCGCAAGTTGCAATATTGGGTCTCGAGTACTGTTGGTTCCAGCAGGACGGAGCAACCGCTCACACAGCTCGGGCAACGATGGAGATTTTGAATCACCAATTTCCGGGCCGTGTGATCTCCCGTTTTGGAGATTTGAACTGGCCGGCCAGATAGCCAGATCTGACAGCGCCAGATTTCTTTCTTTGAGGCTTTTTGAAATCTCGCGTTTACCACAACAAACTACAAATCTTGCAAGTCTTGAAAACCAACATTGAAGAAGAAATCCCCAGTTTGGAGCCAAATGTTTTGCGAGCAACAATTCAAAATGCTGTCAAACGAGCACAAATGTGCATCTCCTCAAGAGGTGGTCATTTGACCGATATCATTTTTTCAACTTAATGCCATCAATTTTACACCTTCAAAAAAACTTTTCATGAAAACAGAGCCCAATTTTTTCCATTCTAACAAAACAGCAGCCAATTCACATTATGACATTACTTTTGCCCCACCTTGTATATTATAAGAGGTGCGATAGTTAGTGTAATACAAATTAAATCCGCTCCTGATCTAACCCCATTCTTCTAACAACGCTGACGACATTTGATTGTTTTCTTTATGGATCTATTGATGTATTAAATAATTCTAAATTTGGAAACCGAAGCAAATACGTATTGTGGGACTGATGATAAACACGTCCAAAATAGAGATACTCTGTAAATAATTCCACTGCTCAAGTTTGCGTTGCCGGAAAACAGGATGAGAAAATCGTTTCTATCTCATACTCCAAAGTACATATCCGTACATATTACTTTATCGAATTTGAATTGAGACAGAAAGTTGTCAGTGATACTGCAAAAAAAAAAAAAAATCAATACTAAGTTTTAATTTCTTCATACTAATTTGGTATACAAATAAATGTTAGTAAACAACTTTGAATCGATTGTCATTCACATACTAATTTGTAGCATTTCTCAACTCATAGTACATTAGTCGAGTCAAATTAGCTCACATTTCGATCTAACCTACTCGATATTGTAGGCTCCGTGGCTTAGTGATTAGTGCGTTGGACTACTGAGTGATAGATTTAGATTCGAAGCCCAGTAAAAACAAAAAAAAATGTTTTCGCGGTCTCATCTCTTGCGAATATCTGACAAACCTCTGACAGTAAAGATGAGAAACTTCTCAATTTTCACCGCCCGACAATAAAACAACACGAACTATGTACTCGTATGTATATACCAACATTACCCTTTCAGAAGGAGCTCATCTGCACTTGCACTATCCACCTTTTTCTATTGGTGTCGTTGCAAAAAAATGAAAATCTGACTTCGTATGTCCCATATTCTGTGCTATAAGTGTGCTTTGGATATCACCTAGGGTCCATCTGTAGGGTACGACAAGTTACACAAACACATTATGAAAGTGTACATTAAGGAAGTGGTTTTGAAACACTCTTTGTTTCTAAAATCAAAAGTTCAGCTGCATAGGGTCATTTTCAGTTATCTAATGTGCCTGTTATATGCTGTTAACTTTTGAACCGCTTAACCTAGAGAGAGCTGAAAGTGTGGAGGCAATTTTAAGGCATGTCTTTGTTCAGTCGTAGCAGATGTATAGGTTTTTTCCGGGTACAATATTAGATATATACCTAGCACAAAATACATTCTGTGATTGTTGTCATATGTACAGACCACAGTGATTCTCGAAATATCGCGCTTTTTGAAAGACGCCTTATCGTTAGTTCAGAAAGTTCGTGTTGAGCTGGAGGGTTTTGGCGGCAATCTTTCGCCTGTTTCGAAACGTAAAAAAGCATTCAACACGTTTGGACAACAAGAAAAGCTCGGAACTTTTTCAGCAAGTGCAACATCATATTCACCAGGACCCTGGAACGTCGACGAGGTCAATTGCGAGGGACCTTCAAGTGTCTGTACTAATTCGCACTGTGGTTCATGAAAACCTCCGATATAAGTCTTATGCCATGAAAAGTGAACATTTTATTAGATTTTGGAGGAAATGAAAAAAACAGCATGTACTTCGAGGAAGGCGGCTCCTCAATAAGTTGAAGCATTCGGAAGACCCAGTCCTTTGGTTTCTTTCCGATGAAAATAATTTCGACTAGGACCAGAAGGTCAATAGAAGGAACGGTAGATGGCTATGTGCAGAGCCTTCAGATGTCCACCGTGTAATGCACACCAAGTGTCCTGCCAATGTGATGGTCTTTGGAATAGTTGGCAGTGAAGGTCATGTCATGCATCCCTACATTTTCCCACAAGATCTTCGAGTGAATGCTGCTGGATATATCGAAGTGCTAGAGGCAGTTGTTAAGCTCTGGATAGACAATGTAATTGAAGGAAAACCATACGTGTTCCAGTCACATTCTGCGCCAGCTCATAAAGACGCGACGACTCAGAAATGGATGGCGATCAATTTCTATGATCACATTACACCAAACTTATGGCCACCTAACTCATCAGACTTTAATCCGTCGGATTACTTTGTATACGGTGTAGTTGAACATAAAACTAGCAGACATTCCCACAATACCACCCAACCTCTAAAGGACGCCATAGTCCAAGTAATGGCCAACATCAACTAGGACCATTTAATTCTGACATGCTCACGTTTCTGGTTACGAATTGAGGCTGTTATCGATGCTGAAGGTGGTTTTATTGAATAAATATGGGCTTCAGACGTACATATGCATATGTATTTATGCACCAAATTATATTGTAATAAATGTTTTAATTTACCCTCAAATGGAGGCACCCTGTATAGCATGTGGTGAACCGAAAATGATCAAGACAAACAATACGTTATACCATGTCAAATGAATCAGATTGTTGAACAAAAAAGCTCAAAAATCATAATTTTTAAAAACTCCTCCACCCTTTATTTAATTTTAATAATTTGCACGTATCGACAAGTAAAATTACATCAAAATCCGTTCAGACTCACACTTTTTTCGATTCTGACAGTTTTTAGAAGAAACTATGTATACGTAAAGGTTTTTTCAATAGGGACATAACAATTTTGCATTTTAATACAAACGTACCCTTAAACTTTTTTATAATCTCTCAACGTTAAAACGTCAGCCAAGGTTTACATTTTTATTATGGTGAAGTTCATGAATGAGCAAAGTTTGGAAATTATTAAAAATTACCACCGAAATTCTGAGACGGTGGTCGCAACTTTAAGAGCGCTTACTCCAATTTTCGGTCGTAATAATCGTCCCACCAGACAGGATGTACATGCTATAGTGGATAAATTTGAGTCAACATATTCACTACTGAATGTTACTGTGCCAATGTGACAATGCACCGGTCGAAGTACTGAAAATATCGCAGCCGTAAGTGCTACAGTTCAAAATGAGCCAAATCAGTTGATTCCACGCCGTTCACAGGAATTTGAAATCTCTCAGTCCACATTGTGGCGAATTTTGTATAAAGATCTTGGCCTACACCCTTACAAGATCAAATTAACTCAAGAACAGAAAACCTCTTGATCATTTGAAGAGCCGAAATTTCTCCGATTGGGCTCTGCAAAAGTTTGAAGAAAATTCTGAATTTCATCGAAAAATCATCTTCAGCGATGAAGCTCATTTTTGGCTTAATGGCTTTGTCAATAAGCAAAATATGCGTTATTGGACAGCAACAAATCCACAGGTGCTTCAAGAAACTCCATTGCATTCACAAAAAGTGACCGTGTGGTGTGGATATCATGCCGGAGGTGTGATTGGACCGTATTTTTTCGTCGATGAAAATGATCGCCATGTTACAGTCAATGGAAGATATGTGTGGAAGAGTGGTGGAAAATTGGCTCCAAAGAATCGATCTCTGCAAACGTGCTCGCAGTAGTCATATCAACGAGATCGAATTTCATACTTAAATTTACCATGTGTACCTGGAATAAATTTCAACCCGATATCTCAATTATTCTGTGTTTTATTTAAATACAAAATTGTTATGTCCTTATTGAAAAACCCTTTACATAGTTATAAGGACAAACATGCGAATCAAATTTTATCAAAATTTCTTGTGTGGCTCTCGAACGAGTCGTGTGTTTGTTGGACCTGACGCTTTCAATACGATGAAAGCATTTTTAATCTAATTTAACTCAACTACGTACTTATCGTATCTATGGCCCAAAAGTCAACCACGATTCAAAAGCGAAACTGGCAATGAATGAAAATGGGATGCACTGCTACGAGTATGTATATATATTCTATGACAGCAAATGAAACTGGGTAAAATAGAAGAAATGCCGGTGGTGAGTGGCCCTAAGGTGGACGATAAGCATTGAAAACCAGACAATGTTTTATTTTTTGTCAATAGATGTTATATTACCTACACTCATATTATTTTCTTGTATTGGAAGAAGTATTATACGTACACCACTGGAAATTAATTTTATTTTTATCTACTGATTTCATACGCACCTAATGTACTTGACAACAGCTCAGCATCATACATTGCTGGAAGATGATGATGGGTGAACAAATGATTGATGGAGTACATACATACATATACATATGTATGTATCTACGATGAAAATGCAGGATGACAACTGTAATTTAAAGAAAGAAGCGGAGGATAATGAAAGTGATGTTTTGCCTATGTCACTGATGAAGTAATGGCCGCGACTGGGTCGCACGTACTTGCTAATACTCATACTATTCATTTGTATATTGGAAATTTTCGCAAAAAATTTAAAACAAATGGCCTTTATAAAGCACCGTTAATTTTGAGGTAGGAATGAAAATTCTGATTCGCCTGGTAGATCATAACTTTGAAGTAAATTCCTCAAACAGGAATTGCGAGACCAATTTGTTTGAGTATCTAATATACGAATACCAAAATTTATAAAAATCTCAAACAATCGAACATTTCATGACAAAAATACTTGCGCTTTATGAGAGTAAAAAAAATGGGAGGTTAATTGTCAGGGCTTGGACTCTTAGCCCTTTCGAGCAAATCTATCACGGAAAAATTTAAAAAAAAGAAGAAGAAAATGTTAGAGCTCTAGACCGGACAAGTCCAATCTATCCCCTTTTTATTTCTACCTAGACATGTCAAAACCGGACAAGTCAAGTCTATCCCCCTTTTTTATTTTTACCAAGATTTAACCAAACTCAGAACTTTTCTTCAGTGTTTGTCGTCAAAATTTCAAAATAAAATGTTCGCATTGTGGGTATTCAATTCATGCATGCTATGGAAATCATCAGTCCTAAATTTAAATTAGATAAGGAAATTTAAAAAAGGACCTTATTCAAATTTAAAATATAGCTCGCAAGTTTTTTATTTATCCCTCTTTTTTGGCTGCTCCTAGCCCCATTTAGAGACATGAAGTCCGAGCCTTATATTATTATGCAATATGATTCGTGGTCATCCTCGATCTCGGACAACACATTTTCTTCGAATTTTCTATACTCCAACTCCCCTAGTACGATAATACTCATACGTTCTACAGGATATTCTTAACATACCCACATCCACTAATGCCCAAACACAATACACGGTAGCTGTGGCGTAGTAGTACCACAAGTACGCGCTGTCAAATGGTGTGGCGCTGCAGTCATAAAATTCGCCCACGATGGTGTAGCGCGTTATGTCAAATTAATTGTCACTTGAAACGCAACTGATTGGAATTGTGTTGTTTAGTTTTGGAAAATATATTGTGGAAAATATTTTGTCTTGTATTAAATATTAAATTATATCTAAAATAAAATGGATGAAGAAGATGTTATATTTTTACTGACTGTAGTTCAGATATGCTATCTTGCATACAAGCTACTGAAAGAAAAAAAGCGGAGATGGTGGGTGCGCCCTTTGTACCAGGAAAAGAGTGCCAAAGGTTTTTTCGGGACCACGTTTACTTTTATGGAAAAACGTGTTTCCCTTTCCCACAATATTTCCCTTTTTTTACCAGATTAAACGAATTTTTCAACGTCGCCTTCTTCCATTTCTTCTGTCAAACTTGCTAAATTTAGCCTCGGACGGTCAAAATATTCACAAGCTGAATGGAGCTGAAACACACCACCAGAAGCCGTACGAGATGGTGTGGATGCGTTGTGACCGAAGACCGATAAAAGTAGTGAGTAAAGTAGTATTAGTTTTTTCCCAAAGCTTGCTGACTTTTTTTTTCATTTTGTTAGATGTAAATTAGTGAGAATTCATGTCCCAGACGTATAAGTCACCACTTGAAGAATGCACTGTTAGAAAACTTTGGTTTTTGAATGCCATGCTCTCACTTTTCTAAATGCTGCCTAAGAAAGTCAAGTCCTCCGTGAATTTCTAACTTTGAATGGTGAGCAAATCGAAATGGTAAAAAATATGTACATATATGTGGGATGTTTATTTTTCACATGTATGATATGACCACCAAATGTTAGAAATCCAGAGGGATTACGACCTTGTCGTAATTACCAAAAAATTAACTTTAGTTTTTCTTGCAAACAAAATGCGTTGGGTCCTATGATAAAACTTAACCGTTCCCTGAAGAAGATAATTTATTTTAATAACATTTCACAAATTTCCAGTCATAATATACTCATTCGCAGAATCAACAACTATTATTAAAGTCATAAACATTTCATCTTCACCAGAAAACGTATAAACATTTCCTACCCACAGACACTGTTGACGATGTAATTTAAATTTTAAAGGCAGCCAGTTGAAAGGTTCTTCTTCGTCGTTTTTCTTTTTTGAATTCATTGCTGCCCCCAATTTCCCTTATTTCTAATTTCCATAATAACAATTTTATTACCAATTCCCAGTTCACGTTTTTATCACTCAGGACTCAGTTGGGAAAAGTTATTTTGGTTTGTTGCCATCCATTTGTACGAATATGTATATGCACGAGCTATACCAAAGAGAGTAACACGTTTTCGTATTTTTTCTATAAATTACGTTGCAAACAACTTTTCAAAAGGTTAACATCCTAGCGAAAGTTCTATTCAGCATGCCTTTTTTTTTTGTATAACCCAACGTGGGAATTGCACAATTGGTAGGTAAAGATAGTCAGTGGATTATTAGGTCACAACAAATTGAGTATATTATTTTAATGAAATCCTTTTTATCTTTTCAGAATATTATTTTTCTTCTTGTAATATGTTATGAAGTAGGTAACGTTTAAGCTAATAACTTGGATTTGTGATCACGATACACTGAATTAACCAAACACAATGCATTTTTTATTACTATGTTTGTTACTGTGTTACTGAGAGAAAAATAATCATGGCATTTCCGTAATTTTGACGCGGGATCCCGGAATGGCAATCCCTACCGACACACGAATGGAAGGGATCTACAGTTTTATGCCGTTTTCGAAAGGTAAGTTTTTCATTTCATGATAGATGTATTCTCGGACATTTTCCAGATGTTCGTGAGAGGTTGACGTTTTCTGAGACTCAAACCTGAGCTTCCTGGTGAATCATGCACTTAACCACTAAGCCACGATTTATAAGATTTAAATAAGGGCATTATTTGCCAAGCATCAGGGAATACAAAGTGTCCCAATTCTTAAATGATTTTCAGAAATGTGAAAATTGTCTTAACTTTCTGATGCCTGGCGTCTTATGGGAAGGACATTAAACGAATATCATAATACCTACTATTAAGTAGGTTCGTTCAAGTATCTACTCATAATAATAATATTTTGGCGCTAACCAAAATTTCAAAAAATGTTTCCTTGGATTCGACCCTTGAACCTCTCGGTCAGTGATGCCGCACTTAACCACTGAACTACGGCTACCGTCTATGTATGTTTGTTCTCATGCGGCCGCTCGAAAACCACTCAAGATAATTTTGCGGGATCTCAAAAATCTATAAATCATCTTTGATAGTAGACTATGTAGCTCGTAGGCTTAAACTGATACGTTTGCAGTTCCACTTGAAAACTATGGGAATCGTAAGTAACTATGGGTGAAATATGGGGAGGGGTTTAAAACATATTTGAATCAGGAACCACCTAACGTATTTTGGTGAAATTTGGGTTTTGAGTTAAGTCGGACGTGTGTCTAAAAATCATCGATATGATGAATTTCCACCCCACGAATTCAAATTTTTTCCAAAACTGTTTGCGTCAGAACATTTGTTATAATTTTCTCTTTACCTCCTCATAACTTTACATACTCTCATTCTATAACACCAAATTTTATAGACAATTTTTTTCGGAAAATTGAACCGTCTTCTTATACATGTTATTCCGTTTTGTGCAATCAAACTTTGGGAAGTGATAGGTCTTTCATACATGAAAATAAGAGGAAGGATCTAACTTCCGTCGATTCCAACATATTGAGCCAATAATTTGCATCTCCTAACGACAGAACTTAACAAACTTCAAATCAAATTTTCAAAGAAGAAATATCAATACAATCTCGTAGTATTGCCGCTATTGAGGCTAAGTTGGCAACTTTCGTCTATGTTAGAACCTCCATTTGGTATCTCTATAAAGCTATTGTAAACGAGGAGTCTTACCTAAATATATAGTAATCGTATTTTTTGAAACTTGCCCCAATGCCCAGGTTCATTCTAGAAAACGTATTAAAATCCGAAATTAGCACATTCATACAGACAGACAAACATAGCAACACTTCATTTTATAGTATGCAATGATTACATTACTTATGTTTATTGAAAATGACAAAAAAAAAGTTGAGTCTGATAAGAACGGTGGGCACAGCGGCTCAATGGTTAGAACACTGGACTACAGAGCGGGAGGTTCAGGTTCGAATCCCAGTAGAATCACCAAAAACTTGTTTCACCGTCCGACCTCTCACGAATGTCTGACAAATCTCCGAGAGTAAAAATGTCATCTTCAATGGCGACGTTCAATTTCGGCAATAAAACTGTAGTTCTCCTTCCTGACGTGTTCTCAAAAACGCCAGCAATGTCTCGAGAGTGAAGAAAGTGCTATTAATTTGTCTACAAAGGATGATGTCTGATGACCGTTCATGCCATTAACCTAATAACTATATGGATATGGAAAATAAAGAATTCAACTTTTCAAAAATGTTGAAGCCCAACAAACAAGCAACATTTTCGCTGTAATCCCACAGCTGTAGAGAATTTACGGGAAGGTGATGAAGCTTTGGCGAGACTGTACGTGTTCACCTGTTAACGTTTTTGAATATCAATCGTGGTTTACTATTTAAAATATCATAATACATAGTTTTAAACCTAGCAAACAAGTACATATGTAAGTACATGCAGTTGCCCGCGAGCATACAGCAATAAAATAAAAGTATGTAGGTAGAAAGCTATTCTTGCTTTACAATTTGCATTATCGGCTACAAAAAATGCAAGCCTGTATTCTGAACACACTCATTCGCAGTTACCTATTGACCTGAGATACTTAAGTACTCGTATATACCCCATTGACTTTTTTTGTAGAACTGTAAAGCTAGGTACAAACGTAGGTGTCTATCCACGATGTACACACAACCAAGAACATCATTGGTGTAGATGTCCACCTGGGTGATGAAAAACATCGTAGAAGAAATCTGTTGCCGTTCGATTATACCTACATACAAGTACATATATGTATGTAGGAAGCTGTTCTTGCTTTAGAGAAACATTGTTTAACTTTAACTGTGTTCTGGACACAGTCATTCGCAGTTACCTATTAATCCACTGCCTTCTTTGTTGTAGAACTGTAAAGCTAGGTATAAACCTACATGTCCTACAAGAACATCGTTGGTGCAGAAGTCAATCTGGTCCATGAAAAACATTGTAGAAGAAATATGTTGCTATTTCATCGTACTCGTATGTAGAAAGTTATTCTTGCTTTTGAGATACATGGTTTTTCAACTACGAAAATTACGAGCCTGAGTTCTGGACACCCTCCTTCGCAGTTACCATTGATCTGAGATACATATGTATATACACTGCCGACCATAAGTTTCCGGACAAACCATTTTTTCCACTGGCTTTATTTTTGTGGTGTTTATTACGTGGCTTGCCTTCTGAACTAATGCTCTTGATACATAACAATTACCTCACATTCCTATCCGTTCACTTGCGATTAACAGCACTTTCGACTGCTTAACGACTTTTTGGCAAGGACCCTGAAACCTCTTTACGCCATCTGTTGCTCGAGAATTTAAATGTGCTATACTCAGTTATCGGTGACTGTGGACAATATCGAATGTTACTGAAATTTATTTTATGTGTGGATGAAATTTCTTGCTTTGTGGAGTAAGGAGTCATTTTTCTTCGAAGGGACGACTGTTCTCCTCAAGTAGGATAGGTGGTCAAAAGCAATAATTGTTCTTCGCATACGCTTGCAATAATTCATCGAAATATGTACAATATAAAGGGTTTTTCAATAGGGACATAATACTTTTGTATTTTAATACAAACGTACCCTTAAACTTTTTTTATGATCCGTCAATGTCAACACGTCAGTCAGGGTTTACATATTTATTATGGTGAAGTTCACGAACGAGCAAAGTTTGGAAATTATTAAAAATTACTACCGAAATTCTGAGACGCTGGTCGCAACTTTAAGAGCGCTTACTCCAATTTTCGGTCGTAATAATCGTCGCAGCAGACAGGCTGTGTGTGCTATAGTGGATAAATTCGAGTCAACATATTCACTATTGAATGCTCCTGTGCCAGTGAGACAAACCGGTCAAAGTACCGAAAATATCGCAGTCGATCCCACGCCGTTCACAGGAATTGGGAATCTCTCAGTTCACATTGCGACGAATTTTGTATAAAGATCTTGGCCTACACCCTTACAAGATCAAATTAACTCAAGAACAGAAGCCTCGTAATCATTTTGGGCTCTGCAAAAGTTTGAAGAAAATTCTGAATTTCATCGAAAAATCATCTTCAGTGATGAAGCTCATTTTTGGCTTAATGGCTTTGTCAATAAGCAAAATATGCGTTATTGGACAGCAACAAATCCACATGTGCTTCAAGGGACTCCATTGCATTCACAAAAAGTGACCGTGTGGTGTGGATATCATGTCGGAGGTGTGATTGGACCGTATTTTTTCGTCGATGAAAATGATCGCGATGTTACTGTCAATGGAGTTCGCTATCGTGCCATGTTGGAAGACTATTTTTGGCCAGAATTGGATGTACTTGACATCAGTGATATGTGGTTCCAACAAGATGATGCCACATGCTACACAGTTGGTCAAACAATTGATCTATTGAAGGGGAAGTTCGATGATGGATTTATTTTGATGGGGTTATGATAAGTCGTTGGAGTATGCCAACAAGCCAACAACGTTAGAGGAACTTAGGAACAATATCGAACGCGAAATTGCCAACGTCGCGGCCGATATGTATGGAAAAATGGTGGAAAATTGGATCCAAAGTATCAATCGCTGCAAACGTGCTCGCGGTGGTCATATGATTAATCAAATTCAACATGTGTACTACACCTGGAATAAATTTCCTCCCGATATCTCAATTATTTTGTATTTCATTTAAATACAAAATTGTTATGTCCTTATTGAAAAACCCTTTATAAAGAAACGTATCCTGACTGATTCATCATCGCCGAGCCAAAACCGTTTAAGCTAGAACTATGAAATTTGGACTCTAGCTGCGCTTTATGACGTAGGCACCCACTAAGAAAGGATATTTCGGAAATCAAACCCTAAGGTGTAAAAGGCGGTATAAACCTTTGTATAGGACAAAATATTTGTTCGGTCGGATTTACTTGAAACTTAGCATACTCGTAACTACGTGAAACACGTACTTCAGCATTTCCCAAAATGCAACCCCTAAAGCCGACAAATCCAAAATCCACGCGAGTGAAGCCGCGGGCCTCAGCTAGTCATATACCTATGTATGTATGTATAATATATAATATCAAAACTTTCCTCAACGAATTGTCTGTGAAACAGTATCAAATTCCGATCAGTCTTTCTCGAGATTATCACATTTATATACAGACAGACGATTCTTTATTAGAAATTTCATGGTCCCAAATATAAAAATATAATTTTTTTAAGTTCAAAATATTTGTACGAGTATTGTTAATTCTTACCCTGAAGTGCTTCCCAACGTTTCTTTTCCGTTTCCGATTCGAGTGCATCAAAAACTGCGGCGCCAACCAATAGGTAAGTAAATGTGCACACGATCAAGGATATCGTGCGTACATTTTGTTTCTTCATTCTTCATTTAGGCCAATTTTTTACTGGAACTTTTGCTACGCGCCAATATTCACACGCCGACACAACGACGATCACTTTCACTTCCGCACACTTGCTGACTTTTCTCGAACTTAATTTTCAAAAATTTACCACATATTTGCATTTTTATATTCCCATTTAAAAAAAAAAATAATAACAATAAGTAAAACTAATATTATCTACACAGTGGTCAAACACAAGGACATTCCCTTGTTCGGGTTTGCTCTTCACAACATTTAGTAATGTAGGTAAGAGATTTTACGAGTATTAATATTTCTTAATTAATTAAATGCATTCTCAGAACGTATTTACTTCGCCCACTATCCCGTCTAATTATCCAGCCATTCTTTCACTCATAACTCGGTATCTTGCGAAGGACTATTTGTTCTCGGTTTGTTTGCCCGACGACACATATCCTTAGTGGCATGATGAACTCGCTGGCGGATAGTAAGCAATTAAAAACAACCGCCCATTACAATTAATCATTTTCGTGTGTAGTTGGTTATAAGTTGAAAAGCATTCCGCGGGGATTCAATTATTTATCCCATTCCAATTTTTTTTTTTTTTTTTTTTTCAATTCGCACACATCCTTACCATATACCACACTGTTCGTTTATTGCGAACTCATAAAATGTTGTTATTACTCATTGGGATACCTATATATAATTTTTGTTCTTTTATTATTTTTATGTATTTTTATGAGATCCTGTAATTTTTATGATGATTACTTTACACAATCAATATCAAATTGTATAGTATCGGAGTGTTTAAATATTATCTATACTCCACTGTTGAATGCTTTTACAAGATTCTTGGCTCATCTGCAGGATAAATAAATGACATATGTGTTGAAGGATGTGTATTTTTATTTATATCTCTTTTTTTCCTGCAAAATCAACCCTTTTTATATCCTGACAGCTGTCAAAAACTCCAATTGTACGTTTATACATGCAAAAAAAAATACTCACTCACACACTTTTGGCACAGAAAAATGAAGAAAATGAAGAACTTTGTAATAGTAGTGGATGCGCTTTTTACCAGAGATGAAAATCCATAGGCATATGCATGTAGATATTTCTCATTTTGAAAAGGATATTTTCACTTAGTTTAGATTAATTTTATTGCATTAGTAGGAATTTAATTGCATTTAGCATGAAAATGCAGGTCGTATACAAAAGGTGAAAACGAAAAACACTTTGAAAGGGCATCCAATGAAAAATATGATCACTTGTTTTACTTATAAGAACAAAAATCATTTAGACATATTTAAAGGACTCGTCGTAAGGCAAAGGAAACGAAATTTTATCATGGGCACAAGATTTTTTACCCAGTCCTTGATATCTTTTGCAACCCCCATGTATTCAATTAACACTCTATAACAATTATATAATGTTCACCGGACAGCAAAGCATTTTAGCATCCTAAAATCACTAGAGTTACACAAAATTTTCACACGACTTTCGTTGGCAACTTGATACGCTCGCAACAAAGAAAAACTCAAAAAACAACTGGTGAAATGAAAAATGAAAATTTTCATTCGATATTAAAAAAGAAAGGAGAATGTACGCGCGTTCAATTGCCTTCGTTTGTTCGATGCCTTGTCGGTCCTTTAAGCGAGTGAGCAAAGTGATTTTGATTATAAGGATCTAAGGTATGCCTGAGCTATTGTGGTGTAAGAGAGATAGCTCGTGATTATTTTTTTTTTAAACAATTGATAAACTCTGTACTAACTACTGTTGAAATAGAGCTAACCACCAGGCAAAAAAACTCAAAAGCTTTTAATGCGTATGGAGAAAGGACTAACAACCAACGTGCGAGTAAAAAAGCTTTCAGCTGAGAGAGTTGCCATTGTAGTCAAGTCAAACTAAGTTTTGACCTAGACAAAATTGGGCTTTTTTTTAAAAAATGTTTAATATGGAGGCACTAATTTGCAAAATTTCGGAAAACTGAACCCCGAATGCAGTTAGATAGCAGACATTTTTTTGGAATTTTGTTGATGCCAACTTTGAAGAGCTCTAAAAATCAAACGGTTCATCCAATCAAGATTTTTTTTGAAGCTGTTTATTTATTTTTTTTAAATCAACACATCGAACATTTTTTCCAAGGCTTAGCATTTGGAACAGCGTAGTAACTTCTGTTAAATGGTCGAACCTATGTACATATGTATGTATATGCATACGAGGGGCGGATGTTAAGATCGCGGCCTAAGGCTTTAAGAGAAAGAAGAGATCCGATTAAAAAATTGTATTTCTCAATATAATCTCCCTATAGTGAAATGCATTTCTCACACCGGGCATACAGTACATTAATACCACCGAAAAAATATTCTTTTTTCTTTGCCTTCAAAATGACTTTCTATGGCCGCCATCTCGTTTTCCTTTAACTCCTTTTTCAAATTGAAAAAAAGGAAAGTCGCTCGGGATCAAAGCTCGCCTCCAGGGTGGGTGGTCTATCGTTGAAAAACCTGTGTCTTTTAAAGCCATTTGGACCCAAATATGTTCTCATAAGTCACCTCTGACATAGCTTCCAACACTGAAATATTAGGTTGTACCACATGAAATGTCCGATTTTATAGTAAAAATTTAAAAGCCAATATTTTTTTATAAATTTTTATTTAATCAAAATATGATCCGTTGGCATCTATAACTCTTCCAGCGTAATTCAAGGCCAAATATTCCTTCTTTTTTTTATGGAAGTCCTGACTTTTTGACTATGAAATCTTCTGAGGCTTTTATGACCTCTGCTCGGTTTCCGAATACAGACTGTGGAAAAGGTGATAGTGCGTTGGGGAAATATCAGGAGTACGGTGGATTTAAAATCCCAACAGTAACAGTTTTTGCACCGTTTAGCGTGAGGTATGGGGTCTATCATTGCCATGCATTAGGATCGGACCATGCCTATTGACCAACGCAGACCCCTCTTTTCAGCCAATTTTGAATGCACTATGTCGATTTCCTCACAATATTTGATGGCGTTTATCGTTTCCCCTAGTTGAAGAAATTAAAACTGGATTGGTTCTTTCGATGTCCAGCAGATTGTCACCATAACCTTATCTGGGTGTAGACCGGGATTGGTTGTGTGTTCTGGTTTTTCATCTGCATGACTATTGCACGGTCTTTTACGATAGTTACACAAAATCCACTTTTCATCATAGGTGATTATCCGGTGCAAAAACGGTTCACTTTGGTGTCTTAAGCTATGCGACACACGGATTTCCAGACGCCGTAGCTTATGGTACTCTTTCAGTTCATGGGGTACCCACTTGTTGAGTTTCTTTATCTTTCCTATGGCAGAAAGGTGTCGACTTATTATCATGGGAGATACTTCCATGATTTGTACAATGTCTCTCACCGACTTCGTTGGGTCCACATATACCGTTCCTCTTAAAACATTATCGTTAATTACCGTTTCCGGTTTCCCACGTGATTCGTTTTCAACGCTAAAGTCTCCCGAACGGAACTTTCCAAACCAACGTGGAATGGTGCGTTCGTTTACCGCTACATCCTCAAATGATTCATTAATGTTTTTCGCTGCCAGAGACGCATTATGTCCCAGTTTAAATTCATAGAGTCCGAATTTGAACTGCCGACAATATGTTAAACAATTCCTAGAAAAAAATAACTGTACCTGTAAAATACCCTAAAAGTCTCACACGTCAAATACATGTATCTTATCTAAAAATAAAGAAAATGGCAGCTTCTGGCATAGACGTTCATTCGAGAGGTTCTTATTTTGGACTGAGTAAAAATCTGACATTTCATGTGGTACAACCTAATATAACTATCCTTGTTCAACAAGCCTTCTCACCTTAACGGCTTTCCAACCCCACCTGCAGCCATACAGCCCCAAACCATCATACATCCACCGCAATGTTTAATTGTGCGCATCACTCCATCTTGGTGACAAGTTTCGGAAAATCTATTAAAAATTCAGGTTAATTTCATATTCTACAATTCTGTTTGATACGCATTTTACTCGCAAGTTGCCGAGTATATTTCAGACGTCTTTTTTTTTTTTTGTTACGATCGGAGTCAGCCTGTGCTATTTTGTGGCATTGCAACCTTTAGCTGTTTTTCTTAACTTTCTTCTGTTCTTGATGAAATTGAAGGTCCTACATGATCAGCGAGATTTGCAGCCAATTCGGAAGATGTTAAACGACTGTTTTTAATGACCCTGAACAAGTATCTTATATGTTTTTTTTTTTTCATGATTTGCGCGCACCAAAGGAGATATGAATACCCTTAAATTGTTACAGGGCACGGGCGAAAGAGAGAGAGAGAAAAATTGGTGTAGTGGGTTTAAAACTCAGGTGGTATTAAGTTTCAATAAAGTCCAAGGGTGGCGTTCAGATAACTGGGGAGCATTTTTTTTTTGTTTTTGTTGTCATTGACGTTGCTTATGATCCAGTATATTTTCTAGTCCTGATGTCATCATCACGGTCAAGTTGTATTTTCAGCCATATGACCACCCCACTGCGAGTGTTATGCATTCGCAGTAGAGTTGACATGAGCTTCGCGATTGATCGCGATTTTATTTATTTCATGTGAAATAAATAGATGATTCTTGACATCAAGATTTAAACCGTGAACCTCCAGCATGACAAGCGATGATGTTACCACTGCACCACGGTCATCCTATAGTTTGTAGTGAGTTCAAACTACGTTATAGTGAGTTAATAGTTGTGTAATAAGTTCATAGTTTCTTTAATACACGGAATGTTGAGTCACGATTGGCAAACTTTAGAATATCCAGAAACTTCCGATTCTATAGGGGTCAGAACTGAATGCTCGTCTAGTTCACCGGCCAACTCGTACACCCGAGACAACGGTTTATCATTTCAGATTTAGTTACTGCTTATGAGACGATTTGGAAGTTGTCTGGACCGGGTTAATGGAAAGTTTGTCCAAAAGATTTCAGACCCTAACACCTCTGTCCATATTTGGACGAGCTGGATACACATATTTACTGCAACATGATGTGATAAAAAAATATGAATACATTTACATTATATTGTAGTTTTTATTTTTACTTCCAATTTTATACAATTTATGTTGCATATATTTTAATGCGATTAATATACAAAAATTCGAATGAACATATCATAATAGGTTCTCTGATCTCTTCCCTTCAAGGATATAAGTTTAAATTTGTATGTGTATGTCTACAAAATGTTGCCCTAATTTGGTTTTATTTAAAAAAAAGGACTTTGTGTATGGTTTGGGTGTATGTCAAAAAGTAATTTAGTTGGCTGCACATTATTTGTTCGTTAAATTACCTTATAAATATAATTTATAGATATATTGTAATATTTACTTAAATACATAATATATAAATCAATTAATCACGTGTTCGCAGACCCCATATTGAAGTTCTTCTCGTGCCAACTGTCGGTCTAGCTACTGAACTATGAATGAATTTGTTGATTCCTATTTGTGGAAAACTTTGCTCCAGCATTTCTAATGCAGTATCTGATAATATACCAAATACATCTAAGAATTTTAATGTTGGGATGTGACTTAGTTCCCTGTAAGAATTTAACTTTAATTTTGAATCTTGTAATCGATTAACTATTGTACTTACATGTAAGCGGGCGCTAATATTTGATAGCATCTTGAGAGAGATAAATACTCCAGACTCTTAAATTTACAGACATAAGTAACTGCATTTGATGAGAGACCAGTACAGTCCGATACATCTAATTCAAGGAGTTGCGGACATCTTTTTGCTAGAGTTACTAAATCTGTAAAATAAATACATTTTGGGAGTTCCATAACTAACATATTTCTAGATTAAGATTTTTCTTCAGCATGTTATTATTAAAATTAGTGGACCCAATGGCCTTAATAGAACCAAACTAAAAAGACCTAAAATGTGAGTTATTTATTGATCTGGCGTGTATCCTTCTAATGACAAATTACTAAACAATTTGACATGTATCTCTTATGGCGTTCGCCCACAGAACTACACATAAGTAATCAAACTGACTAGTGATTTGTATTTGATCATGCTCCGCACACGGACCTACGCAAGTCACAAATGTATACAATATATCTAGAATTTTTACTTTTAGCACATCACATTTGTAACTAAAGAAGAAATAAAACTAGATAAAAATTTGAGCCATAATTCTACGTATCTATACACAAACAAGAATTTTGCAGCACATATACGTAGACCTCTTTACTTATGAACTTTGGCAACGATCCACGATGTGCTGTTATGGCTGTGGTGGGATACAATTTGATTGAATAGACAAATGAAACACCCCGGCAACCAGCAAGCGCAGCCTCCACTAATTCATCAGTAAAATGTAGGCCCGTACACAAGATACAACCTGGTGCCTTAAGGTCAGGTGTATTCTATGTGCGAACAGAATTACATATCATTTTTATATCTCTTACAGTTTAGTCAGCGCACTAAGTTAACCCTTCTACAAGAAATAAGCTATACGATGATGAGAACCACTGCCCTGTTAAACAAACCCTACTGATAATGAGCTGGAATTCGTTGATTCGAAAGTGAAAGCAATTCTTCGTGCAGAATGGTAGGGCGGAAAGTGAGATGGGAACTGTTGTGAAGGCCGCCAGAGAACTGGTGTTAGGGTTGCTGGCTGAAGCTGTTAGTATGACGGTCTATTGTTTAAATCGTACAGTTTCATCAGGCACATCTAGAAAGTGTGAGCTGAATATGTGGTTTGGTGCACATCAAAAGCTGAACTACCAGAATGTAGGTATTTAGAATAGATTAGAGGTAAAATCGCAACAAGAAATCTTTAAGGGGTATCCAGAAAAAGCAACTTCCCTTAAAACAATTAAGTTGATGTAAGTCATGGAATTGTTTTCAAAAAGACTGTGTTTCCAAATAATAGATGGATCATTGCTGAACGCTTTTAAGATCAGAACGGTTCACTATTGCACACCAGCGAACTATACTAGACCTACAGATCGTGGACGTAATCAGAAAAATCAAAATAAGCAGATAGCCTGGGAATGTCGAATAAATGATGCTCCAACGAGACGTATTTCCAAATTTATTATGGCTAGCGTCGGCTTTTGATCGCCGTTTGCAGCTCCGTAATGATGATGATGATTAGGGATATTTCTTACAGAGACTTCACACTGGAAACTCTTTTTTCTTAAACTGAAATGTCTTAGGACTGCTTTGCCCTCGGTTTTCGGTTTGTTATTTTGCTAAACTGGGTAATTCGATTCCGTTACCATTTGATTCTGTAATCGAAATTCAATGTTTTAACAACTGAAAGCGCTCATCGAAATTTTCTCTGCTCCTTTGGCTGTTAACAAATTTAGTTAAATTAAAAGTTAAAAGTATTTTCGAGTGGAAAACAGACATCCTTGTTTGAGAAGCAGCTTCACAAATATCCACCAGTTATCGCAGAGTATTTGATTGGCATATGAGCCAGTGTCCATGTGTTAATCTAGAATTTTGTTTCGCTTGTTGTTGCAATGTTTTTTGAAGTCAGTAAAAAACTATACACGATATTTTAAGTGATCGTGAAAAAATAAATTAAATAAACAAAGTCCACATAGTAAACCAAAAGTTGAACGAGTGTTCGAGCAGTGTCATTCAATTCGTAATCTAGTCGTATGGGTGATAAAATCGTCCACTAAGATGCAAATTAATATCCCCACCCCAATGTATATGCAACGAATAGACAGGAGACCTGATTTTGTTACTACAAAACAATAACTTAGCTTCCATATCTACAGAGTGAATGAAAACAAAAAATAAACTTACGCGAGTCAAACATCGTCTTTCGGCAGCCGGACAAATTCAATCGCATAAGGTTTGGCGTCACATTCGTTACCAATGCGGAAACAGCATCCACATTCAAATTTGTCCATGATATATTCAAACTATTTAAATTCTTCAACTCAGTCATCATTTTGCGTACACTCCACGCTTCCAAGCCAACAGCCATGGCCAAATTCAAAGCCTCCAAGTCTACATTCAAAGCGATTTCATCGCATATTTCATCGTTCACTTGAACATGTTCCAAACTTAGCTTCTTCAATTGTCGACATCGCGACAACAGTGATTTCAATGAAGGCTTCGTTATAACAGCCATGCTCAAATCTAAATATTGAAGCTTACTCTCAAAGTCTGGATACATCTGGAGAAGTTCAGGATCGAAGGCAGGATGATTCAGCTAAAGTAAAAATACAAATGTAGCTGTTTTATAGTGTACACAAATAATACTAACCTCCGATTGTGCAAGCCGTAAAATCGCCACACCCCTCGGCAATATATCACCCAAAGCTCCAGCACGCAGCGATCTTCCTCCTAAATCTAATCGAGCCCACAGCGACTCGTCTCTTGCGCAGCGATTAAATCTCTGACACACATAACTACATCGAATGAGTGTCTTTTTCGGCAGCAACTTGAAAATTTGAAGGATTATTTCATCGGATATCGTTGAAAAATGATCCTTTCCATCGGAGCCACGCAGTGCTCGATTTCTGTACAAAAAGAAATTCTCATCGGGTATAAAGTATTGCTTTGAGGCCGCTGCAGATGTTGAAGCTGTTGCAGTTGCTAATTTAGACGTGCAAGCACTCGATGACGACGGAGTAATCTCATGTGTTGAAGGAACAAATGTGGCTGGAGTAGCACTTGTTTGGGTCTGGATTTTATTTATGTTCTTATAATTATTGTTGCAAGCTACCGTAGCCAGTGGGCTGCGAGACTTTTGTGAACTAAGATTACCAGCACCTAAAATGGCAACTTTCTTTTGATGTATCTTTTCGGTACCTATGCGTGGATCTGTGTACTTTTCAGTAGAGCTGCAGCTGTTATTATTGTTATTATTTACATTGTTGTTGATATTATGTGCAGCTTTACTGTAGTTATGAGTCTTTAGGGACTCGCTTGAAAAAGTAGCATTGTCTGTGGTATCAAGATCAGCGCTATAGTTTAGACGATTTTGTTGCATAGAATGATGGCAGAATTTTGGCGCATCTAGATTTGGTGTTGCTTCATTCGAATTCTCATCGCTTGCACTTACGGCCAAAGCTATTGCTGATGCTGATGACGAGGACTCATCGGATTCTAACATTCCGATGCCCATTTCCTCAAGAGACTGTGGAATATCGTTAGGTTTTATCTGTTTCCAAGATGGTGTTGTTGTTGATTTGATGCGTTTTCTAAGAAAAAGAAAAAAACATAAATAAATCTTTAGTAGTGCAAATCGGTTTAAGAAACGTTTTAATTTAAGTTTTGCTGAAAATCATATCGTCAGACATCCAACAACTAACAACGAAAAGCCATTTTGTATCTAAGATAAAAGTGAGAAAATAGTTGTTAATGACTATTAATTGCAATACCCTCTGCTGTTTGCATTTGCTCATTGGAATGAGTACCGACCATTCATTTTGTTTCATTGATTCGTCTTTACAACTGTGTAGTCGAACATTACGTTTACTACGGCGCGCTAGCAAAGATATTGTACACGGGAGTCGAATCAGCGCATACGTGAACGCATGACTCGTCACGTGACGAATGTCAGGAATATATGACGAATGCGGCTATTCGACCCCTACCTGCATAACACGTACGATTATCCTTCGAATGTTCGAAGGGTAGATATGAGTAATACATGGGCACAGGCGTAGTCACAGACCTCTTTGTCTAAGAACTGAATACTAACCTCTAAGCGGTGAACTCCAGGTGCGTAGCTTAGTACCTCGACTAGAGATTAAATGTCAACCCGTTTGAAAGGTCGTTCATGGTAGCTGACGACAGAGGGAGAAAAATATTTGAAAAGTGTTTCCCCTCTCCTTGTGATTGAAATTGTAGGGGTCCACGCTTATAAAATCTTTCAAAGATTAAGACAGAGGTTTGAAGAAAGAGATGATAGTAAATAAACTCTTAAATATCCAGCCGCTGGCCTCTTATACTTAGTAAAGATTAGGAGTTGCGTTTGGGGAAAACTACCACGGATAGTATTGGATCTGCTTTTTAAACAACACTGCCTAGAGCTGAAATGGATTTTGACGTTTAGTAAATGGTCTCGATTCGGAGAAAGCTCTGCAAGGTATCAGAAATGCTGGAATTAATAAGTTGGGACATGGAAGTTGTGGAAGCAGACTCGAGGTCACACCGTGCACACGACCAAACCTACGAAGCCAAAGATCTCATCACGAAGGAATTGTATGACCTTGTAGATGGAGACCACGCGCCAACTAAAACGCTTTCATGCTAACTGTGCGATTTAAAGACTATTGAATCCAGTGGCATATCATCATTAATTACGCAGCCGGGACCTTACTGCTCACAGTGGAAAAATTTTATATATAGCAGGTCGAGTAGCGCTGACTCATTGTACCGAAAACCAAATGTTGTAAGTTCAATAGCAACCAGGGAAAAAAAAAAAACTCTTAACTGGTTTCGACCACACTGTTGTTCACTAGTCACTTGTCAACTCTTCAATTACTATGAAACCGACCCCCAAGTCTTCAAATTGTTAGTCACATTTCCAATTTATATTTCTTCTAAGGGCATCAACAGATCTGCTTAGATTAGAATGCTGTCGAGGATAGTCAAGTATAATATTGGTGGGAGCAGACAGCCTCTCGTGAATTTTACTTTGATGTTAATACGTTCCGACAAAAGGTTACTAACATTTTAACTTACATGCTGTCATCAGCAGAAGCTAAATGTAGAATATTTTTTGCATCCACTTATGTATTTGTTCGATGATTATCTTGATGGTATTCTACTCAAAGAAGTCGACGAGCGGAATTGTGTTCCTTGTTTCCGTAAAACGTTGTCCAATTTATTATTTATTTTATTCAGTAAGATTTTTGTAAGCACTTTGACTTATCATTTGGGACTTTCCAAGCTTTCAGCATGATGGATCCAAAAAACTTTCTTGCTGGCATCGGAACTGGTGATGGGAATTGGATTTACCAGTATAATCACGAGTCCAAAATGCAATTAAAAAGAGCTGTTGTCAAAGTGAAGTTATGGACCTGAAAAGTCAAAGCAGAAAGGTGAGAAAAAAAGTTAAAGCCACAGTTTTCTGGGATGCTGAAGGAGTTATCCTGGTAGACTTTTGTTACGTTGAGGTTTTACGAAGGCTGCAATTCAGAATAAACGACTAGAAAGGCTCCATCAGCTCAATGTCTTGTTAGATACAGATTTAACCTAAGATCTGAACCATTTTCACTTTCTATCATATAGTTGTTTCTGTCCGGTTTTACTTTTAGAGCTACAAAAACATTATAGGTGTTTAGACCAAGGCCAAAAATTAGTTTTTTGAGGTCTGCTGCAAAATAAATTAATTCTTTTGTTCCCTGAAAATGACACAATTTCTGAACATAGTAGTATAAGTTGTACTTCTTGGAAATTTCACTGGGTTGCATGCTGGCTGGTTGGCTGGCTTCATGCGATTATTTTGTATTTCCAAAATTGAAAGAGATTATCAAAGAGAAAAGATGGGAATCGATAAATCGCACTACGTACGTATGAGTCATGTCCGAGAATGAGCCAATTTTCAAAAGTCGTTCAAAAAGTAAACTACAGTTATACGCATACTTTTGGAAAAAACTTGGCACGCCATCTTGCGCATATGAAATTTGAACCAAATTGTAAGAGCGCTTTTCCAGAAAATATATTTTTCTAAAATCGACCATTCGTAAAGAACTGTCAATTTTGGGGTTGGAATGAAAAGTCTGATTTTGCCTCTAATTGTGACCCTACAGATCCCAGATATGAAGTTGGAAGAAAATCCGTCCAGCCGCTTTGGCTGCAGTCGGCCATACATATAGACAGGCAGACAGAATTGAGAAACTCACTTTTAGGAGATTGTCTATTATAGTACAGTAGTCTCGTTTATATGGACTGATTAACGCAGAGTAGATTCATATAATCGAAAAGTTCATAACATAAGTATTGCGCAATTTTTAAATATCTGCTTGATGTTAAATAATTTTTAATGACGTCACTAAAAAAAATTGTTTGGCTTTGACGAAAAAAATAAACTAAGAGCCCTCTTGGACATCATCATGAGATCTAAAATTGTTTCCATTAAGGAAGTTTTGCAGACTTCGCAACAAGTGCAAATCTGAAAATGCTAATCCTGGAGAATAAGGCGGATGCACCATTTTTTAGCGTTACCCTGATGGAATAGAACAACCCTTCGATTAACCTGACCGTTTCTGCTCTAGTGGAGACTTTAATCTGCACAGCTGTTGACAGTAGACTTCTGTGGTGATAGTCTGGTTATGAGGCAACAGCTCAAAATGGATTATTCCCTCAGCATCTCACCATACACACAACAACACCTTGAGCGGGAGAAGTCCAACTCTGGGATGTTGTGCTGGTCTGTCTTCTGGACTAAACCATTGGTGGGAACGTTTAATGTTATTGTAAAGAACCCATTTTTCATCTCTGGTAACGATCCGATTCAAAAAAGTCTCTTATGACGCAACAGAAGCGCACTGTAAAATTCGATTCTTTGCTGAAGATTATTTTGCGATAGGTGATGTGGTATCCATTTTCCCAACTTTATGACTTTTCCCATATTTCTTAGGTGTCGATGGATGGTCATACGGCTTGCGAGTTCCCTTACCGTGACAGTAGGATTTCTTTCGACGGTGGACTTCATGAGCTCACCGTCTAGCTCTTTTAGCCTTCCCGAACGAGGTTCATCCTTTAGGTCAAAATTGGAGTTTCTAAACTTTGCAAACCAACGCCGACTCGCTGAGAACATTTTCTCCACACTCATTTTGGATTCTGCTTTTTCCGGAAGAAAAACAATAAAATATGCCAAATATGCTCTTCCGATACATCCATTTCAAAATTCAGTTAAAATGCTTACAATGATGTTAACACAACAAAATTTGCAGACTGAATGAGCAATATATCCCAAATACTAATTTCAATAACAGTTTCAGCATTAAATTGGTTTTGTGCATTTTATGGCAATTGAAAAATAATCCCCGAAAAAAAAACGCGCAATACTTATGTTACAACCTGACATCAAGGATTTTAAAGATTAATCTTAGCATTTGTTTAATAAATAACAATTAATTTATTTGTAGGCAAGTCTTGCAAATATTGAAGTTCCCGTTTACATTAGCCTAAATCGTGTTGGCCAACAAAGGATTTATTAGCATTTACAATATGAAATAGTATTGACATGCGGAATATGTTCTTATCACCAAGGCAAGGCCTAACATTTTTGTGTACTCTAAATGCTCTTTTCCGCCCACTCATTTAACAATAAGGACAGAGAATCCATTGCTAATGTTACCATGAAGAGTACACAAACACCCACTTTTGGTGACAATTTTTTTTTTTAAAGTAATTATGTTTACACGTTCCAGCCAAAGCAAATGCTTCTCCACCCGAAATAAACAATTAAGTTAGCGACCATTCCACTATCATTAGCCACCATCATCGTGAAAAAAAGAGGCCAATACACTCCATAGCGCACAGTCAACAGCTCTTTGTTGTGCCGTGTAAACATTAAACAAATTATTTGTTGAGGTCATGGTAATTTTCTTCTTTTTTTTACCTTCTAATTTGGGGAAAGTTGGAAAACGCCTTTAAATAAGAGAAAACTTGTAAAATCTCATCCACTTTGCACTTCACTCATTAATTGATTTATTTCAACCGAAAAAAGTTACGATTTCTATAGAGGAATCCACTGAACGCTTCTTCTTTAATCCTCTGAATTGGGATCGGCATGAATAAGCACTGAATTTTTCTGTGCAACAAGGGAAAACCTATTTTTATTTTTTTTTTAGTTGTTTAAACAAAAAGAAAACGCAACAAAACTTTTTTGCTCACATCGACTGCACGAAAATCGAGCCGCCTTTTTTGACATACCGAGAGAAATATTTGCCCGAGTGACGTATGCATAAATTTCCCTTTTGACTGTCTGTGAGATGACGTTCTGCCTAGCCGGGTCGAGGAAGAAAATTCTGGGAAGAATTTTCATTTCGTGCATGTGGACAAAAATACCCCGATTGCGCCAATTCAAATCTGCGATAATTGAGGAAAATTCACTGAGACGCAAGTATTTACCTTGTTAATGGGCACAAGTTCTCGTTGTTTTCCACAGATTTCACCTTTTTTCCGCTCATAGTTTGAGACGAAATAGATTTTAATTATTAAAAATGATTTTTTGAACGTAAATAAAAAAAACTACGATTGAAAATTGATCGAAGGTGGAATGTGCGCTCGTCCAACAAGTGAAAATTTCGGATACAAATTGTATGACGTTTCGGATTTCGTGCAATTTTTCACTTGGAACGGCGCAAATAGTTTTTTCGCTGTGTTTAGTGATGCCAAATTTGTTTGTTGATGGGATGATGCGGGCGGACGTGGTGCAATAGGTTGGTTTATTGTTCCGATGATTATATTGGTACAATAGCAGACCGGCCAGTGTTAAAAAAAAACCTGTGAGATTATAGTCTATTTTAGAAATGTATAGATCATGGTATTGTTCCATTTCATAAGTTTTAGGTGAGCAATATTGCGTATCATAATTATTTATCACTTAAGAATAAAGAGAATGCCTACTGTAAGCAAGGACGTTGAAAAGACAAAACCATAAGATATAACAAACTATCAACCTATTTGTCACGCTGTTGCGGTGGAAACAACTCGTTATGAATGGAGTCAGCTTTATTATAGATAAATCAAAATTGACTACCCACTGCGCATTTCTCAGATAAATAAATAAATAAATATTTTGCGCTAACAGCCCTCGTGCTGTGTGCCGAACGAATGGCTGGGACCAACAGTTTTATGCCGTTTTCGGGGGCAATATTTTCAAGAAGCTTCTTATGACAAACTTTCTTTGGGCGCCCATAGACGATATGTAATAATCATTTATTGTTTCAAATAAATTTTTAATTAATACCGCAAATGACAAAATAGGTTACATTTAAATGAGCTAACATATTCTAAATTTATATATGCAAATCTTTTTAAAACATTAAAATGGTTATAGTGAGTTTTCTCTTAATTTCAGATATATGCTCTCTGGGACTTTTGTTTGTACTTTGTACTACTTAGTCCTAAAAATTTGTCGTAATGATTTCCTCGCGACTTGTAAAAGCACTGAAACATGTAAAGTGTTTAATATTAGCAATCGACTGATCTTAGGTATATGTTCTGGCTGACTTTTTTAATAGATATTTTTAAACTCTAAAAGCCCCATGCCCTAGTTACACATACCGTTTATAGTATAGCCGTCATATCGAATTGAATGGACCGCACTGATGATTTTTACCCTACTTCGGTGTACATACAGCGTTATAGTCGAGAGTGTAGATATCGAACGGAACTGGTATATAGCCTGGTATCCGCTCAGAAAATTGTCCAAGGTACTAAAGATAACCGTATTAAAATCGGTAAAGTGGTTCCGAGTTATATATAAACGGTCATGAAAATAGACAGGCAGAGAAACGTTTTCAATTTTATAATATGTAGAGATAGATTCAGTTGAAGTATGGACTTTCTATAATAACAATGGTGACATAGAATCTCACAGTTGTTGTATATTTGTGTGGAAAGTACGAGATACGTCTAAATTGTTGCGAACATCAATGTCCTTACGTTCATGTTCATCGATCTGAACAAATATTTGCCATTCGCCGATTTTCCATCATATTTGAAATAATGTCAGATTTAAAAGAAATAAATATAATATAAATCAATTTACCTGCAAAGAATAAAAACAGCAACCGAAATTTCCTAATTTATTAGAGGAATTGTTCGCTGTTTATTTGAGGAATTGTTTGCCACAAACCGCAGGAAAACTTGTGGTTGATATTATAAAAAATGGTCATGCGGAAGTCGAGTCTCGCGCTATTAGTGTTCCAGTTATGTATATTAATTGCATTCTAATTCTGTAAAAAGGCGTAGCTATGAACGTATTTTCAAGGGTCAGATTTCATGTCTGCCTGTCTGTTTGTGCTTACATGGCTCGCTCCTAAAGCGTAGGTATGTAGTTTCGTCAAAAAAAAAAAAATTAAAGCGAACAGAGTGCGGGTAAGATGTAGAGAGTGGGGTATAGTTATGTAAATCAAATTATTGGCGAACTAATTCAAGAATTTCTGAACAGCTTTTGATCAAATTCGGCGCTCAAGCTAAATCTGATACTGTAGTTGAATTTGTTCAAAATCTGATAAAAAGGGGGGAAGATATGGGGAAAATTTTAAAAATCTTCGAATCATCTTTCTCACAAATCCAAAAAGCCAGTCAAAAAATATTATTTACAATTTTAGCTCTCTAGGTTCAAAAGCAATTGTGTAACATACTGACGAATATGCAGACAGACAGACGGACACTATGTTCAATCAATAAGTGTTCCGTTTTGTATCATTCTGGTACGAAACACTCCAAATGAATAATAATAATGAAAGAATTCTGACAAATGAAATCGGTTCAATTATCTAAAAAAAGGCGAAAATTAAGAATTAATTTCTATTTTTATATTATATTTCTTTTTCGTAATTACAGCATTTTTCAATCATTGTTAATAAAACCTGTACATAATTTTTTTTTGTCTTTTTTTATTTTGTTTTTCTTAATGAAAACATATATATGTACGAGTATTTATGTTTGTTTGTTTCAGACGCAGATATTATTTAGATCCAATCCTTTTCGGTTGTTCAGAAAAGTTTAAATTGGATGCCCATATTTTTTATAAGGCTTGTGAAAAGTGGCAAGCTGCACAAAATTAATGGATCGGACCGAAAACGTCGATCTTTGGCGAATAGGTCGGAAGGCATAACTTATAAAATTGCAATTTGTTTTCAGAATCAGTGGAAATAAGTTGGTTAAATGATTTTCAGAACCATTTTAACAACGGAATGAATTGAGGTTATGTGCATACAAAATAAACACATCATCTTAGTTAATGTATTGCCTTGATTGGTTATGAACACAATTCGTGCAATAAATGTACAAAAATATTTGACAATGGTACGTACAATTATTACTTTTTTTCATTTATAATTTTGCTGTTATTTCTCAAATTTGTAATGAAGAAACGTCAAATGCTGGTACGGAAGATTTGTGTGCAGATCCAATCGAAAGCATTTTGTTTGGCGCTTTGGACAGAAATGAATTGAGTTTTTTGGTGTGTCACCGTCATTAGCGACAACACGAATTAAAGTATGAATTGGTTGCACTGTACCATCGTCTTCTGAACCACCCTGCAGTTATCAGTAGCTTTGCAACTGTTCTTAAACTGTCAAAATTATGAGACTTGCCGGTGGAGTCCGTAATCAGCTGTTTGGGTTATTACTTAAAAAAATAGAGGCACGGATTTTGTGCTTATAACTAGATGTTTCTAAATTATATTTTGTACAATTTAAAGTGATAGAGCAAGCTGACTTTCGTACAAACCTAATTAAACATGATAACAATATGTCGTCTGATACCGATGGCTGTTCGCTCGCAACGATGGCCACGAGCCGCCACTATCCAGTCAGCGAAGAATTTCTGGTCGAGAAAGACAGACTCCGAGAATGAAAGTGCTAGCTCCTCAAAGAGTAAGAAAAATAAAAACAGACCCCAAGTGCCCGCCATTCGAAACCCCTTCGCTTCGGCCCAAGACAAAAGCAAAGATACTTACCTAGACATGATCACAATTTTTGAAAATCGTGACGTTCATCGGCGAAACCATGTCGAGTTCATTTATGCTGCTCTCAAGAGTATGGCTGAATTCGGTGTCGAACGGGACATAGAAGTCTACAAGGCACTCATTAATGTGATGCCAAAAGGGAAGTTTATTCCTACAAACACTTTCCAGGCTGAATTCATGCACTATCCAAAGCAGCAGCAGTGTATCATTGATTTGCTCGAACAAATGGAAGATCTTGGGGTTATGCCGGACTACGAAATGGAAGCGATGCTGCTAAATGTGTTTGGAAGACGTGGACATCCGTTGAGGAAGTACTGGCGAATGATGTACTGGATGCCTAAATTCAAAAATCTATCACCTTGGCCATTGCCAAACCCAGTACCAGATGAACCTTTAGAATTGGCAAAAATGGCAGTAGAACGTATGTGTACAGTGGATTTACTCTCAAAAGTTGATGTTCTCGAAACGAAAGACGTTGTGGACGCTGTAGATCAGACGTGGATCGTGAGTGGGATGAGTCCAGAGCAGTCACAACTACTGCGGGAGCATAATAAGTCGAAAGCCGTGTTTATAGAAGGACCATATCTGATATGGTTGCGAAATAGATCGATAAATTATTTTATACTTAGAGCTGATCCCGACAGAGAACTGTTGAAAACGTTTGACGAATACGAGGATCCAGATGGTTAGTCTTTGAAATTTCATGATTCATTTCTTAAGATCCCTTCTTACAGATGTATCCAAAATACGTGTTCCCTTTTTTGGCAAACCACTCAAGGAAACTCGAATAGCTAAGAAACGGTCAGTACATCAGCAAAACGATGGAACTATATTTGCAATTTGTGCCACGGGTACTTCAACAAAAGACTCGTTATTGTCGTGGATTCGATTGCTGGAGGCGAGAGGCAATTCGGTGCTAGGTGAAATTCCCATTTTATTTAAGTTCAGGACAGTTGTTGACTCAAATGTGGTACCAGTGGCGGACACGATTAGTCGAACTCATAAGATAGGTTAATTTATATTTTTAGACGAAACGACGGCGAGTTGTTCACTCGTTTATATAGCGAAAAATAAATAATTTTATTTATTACTTGACATTGAATTAGTTACATACAAGGTACGAAATCATGGAGGTTATTGACTTTATATTAGTTTGATGTCCTTCTCCACTGTTGTCGGTGTTCCGCAGTCATTTCTTTGTACAGGACGGCACCGAAAGTAGTTCGGCAACACGGTGCTACGGAGTAGCCACTTATGATAAGAGACGATTTGTCTTTTTCACTCAAACAGCCTTAGCTTATATCCATAAAGCTAACATTCGCTCGTGAATTGGCAGGAACTCTCACACAATGCTTGAGTTTACTCGACCCTGTGCAGCGACCAGCATGTAGATTGATCGGTGACCAGTGTATATGCAATTAGATTCCCTCGCTCGAATACCCCCGGTATGTCGAATGCTTAGCGCTCAATTAGCGGACCTTATAATCTGCTTTTGGGCGCACAGTGAAATTCAGAAGTGAATATTTCGTAAATAGACCACAGAACCTTATCACGTTCGCTTGTCTGTCACCATCTTCTAGCTCCTAAATTATAAAATAAAAAAGCTATATTAAGGATTTTTACACAAGTCTACTAAAAACGAAGATTGATAGAATAAGAAGTTCAAAGATTCGAGTAAGCCTTCATGTAAAAGAACCCATCACAAACAAGATAGAGCACGACCGGCTCAGTTGGTATTGTCATGTTCAAAGGAGAGATCCTTCGAACCCCGTCAAAAAGGCAATATCAATCAACGTTCCTACGCAATCGCGCACAAAAAAGGCAGACCAAAAAACAACTGGATCACACAAATGCAAAAACACCAGCATTCGATTGGCCTCAGTGACTTCCTGAGCTCAAACCGGATGCAGTAAAGTGGGAGGGTTGTAGTCCTTCTACTCTGGATCATAACTTCGCCGTAAGAAGAAGAAGAAGACACAAGTCTACTAAAACAATGACCCAAATACAATGCCGGTGTAATTTTTTTTTTTTTTAAATAACTTATTTTGAATTGAGCAGAATTCAATATTTTTTTCGAATTAAAAATTCTATATCGGGAGCAGTAGCCTACTCAATAATTAAATTTCACCATCTAAAAACATATGCTTTCAGATTCTCATGAATTTAAATGAGGGGGGGTACTTAAAAGCATGGGAATCACGAAAAAGTGACTTCTTCATGATTCTCAACTTAACCAATTGAGTATTTTCATTTTTCAGTGTTGTTAACCTCGAAGTGAGGGATGGTAAACTATGGTGGGTAATTGGTGGTAAAGATTTAGGGTAATAAAGCGAACTTTGCAAACGTTCTTTTAAGAACGCTAAATGTTTATCTAAGAGATTTTATTATCAATTTTCAATAATTTCTGGTCACCAACAAAATTTAAAAAAAAATTAAAATCCATTTTTTTCGATGTTCAATTTCCGAGATTTCTGTAGGCAACAAAATAAGCCGACGAAAATCGAGTTATTGGGTGATGTAGTGGTTCGAACGGCGTTTGAGGTTTTGAAATGACGGTTGCAAATCGGTTGTGTAATTGTGCGTGAAAATATTGAAAATTTGGATGCAAATTTTTGTGATTTTTGTGACTGCTAATTATTAGAAAATTTTAAAAATTTAGCAATTACATATTGGTAGTTAAGTTAGTGTTTTAAATTATTAAATTATTATAAAATAGTGAGTGAGCTAAGTGAATAGTTATTAGCTATATACCAAGTAAGTAATTATAAATCTACTCAAGAGGTGCCCCATTGAACATTCTTATTATTCTTAGACAAGATGTATCTAGTTAATTTTGAGTGTTGTTTAACTGATTTTCTTCTAAAAGAAACCCACGAGTTCAGTAAGCTTTCTTTTTTGTAAAAAAAAAAAGAGTTATAGAACTAGGTCGCTCGACACCATCAATGAAAATTGATTATTTGCATGAATTTGGCGAATATCGCATAGAGACTTCTTTAGGGAATTCTTACGAGGCTTATAATAGAAAAGTTGATCGCAATCGCGATTTAATGAAGCGTTTCATAGACACTGTAGTTCTTCTAGGAAAACAAGAGCTGGCATTACGGGGTATCAGAGACTCGATGGCAATATCATTCGCGTATAGTGAACGTCTTATTCAATTGCAGAGAAGACATAGAGCAAGCGATCGAGGGTTTTGAGTCGTGGATTCATTCTGAATTTTAAACTCATTTAACACAATCTATGAGAGCGTAAGTGACTGCTCAGAACCTCCACGCAAACGCCGACTACTTAATATTGTTTCAAATACAAATTATAGCCGAATTTTTATAGCAATTATAGATAATGTTACAAGTCATATTAAGAATAGGTACAGTTCATTTAGTTCATATATTTTCTTTGATTTATTAAACAAATCAAAATATGAATATTTTTCTAATTCAATGCCGGATGACAAAATATCTTCTTTAATTACAATATTTCCTGGCATTTTTAATTTTACTACTTCAAAAAAAAAGGAACTCAAAGTTTTACACACTACCCCTTCACTTAAAAAGCTAAAGGTTTTTCAACTTTATAAGCATTTCAATACGGAAATGCTTAAAGATACTTTTTCTCAAACTCTAACATTGTGTGAAATCTTTTTAACCCTGCCTTTGACTGTGGCCTCTGTTGAAGGATCTTTTTCGACTTTAAAAATAGTCCACACTTAAGAAATTCCCACAAAGAAGAAAGACTATCAGACCTGGCACTTTTAACTATCGAAAAGCACCTTCTTTTAGAAATTAAAAATAACTCAAATTTTTATGAAAGGGTTTTAGCAGAATTCGTAAAAAAGAATCGTAGGATAGCTTTAGAGTACAAATAGGTAGTACATAATTGTAATTGCTAAATTTTTTATATTTAACAACGCTCCGAGTTATCAATAACTTATATAGATTACTTTGCCCAGAACGGCCACTTTTTTTATGCGATGAGCTCATTGTCTACGTAAATTCCAATGACTTAAAGTATTAACGTGTTTCGAATAAGCACCAAAATGGTAAGTCTTTAATAAAACATTTTACTTAAAATTTTGTCGGCTTCCCTCTCTTGAAATTTCACCCCACGCCACTGGTGCTGAGTGACACGACTTACAGACTACGGACATTCGCTTCGTTACCTGTAGACAAGTAAGGCATTGCAATGTATTGCAATTAGTATAAAAAAAAAAAACTAATCTCCGACATGACTTGCTCATCAAGAAAATATATTTTAATTTGAGTAAAATTCTATTACAATATACAAAAGTTTCAACTTTCGTTTTGATTTACAGAAAATTTATTTGATAACTTATTCTAAGTGAACACAAAAACAAATTAATCGAAACATTCTTTGTTTGTTTGTTTGTTATTTACTTCTAAACAATGGCGATTTTTCATTGCTCTTAGTACTCTAAGTACACTATTTGTCCTTAATTTTGATTACTTTTTTTTGTTTTTTTTTGTCTTCAAGTGTGTATTGTGTATTTCAAAAATTTAGAAAAAACTCATTTCAAGCGAAACTGGACGTTTACAAACTTTTCTACAAAAAGGATTATACATCTTACATGATATAAATAAATATGTTTCTTTGTCTTGTAAATATATAGATAGTAAATTGTCTAAAGAAAAACGACAAAAAAAAAAAAAAAATAATTAACCTAGATTTAAACTACATACATACTCTCCATATGTAAATACATAAATATGTTGTACTAATCTATAGAAAAAGGTTCATTTCTTCACAAAATTAAAGTCAAAGGTTCTTTTAAAAAGATATTGGAAAAAATGAATTGATAATCATATAAAATCACAGAAGAATTATTTCCTCACAATCCAAGTCATATTATAAATTTATAATAATTAGAAAAAAAAAATACATACATATACATATATAGTAATTCAAAGTTAAGTAAATTATGCACCCAAATTGCGGAAGTGAAGATATTTCGTTTGAGTAGAAGAGTTTATTTGTTTAGCGGGAAAACTTGTGTCACCACACCTATGCCTTTGCTGGTGCCTTCGCGAAAGAGTATTCTCATGCCGGGCCGCACATATTCTGGATGTCCTACGAATTGAAACATCACTGAGGCGTTATCGTTGGTCCCGATTTTCTCGCCTCCCATTATTCCTCGAATGATGGCAGTTTGCCGGATACTGCCTATGTGTACGGTAGTCTGGAATCCCACATAAATAGCTGTTGCATGGAACAGAACCGATACTTTTGCCTGAAATAAAAAGATAAATTCAATGAATGAGATTAAAAATATAAATTGTTAGATTTCAATCTTTGTTTAGGAGCTAGAGGTGGACATTGAATTTTGACTTTAAGTCTTGCATTTACTCAGTAAATTAAATCTAACATAAATATTAGTGTAAAAACCTTCCATCGATAAGCGCTGTATAGAAGAGACAGATAGATCCTATGTATTTATATCAAAAATGTGATTACGTTAGATTCTGACGCTTATTGCAAATTATGAGTGTGCAAACCTTGAGATTTATAGATAATCAAGGGGCTTATGGTAGAACGAAGAGCCCTATATTAGGCCACCAAATAGACTTGAAAGTCAGAATTGAGTAGCAAATTTGAAGATTGGCAACACATTGTATTTTGAAAATCAAAAAATCCAGCTCAAATAAGTTTGCCATTCGCACACGTACACGTGCAGGAGTACTCAAAGGTCTTAACATACACAAATCCGCTGGTCCAGATGGTTACCCCAAAAAGAGGTGTTCTTCCACGCTGGCAAAACCTCTGCGTAAGCTTTTTTGTCTATCCTACTCTTCAGGGCATTTGTCCAGCCCGTTCCTAAAAAAGGCGAATCTTCCTCCCTGTCGAATTACCGACCCAATGCACTTACGTCCCTTCTTTTCAAGGTCATGGAAACGCTGATTAATCGTCAGCTAATGAAATATCTAGATTCACGAAAACTCCTTAATGACCGACAATATGGTTTTCATCTCACCGAGAAGTGGAACTAATCTCTCCATCACTTCGGCGAAACTAAGATGGCCGCGTTTTATATTTCAAAGGCAGAGTTTGGTATCAGGCTCTTTTATCGAAAATGCGTGGATTAGAAATTACCTTTCGAGGCGTTCAATACAAGTTGTTTTGGATGGCTTCAAGTCTGCAATTCACCAAATAAATGCCGGTGTTCCCCAAGGCTCTGTTTTGTCTCCAACTCTCTTTCTTATTTTTATAAATGATCTCTTGTCTGCAACTTCTAATCCAATCTAATCCTTCGCTGATGACAGTACCCTCAGTTTTTCATATTCGTTCCTTAACTCAAGTCTTTGATCTTCGGCCGTAGAAGAGGAACGGCAACGTATGTTAAACGCATTAAATTTCGACTTAGACAGCATAATCAAACGGGGTTCAACCAAAAGAGTGGAATTTAATGCTTCCAAAATACAATGCTGTCATCTGTCTCTCAAGCGAAACCATAACCCTCAACCATTATCCATGAATGGTACTTGCATCGCTGAAAACGAAAGACTTGCTATTCTCGGTATGTGTATTAATAACCATCTTCGATGGAATGATCACTAATTTGAGGTCGCTAAAATCGCTGCAAATGTGAATGTCTAGGATTCCTTAAGCGGCGCAAGAAATATGTTACCCTCAATTTATAAGGAATTCATCCGCCCAAAGGTGGAATATAAGGGCCATATCTGGCCTGGTTCACCCCAGACCGTTTTGCACATACTAGACAGGGTACAGAATCGCGCGTTAAAACTTTAGATGATAGAGACATTCTAAATTTCATACTTGAACATCGTCAAAATGTCTTGTGTCTCTCCCTATTTTATTGCTTTTTTTATAAAAAAAAAAAAAAATGCTTCAGCGAAATAACCAGTTGTATTCCTGCCCTTGAAAATTTCACCCGTAATACGCGTCATGCTTCGAATGCATATCAGTTCACCCTTAAGCTCAACTTTGGTCGTACGCCAAATATAGAGATTCGTTTATAAGACGAACAACACGAATGTGGAATGATCTACCAGGCTCTGTATTTCCTCATCACATTAACCTTCAAACATTTAAAGCCAACGTGCGCAGGCTTCTCCTCTGTTCCTCTTCTCAATTTTCCTAAACGCCCGTGCCCTGAAACAATATAAGGGTATTCATATTCCCTTTGGCCCGCGCAAATTATAAAAAAAAAGGAGAAACCGTGCCCTTATTGCTGAGATTCCTCTCCGATCGTCTTGCTCTTTTTTCGTATTGGGTTAGTGAAACCCTAGTTGTCGTCGTTTCATAGGCTGTAGCCAGGCCACTGCCACTTCCGTATAATAGCTTTTCATGATACCGGAGGAAATTTAGTGCAAGCCCAAATCGCTAGGAGGTAAACATAATCGGCGTAAATGGTGTTTGAGATAAGTTGTAGTACCATGACTGATCGTCACCAAGAGCATTGCCTACACTGCCCTACCATGCATCGCATCGAATCGCATCAGTCTTCTGATGGCATACTCGATCTATACTCAACACTTTATTCGATAATGATCCATAGGGTACATCAACAGTCTACTCTGGAGAATTCTATAGGGAAAACGACTTGCCCTTTGTAGAGGATATTCTTTCCAATGCAATCGAGTTATTTTAGTTACTCCAGTTAGGTGCTAGATGGCAAATGTTTGTATCCTAAGTGGATGACAATACCTGCCGATGTTGGATGGATAGCTGTTTTGGAGTATGAGGCTTGTTGTAGACTAAATACCAACCGGGGACAACATTTTTCTTTTATATAATAATTATGTTTCTTGGTTTCCTATACGAAGCCCGAGACAAAAAAAAAAAAAAAGATCTCGAAGCTAAAAAGAAAGGCACATGAAAGTTGGGGATCAAACATTCTTTTGTTCTTAAACAATTTCATTTAGGGCTAATCTTCTCGAGCGTTTAAAACGCGGCATTTCAAACGCTAAAAAAATGTTCACCCCAACAGAATCAGTACTTTCAAATGGGTTGGACTACACTATCCTACATATGTCGTTCCTGAAGTTTACTAGATTTTGGTGAAAAGTGCGTGCGCTGAGACACATCGATTGGATACATATGTACGTTAAAAAACCAATGAGAATAATGTGGTCTCTATTACATTAACGCATGTTAATGCAACTAAAAAAGACATTGCTGTACAAATATGAACTTGATCCACTCTATGAATATAAAATGTATAAACCATGTCAGTAAAATTGACCCTGTTGCCAAAAGTTAACATATTTAATAAAAATTTGTAAATTTAACAATAAATGCACATTACATTGGTACGGTAGTAAGAAACTGTGAAAATTCTTTATTATTCTCCTTTATAGATCGGTTTTCGTTTTTCTGCAAACGCCTTAAGTCCCTCCATCCTATCTTTTGTTGGTATAACCTGTGCGTAGCATGCTTCCTCAATCGCGTAACCAGTGGCAATATCCACCTGTAGTCCTTTATCAATAGCCTTCTTCGCCATACGAACTCCAACTGGCCCATTAGGAAGTATCTCTTCAGCTAATTGCAATGCTTTTTGAAATGCGGCATCCTTAGTCTCATTTTGTGTTACCACATGATTCACGATTCCCATCTCCTTTGCGAATTTCCCATCAAAAATACGCGAAGTAAATATTAATTCTTTCGCCAATGCTGGATTAAGCAGTCTCGGCAGGCGCTGAGTTCCACCAGCACCAGGTAGAATCGCCAATCTAGTCTCCACTAGTCCCAGTTTAACATTTTCGGCCGCAGTACGCATATCACATGCCAAGGCCATCTCCAGTCCTCCACCCAATGCCGCACCATCAAGTGCTGCAATTACCGGCATTGGAAGCTGTTCAATGTTTACAAGTAAACTACGTAACGCTGTAACAAATTTGCCAACATCTTCCTGACTCATTCCGTTACGTTCCTTCAGATCGGCGCCCGCACAGAAAATACCTGGCGTTAGACTTCGCAATACAACAACCCTAGTATTTTTATCATGAGCCAAGTCCGAAAGAATTGAGGAAAATCTGCTGACCAATGAACGGCTAAATGCATTTTTAGCTAAGGGACGATTTAGTCCAAGAACAGTGATTCCTTCTTTATCGCCAGATAACTTCTCCAAAACCACTTCATCACCAGCAGTTATTGTGGATAATTTTTGAACAAAACATCTTGAGAATTGTATAGGGCATTGATATGCGATTATATCGAATTGTTTTGGTAATTTACGTATGCAATTCAACATAATTCGCTAAAATAATTATCTAACGTACGTAAAATACGAGTGTGGATGATGTTGTACTTTGAGAAATGTCACAAAACCAGAATTGTACAGCATATGCCAAAGAATATTTGACATACCATTTTGACGTCACAGTGATATTTCTTCTCCGACAGCAGATAGCAGGGTGGCCACTTATTTTTTTGAAAACCAAGTAAAACAGAAAAAATGGGTTGGTATTAGAACATTTTGAGAATAAATACATTTTTATTTCAAATATTATTTTCAAAAAAATTCGAAGCCGACTAACTCAAAAAATCGTTTATACCATTCTGGTATGGAACACTAAAAATCGCACCGAGGGAGATTTCGTATTCCAATACACCAATATACTCAGTATGAAGTGATGTGCTTCAGTTTAGCCTGATGTCTGCTTTTGTGATTTATAAAATAAAAATAATGCCATAACCATTATTTTTAATTTATGTACTTAAAAAATTGTTCATAGCTTACTTTCTGACTTTAATTATTAAAAATTCTGTTTATTTTTAAAAGTGAAAGGCAAAAATTAGATCAAGACATTTAGTTTTCAAAAGCGTTAATTTATGGAACCATGTTCTTAATACATGTATAATTATGCATCTTGGATTAGAAGACGAATGTTTTAATTACACGAATACCCGTATATTTGATTAAACGAGAAATAGCGACATTTAATACCTACCCTAAAATTCAAAGATTGCTACATAGTAACATTACTGAGGCTTTTGATGTTAGAAAATGTCTACGACAAGGTGCTGGGCTGTCATGTGATTTCCTTAACATCATACTTGAACGGATTGTACAAAATTATCAAGCAAACATCAGGGATACGATCGCATGTATATGACATTGACATAGTTGGAAGAACGCAGCGAGCTATCAGTGGTGCTTTCGTGATTATTGAAAAAAAAGGGGGGGGGGGGGGGGGAAATGGGCTTAGGGGTTAACGTGTGCAAAACAAATTATATGCTGTCATTCAAAAGCACAGTCAACACTGGCAACTTGGATAGAACATCACAATAGACAGCTACAATTTTGAGGTAGTTAAGGACTCTGTCTAAATTCAAATACTGACGCCAGCGCAGAGATCAAGCGAAGAATCACTCAGCTAGCTAATAAGGCAATTGAGTTAAAAGTTAACCTAACCTTTATATAACAAAGTCTTCGAATGTACTCCGGAGTGATGACCCGGTAAAGGAAGAACTCACCTAATATGTGACGTAAGCTCTGTCGCAAGCAAGTCTGTTGAATTGAAAAATTATTTACATCTCTTGAGGAATCCTAGTCCATTTATTGATGCACCACATTTGCAGCATCAATAAATTGCTGATAAAATGTGTTGGCATATCATACATATTAGGGTATATGATGTTTATGTAAATAAGATTGCGTGGTGGTTTGTAAGGGTTAATTGCTGTTTTAGCTATGTACATATTATACAGCACTTCGTATTTCATAAAAATCATTAAATAAAGAAGTGATACAAAAATATTCAATTGCTAAGGAAGTATGGATATTTTGATTTTTTGCTTAATATTAAATAAATACCTGAAAGAAATAGGTTCCACATGGCTCATCATCGGTATGGTTATCGGCCAGCAAAACCATTCCACTCCTTAGTGATGGCAAATTCTGATTGGGAGTAAATGACAGGGATGCACTCTGACCAGCTCGCACCACTCGGCAAGGCGCTTTATTTCTGTGTATAGTTTGCACAGTTAACGAATGAAATTTTCCATCTGGCAATGGTCCGATTTTCATTTGCATGTTTTCCGTAAGAACACCTTTTACCAGCAATCCTCCCACGACAGGACCAACCTCAGAAACTCGGAAAATCTCATCAATATGAAATTCACATGGATCCTGTTCTAGCCGCTCCTTCTCCGAGTTACTAATGCCCGGCGACAAAACATACAAAAACTTTGTGACTAGATTGAGTCCAGCTCCAGTCACATTGGACACACAAAATATCGGCACGATGTTCTCAGATTCCTGATTGGAGCCCGCCGTTAGAACATCATCGCTACTTGTGACCAAAAATGGAACTTTTCGACAACCAATCGACGTTAGAAGATTCTTTAGCTCGTGGACTGTCTGATCGGGTGATGTAATGTCAGTTTTGGTAACTACAATAAAAAATGGCATATCAAGAGCTCGCACTATAGACAAATGCTCTTTGCTTGTTCCGTTAAAACCTCCACCGGCTGATACCACCAACATTGCATGATGCGGTGAGTAGCCTGACAGTGCCTGCACTGTTGTTTTCATATAACGTCGATGGCCGGCCAAATCCATAAAAGTCACCAACTTTGCTGATCGGTCGCTTATCTCTTCTGCTGTCATCATCTCATTATATTTGTAGTTAATGACGTTTCCCTGTGAGTCAAAACCTAATGTTTCATGTGATATGCATGATGTACGTCCCGACTGAATCTCGTGCATGTGCCGGAACATATTCAGTCTTGCCCTGCCTCGTCCATTATCGAACTCGCCTTGTGTCAGAACTCCTAATAGAGTCGATTTACCCGCATCGGCACCTCCAAGCACAGCAACTCGTACCTCAATGTTATGCTGATCATCTGGTATCTTACGCACAAGGACTTCCGCCACAGAACGTCGACCAGCAACAAATTTTCGTCGTAGCACACTCGTACTGGCTCCAAGTTTATGAGCCATTTGCTTGAGAGTCGCCAGAGATGCGTTCATGTCTTTTTCATTTAGCCCATGTAGGTGACCAGAGTCCGATACTCCAATCTCATAGATGGCTTCACCGTGTCCTTCGCGTAGTCGCCATTTCATTTGTGTTACTAGATGTTCAAAGCGTTGTTTGGAAGGACTAATGAGCTTAAGTTTGTATTCAATATTTCCCAGTTGTGGCTCGGGCGGCAGGATGCCCTGATCGAAGTCAATTATAATTTTGCTATTGTGATTTTCGGTGTCGCTCTCACTGCTACTGGAATTTGTCTGATTGTGTCCATTGCCATTTCGAACGTCCTCCTCGTCAAAGCCATCATCTGGCGAATTGGGGTCAAATAAGCTGAGAAATGATTCCATTTTCTAAAAGAGATTAAAACGAATGTTGTTGCGTTAGCTAATTGATATTTGAAAACAGCAATCATATTCTCTAACAATTTCCGAGAAACATGGGGTTAACTTTTTGAAAACTACAAAAATTCCTCTTTAAATATCTTAGAAACAAATATACCTATACAATAAGTTCGATTCATATCATTAAGACTGAAGACATTCAAAACTTCACTACTCAGCCCCCTAAAGACACAGCGTATCAACTCTTACTAAATTGTAACTCTTTGTCCGTTCGTTCGACTAATATGTATAGATCAAATTACAAGACGTAGAGGAAAGCGGTTTTCATCTAATTGTAAAGTAATCTGGGACAGTTACAGAAAAAATATCAAACCATAAGAAACATTTCGGAAAAAAATATTTTGTAACATATTTGGATATTTAAGCCAAGCTGTTTCCATATACTAACATAAAAACCCAAATCATTATATATTGCATTTTTTGAGACAGTTTCCTCAATGTATAGCATAGTCAATCCAGAAATATTAAATGAACAGTGCTTGGGCTTGATGATGGAAGCTATTGAGCTACTTTCACATCGCAGAACTATGGGTCGCTTTAAAAAATGGTTTAGGAAACCTAATGATTTTAGAATTATCTTCTCATATATTGATTTAGAAATAAACTAGAATCGAATACCGTGACTAACTAGAATCAAATACCGTGACTTTTTGTATTTAAAGAGCTTTTGAAAGGTGTCCCAATATGAAAGCTTTCAGCTGAAATGTATAATATGTCAAGATTTAATTTTTTATTTTACATACAACATTAAAAAAACACTTCAAAAATATTATTGAAATGTTTTCACACCGATTAGAAAATGTTTTAAGAACTATCAAAATCATTTTTAATACATTTTTACTTCTAAAACATTTTAAAATATTTGTTTAGTGTAAACAAAACAAATACTATCTGTAATAGATTACGGAATTTTGTGTTTTTTTTTTTTCGGTACAGTATGTAAGTATATCTTACTGCGATGATGTTACAAATAAATTAAAAATAATTTAATAAAATAATTTGAAAACACTACTATTTATTGACCAAGGGACTACATTCGCTTTGGGCTTAAGAGACAACACTGGCTGAGGCAGTTACAGAAAAAAAAATATAAAACCATAAAAAAAATACAATATGGCGGGCACATAATGGCGAGCTAAATATTAAAAAAAAAAAAAAAAAAAAAAAAAATATGAACGTATTTGAATATTTAAGCAAATGAAAGTCAGTATGCACTAACAGAGTAAGATGAGAACGTTTCTAGAAAAATCTCAAAATATGAAACATCCAAGATGACGGATACCATATGGCAGCCTAAACATTTCAAGAAGGTTATTTGTTATTTTTCAGAAAGTTTGCAGGTTACGATCGCCGCAAACTCAACATTTTTATTGGTTTATGAAGCCATTTAAGCGGAAATGAGCTCCATCGCATTAGCTTTTGAAAACAACCGTTGCAATCATGGTGTGTGTCGGAGAGACACACATCTCTAGCGGGTTGAAATCGCTATATATGCGAAAATGTGCTTCATCGCTCAAGATGACTTTTTGTGCAAACAGCAAATTTTAATGGTAAACTCGAATTCTTTTGATGCCACGTTCGACTGTACCTACGAGTATATAGTGTTCCTTGATTCCGCAGAAACTGATGCATTGAACTGAACTAAACTGAAAAGTGCTATGAATTCAACATTAAAAGAGTTAAAAGTAAGAAGGTATGGATTGCACTGCAATTTGTCGGTTTTCACTGCAATGTTAAATGGTGATCGGATCTGACTTGTCTTACGCTTTTGAAGACAAAGAAGGTTAAGACAAGGTTATGGATTAGCACAGCTATTTTTTAACTTTATGCTGGAATTTGAAGTCCGAAATTCTAAAATAGACAAATGGCACAATATTTAATAAATTCAGCCAGATTCTCACAAATGCTGATGATGTTGATTTGAACATCATCAGGCGGCAAGAGAAGTAGTACTCCAAGCCAACGAGCAGAAGACAAAGTGCCTGACATCTTCGAGGAACCACCAGCCACAGCAACCTAACCTCACATTGGGTGGCCGTGGTGCACGCTGTTGATTCACCGTTCGAATCCTGAAGTCAAGAATCATCTATTTATTTCGCACGAAATAAATAAAAAGTCGATCACTTGCGAAAGCTAAGTCAACTCTACTGTGAAGGCATAATACTGGCAGTAGGGTGGTCATATGGCTAAAATGCAACTTGATCGTGATGATGACCTCAGGAGGACGGAAAAAATACTGTGAATCATAAGCAACGACAATGATAGCGAAAAACAAACAAAATACTCCCCAGTTATCTGGACAGCCACCCTTGGAGTTTACAGAAACTTAATACCACCTGAGTTTCAAACCACACCACTCTGTCTTTCTCTCTGTCTCTTCCCCTTTCCATAAAACGTACGTGTTCTAAAAATTAGTATAAGGGTATTCATATCCCCTTTAACACGTGCAAATTATAAAAAAAAAAAAATCACAATCGGAGTTCATAATATAAAAAAGGATAATAGTTTTGAGTATTTGTGAGTAGCTCTGAATGCAATGAATGACATCTCATTCGAGATTAAAAGGTACATTCAACTAAGAAACAGAACCTTCTTTGGCCTCAGTAAATTAATGACATATAAAATCATTAGTATAACTCTCAAATGCACACTATACAAAACACTGATTCGACCTGTGGTCACCTATATTGTTCCGAAACTTGGTGCATGACCAAAGAACATTAACGACAACTATCCACCTTCGAACGAAATATACTCTGACTTACATATGGTGCTGAACAGATTAAACGATCCGCATGGAGAATAAAATACAACCACGAATTGAAAGGGCTGTAGGTATAATGAACCAGATATTGCCAAGTTCATCAAGATTGGAAGTCTGCGATGGGTAGGATATGTTATAAGGATGTCGCCTAATGAATTCAAACCCTGAAAGATACAGAACGCTGGGCGGCCAACAGAAGAAATGGTTAGACAGTGTAACCAGGGCTCTAGGGATAGTCAACTGGAAAACAACCGCCTTGGATCGAACAAAATAGAGGTAGAATTTGAATGACGCTAGGATTCTCAACAGAGTAAAAGGTTGTGGATACCATGATAAAAACGGGATAAAGCACATTTGTATACCAATAAATATAGCTCATATTTCCACGCAGGGTAATATGAATTTTTTTTCAATTTTGTATGAAACAAATTTTTATTCTCACACACTCAATTATTATCATAACTTTGTGTAAACTATATCTACGAGCATACTCGAATTATTGTTATTGTTACTAATTAATTTGAAATTTAAATTTTACAGGAAATAAACAAACATTTCCCTGGTTTATCAAATACTGGAACTTTGTTTTTTCGTCAAATATTTTTTAAATAGGTACATAAGTATGTTTTGTTTAGATCAACTGAATAAATAAATAAAAAATTGCAAAATATTATTCTTTTTACGCTTTGTTTACTTCATTTTTGTTTTTTACTTTTTTTCCTTCTATAAACAACAAGTACTACGGATCTTTTGGTAAAAATGTTGGACCTCCAGTTTTCGGTAAATCTTGATACTACAGTAGTGACCATTTAAAGCGAGCCCGGTTAAAGCGAACTTTCGGTTATCACGAACCAGTTCACCTAGTCCCAATTAATGTCACATAAGAACTATGGATTATAATTTCGCATATAGCGAACCCGCTTAAAAGATTGATAGAATAAGAAGTTCAAAGATTCGAGGAAGCCTTCAAAAAGCTGCCGTCAAAAAGGCAATATCAATCAACGTTCCTACGCAATCGCGCAAAAAAGGCAGACCAAAAAACAACTGGATCACACAAATGCAAAAACACCAGCATTTGATTGGCCTCAGTGACGAAGTGATCCGAAACCGGGAAGTCTGTCGGTACTTTCTGAGGTCAAACCGGCAAATCCCAAAAGCGGACCAGTAGGGATGCAGTAAAGTGGGAAGGGTGTGATCCTTCTATTCCGGATCATAACTTCGCCGTAAGAAGAAGAAGAAGAAGCAAACCCGCTTAAAGCGAACTTTCGCATAAAACGAACCCTTTTTGTGCGTTAAATGAAGAAAATGTTTCACTTTACATTTTCATTCAGATTTCCTCAATTTTTCATTACTTCCCCGAGAACTGTATAGCTTTATGTACGTACCAACTAGAGGTTTGCTCTCTCTAAACGTGTACAGTACTTCAGTGTACTCTATTCATTGCAATAATTCGAACAAGTGTACACGGTTGCCAGATTGGGCAATTTATCGTATTTCGGGTTATTTTTTTTTTTTAAATTACGATGAAAATTCAAAAGTTAGTCGCCCATTGCAATTTGGGCTACACATATTTTCCGTTTACGATTTTGGGTGACTTTTTACTTACAATTAAAATTCTTTAAAAATGACCTACAGTAGTGTGCAAAACATTTGCAAGTTTTTTTCAAATACAATAATTCCCTTTAATAATTGCTCTAAATGAAGAATTCGAATGAAACCTTTAGTCAAAAGTGTTACTTACAGTTTAATATTTAAAAGGAAGGAAAGAAATCCCCAACATGTACTCTTGATATTTTATAATTAATAAAAAAAGCAGTATATTCACTTTGAAGCTGTGGAAAACATATGCAATTTTTTTTTATTTTTCAATATTTTGTACAAAAACCATTATTTCTAATAACTTCGGCACACCTTTTAGGCATGGAAGCAATAAGAGAGTTTGTTAACTCACAGTTAATTTTTTCCCACTCATCCTTTAAAGCTTCATAAAGAGCCTTTTGCGAAGTAAACCGTTGCCCCTTTATCCTCTGTTTTAGAATTCCCCATAAGTTTTCTATAGGATTTAAGTCGGGGGACTGTGGAGGCCAATCTAAAACATTAACTCCCCGAGCTCCTAAAAATTCTTTAACGAACTTTGAGGTGTGCTTCGGATCGTTGTCTTGTTGAAACCTCCACAACAACGGCATCTCTTCCTCAGCATAGGGAAGAATGACTGTGTCTAAGATGTCCTTATACACAAAGCGATCCATTATTCCCGTTATTTGGTGTAAAGGACCACATGCTTGAGCTGAAAAGCATCCCCAAACCATAACGGAACCGCCCCCATGCTTCAAAGTAGCTCGGATGTTTCCCCGATTTAACCGTGTCCCTGGCTCTCGACGAACGTAAGCAATACCATCAGTAGATAAGATATTAAATTTGCTCTCATCGGAAAACAAAACGGTTCTCCATTATGTCAGGGACCAAGTTGAATATTTATGAGCAAATTGCAGTATAAATAATATTAAATTAGAAGCAGTTTTTTATTAAACAAAGCGCCTACCTTTTTTGACGGTGTTTCAAGGTTAATAGAGGCTTCTTAACAGCTCGGTATGCCCTCAAATTGCTTTCTTTTGCACGTCTACGCACTGTGCTTGCATCAATTGACAAGTTGAGGTCCTTCACAATTGCAGCTGAGGGCCGGAAAGGGTCTCGCCGGATAACATTTATAATTTTTTTTATCAGTTTGCTTGTCTGTTTTTCGGGGACAACCACCAGAATGAAGCGTTGCAATTGATAAATTTTGTCGGAACTTTGTAATTATCCGGGAAACAGTTGATTCGTGAATTTTGAAACGTTCAGCTATCTCTCTTTGCTTCGATCCGTTTTTAAAAGCCTCGATTACCAGCTCCTTTGTTCGGGAATCATACTTATTGCCAGCCATTTTTTACACGCAAATATAGTGAAAACTGAATAAAAAAACTGCCTATGAACATCATTTTATTGACAAAGAACACTATTTTACTAACCTGATCTGAATATCCCGAAAGTTAAAATAGAAATGAGGGCAAAATAAAAAACTTGCATATGTTTTGCACAGCTGCATAGTTGGCAAGCTAACATTTTCTCCGGTAATAACAAACCTAACTGTACTTTTTTCCGTTTTTAGTGCTAAGACCTAAGAATGTACTGTCAGTAACAGATTTATCTTGAAATTTTTAAAATATTATCCTTCTTTGTACAGTTAGTCAAACAAAACTTCAAGAGAAAAAAAACTTGCAAATGTTTTGCACACTGCTGTATGCACATCTGAATTTTTTATTATTTGTAAATATTTGACTTTTGTTCTTCATGACGTCAGACGCATTTATTCGTACTCTGTTTGCGCAACCTTGTACTCATTTTCAATCTCTCACGAAAATGTAGATATCGATACTCAATAATGCTTACTAACATTTCTCCGTACGGTTTTTTTTTTTTGTGTGCATTCGAATTTACCGAAATACTGTTCATATTTGATTGTACTTAAGTAGTCGCAAGAACGGGAAAGTGGGAAAAAGATATATAAAAAAAAAAAAAAAAAAAAAAAAAAAAGATTGGGAAGCGAGACTGTTAACTGGTTTAGCCGCAGTGCGCTTAGGTGAAGTAAATATAAAACCATTTTTGAATTAAAGTCAAACTAGATGGCTTTCGAGGTACGAAACCATCAACAAAATTATTAATCAGTATTCTATTTTCAGCTTCCTGTGAAAAATGCCACATCACAACTTTATTGTCGAACTTATAAGAAAACAATTTTAATTACCTTTGCTTAGTTGTACTTAGACCTTTATTAAAGCAAATATGCGAACTTAATACTTTATTTCAAAGTAACAATATCAATTTTTGTAAGGCACAAGACAAGCTTCAAAAGCGAATTCCTGCAAATTATAAAACATTACATAAAATAAATTATTTCAATACAAATATGTGTCTGGACCATGTTCATCTCTTGATGCAATTCTGCGCATACGTATTGATTCCACTAGCAAAAACATATGTTGCAATGACAAGAGTGATGATGACAGTGTCAAAGAGTGCAATGAAGAGAATATAGATTTTTATTAATTTTTGCTAAAAAACTAACTATGTCTTGAAGGCAACGTAACTTTAATCAAACGTTTGGCTAATTTGTTACAATGTATACAAATAACTACAGTCTAAACTGTATTAAATAATTTACTCGTATTTATTTATATTTCGCTGTTTTTAAAAGAAATGTCTTTTTTATTTATTATTTCTATTAAAGTTTTTATAGATAATAAAATAATAAAACTTTGGAAAAAATTTCGTTTTTTTTTTACGATATTTGGGTTACCTATAAGGCAACGATTTTGGGCGACAAAATTTCTAAAATTGGGCTCTTAAAGCTTCAAGTGGAACGCGACGGTGAAACGCGGTGTTGTGTGAAATTACAGATTATTTTCATCATTCGGTGTTGATGCGCGGCGTATTAAAAGTTTTTTGAAGTTTTGTGTCTTAAAAATGGAAGAATTAATTGAATTTGTCAGAAAATATCCATGTTTGTACGACATGGGTGATGAAAATTACAAAAACATAATTTTAAAGGCTGAGATCTGGGAAACAATTGGAAAAGAGTTGAATGAAAATGGTATAATAATAATAATTCTTCATCCGAGCTGCTTGACATTTTATTGAAATTAAAATCTTAATTATTTTTGAACGCTCTCTGTTTGACGTTCTTAACCGCCGCGTAGAATGATCTCACCGCGGCGTTAAAAACGCTCTGTTTGACGGAGCCTTAATATTTGCGAAAAGTGTTCGCTTGTGACCCGAACTGTACAGGTTTAAGACCGGACGGGGAAGAGCAACCACAGCCATCCGAACATAAAAGAGAAAAGAATAAAATCTAAGTTTCTCCAACCAATACACCAAAAAAGGAGTGCTGCCTAGGAGTACAATGGACACAGAAAATTGGGTCTGAGTGCTCCGGGATTTGGAAATTATATTTGTGAAATTAATTTTGTCGAATAGGCAGGCACCGGCCTTAGAACTTTCCTTCAGTCACAAAACACTCTCCAAAGGATTTTCAATGGACTTGCAGACGTCAAATTGTTTTTAAATAAATTAAAATTTTCTCAAACAAAACAAACTTGACTTTTTTATATAGAAATTAAATAAAAATACAATCCTCTGTACCGAAATACTGTTTTTTTTTGTATTCAAATGTAGTTTTCCTAATTTTTTTTAATTTTCTGAACAAAAGTTGATGTTTTTTTTAGCATATCACTTATAACGAACTTCAGTTATAACGAACCAATTTGGTGGGTCTCTTCGAGTTCGTTATAAGCGGACACTACTGTAGTACAAAAATTTGCTTTACATTTTTTGTTTGATGAGAGAAACACATAACGAGCCAAACCACTCTATTACAGAAAACCATATGATCTGTTTAGAAGCCAAACACAGGTTAGATAGGCTATATAATTGTAAAGATGAAAAAACTGTGCGTCATCTTTAATGAGGTTAAAAAACATGTCGAAATCGAATTTTATGACATGATGTTAGTGCAAATCAGAAATGATAACGGTATAGGTATGAACCATGAGGAAACTCAGATCGTGCTAAAAAAAAAACTACATATTTCATCAGCTTTCGTAACATAAATATGTATATGTATTACGGAACTTTATCCTTTCCATTTTCTTTTATAGACTTAACTTACACTTCTACAGGTATCAGCACTGCGATGTTACATTCGATCATCAATACACTGCAACTGAACTATTCATTCGGGAAAGCATCATGTATCAAATCTCGTTTAGCATTAAGTAACACCTAGTTATTGGCTATTACTCCACACCAACGTGATTAAATTGGTACGTCATAAACACCTAACATCCGCCAAAATTGGAAGAATTGGCTTTCCGTTGTAAAGCTGTTTTTATGTTACTTTCAATTTATTTATGTGCATTGTTTAAAGATTTCGAATATAAACAAAATCGTTTGTAATGTTGTTGACCCTGATGTCGAAAATCAGTGCAAATCGCAATACAATTACAAAGTACACAAAAAAAAAAAATCCCTCTTAGGAAAAGGAAATAGGAGGGCAAACAAACCCCCCCCGGAATTTTCGTTGAATGCTCGCTTTTAAACGTGTCCACAACTTATATGTGACCTTGACAACCCGAATATGAATGTGGAAGTGGATATAGAAGTGAACGTACCAGTGCTCGAAATGATAGAAGCACTTCCCGACACTTGTTCACTATGTGAACAAGTGGAACCAGGAACAAAAAAGATGCCACGGAGATCTTCAAATCGATTTGTGTCACACATTGACGCCTTTCGTTTGTTTACTAACAAAAAAAAAAAAAGCAAACATTTATCTACACGAAACAAAAGATAGCAGAAAAACACCAACTATTATCTATTTTTAGAGGCAACAAGGAGAGGAGAGCAATAATTCAATTTACACACGTCAACGGAGCAAAGAATTTTCGATCCTCGGCCCTGTTCGAGGGTTGGAGGGAAAAGTAAAAGTATTTTTGTTCATCTTTTCCTTTCAAGAGAATTCGTATAAAAATTTGTTTGTAAATAGAAAAAAAAAAAAAAAAAAAAAAAAGACCTTCTGGCTCCGACTCAAAGACGCTCATTCGCACGACCAACAACAAAAACCAAAACATAAACATGGAACCCGCAAAATAAAATTTATAATTAGATCACCGGACAATTGGAATCAGTAGTACCTTCTATTGTGGGTTTTGTCCCCGTTTAATTAGTATATTTTCTTTGTTGTTCTGCCTTTCTATAGTATATCTTCACACAAATATATGTAGTAACTTGCACTTTTTGCTTATTTTAATCGAAACATACTTCTACTGGTTTTACGCAAAGATTTAATCACCACTTTTATTATTACGTGAGCGCATCTAATGGATAGCTGAATACGAATAAAACAATATCATTAGATTTCGTAACAATTGCATTCGATTGCAAAACTCGACTCAAGTTGAATAAATACTTTTTTGTTACATACAAAAGAAGCGAGCACTGAGAGTTGTATACTGGTATTACAGACTCGTATAACACATTTCGGCCATAGATTTGATAGAAGCACGAAGAAGTGGGTGACGAAATAGAAATAAGATTGGCGAAAAATGGAAAGTGAAACGTCAAAACATCAAAAGGCTGTGCGATGAGTGCTGTCTGTGATAGAAATTTTGATGAACTCGCAAGAAACTATTTACGAACAGATGGGGCTGGCAACAAAGACGAAAAAGGAAATTTGTAAGCGTTTGTTTTTCCATTGATAACCGAGAGCTTACATTGGACATTTTTACAGTAGGGATTTAAAATGCCTGGATTTTTTTTTAAATTTCAAGGTGTTTATAGATTTTCGTTATACCTTTTAAAAACAGCAACTTTTTTCAAGACAGGCTATACAAAACATTTTTCTTCAGATATAATGTTAAGTGGCACAATTTAGGCAATATTTCTGTTTTTTTTTATTTTTCCAGGTTAATTTTTTTTTCCAGGAATTTTTGTGAATTAATCCTTGTAAGTAATACTTAATTTTTCCCAGTGAAATATAAAAAAAGGGCTTTTGAACTTTTGTATTTTCAGGCCAGTAGGAACTGGTAAAATGAACCAGATATTTTAAATTATTTTTTCCGATTTCTGTATGTCGCTATCGTTACGGTCAAAAGTATGTAGTATCTATAGTTTTAACTAGGTGATCCACCCACTCGCTAGGTTTTTTAAGCACATGTTTCAAATGAAAGTCTTCATCTGTTTAAAACAGTACATTATATATCTGAACCCAACGTAGCAAGCATTTGTATATGGTTTCCCATCTGATTTACCTGCAGAAAAAAATTAAAAAAAAAAAAACATTTAGGCCCCTAGAGACCTGCATTTTTGGTTTAAAAAGCCTTTCTTTGTTTCTTTTTCGAAAACGATAAGAGATAAGAGAAGAATACTTACTAACAAAGTTTTAGAGGATATAAAAGGAAGTAATTTGGTTGTTAAATGTCCTTGAAGTTGTTTCGGTTTTAGGTTTTATGTTTAAGCGTATCAGTTCTAAATTTAAAACACGCAATCATGCAGTTTTCTGGATGACGACACACGATCGATTCATTGGATAAAACTCGACTTCCCCTACATACACTTAGTTTTCTAGACGGCTAACATAAACAGTTCCTTCATTATATAAGGCTGATGTCTATATGGAACAAAAGGAACATATATGATAGCTGTACAAACAGATATAAAAGAAACATAGAGTTTAGCAGAAATTTCAATCGAACACATTCGATTTTAGTTTCGATTGATTTGAAAAAATAAAAGTTCAAATTCATTTTGGCCACAATAAAATTAATGCCACGCAAAGTATTCTATAGCTTTATCTTAAACTTAAGGAAATGTTGTAAAAAAAAACAAGTTTAGATATTCCGCACTTGTTGCAAAATTGACAGCTTGTGAGTAGTAAATGTTGCGAACCTAAAAATATGCACCACATTTGAGACCTATCCATTAAATCTTTGGATACATAAAGTCCCTTAGCAATAGAAATTCTAAGTGCAACTTCTAAAGCCGCTGCTAGTTAGGTGATTGTAACTGACGAAACAAATGGTGAAGCCTATATACAATTAGTTGTATAGTTGAACGTATATTTTATCAGTCTTAACTATTGTGCTTCAGATAGCGTAATTGGCTGGACAAAAAAATAGCAACACCAAGTAATAACAGAGAAAAACGTTCAGATAATGTATTTAGCTTTGTATATTTTGAAAAGAAAATCAGTATTTAGTCACAAAACCCTTATTTTTAATAACAGCATCGACTGTGTTCTTCATAGAATCGACTAATTTGCGACATTTATCCAAAAGCATTGAAGTCCAAACTTCCTGGACGATTCTCCACAGATTTTGCTTGTTTGAGGGGTGGTGTTTATTAACTTCAATCTTCAGCTCGCTCCAGAGGTTCTCAATCGGATTTAAGTACAGAGACTGCAAAATATCGACATTATTTCGCTCAAACCAGGGTTTTGTAAGCTTTCCCGAATGTTTGGGGTCGCTGTCTTGCTGAAAGCGTATTTTAGCGGCATATTTTCTTTGGACCGTGGAAGCATGACATTTTGTAGTATGGCAACATACTTTTTTTGGGCAATATGCCTTCGATGAGGTAAACCAGACCTACGCCTCACAAAGCAAAACAACCCCATATAATTACACTACCACCTCCATGCTTCACAGTGGGTTTTGTGTACCTTGGATTGCATTCTTCACCTGCTGGGCGACAAACAAAATGCTTGCCATCCATTCCAAAGAGGTTAATCTTAGTTTCATCGCTCAAATCACGTTTCTCCACTGCTTCGCTGCCTGCAGGGGATCGTGTGTCAGGTGGTAAAGTTTGACAAAGGCAATGCGTTTCTGGATGTGTATTTTTTTCAGCAGTGGCACTTTCCTCCAACCACCAGAGTTCGGCGAATTGTCCTGGCACTCACTTCAAGTCCTGCTTCGCGTTTTGTCTTTGGTGGACATTTTTGACGGGCGTCCTCTGGTCTCGGGAATTTTTCTGGTGTGTAGAGCATTAAAAACCATTCTTGGGAACATCCGAGTGATTTTACGATACATTGGATCGATTGGCCTTGATTGCGTAGAAACAAGATGGTTTCTCGCTTAGCTTCCGAGCAATGCTTTCCTCTGCCCATAATACTGTTTGCTAAATGCAAAACAATCATCTAAAATAGCATTAAATTATCAGGGCACTACCAATTTATTTCCTAGTTTTAGTTCAAAAGCGGTTCCTTATTAATTTAAATTTGCGTGTTGCTATTTTTTGACCAATACAGTACCTTGTCACAGAATAATTGCTACTGATCTTGTATTTTCTTCTTTTTTGCATGCTTTACAATTAACTGGGTATACAGTGTCAGTAACTTTCGATATTATCCTCAGTTGTCGCTGTTCGGAAATAATCAGAAATCGCAAGGTACTAAATCTGGTAAATAAGTCACTGCATAGATATTCATCTCCCACGGAAAATTAACCAGTTTGAAATCTGTGAAACCAAATGCTTTTTGGCATTCTTAAAGAATTTGTATTGACTTTAACTGGCACCGAAACTCGGAACTGGGATTCCCACAAGATTTGGTGTCACAGCTCATTCTGAAAATTTCTCTAATTCAAAGAAATCTTAAGAAAATGTTTTTAAAAAAAAAACTTGCAACTATATAATTACAATTATATGTATATATTTCCTCATATTTTTTTAACAGTTTTCTAGACATATATCGAAATATATAATTATTTACACTCAACAAATTCGTGGTAATTTTGAAAAGATAATTCCGTCGGTCTGATTATGTCGCTGTTGAAATGTTCAAATTTCCTTGCCTGTGATTCTTGCAATGTTAAACCCGTCGAAAATATGCGTTCGGGCGTATATATCATCTTATTTACATTTAGTACAATATAATATGTATTTAACTTAAGCATTACTTATGGTTTTATACTACTACCACTACTAGATTTTCGCATCCATCAGAAGAATCTTTGCACTCGTGGCCTCAACAATCTAAATGCACCGTAAAGAGTCAGCCCAATCAGGCCATATTTGAGTGTATATTTACAGACTCTGGTGCTTGTACTGGCCGGTGGGATTTCCAGAATTGCTGGTATCTGATTTGGATTGACTTTGCCCCAGTTTTCTGCAATTCCATTAGCATGACCAATTCCAACAACACCCACAACACGTACCGGCCTCACTGTGCCGTCCGATTGGGGTACCGGCAAGGCGGCAACTTGCAACGAGTGACACAGGAAGAGATCTCGCTCTTTGACGAATACATCACTAAATGCTGGAAATTCGCCTGCCATTTCCTGCATTAGTTTCTCAAGGAGATCCCTTTGTTTGCATTCTTCGACTTCTTGGATACTGATGGTCTCTGAGGATGTTAGGCGCCAAACTAATTTCAATGTCTGTCGCAGCGAGAGGGCTCGCAGAGCTCTCTGTAATGTAATTCTTATTGGACGGTCACCCAGGTGTAGTACACACCCGGGAATTTTGTGGATTTCTTCAAATGCACGACGAAATTCGCCGCCTGGTGCCATGCCAAGTTCTTTGGCCAGCTGCGCGCTCATGTGTAGCAGGAGAATGAAGAAGATGCCATTAATATAACCGTTTGCTTGGATTATGCTGCGGATCTACAAGAAAATATAAATTTTATTTTATTATTTGAAAAATAGACAAAAGAAACATGCTAAGGCAAGCAGTAAGCAGAGAAGCTAAAAGAATACATCAAGATCGTTAGTTTTAGTTTAAATTAACATGTTCGGATTAAGGGGAATAGGACGATAAAAAGCGGGAGTACCATTTGTTGACTCTTTTTTGTACTAATTTGGTAAACCTACGCTGGTTTTCCAAATTAGAGCCAGACTTTTGCTGACTCTTACAAACCTCCAGGTCGAGACCGAACTTACTTCGAAGGATGGAAAAGACAACTCTACTTAAGTGCAAAGGTAGGTTACGACAACAACGCGATGAACTCGACCGACAGCAATGACAAAGGTGAAAGTTTTATGGATTTTTGCTACGCCTATTACCTTGTCACGCCTATCACCATGCTATTCTTGTACCATGAGGTGGAACAATGTTTGAGTAAGAAACCTGCAACAGAGATAAGGTATGATATAATGAGATGGCCAACTTGCAATCCACTGCCCCGCGGACCAAAAACTCAATGGGAGTGGGTCTCTTTCTTAATTTTCCTGTCTGTTAAAAAACATTCGTATAAAGGCTCACTTTTCAAGATGATCGAGGAACTCATAAAATTGTGACTATATATGCGTGCCCCTTTGGTTTTTTCCCGCACCTACATATATACTACAAGCTAATGAATTCATTTAAGTTTGTTGATCATATGACAATCAGTCGGCGTTTGGCGGGGACTCGACACAGATGGTATATTTTTACCTCTGCAGCAGGAAACCTTTATTGGTAGACCACAGAAAAGACTCTCCCAACGATTTTCAGTAGATACCTGCAGAGAGATCGCATATAAATGTGGGAATCGCAACGTAGCGGTGTGTCAAATACGACTACTTCAACTTGCTGGCTATAAGGATCGTTTACAGAATCATCAAAGACCTCAAGCAGGTCACAATTCAAACCAAAATCCTGTGAAAGGTTTAACCGATGAGGACTAGCTTAAACCATGAAAGCAGTATTTCGCTAAAGTGTTAAACAGTGTATTCGCTGATGATACTCCCGCAAATGAGATCGAGCTCTAGGACTCACCAATTTCCCGATGAGTACAGAATTCCGACTCCGCCTCGGATTATGACACCCGTTTAGACAGACAGAATCTCGATACACACTTTTTCTGAGTTTCTTTACAAAAGTAATACCAAGATTGTTCTAAATCTCGAGACCGAAAATTGCCACGAAGTAAAACCAACTTATATGTGAGTTGGAAGGGCGGCAGATCCACAGCTAACTATGCAATGCAATGGAATCCGCTATCTTTATCAACATTGGAACATGTGGCGCAGGCCAGATGAAGACAAATCACAGCAACTGATGAAGAGCTAGAGATAACTCAAGTACTCCGATACAAACAGTACGTGACCATGCGTACAAAAGTCTCTACTCGCTGACAACTTTACTTCATTTACTCAATGGCAAAAATCGAACCTTGAACAAAAAACAAAGAAAGCCTTCCACAAAAAAACACCCTGCTCTCTCTATGTTGGGCGCCAAATTAATAAAAAACGTATGTTGCTAGTAAAAATAAATTACCTTAGCTAGATTGAAATTCTTGGCCTCTTCAAGCAGAGTCTTCTCATCCAATTTCAAGATATGAATACGCGATGGACACAGCTCCACCATGACTACATCTGGGCGAACATTTCGAATGATCTATAATAAACCAGAATAAATTACTAAATTTCACCTCAAACCATACAATATTATTTACATAAGACACATCATCCTGTGATTCCTCACTAAAATGTGCAGTTCCCACTAGATACACCTTACTACCAAAAGGAGTTGTCAGCACCGTCACTGTATGAGGTAGATGTTGTTCGAATTCCTCAATACTATCGTAAACATGAATGGAGTTTCTTTTCTCCACGATGATAGCACCACTGGCATCTTCTTTCCCGCCATTTTCAATCATTTCCGATGGTGTTGATGCTCGTGGATTGGGTGGCGTCACTGGTGATAATGGTGTTGTTGCTGCTGTTGTCGACGATGGCTCCGGTGAAATATTCAATCTCTGTTTACTGGAATGTAAAAGTGATTCGACCTTCTTGCGACGTTTCTCACTTGAAATATCGTTATTTGAACCGACACCATCACCTTCGTCCGATGATGACTCAACGACATAAACGGAATTTTCATTTTCCAATGTGGAACTATCACTAATTTCTATAATTGACAAGTTTGGATTATCCGTTCTGAATATTGTCTTATTTGCTAGTTGGGATTTTGGATCAACTTCCTCGGAATTATCAGTTGATTCAGATTGAATCAGTTTGTAGCTAGCGTTTCTCGTGCTGTTAATACCCTTAGGATATGTACCGCCATTGCTTAGTGCTATATCTAAATCGGTGGAATTGTTTATGCTTGAATTGTGGGTGGTATTATTGTTGGCACTCTCTGTGAAATAATAAAAAAAAAAAAAAAAACACTTCAATGAAAGGGAAGTAAGTAAAGTTTGCATGCACTTACCATTGAACGAAGTGTACGCGGAAAGGTTCTCCAAAGCACTATCGTACAGACTACTACTGTCTCCAGTTTCGTTATGTTTTAATGATTGATTAGTTTTCCTGCTCATGACTGCGGATGGTCTCGTTTGTTTGTGAATATTCAAACACAACTGTAAGTTAGGACTGGAAATTAAACTATTATAAAAATATAAATTGCAGAAGCTATTTAAATTGATATTCTCTATATTTTATTTCATTTCTTTCTAAAATGAGAAGCAAATATATTTCTTTAAATAATTTTGCATTGCGTTATATGTATATTTTATTGTGATCACCCACGGTATTTCGGAAAATTAGTCACAGCAAATTCATTAGTGCTATGAATGCGTTTCTATTTGTAAAAACAAATGATTAAAAATCCATCATTAACCAAATTTGACGACCAGTAAATATGTAATACCGAATGTAAACAAATCCGTCATTTGTACATACGTATAATGTAGGTATACTTTCTGGATGACAATCTAAACAAATCGACAGCTTTACCTATAAGTTGTATAAACAAACGCTTTTCATTTCTACTACATTGCTTCGTTCTCTCTTACTTTATGGGTTCCTATGCACACAGCACAATAAATCGTTACATCTGATATTAGACAGGAAATATAGAAACACATTTTCTACCATTCGATTAAGGAAAAGCTTAGAAGAAGGTATAAATCTACTGCAATCTTAATTTAGAACAAATGTGTAGACAGTAGACAAAAAAATAATTAATTCATAGAGTGAACAAAATATGTGGTTGGGCGACCGTCTTTTATGCCTATAGTCGCACCACCACGGATTTCGTTCACTTCTGTTTCCCATTTTATATTACATAGTTTCATTTATACCTCTTTTGGTTTTGTTTCATTAAAATGGTTTTATTGTTTTTTACATTAAGTGGTAACAAACATTTGACACTTATTGCGTCTATCGAGCGAATTCATTTCTGACCTATTTAAGAACCCGCTTGAGGTTTTAATTAATATTCATGTTGCATCTAAATCGCGTTAGTACTTTTCGCCTAGCCCGTACTTTGTGCGCGAGACTCAAGGTTCAAAGTCTCGAAAAATACCAAAAAGTTTGTTCGCATCCTCACATCTCGCTACCGCTGACTAAAATTGTCATGAGAATCTTTTCTCAATCAAAAAATTGCGAAAATGGCTTAAACTATAGGTCCCTCCCATACGTGTGTCAAAATAAAGGGTGTCCCAAAATTCACGTAAGATTTGAGTTTTGCGCCATTTGTGCGGTAGTGTTGCCAACGAAAAAAAAAAAAAAACAGCGTGATAGCTGACAGTTCAGGGTTATGAAAAATGGAGTGCTACACAACGAAGAGAGTTCGTTGAATGGATTATGGAACAACAAGAAGTGGATGCTGATTTTTCAAACAAAACAATCTTCAGCGATGCGGCTCTTTGAGAAACAAATGCATCCACAACGTATCACTGTTCGGTGCGGATTTTGGACTGGAAGCATCATTGGACCAGACCGTTCTTTGAAAATGCGGCTGTTCTGGCAATAGAAAGTTAATAGTGCTCGCTATCGCGACATGATAATCCAGTTTTTTGTGCCTCAATTGGAAGATATGGATGTGGACGACATGTGGTTTCAACAAGACGGTGCCACATGCCATACAGCCCGAGAAACAATTCAATTACTGCATGAGTCATTTCCTGGTCGTGTAATTTCCCGTTTTGGTGACCAGAATTCGCCGCCCAGATCATGCGATTTAACGCCGTTGAACTTTTTTCTTTGGGGTTTTTTGAAGTCTAAGGTTTATGCCCACGACCACCCATGCCTTGAAGGAGCAAATTGAGCGCTGTATCAACGAAATTCAGCGACATTTATGCAAAACGGTCATGGAAGAGTGCGTATGTGCCAACAAAGCCGTGGAGACCATTTACCGGATATGCTATTCCATACATAACCCTATACTGTATACTTTATGAATCAATAAAACATTTACAATTCTTAATTAAAAACCTGTGTTTTCTATCAAAATTACCTCTTACGTGAATTTTGGAAGACCTTTTATTTATATTTTTATTTTAAGTCCTCTTTATATAATACGAGTATTATAAGAGTCATATGAGAAATCTTATAGTGTGTTTCCGATATTTTCACACACGTTAGCTATCGCATGAGCAAAACTTATGGTATTTTGTCAATCATTCCGTTCTTCTTTAACTCAGTTTAATTCATTTGATAGTTCGCTGAATGACCTTAGCTCTTGCCAAAATGTCAGAGAAAATCGTTTTTGAATGCGAATAAGTTCAAAACGGTGCGTCGTACAAACAAAAAATAATTACGATCGAAATTTTAGGTTTTCAAATTTTCTATAAGGTTTTTGAGTGCTAATATTTCAAAAACCGTGCGTCGTGTGGAACAAATAATTATGATTGAAATTTTATGCTTTGAAATTCTCTACAAGATGGATGCCGCTTTTTTTTTAATTTGAGTCACGCAATATTCCAAAATGTCCGACTTTACCTCGAAGTTAATGGAAGAAATCGTTCTCGAGTGTGAATATCTCGTTTGAAATAAGATATACTCAATCACACTCAATCTCACGCTAAAAATAAAAGTACTTTATTTATAAGCGGACTTGTTATTGTAAATTGATGTTCTCGAAAACAGCTCGGTTTTTGTTTAAATTTAGTATTTGCATTAGGTTCGAGATATGAACATACATTTCCGTATATACATAATGTAAAGATTAATCAAAATCGAATATTTTTACGAATACAATACTTGCTCTATAGGAGCGAGCAAAAATTACATATTAGGGGTTTTTTTGGTATCCTATATAAGCTAAAAAAAAATCGAAAAATCCCACATGCCCGCTAAAAAATATCATTACAAAAACTTAGCAGCACATGCATCTCAATGACACTTTAGCAATCAGCTGTTTATGAAAACTAGAAATATAAAATTGTTTGGGAAAATAATAATAAGAACTCAAAGCAAGCACTATTAATACAATTTCAATGAAAGAAAACACGTATTGTTGGAGGTATTGAATGTTTTTTTTTTTGTTCATCCATTATTTTATATCCCTTTTTCGATTTGTAATGGAGTCCTTAAAAGTGGCGAATGAAGCATTTGTGATATTTCCTTGCAAGTTATAGATAACACGTGGAAAAAACAGTATGAGCGCACTTTTTTCTATTGCATCTAGCTGCGATATTATAAGGAATATCTTTAGCCAACAAAGGTTATCGTTGTTGTTATATTTAACACGCATATTTTTCGGTAAGCTTATATAAGACTCGAGGAGAGGCAGCTAAAATGGTTTGGTCACCTACAACGAATGAACGAGTCAAGAAAGACTAAACAGGTATCCAAGAGGTAGACCCCGAAACCTATGGGATGATCGTATCCATGCAATGGGGTTGAAAAGAGGCAAGACCACTGAAGTCATGAAACGAGAGATTCGGGAACGATAATAATGGAAGAGATGGATAACAGCAAATGGGAAAACGAAAAAAATAATTTTCATATCTACATAAAGTAAACCAATAGCCAGAAAAAATAAAAGATGAACTATTTTTTTTAAGCAAAATATGTGAGAAGCTTAGGCGTGGACTGTTTAAGCCAAACTTATATTTATTTTAAACTCTTATAATCTGTTGACAATTGCTATGTTGTTGTGCAGTGTTCTTGATCGTGGGTGGAAAACGAGTATAATAAATAAAATTAATATTTAATAACAATATTTAAACATAACCTTCACAATGTTTTTTCCGCTTAATAACTTTAACAGAGGTAATCGATTATTCGATTTGAATGCGAACGGTTCAACTCTGCACAGATTTCTGAAGCTGTAAGACGTCGATCCCTCTTGCTTATTAATTTTATAGTCCGGTCCTCCTATTTTGATGTTAATTTGGACCTTCCGCTTCTCTTCTGGGTCTTAACAGCCGATGATTCTTTAAAGCTACGTATGGTACCGTGCAATGTCTACTTCGATATTATAAGCTTGTCTGCAATAGCTCGCAATGTATGCCCTTCTTTAAGGTTTCGTTTCTTCCCATTTGAGATTTTTTTTTACTCTTTATCGGTTAACTTTAAATATTGAAGTTTCAAAACCAACTGACACCGAAAAAATACGCAACCTGCTTCTATGGTTAGGAAACAAACCTAGTTTTCTCAAAAAATACCTGAATTGCAGCTTTTTAGGAAAATTTTGTACAAACAAACAAATTATTTCTGTTTTATTGTGGGTTTTGTGATTATGAGTTAATGAAGTTTGCAGTTCTGTTTTATTCCTCCTGATCCTTATTCTTAAAACCCTTTACCTGTTTTGAGATTTAATAATGTCTACTATCGACCCTAGCAGGATTTGAAAGAATTTTGTTCATTTGAGTCGTACACAGATAGATAAACGTATAATTGTGAAAAAAAGGGTTTGTCCGCAAACTTATGAACAGCAGTGTATGTATGTACATATCAAGTCAAACATATTGTAACATGCGAGCTACGGCTCGAGTAGATAAAACAATTATTCTGTGAAATTTATTTCTTTATTTTCTAGTCTATAGAACAATTCAAGTTCACACTATACTATTCTTCGCAAATTCTTTTCTTACAAGGTCTCTTTCCTCTCAAATCACTTTATCTCCTTTCTATTACTTAATTCACAAATCCAAACTAATTACTTTTTCTTGTTCACTCTCAACTTTCAATTTATCACCAAATTACAACTTCGCCCATTATCACTTTTCCAATCTCTTCGCCACGGTTCTAAACCAACTGTGTCTTTTTTTTTGACCGCCATCTGTCCTTATATAGCAGAAGTTTCTGATAGCCAGAAACTTCTAGCAAATTCTTCGACCACTGGAATAAGAGAAATAATTCTTGCAGTTATAATTCCCTTTTATCCCTGATATTATTCGTCTCTTTCGTTGACATGAGCTGTGGAGACTTCGTCCCAGACACGAACCTCGAATGAAAGGACAGTACGAACCAAAATTCTGCCAGAATGAAGTCACTTCGGAATTTGTTGCGTCATATTTTTAGGGGGCGTAGTTATTATTATGCTACACTGCCCCCCTCTTAGACATGTTCGTCCCGAACAAGTGCATCCTCATTTCGGCCATTGTATCGACTCAGTCGGTCCACATGAACCACTTTCATTTTGGCCCTCGGTCCTCGCTGGATGCGGTAGACAACATCGTTGATGCGGGTTATTATTCTGTAGGGACCTTCCCAGTTCCGCTGTAATTTAGGTGATTTCCCCTTTTGGCGATGGGGATTATACAGCCACACCAGATCTCCTTCCTGGAATCCTGACGTTGTTGCCTTGGCATCATACCTGGTCTTCATGCGGTCGCTCGTCATCTTAATCTGGCTTCTGGTCCTTTGGTGTATGTCCCTAAGCCTTTCCCTAAGGTCCGCCACGTACTCTTCTTCATTTCTGGGCTCATTGGTAGGAGATCCAAATTTCACCTCACTGGGTAAACGAGCTATTCCACCAAATAAGATTTCGAACGGCGTATGTCGAGTAGTGCTATGCACGGCACTTCTATAGGCCATCAAAAACAAGGGAATCTGCCGGTCCCAATCCCGTTGGTAGTCACCTACGACCTTCGAGAGATGTTCGTCCAAAGTCCTATTGAAACGCTCCACCATACCGTCCGACTGTGGATGAAGCGGGGTTGTCCTTGTCTTTTTGATTCCGAGTAGTTGACACATCTCTTGGAAGATTCTTGACTCGAAGTTCCGCCCTTGGTCAGAATGCAATTCCAAGGGCACACCGAATCTGCTAACCCAATTGTAGACGATCTGCTCCGCCACGGTTCTGGCTTCCTGGTTAGGGATCGGAAACGCTTCCGGCCACTTACTGAAGTAGTCCATCACTACGAGTATATACCGATTACCATTGTCGGTTTCCGGAAAGGGCCCTGCGATGTCAATGGCGATTCGTTCGAAAGGTGCTCCCACGTTGTATTGGTGCATCTTACCTCGAGTTTTGATTCTCGGACCCTTGCTAGCTGCACACACGTCGCATTTTCTGCACCAGTCTTCGATATCTTCCTTCGCTTTTAACCAATAAAAACGTTCTCGTACCTTTTCTAACGTCTTATTCACTCCCAAGTGGCCTCCGGTCGCCCCGCCATGCATTTCCTGTAACACCTCCTTGACCCTCGTCCGTGGTACGACAAGCTGCATTACAAACGACTTTCCGTCGGAGGATTCCCATTTTCTTCTCAGAACACCTTCTTGGACACGGAGGGAGTCCCACTGCGCAAAATATGCCTTTAAGGTCGGGCTTCTGTGAGAGATGTCCTGATGATCCGGTTTCTCCATGTTCTCCTTCCAGGCCAGAATCGGCTCGATATCCGGGTCTTCCTTCTGAGCGTTCCGGATCTCATCTACGCTCCAGCCGGCGATAGGTTCGGCTCTCATTCTTTGGATGGAAACCAGCTCCCGTTCTTCCTGACGCGCACAATGTTTACAATCCGTTCTGCATGGTCTCCGGGACAGTGCATCCGCATTAGAGTGGAGTTTTCCTTTACGATGCTGTATTTCGTAGTCGTAGATTTGCAGCCTTTCGATCCATCTTGCGACCTGACCCTCAGGACTCTTGAACTGTAATAGCCATTTTAAGGCTGCATGGTCTGTGCGAAGAACGAACTTCCTCCCGTAGAGGTATTTGTGAAAATGCTTCGTAGCCAAGATCAAAGCTAGAAGTTCCCGCCTTGTCACGCAGTAGTTCCTTTCTGGCTTAGAGAGCACCTTGCTGAAGTACGCAACCACCTTCTCTTGGCCGTCATGCACCTGGGAGAGTACGGCTCCTACCCCGACATTACTAGCATCTGCATCCACAACGAACGTTTCCCCGGGAGTGGGGTAAGCCAGTATCGGGGCATCGCATAGCCGTTGTTTAAGTGCCTTGAAGCTCTTCTCGCACTCAATTGACCATTTGAATTGTTTTCCCTTTTCCGTCAACTGGTGCAGGTTCTTTGCGATCCCGGCAAAATCCTTCACGAACCGTCTGTAGTAGGTGGCTAGGCCCAGGAAGCTCCTTAGTTGGTGTTTGTCTTTGGGGACTGGCCAGTTTTTCACCGCTTCGACCTTCTCCGGATCGGTTCTCACTCCTTTCGCTGAAATTATGTGTCCCAGGTACTTGACTTCCGCTCTAAACAGGGCGCACTTCTTGGGGTTGAGCTTCAGGTGGGCACTTCGAAGCCTTTGAAACACATCCCTTAGATTGTCTCGGTGTTGCGCAAACGTTTTTCCTACGACGATGACATCATCCAAGTATACCAAACAGGTTTTCCATGTTAACCCTTGCAGGACACATTCCATCAATCGCTCGAAAGTCGCCGGAGCATTGCACAGCCCGAATGGCATTACCGTGAATTGCCATAGCCCATTTCCTGCGGTGAAGGCGGTTTTCTCCCGGTCTTCTGGATGGATCTGTACCTGCCAGTAGCCACTCTTCAAGTCGAGAGTGGAAAACCATCGGGCTCCTGATAGTGTGTCTAGCGTGTCGTCAATCCGTGGCAGAGGATAGCTGTCTTTCTTGGTGACGTAATTGAGCTGCCGATAGTCCACGCAGAACCGCGTGCTGCCATCTTTCTTCTTTACCAGTACAACCGGTGATGCCCACGGACTTTTGGAACTTTCAATCAGACCTTCTTTCTCCATTGCCGACACCATCTCTGCAACTTCTGTCTGCTTTGCCAATGGAAGGCGCCTAGCAGGCTGACGAATTGGTCTAGTATCACCAGTGTCTATTCGATGTTGTACCAGGTGTGTTCGGCCGTATTCTCCGTCCTGTGAGGCAAATACATCAGCGTACTCATTGATAAGATTCTCTGCCATAGTTCGCTGCTCCTGATTCAGCTCACTGGACTGGAGAATCGTCTCTCTCGTTTCCGCTGTCCAAGGTGATGGGAGAGGTTTTGGAGCATCACGTTCAGATATTGTTGCGACGGCGGTAATCGGCGTGCATTTTCCAGTCACATCCCCTCGCCTTAGTTTTACAGTGTGTGGTCTTGCGTTCAAAACCCTCACTGGAACCATGGTGTTCTTTGGTTCGACTAACGTCTTTCCCACGATGTAGTCTTGAGAATTCTTCTCTGGGTCTGGTTCTACTATGTAGAATCGGTGGCTCCCAAGATCACCTTCCAGCTTTGTCCAAATGATTGTCTCTGAAGACGGCGGCAAAACTTCGTCTTTGCTGATGACTGTCCTGAGAGTTACGGCATTCTCATTTCCGTACACCATCGGAATCTCCACATTTCGATACCTCAGTACTTGCATCCCGATGTCCAAGATTACTTCATTTGCTTTCATGAAGTCTACTCCGATGATGCACTCGTCGCATATATCTGCCACCAGAAACGCATGGGAGAACGTCAGTCCTGCCAGAGTAATCGTAAGACGAACTTCTCCAAATACCTTCGCCATTTCCCCTGTTGCAGTCTTCAGGCAGTAGCTGTTGGTGTTGTGCAGCCAGGAGCTTTTGACGATATCTCTTCTTACAATGGAGGCAGTGGCACCTGTGTCGATGGTGGCTACGCACTTCTTCTCGTTGATTAGTGCCTCCACTGTCAGGCTCTTGTTACCCCGTTTGGTTTGCGAAACTTGAATGGTGGTCCTGGGGGCCTCGATTCCAGTAACCAACTTCTGCCCCGCGAAGTTGGTCCTTACGCATCTCCCGACTGCTGGTTTTGGGAAGTCTGACCGACAGGATGCTTCCTCTCTGCTTCTCCTACTTCCGCAATGTGGACAATTTCCTCGTCTAGGTGCACTTCTGCACTGCCGTTGTAGGTGTCCGGTTTGGTTGCAATTCCAGCAACGGATTTGACTTCCGCGAGCTTTGTCTTCATCCAAGACGGCTGTTCTCTGGCATGAGCATTCCACGACGGACATTTCCCTGACACGGTGTATTCCCTGGTATGCTTGGTCTGCAGCCTTCATTGACAAAGCGAATGCCAATGCCTCGGGGAGTGTTCGCTTTTCAGCCATCCTTACAGCCATTTGCAGTTGTCTGTCCTCTATGGCCTGAATAAAAGCTTCCACCGCCATTTCGTTGATAAGCTCCTCACCGGCTTTAGGGTATGAAAGATGGGCTAGTCGCTCTATATCCGCTTGCAACTGTTGGAGCGTTTCCCCCCTTTTCTGGACTCGACTACGCAGCTGAACCCTGTACACCTGCTGCATGTGTTCATCCCCAAACCGCATCTCGATAGCCTGAACCAGAGAGTCGTAGTTCTGCTGTTTATCTTCCGGGATGGTCTGCAAGAGCTCCGCAGCTGGACCCCTCAGTGCAAGTGTGAGTGCAATGGACTTCTCTTCATCGTCCCAGCTATTGGTCATTGCGGCCGCTTCGAATTGCCTTTTATAAATTGGCCATGATGTTTGACCATCGAAGATAGGAGGCTGCATCTCCTTTCTTCTCAGACCGTCAGTGGAATATTCCCGTGCTTTCTGTCTCTTCACGTTGCTGAGCTCCTTAGCAAGATTTTCGACTTGCTTTCCTACTATCTCGAATTTCGTATCCACTTTTTCAAACTGAGTCTCTATCTTCCCGAACTGAGTTTCATGTTTCTCAAAATTTTCATCGAATCTAATTTCGACTTTTTCGAGTTGCGTCTCGACCTTCTCGATTTTCTCTTCGATCACTTCGAATTTGGATTCCAAGTTCTTGTTTTGCTCATCAAGTTTACTTTCCAGAGCATCTAGAGAATTCTTTTGTTCGTCCATTGCTTTCTTTTGTTCGTCCATTGCTTTCTTTTGTTCGTCCAGCTTAAGTTCTAGAGAATTCCTTTGGTCGCCCATTGCTTTCTTTTGTTCGTCCATCGCTTCCTTTTGTTCATCCAGCTTAAGTTCTAGAGAATTCCTTTGGTCTTCTATTGCTTTCTTTTGTTCGTCCATGACTAACTTAAGTTGCAGGAGCAGACTTGTTATACCCGGGTCGGCTGCTGTACTTGCTGGTTCCTCTTCCACGTCAAACTCTACGTCGTGCGGATTTTCACCTTCCTGCGTTACTGCTTCTTCCAGACGAATCAGCAGGGCATCTTTTCCCCCAGTTGTGTCGAGGTTCCGCTTACTGAGTTCTGCCTTTAGTTGAGTTATAGTTAGTTTTCCCAATTTGCGACCCATTTTGCGCAACTAATTAACTCAACACAGAAATCGTTTTTTTTTTTTTTTTTTTTGGTGCAATTTCACACCACGGAAATAGTTATTCACAGAATAAGTTTTATCCCAGCTTCTGACACCAATGTAACATGCGAGCTACGGCTCGAGTAGATAAAACAATTATTCTGTGAAATTTATTTCTTTATTTTCTAGTCTATAGAACAATTCAAGTTCACACTATACTATTCTTCGCAAATTCTTTTCTTACAAGGTCTCTTTCCTCTCAAATCACTTTATCTCCTTTCTATTACTTAATTCACAAATCCAAACTAATTACTTTTTCTTGTTCACTCTCAACTTTCAATTTATCACCAAATTACAACTTCGCCCATTATCACTTTTCCAATCTCTTCGCCACGGTTCTAAACCAACTGTGTCTTTTTTTTTGACCGCCATCTGTCCTTATATAGCAGAAGTTTCTGATAGCCAGAAACTTCTAGCAAATTCTTCGACCACTGGAATAAGAGAAATAATTCTTGCAGTTATAATTCCCTTTTATCCCTGATATTATTCGTCTCTTTCGTTGACATGAGCTGTGGAGACTTCGTCCCAGACACGAACCTCGAATGAAAGGACAGTACGAACCAAAATTCTGCCAGAATGAAGTCACTTCGGAATTTGTTGCGTCATATTTTTAGGGGGCGTAGTTATTATTATGCTACAATATAAATCAAATTTCACCAAATTTATTCAGTGGTTTTCGACCGAGTCATGTGAGAACGAACAGACAGGTAGACGTTAACAAAAAAAAAAAAAAAAACATTAATGGCACGTGAACATGTTCTTTCATATTTACTTATTCATATAAGATAGAAATAAATCATTTTTATTGGGTTTGCAAGAAAGTAATTTCGGTTTTTTAGTGTGATTATATATTTTCCATTTTGTTCGATGACCTTCTGCCATCTTTCTGGCAACTTCATCATTCCGTGCTCATAGAATTTCTGGTCCTTATTAGCACAAAACTGGACCAAATGCCATTTCAGGTCATCATCATTGGTCAAAGTTTTACCATTCAAAGAGTTTTGCAAACTTTGTAACAAATGAAAATCTGATGGTGCAAGGTGGGGGCTGTATGGTGAATGTGACATCGCTTCCCAACCAAGGTTCAATAATTTTTCACGAGTTACGAGTTACCAAAGATGTATGTGGTGTGATCATGGTGGAACATGATTCCCTTATGATTTGCCAATTCTGGCCGTTTTTCTTTGATTGCTTCCTCCAGTTTCATTAGTTGTTGACAGTAAACATCTGAATTGATTGTTAGGTTTCTTGGAAGCAGCACTCAGAACACCTTTATAATTTCATCAAATTGACAACACAACCTTTCTTTGATGCAGTTCAGATTTCGATGTGGTTTGTGCTGGTTCATCACGCATAGACCATGATCGTTTTCGATTGATGTTGTGTTGTACACGATCCATTTTTCATCACCAGTGATGATTCGTTTCAAAAAAGAATCAATTTCATTGCGTTTGAGATGCATATCGCAAATATTGATACCTAGTGTTAAGTGAATCTCTTTCAATTCATATATAACCCAAATATCGAGCATTTATACGAGTCCAGGACGTTTTAACATTTGCAGATGTAAAAACGTGCATTTAACCTCTCTGCATCTCTTGCACAGTCATATGACGATCTGATTCAATTATGACTTTGATTTGGTTATTATCAACTTCAGTTGGTCTACCCGAACGTTGGTTATCTTTGAGTGAAAAATCTCCAGAACGCGATTTCGTAAACCAATTCTGACACGTGGCTCTGTTGAACCTCAAAAGCAAAATATGTCGAAAATGTTCGTTTTTGTACCCCATGGTAAAATTGATACTGTACTAACAGGTGTAACCAAAATTAAACTCGATTTGCTTCTAAGACGGTGTTCACACTGGACTGACGGACCGGATTTTTTTTTGACGTTTCGTGTTCAGACTGATAGTCCTGTCTGAACACTTCCGCGGTATCATTTTGACATATTAATTGTCAGTGTCAATCAAATTGGTTTGTTTTCTTTTTTTTTGATTGCTTCGCAAATTTGAAGAAATTTGATTGAACAATGAGCGATAGGAGTGATACGGAATTATTTTTTTATTTTCACAATTTCTTTTTAAACATAATCGATTGACATTTTCAAACGTCAGAAAAAATCCATCCGGATTGGCGTAATATGTAACCTCTCCACTTCCCCCTTTGCCATCAAACGTAAAAAAAATCCAGTTCGTCAGTACTGTGTAAACACCTTCTAAAGTAAGCTGAAAGTGACAGCTATTAAATGCCAAAAGAAAAAAATCATAACATTGACAAAAGCGAGAATCAACAAACACAACGCCATCTACTTGTAAAAGCCGAAATTACTTTCTTGCCAACCCAATATTTGTGTAGTCAAAGCGTACCGATGTTTTTTACCACGCTAAAGCTGAAACATTAAACAATACCGTAAAACCCCAAACAGTAATCATTTTCTTCTTATGGAAAGAGGAAGTAAGAGCCTCCGATATTGCAATGCGTTTGCAAGGAGTATTTGGTGATTCTGCTGAATCGAAAAGTACGTGGACAATACTCGATATGATATGACGTGGACAATACTCGATACGGCCGTCCAAACACCTTTGCTAATGAAACAATTATGGCTTCTATAGAAAACCTGTTCAAGGAAGACAGACGAATAACCATTCTAGAGATTAGTTCTAACCATTAGTGATTCATCATGAAATTCTGCACAATCATTGGAGTGAGCAAGGTTTTAGCACTTTTGATGACACGTCTGTTGGGTTCAGAACAAAAACTGAAACGAGTCGAAATTTATCGCCACCTATGGGAATTCTTTTTGGTATCGGTTTTTAACAACAGAAGAAGACAGGATTCGTTTCTTTAATCCAGAAACAAAAAGCTTTGAAATAGAGGTGAAAGCCTCAAGTTGGTTAAGTTGTTTTATCTTTTCTTTTTTTTGATTGGGACCCCACACTGCTCGGAAAACGAAACATGTTTTGATTGATTTGCGCTGGGAATTATTGCCACATCCACCCTATTCGCCTACTCTAGCACCGAGTGATTATCATGTTTCCAGAATTGAAGAAACCTTTAAGCAGTGTTCATATTGAGGACTTAAATGGGGTTGAATCCAGCATAAACCAGTGGATAAAAGACACTTCCTAAAAATTCTTTGAAGAATAATGAAGCTTGGAAGCTTGCTGGGAAAAATATAACCAGTTGAATCGAAGTTATATTGAAAGACTAAAATGTAGTATTAAAGAAAATTAATAAAGTAAAGATTTTTTAAACGAGCCGAACTTTGGAAACAGCCCTCCCAGAAACTGTTTTTCTCTGGAGTCCGACTCGCACTTGACCAATTTTTTAGAATGTACCTTGACGACTCAATTTAAGCTCCAATTGTTTTTAGGTACCTATACCTTTATAATTGTTGCCACTATTAACTTCTTTTACAAATAAATTGCACATTTTATGTTAATTACTTTCTGACTCGTTTTGTTCAAAACTATAATGAGGCATTAGCACGCATCTGGTCACAGATGATGCACATCTTCCTTTTGTTTAAATTTTTTCTTCAATTAAAAGTATTTTTAGGCAGAAAACAAAAAAAGAAGATATTTCGCAAGAGGATAAATGCAATAAAAATCTTTTATTCTTTACTTTGCACTTGGCCATGAGATGAATCTATTTCACTACGCATTCAAATAATCATGCAATTAAGTCAGTAAAAATAGAATGGAATAATACTGATTAATCGCTAATCTATTGATGAGCAGGTCAGCGAAAGTAAACACAATCTACGTTTGATAAAGGGAATGCACAATTAATTTGTTATCACGAATGCGGAATGTCACAAATGTTTTATTAACCAATGCACCGAAATTTGATAACATAAACAGCAATATTAAAATAGGTACTTACATAAAAAATATATTTTTAACTAAATAAAAGGAAATTTTCAAAAGAAAAAAACAAAATTTTTCACATTCGGCTGGCAGTGGCAAATACACGTACACAATTTTGTGAATTTTGACATTTTTCTATTTGCTCTACGTTTCGGTTGATGCAATTTTTAAATAAAAAAAAAAACAGAAATTGTACTAGATTTGCAAAGTTTGGGAAAAGTAAAAAAATCGCTAGTGGTTTGTTCGATTAATAACCTTGTTGGAGTAAAAAAGTATGTACCAACAAGAAAATGAGTGGCATCGTATCCATTAGGTCTCTTTTGAGATTCTCTCCGTAGTTAACCAAGGTTTTTCTTTTTACAGCACTCAACTACTCAGCATATTGCACCAGCTGAATGAACGGGATAATGAATGATGCCACTACTATTATAAACCTAAGTTGATATTTCTTTAGTTGCCGGCTAGACTGAAAGCGGTTGAATAGAATTTAATAATTTTTTTTTCATTGACTTAGAAATTTGTTGCAGGTTTGTGTAAGGAATGTAGAAAAATTGGAGTAAAAATTCCTTATTTCCTTTTTTGTGGGTTTTTAATAATTTGTACAGGATATCGAATCTTGCATTGGTTTCAAATATTAATCGTCTTTCATTTAATCATTCAAACCGGTCAAGGGCATGCCAACTAACCCAGCTGGTACCACTCCAATCAATCGGTTTTCAATCGTTCAACGGCATGTCATGGTACAGTCCCACGACGTTGACAGAGCCAAATTAACACTGTGTGTATCCAGTGAGGACAACAATACACCAACTGCATCATTTGAACATGGAACGTATCTTGGTGAATGCCGAGAAGAGAAAATTATATTTTACTAGATAGATAGTCCGCCTTCTATTTTTGAGACAAATAAAGGGTACGTCCGATGAAAGATGAAATACTTTTCTGATCATATGTAATACTATTTTCTTAAATATGTCTATCTAAATGTCAATATTGAATAAAATCGTTCAACCCATATTCGAGGAAGCCAATTATCGCAGGCCCGCTAATAAGTAAAGTACCGTTATTCGAATTTTTAGCGAAAAACTGTCAGTCAGTCAGTATTACCTCAAACATGATTCTTTATTGAAATCATATCGAGTCGTTTCGAGAAAATTGTACTTTTTTAAAATTAAAAACAAATACAGTTAATTTAATTTTCCATTTCATCTTCTTCCACAGACCGTCAATTTTCGAGAAAATTGTACTTTTTATATCCATGTTGCAGAGGTATGTGCTGCAGCTCAGATACTAGTGTAGCGCTAGTGCGTTATGGTGTACTGATAGGACATCATCATCACTTCTATGAATAAATTCATAAACTTTCCCGCCAGAGCACACACGCACACATATCTACTCAAACCGGTAGAACAGTAAAAGAACCAGCTCATCCGTCAGCTAATCGCCCCTGCTCTCAAAGTATGCAAAGAGGCAATGGAAGGAGAAAAAAAAAATATCACCACCACGAGGTGTAGATTCTGCACCATGTCAAAGAGCAAATTAATTAAATTCCGAATTTTACAAAGGATATTTTTTATATTGTTCAACTTCCTATGTGATATGATTTTAGGCTTGGAATCAGAGTCTTTTTATTAGAATCGACGAAGCTGGACTTGGAGTTATTTTTGTTTTTAAAGTTTACCATCTCATTTCATGGTCTTTGGTACTGAAAACTCAATAAGTAGCTTTATACAAACCTGCTCCAGAAAATTTCCTTATCAATGAAACAATTTTAAAATGAAAAGCAGTTAACTTCTAGTAGTGGCGCCGGTTTAGACCACTGTATGTTTCTGTCGAGTTCTTTGAATGCTATATTATTTCTATAGCTATCGGAATACTGCTTGTTTTTAATTTTCCATAAACAATGGAAACTTTTTTATAATTCGACAAACTCCAATACGAGTTTTACTGAAAAAATTCTCATATCCACAATTTGTTTGTTATATTTAGTTTTACAGCACGTCAGTAGGAAACCTCGTGCTAAGTGAATTTTGTGCGATGAAGGTTACGATGTACGATGAAAAATCAAACATTCACCGATTTCATCTACGATGTTTTCCATCGCCCAAGTTGTCATCCATACCAACGATGTTTATGGTTGTATCATGATCGATGTACGGTTTTTACCACCATGTTAATTCTAGAGTAAGAGTAAAATACCAAATCAAACCGAAAAGTTGTATTTCCTATAAATTATTGGCACTCTGTGACAAGTATGTACAAAATTGTACTCGTACAATTGCGCCATAACCTAAATAAAGTTAACAAAAATCAAACATCACTTTTATAATGTATTAATCCCTTGTATGCACCTTTTTTTATTTAATTTATTGTATGAAGTGGAAGTAATCCAACTATACAAATATGCACATGCTGCCTAATGTAGGACGTTTCATTTGAACTGTTGGACGTCATTTTTAGGTCGGAAGCACAGTTTTGAGTACTAGAGAGTAGTGATTTTACTTTAGCTCTAGAATTAGCATGCATAGTCAACCACGAGTTTCCTTTTCTAGTTTTCCTCGAGTGCTGCATGAACATGTAAATCCACTATTACACATCGTACATCGTGGATAAACACGTAAATTTCTAACCACCTTTAAAGACTCTACTAATCTTGATTTGCACAGCTCTAGTACGGAATTTAGTACTTTCTCTAAAGCGTATAATCTAGTTCACAGTAGATATCACAGAAGTGTCAAATAAATTTGGGTTCACGTGTGGTTATAAACAATTCTGTAACTTCTATAAAATTTTAATTATTTAAATAATCTATGAATAAACAACAGTGGGTAATTAATTAAAAAAATTAAAAGCTGAATGTCCATTAAATTGTCTTACATTTGCAGCACAATGATTCCACTGCCAAAATCACCTAAGGAACTGAAAGAAAAATTCCTTGACAATAATCCCAAATATAAAGAAATCAAGGACAGTAATCCATCAATTGGGGAGTTCCACAACATCAATGAGGACGATGAGGTTTGGATAATGCAATGTCCCAAAGGAGCAGATATGTCTGTACTCACAGAGCAAAAGATCAAACTTCCAGGACGGAGCAATCATGATGAATTGGAAATTGTAGCCGTCGAGTACCCTCAACCCATGCCACATGCGTTTGGCTACAAAAATCGAAAGGGACACAATAACTTAAAAATTGTACCAATTCAAGGCAGCATCATACTTCGAAGTCGCCTAAAGGCAGTGACGCCGTCGGAAGAAACTCAATCGGAAGCTCAGTCGGCGCGGGTTCCGATGCCAACGGGAATCAAGGAGCGTCACCCTTTGCATGGGCTGCATTATGAGAGTAAACTTGAAATAAGTCCAGAAATAGCGGAACGACTTAAGTATGCCGATGAGGTTTCTATTCGCGCAGCACATAAGAGAAAATCTAAGTCGATGAGTAAAAAAACAAGAGAACCAAGAACTATTCCACTCGATAGTGACGGTGAAGTTGAACTAGTAACTCAAAAGAAATCCAAGAAGAAGAAGCGAACGCATTCAAATGACGAGGAAATTGTAACAGCTGAAAGCCCGAAAAAGAAGAAAAAGAAGAATAGTCTCGGTGACGACGTTGCGGAGGACTTGCAATGGATTCAAAAGTTGTAGAGCATTTTTAATAAAATGTTTAGCAATTTTTTTATTTTTTAGTTTGTTTCTATTTCGAAACCCTACTTTAAACATTTCACACAGGAACTTAAGCTGCAGTGGAGTAAGTTACTTTCTGTGCATCTTCAGAAGAATTGGAGAATCTTCTATGCGAATGGACAAGCAAAGACAACAGAGCTCTGTTGCTTGAGGCTTATATATATATCATATCAGTTCAACTTGAGAGATATGGTGAACAATATGCACATCCAGTGAGAGGCGGTAGTGTAAGCTCTACTTCAGATCTTACTTGGTCGCCCTCGAAAGAAACTATATTAATATATAACTCATTCGCTAAGTTTACAATTTGTTTTCTAAAGCCATGAATAGAGTGAAACGGGTGGAGTGCTAAGTGAAATGCTAAAGCTAAGGATGCTAAGCTAAAACAAAGCTAGTAGTATCCATAGTAAACTCGAATAGTACCGTTATATTAGCATCAGAAATGCTTGTGAATACAGACTAAGGTTTTGACTTACACCGATAGGGCAAGGGGTTTCAGGGTTCCATGAAAATGTTTGATCTCGAGATTTTGATTAATTCTGATATTTCTAATATAGAGGAACTCGAAAAAGTGTGTCTGCCAATTCTGTCTGTCTGTATTGCAACAAACGGCTGGACGGATTTACTTCGAACTCTATATCTTGGGCCTGTGTCACGATTCGAGAAGAAATTAGAATTTTCATTCTAACGTTACTTGCAACTAATGACTGAATTTAATTACAAATATAAATTTTCTCGAAAATGGCACTAACGATTTTATTTAAATTCAGTATTTGGCTTAGAAAATCACTGAGTGGATGATAGATGGTAAAAACACTGATTTTGTTTGAACTCCAAGCTGCGAATAAATGAAAAAATTTCAAAATACCACTTTTCGTGAAACTTAACTGAACTTTATATAAAGTTACAAAGAAACATGGCTTTACTTAAATTTATAATCTGAGTGCATAGGTGCAAGTACGTGAGACATAGTCGTTCATTTTATTTTTAAATAGATAGTGTTTAATGAAGATTTGTTTTACACAGACATTAATAAATAGTTTTGTCCACACAATATATTAGTTCATAACTCTGTTTTTTGTGAAAATGGTTTCTTTTCGGTAAAAGTGTGTATAGCAAACATGAATAACAATTAACTGGGTATACCCTTTCAGTAACTTTCGATAATATCCGAAGTTATTGGTAACTGAGTATAGCACACTTCGACTATCGGGCAACAGATGGCGCAAAAAAAGTATTTCGCTCACAAGAAGAAAGCGTAATTTCATATCTCTAATTTTAGATTTTGTTTAATGTAAATCATTCATTTATTAATTTAGCAAGAAAAATAGCGAGACTATGGCAGGACCCAATTCGTGACTGAATCAGTAGTACCAAATCTTAAAAAACAAAGTAGTATATTATTTGAAATTTAACTGAACTTTATGTAACATTACTAAGAAAGATTACTAATAAACAATTGTGGAGGTTTTAATTTTGTTGTCAGTTTGACAAACGCAAATGATAATCCAAAAGCAGATGTGCATAATTATGCGCGCATTTTTGATAGTGTGCTGACATTACTTGCAGGGACCTATAGTTTAGTTTCCGTTTTCAATTAAGAGAAACTTCTCATGACAATTTTACTCTCGGGTGTTTGTCAGACGTTCGCTAGAGGTGGGGCAGTGAGAAACTTTTTGACGTTTTCTGGGACTTGAACCTTGAGTCTCTCGCTTAGTGATTGTGCGCTTAACCTCTGAATGACATCGCCAACTTATAGAATGCATTTTAAATGCAGCTTTTCCATAAAATTCCTCCTACGATCTTGAAATTACGAAAAGGCAACAGAAAATATAGGTGCAAAAAAAAATCAAACACTCGCCTTGTATATGCTTTTCTTTGCGTGTGAACAAAGCAATTATAGAAAAACGTTGAATTTAATTTTTTTCCAGGGAAACAAAAATATGTAAATATTGTAGTATGCGAGCTACGGCTCGAGTAGATAAAACAATTATTCTGAGAAATTATTTCTTTATTTTCTACTCTATAGAACAATTCAAGTTCACACTATACTATTCTTCGCCTTATTCTTTTCTTACAAGGTCTCTTTCCTCTCAAATCACTTTATCTCCTTTCAATTTCTTAATTCACAAATCCAAACTAATTACTTTTTCTTGTTCACTCTCAACTTTCAATTTATCACCAAATTACAACTTCGCCCATTATCACTTTTCCCATCTCTTCGCCACGGTTCTAAACCAACTGTCTTTTTTTTTGATCGCCATCTGTCCTTATATAGCAGAAGTTTCTGATAGCCAGAAACTTCTAGCAAATTCTTCGACCACTGGAACAAGAGAAATAATTCTTGCAGTTATAATTCCCTAATATTATCCCTAATATTATCCCTAATATTATTTGTCTCTTTCGTTGACATGAGCTGTGGAGACTTCGTCCCAGACACGAACCTCGAATGAAGGACAGTTTGAACCAAAATTCTGCCAGAATGGAAAGTCACTTCGGAATTTGCTGCATAGACATAGGCGCGTAGTTATTATTATGCTACACTGCCCCCCTCTTAGACGTGTTCGTCCCGAACAAGTGCATCCTCATTTCGGCCATTGTATCGACTCAGTCGGTCCACATGAACCACTTTCATTTTGGCCCTTGGTCCTCGCTGGATGCGGTAGACAACATCGTTGATGCGGGTTACTATTCTGTAGGGACCTTCCCAGTTCCGCTGTAACTTAGGTGATTTCCCCTTTTGGCGATGGGGATTATACAGCCACACCAGATCTCCTTCCTGGAATCCTGACGTTGTTGCCTTGGCATCATACCTGGTCTTCATGCGGTCGCTCGTCACCTTAATCTGGCTTCTGGTCCTTTGGTGTATGTCCCTAAGCCTTTCCCTAAGGTCCGCCACGTACTCTTCTTCATTTCTGGGCTCATTGGTAGGAGATCCAAATTTCACCTCACTGGGTAAACGAGCTATTCCACCAAATAAGATTTCGAACGGCGTATGTCGAGTAGTGCTATGCACGGCACTTCTATAGGCCATCAAAAACAAGGGAATCTGCCGGTCCCAATCCCGTTGGTAGTCACCTACGACCTTCGAGAGATGTTCGTCCAAAGTCCTATTGAAACGCTCCACCATACCGTCCGACTGTGGATGAAGCGGGGTTGTCCTTGTCTTTTTGATTCCGAGTAGTTGACACATCTCTTGGAAGATTCTTGACTCGAAGTTCCGCCCTTGGTCAGAATGCAATTCCAAGGGCACACCGAATCTGCTAACCCAATTGTAGACGATCTGCTCCGCCACGGTTCTGGCTTCCTGGTTAGGGATCGGAAACGCTTCCGGCCACTTACTGAAGTAGTCCATCACTACGAGTATATACCGATTACCATTGTCGGTTTCCGGAAAGGGCCCTGCGATGTCAATGGCGATTCGTTCGAAAGGTGCTCCCACGTTGTATTGGTGCATCTTACCTCGAGTTTTGATTCTCGGACCCTTGCTAGCTGCACACACGTCGCATTTTCTGCACCAGTCTTCGATATCTTCCTTCGCTTTTAACCAATAAAAACGTTCTCGTACCTTTTCTAGCGTCTTATTCACTCCCAAGTGGCCTCCGGTCGCCCCGCCATGCATTTCCTGTAACACCTCCTTGACCCTCGTCCGCGGTACGACAAGCTGCATTACAAACGATTTTCCGTCGGAGGATTCCCATTTTCTTCTCAGAACACCTTCTTGGACATGGAGGGAGTCCCACTGCGCAAAATATGCCTTTAAGGTCGGGCTTCTGTGAGAGATGTCCTGATGATCCGGTTTCTCCATGTTCTCCTTCCAGGCCAGAATCGGCTCGATATCGGGGTCTTCCTTCTGAGCGTTCCGGATCTCATCTACGCTCCAGCCGGCGATAGGTTCGGCTCTTATTCTTTGGATGGAAACCAGCTCCCGTTCTTCCTGACGCGCACAATGTTTACAATCCGTTCTGCATGGTCTCCGGGACAGTGCATCCGCATTAGAGTGGAGTTTTCCTTTACGATGCTGTATTTCGTAGTCGTAGATTTGCAGCCTTTCGATCCATCTTGCGACCTGACCCTCAGGACTCTTGAACTGTAATAGCCATTTTAATGCTGCATGGTCTGTGCGAAGAACGAACTTCCTCCCGTAGAGGTATTTGTGAAAATGCTTCGTAGCCAAGATCAAAGCTAGAAGTTCCCGCCTTGTCACGCAGTAGTTCCTTTCTGGCTTAGAGAGCACCTTGCTGAAGTACGCAACCACCTTCTCTTGGCCGTCATGCACCTGGGAGAGTACGGCTCCTACCCCGACATTACTAGCATCTGCATCCACAACGAACGTTTCCCCGGGAGTGGGGTAAGCCAGTATCGGGGCATCGCATAGCCGTTGTTTAAGTGCCTTGAAGCTCTTCTCGCACTCAATTGACCATTTGAATTGTTTTCCCTTTTCCGTCAACTGGTGCAGGTTCTTTGCGATCCCGGCAAAATCCTTCACGAACCGTCTGTAGTAGGTGGCTAGGCCCAGGAAGCTCCTTAGTTGGTGTTTGTCTTTGGGGACTGGCCAGTTTTTCACCGCTTCGACCTTCTCCGGATCGGTTCTCACTCCTTTCGCTGAAATTATGTGTCCCAGGTACTTGACTTCCGCTCTAAACAGGGCGCACTTCTTGGGGTTGAGCTTCAGGTGGGCACTTCGAAGCCTTTGAAACACATCCCTTAGATTGTCTCGGTGTTGCGCAAACGTTTTTCCTACGACGATGACATCATCCAAGTATACCAAACAGGTTTTCCATGTTAACCCTTGCAGGACACATTCCATCAATCGCTCGAAAGTCGCCGGAGCATTGCACAGCCCGAATGGCATTACCGTGAATTGCCATAGCCCATTTCCTGCGGTGAAGGCGGTTTTCTCCCGGTCTTCTGGATGGATCTGTACCTGCCAGTAGCCACTCTTCAAGTCGAGAGTGGAAAACCATCGGGCTCCTGATAGTGTGTCTAGCGTGTCGTCAATCCGTGGCAGAGGGTAGCTGTCTTTCTTGGTGACGTAATTGAGCTGCCGATAGTCCACGCAGAACCGCGTGCTGCCATCTTTCTTCTTAACCAGTACAACCGGTGATGCCCACGGACTTTTGGAACTTTCAATCAGACCTTCTTTCTCCATTGCCGACACCATCTCTGCAACTTCTGTCTGCTTTGCCAATGGAAGGCGCCTAGCAGGCTGACGAATTGGTCTAGTATCACCAGTGTCTATTCGATGTTGTACCAGGTGTGTTCGGCCGTATTCTCCGTCCTGTGAGGCAAATACATCAGCGTACTCATTGATAAGATTCTCTGCCATAGTTCGCTGCTCCTGATTCAGCTCACTGGACTGGAGAATCGTCTCTCTCGTTTCCGCTGTCCAAGGTGATGGGAGAGGTTTTGGAGCATCACGTTCAGATATTGTTGCGACGGCGGTAATCGGCGTGCATTTTCCAGTCACCTCCCCTCGCCTTAGTTTGGCAGTGTGTGGTCTTGCGTTCAAAACTCTCACTGGAACCATGGTGTTCTTTGGTTCGACTAACGTCTTTCCCACGATGTAGTCTTGAGAATTCTTCTCTGGGTCTGGTTCTACTATGTAGAATCGGTGGCTCCCAAGATCACCTTCCAGCTTTGTCCAAATGATTGTCTCTGAAGACGGCGGCAAAACTTCGTCTTTGCTGATGACTGTCCTGAGAGTTACGGCATTCTCGTTTCCGTACACCATCGGAATCTCCACATTTCGATACCTCAGTACTTGCATCCCGATGTCCAAGATTACTTCATTTGCTTTCATGAAGTCTACTCCGATGATGCACTCGTCGCATATATCTGCCACCAGAAACGCATGGGAGAACGTCAGTCCTGCCAGAGTAATCGTAAGACGAACTTCTCCAAATACCTTCGCCATTTCCCCTGTTGCAGTCTTCAGGCAGTAGCTGTTGGTGTTGTGCAGCCAGGAGCTTTTGACGATATCTCTTCTTACAATGGAGGCAGTGGCACCTGTGTCGATGGTGGCTACGCACTTCTTCTCGTTGATTAGTGCCTCCACTGTCAGGCTCTTGTTACCCCGTTTGGTTTGCGAAACTTGAATGGTGGTCCTGGGGGCCTCGATTCCAGTAACCAACTTCTGCCCCGCGAAGTTGGTCCTTACGCATCTCCCGACTGCTGGTTTTGGGAAGTCTGACCGACAGGATGCTTCCTCTCTGCTTCTCCTACTTCCGCAATGTGGACAATTTCCTCGTCTAGGTGCACTTCTGCACTGCCGTTGTAGGTGTCCGGTTTGGTTGCAATTCCAGCAACGGATTTGACTTCCGCGAGCTTTGTCTTCATCCATGACGGCTGTTCTCTGGCATGAGCATTCCACGACGGACATTTCCCTGACACGGTGTATTCCCTGGTATGCTTGGTCCGCAGCCTTCATTGACAAAGCGAATGCCAATGCCTCGGGGAGTGTTCGCTTTTCAGCCATCCTTACAGCCATTTGCAGTTGTCTGTCCTCTATGGCCTGAATAAAAGCTTCCACCGCCATTTCGTTGATAAGCTCCTCACCGGCTTTAGGGTATGAAAGATGGGCTAGTCGCTCTATATCTGCTTGCAACTGTTGGAGCGTTTCCCCCCTTTTCTGGACTCGACTACGCAGCTGAACCCTGTACACCTGCTGCATGTGTTCATCCCCAAACCGCATCTCGATAGCCTGAACCAGAGAGTCGTAGTTCTGCTGTTTATCTTCCGGGATGGTCTGCAAGAGCTCCGCAGCTGGACCCCTCAGTGCAAGCGTGAGTGCAATAGACTTCTCTTCATCGTCCCAGCTATTTGTCATTGCGGCCGCTTCGAATTGCCTCTTATAAATTGGCCATGATGTTTGACCATCGAAGATAGGAGGCTGCATCTCCTTTCTTCTCAGACCGTCAGTGGAATATTCCCGTGCTTTCTGTCTCTTCACGTTGCTGAGCTCCTTAGCAAGATTTTCGACTTGCTTTCCTACTATCTCGAATTTCGTATCCACTTTTTCAAACTGAGTCTCTATCTTCCCGAACTGAGTTTCATGTTTCTCAAAATTTTCATCGAATCTTGTTTCGACTTTTTCGAGTTGCGTCTCGACCTTCTCGATTTTCTCTTCGATCACTTCGAATTTGGATTCCAAGTTCTTGTTTTGCTCATCAAGTTTACTTTCCAGAGCATCTAGAGAATTTTTTTTGTTCGTCCATTGCTTTCTTTTGTTCGTCCAGCTTACGTTCTAGAGAATTCCTTTGGTCGCCCATTGCTTTCTTTTGTTCGTCCATCGCTTTCTTTTGTTCGTCCAGCTTAAGTTCTAGAGAATTCCTTTGATCTTCTATTGCTTTCTTTTGTTCGTCCATGACTAACTTAAGTTGCAGGAGCAGACTTGTTATACCCGTGTCGGCTGCTGTACTTACTGCTTCCTCTTCCACGTCAAACTCTACGTCGTGCGGATTTTCACCTTCCTGCGTTACTGCTTCTTCCAGACGAATCAGTAGGGCATCTTTTCCCCCAGTTGTGTCGAGGTTCCGCTTACTGAGTTCTGCCTTTAGTTGAGTTATAGTTAGTTTTCCCAATTTGCGATCCATTTTGCGCAACTAATTAACTCAACACAGAAATCGTTTTTTTTTTTTTTTTTGCTTGTGCAATTTCACACCACGGAAATAGTTATTCACAGAATAAGTTTTATCCCACTTCTGACACCAATGTAGTATGCGAGCTACGGCTCGAGTAGATAAAACAATTATTCTGAGAAATTATTTCTTTATTTTCTACTCTATAGAACAATTCAAGTTCACACTATACTATTCTTCGCCTTATTCTTTTCTTACAAGGTCTCTTTCCTCTCAAATCACTTTATCTCCTTTCAATTTCTTAATTCACAAATCCAAACTAATTACTTTTTCTTGTTCACTCTCAACTTTCAATTTATCACCAAATTACAACTTCGCCCATTATCACTTTTCCCATCTCTTCGCCACGGTTCTAAACCAACTGTCTTTTTTTTTGATCGCCATCTGTCCTTATATAGCAGAAGTTTCTGATAGCCAGAAACTTCTAGCAAATTCTTCGACCACTGGAACAAGAGAAATAATTCTTGCAGTTATAATTCCCTAATATTATCCCTAATATTATCCCTAATATTATTTGTCTCTTTCGTTGACATGAGCTGTGGAGACTTCGTCCCAGACACGAACCTCGAATGAAGGACAGTTTGAACCAAAATTCTGCCAGAATGGAAAGTCACTTCGGAATTTGCTGCATAGACATAGGCGCGTAGTTATTATTATGCTACAATATGTTTGACAGCAAAAAGGGTTAAAAATCAAAAGAAATACATTTGTGGAATCAATTTCGATTTTTTAAAAGAAGCTTAATAAAGTTGATTGGATACTTACTTACAACCACTTATTTCATGTTTCTCAAGATTTCATAAGAAAAGCGCGAGGGTACTTTTATTGAAGTTGAAAAAATTCTCTCTCGATTTCTAATTTTTTCATTTTTCTTCCAATAACACATACCCACACCGAATTATCCTGGCAATACTAAAACGTACAAAGTTCATAACATCAATCAACTATTGTGAATTCATCTCACACCTTTCAAATCAGATGTCAATAAAGTCGGAGCCAAAAAGAAAAGCGTCCAACAAATTGGAGTTTGGGAAAATTTTCCCATTTGTTTTCTCGTATTTCCCCGCAGAGTATAGACAATTATTTAAAAATGCCAGAAGAAGATAAAACAAAGACTTCGGCATTTTTGAAATTCATTGAAATGGAAAATTTCAAGTCCTACCGTGGTCACACCATAGTAGGACCTCTGAAAGAATTCACTGCTGTCATAGGTCCAAATGGTTCAGGTAGGTCTTCCTCTTGCAGACATGTCGTGTTAATTTCCGTAATCTCTAAAATAAATTTCATTGTACAGGTAAATCGAACTTCATGGACGCTATAAGTTTTGTCATGGGCGAGAAGACTTCCAGTCTTCGTGTGAAGCGATTGAACGATCTAATACATGGTGCATCCATTGGCAAACCTGTAGCGCGTTCTTGCTATGTTACAGCGAAATTTATTGTGGACAAGAATATACAAATGGATTTCCAAAGATGTGTAATTGGGGGGTCGTCTGAATATAAAATCAACGGAGAGGTGATGGAATTTATAAATAATTTCCAAGTTCTTTAGATCAGTATGTGTTATTGTCTATCTGCAGAGCGTTTCGAGCAACACATACCTGTCCAGGTTGGAGAAACTGGGTATCAATGTCAAAGCGAAGAATTTTCTGGTATTTCAAGGAGCTGTGGAAAATATCGCAATGAAAAGTGCCAAGGAGCGTTCATCTTTGTTTGAGGAAATTAGTGGGTATGTGAAGAACTACTTTTATTCGTAAGTAATATCGGTTTAAGACTGAAGATACTGGGATCCCCAAGGATACCGGATCTAGCACACCTCAGTAAGAAAGGAATCGGTGATATATTGGAGTTCGCTAGACGAACAAGACGATTTCCCTATCACTATATGGCATAGTCTCCTTTTGATACTCCCGTTGCCCTCTATTCCAGCGTGGCCAGGAATCCAATAGAGGGTTATCTTGTTACTGCTACCCAATTCTTTAAGTTTGTATAGTAGGCACATAAGTTTTGATTTAATGACATAGGAGTCAAGTACCTTGACATATTGCTATGTCTGACAATATTGCTATGTCGCATTTTTTGTATCTTCTACCGAGATTAAATGGAACACATCTATCTATATCTGAGTACTTTGTTCTTGTACCAAATACACCTGCCCCTGTGCCTTCTTTTGTTCTCGAGTCATCTGTATACCACTTTATTGTGTGGTTATTCAATCCGTATATAATGGATTCATGAAGTTCATTATATTCTTTTGAATTGGTGCATTTCTACCTCCCGATGCCCGTTGGACATGTTCTCATGGGATAGGCAAGTAATACATAGGTAAGCAAGTCTTTGCACTTTAGTGAATGTCTTCCTCGTTGTGGCTAGACTAGTTCGTTTGGCTGGCGCTATCGCTCCATATGTGATCATTGATCTCTCAATGGCGAAATACATCCATCTTAGAATGCTGGGGTTAAGTCTCCAAGACATACCCGCTACACATCATGAGAGCACGGGTGACCTTTTTTGGATAACTCTTCTGTGTGCTTTTTCCACATGAGTTTACTGTCTAAAGAGGGGGTAAAAGCCTGCGGTATTGTAATGCATTTGCAAAGAGTATTTGTTGATTCTGGTGAATCGAATAGTACAGCGTATCGTTGGGTTGATCGTTTTAAGGCTGGAAGAGCATCACTCGAAGATAATCTCATTAGCGGCTGTCGAAACACTGCTGTCAACGAAACAAATATTGCTTCAACAGAATACCTGCTGAAGGAAGACAGACGAATCTATTCAAGAGATTAGATTGGCATTAGTGTACGGCAAGTTGATGAAATTCTGCACAATTTGGGAGTAAAAAAGGTATCAGGACTTTGGGTACCCCGTCTGTTGGGTCCAGAACGAAAATGGAACCGATTCCGAAATTTGTCGACACCTACAAGCGTTACTGGCTATTTATGGAGACTGTTTTCGGAGTCGGTTAACAACAACGGATGAAGACGGGATTCCTTTCTTTAAATCGGATACAAAACACCGAAATAGAGGCTAAACCCTAAGAAGGGCTACCGTTAAAGCGCCTGCTGATGGGTTAGTAAAATTATGATAACGGTTTTTTTTAATTAAACATTTTAAAATTGCGCTCGCAGTCGAAGAATGTCTGCGAAAAATAGGTGTGAAAGACCGGACAGAAGACTAGCGATGTAGGCGTAAATCTATTAGTAGTCGCATTACAGCAGATCTTGGGTGCTCAAAGTCGATTCTGACTACATTTTCATCGATTTTAAAGTCGCCTATGATAGCCTTCATATACATATATCCATGTCTAGTTTTAGTAACCTTGCCAAAACCGTCCGTGCAGGTAACAATACCAGAAGAAAAACTTTTGTCAACCGCTTTTTCTTTGGGCTGAAAAGGAAATTGAATAGACCACTGATATTACTTATACGGCGAAGAAGCATGGATGAAGGCAGATGAAAACACCTTTTGTTCTTTTGTTGTTTTGAACGACAATTTTTTGAATGGGTTACTAACAACATTTTCGAAATCCTGGACCCGCCATATGATCCACCATCTCCATAGTTTAAAATTGTTTCATAGATAAAAACAGCTTGTCGCTCGCTATTACTCAATTTGCTCTTCAAGCAGATGAAAGTCACTTGCCTCGACGGTTCAAATTTGTTCTTTTATCAAAATTGTTTTTGTTCTTTATTTTACTTCAGCTCTGGTCTTCTGAAAGACGACTATAATCGTTTAAAACATGAAATGAGTCTAGCTGAGGAGGAAACTCAATTTACTTATCAGAAAAAAAAGGGAATCGCTGCTGAGCGTAAAGAGGCTAAACATGAAAAACTGGAAGCAGATCGCTATACACGCCTCAAGTCAGAATACGTAGGTTTGAATTGTTATTTTTGGTGAAATTATTTATTTGTTTCTTCTTTGTGTAGACCGAAAAACAAGTGGAATACCAACTATTCCGACTGTATCATGTCGAGAAGGATATTTTAAAGTTAAACGACGATCTTGAGACCAAACAGGAAGAAATCAAAACTGTCGAAGTGAAGAAAGAACAAGCCGACGAAGTTCTCAAAGAGAAGAAAAAGGAGGCGGGAAAAATCAGTCGAGATCTGGCAAAAGTCGATCAGGAAATTCGTGAAGTTGAAACAGAAATCAACAAGAAACGTCCACTGTTCATTAAGGCCAAAGAGAAGGTATCCCATTGTCAAAAGAAATTAACTTCATTGGTTAAGACACTAGAAACAGCAAAAGAAGCCGATAATGCCCATCAATGTGACATTCGTAATTTGGAGAAAAAACTCGAAGATGTTGAGACACTCAAGAAGCGCTTCGAAGAAGAAATCGAAGGTGAATCACAACGCCGAGGAAAAAGTGTCCACATGGAAGAGGGACTTGTGCAAGAATATGATCGGTTAAAGCAAGAAGCTGAAGCAACAGCTACACAATATCGTTCAAATTTGGATTCAGTTAATCGTGAGCAGAAGTCCGATCAGGATTTACTCGACAGCGAAATGAATCGAAAAGCATCGATTGATGAGGCATTCAAAAAGCTAACACTGCAAAAGGAGGAAGCTATGAAGCGACACGATAAACTAATGGATCACATTAAGTCCAGTCAAGCGGCACTGGAAGAGCAGAATCGTATAAAAGAGGACTTAAGACGCGATGTGGGATCATCGAAGGAAAAAATTGCAGAAAAGCAGCGTGAGTTGGAAAATGTTCGCGATCAGCTGGGCGATGCAAAGATCGATAAACATGAGGATGCGCGTAGAAAGAAAAAACAAGAGGTGGTGGAGCTTTTCAAGAAACAAGTACCGGGAGTGGTAAGTTGTTGATTTTTTTTTTGAATATTGTGAAGTAATTGATGTTCTTGTTTTAGTACGATCGTATGATAAACATGTGTCAGCCAACGCACAAACGTTATAACGTTGCTGTTACTAAAGTGTTGGGTAAATACATGGAGGCCATCATTGTTGACACTGAAAAGACAGCACGTCACTGCATTCAGGTAAGAAGATGTAAATGAGAAATAAGAGGGAATTTGGGAGGATAGCGTTGATATATTAATGTAAAAGGTTAGATAGTGAGGAGGATAATATCAAACCTTTGACGTTAACGAAGATCCTGTGGGGTATTTGCACCATTGTACTACCAGGAAGTAGTCCCTTGTTAATGAAGTGAAAACAGCGTATGTGATCGGTTCACAATATATCAGCCCCAATAAATTGCCACCAGCTTTAGCCTTGTACTGTGAATTGGGATATGCGCCCTGTTTAGACGAATTTTGAAATTAAACTGAATAAGATCAACATGAATCCCACATAATCGTATTGCATGTGGGGAATAGAAGGAATTTTTGTGTCCTCTATTGATTTGGTTAACACTTGCGACGGAATTCAGAAAGTTCTTGTATTCTTAAACTATTTCGAAAGTGATTAAAGGGTTAAGGCGAGACATTACGGGCAGCCTGGTTGTCGCTACAGAGGAAGATATAGGGATGCATCATTTACAGATTTTTCTAAAATGTGAACGAATTTCGTACAAGGGTTTGGTTGAGTGATCACACTGGTAAGGGATTGAAGTCAAGGACTCGCTACTGATGTTATTTGCTCAGGTTTCCCAGTCGGTGTTATGCAAGTGTAACTACGATTTCAAGCGCATACCCATTGCCTTCACTATACGTACATATGTATACACAGACAATAATTTTGCATAAAAACACACCTAAGAACCTCTTCATTGAGGAGTTGGCTTTGGCAAAGATCAATGATGTGCTTGAGTAGGAAACTGAAACACCTTTGCGATCAGCTTGATCAGTAATTTAAAACGCCTCGCAAACTGGTTAGCAAAATGTAGGCCCGTTTGCGGACCGTCATTCAAATACATTAGCGGTAATACACAAGCTACAAGCTATGCAGGTTAAGGTCAGGTTTATGTCTTTTATGTACCTCCCAGTGCGAAAAGTAGGAAGACTATTGAGGTGATGAGCACAAAAACACTGTGACCCGGAAGATCTTTTGTATATCCCCTTGAACCTCCCTAGGAGTAGAGGTTAAGTTTGATTGGGTAAGATGAAGCTCATGAAGCAATCTAATGATTGTTTTTGCAGATGAGTCAATGTCTGCTACGAACTGCGACTGAGGAATTTGAATAAAATGAATTTAGCAGTCCCTTGACCACCTGGTGACTGTAGACTTCTTGATTCTAATATGCAGTGAAGGAAGTCTAAAAAGGTTTCAAGAGCCGCAGCTGCGTACGGAGCTCTTGTGATACCAATTCAAATTTGCTTTTCTATATTTTTTGTAGTGGATTTATGTATATACCTAGTCTAGTCATAAATACTGATACAAAGAAAAACGTATGCCAAATGTAAACGCGCTAATATTTTTAAAAACAAATTTATACTTTTTATTTGTCAAATCCCTAGCTACAAGCTATGGACTACCTGAGACGCACTGACCAATCATCAATCGCATTCAATCATCAATCAGACAAGGGCTCGCTTCAAAAACTCAATATTTCGGTGATGAGTAGAGCAGGCCATTCCCTCTAAAACGGACCACAACTTACCAATCATCCGGTGATATGAAGTCGGGTACATTTTTTTCAGCCACTCTTGAGTGGTTTTCACCTTGTGGGCTGGAGCAGAATCTTGTTGGAATATTTAGTGCTTGTTTGCGAACATTGTTCGACTTAGAGGCTTAACGACGTCTTTCAAAACAGTGGTTTGGTAAACTTTCGCCGAAGTCTTGACTCCTTTTTCAAAAAAATGGAGGTTGGTTATGCCATCCCCATTATACATTTGCGGGGTGGTGGCTTCTTTCAACCCTTGGAATAAGTTCTGAAGCTTCTTTTGGTGTCCGAGCATACACTTGATCATTTTGTTTATTAAAAGTTTCCTCGACGGTAAAAATGTTCTCATCAGTGAACAGAATTTGTCTGTGAGTATTTTTAGCGCACCGCCTTAAGAGAGCTTTTGATTTTTGCTTACGTTTTTGCTTCAATGCGACTGTTAGCAGATATCCAGTGTGTCTTTTGTAGACACTAAGTCTTCTTTGATGATGTGAGACATGGATTGTTCATTTCCCGCGACAAGATCTTATGCTTTCTCAGTGGTTTGCGTCTGATTCGAGCCTGCAAGGCTTTGATGGCACCCGGAGTCCTCACAGTGCGTGGACGGCCGAATCTTTGACGGTCACGTACTCCGCCGGTATCCTCGAATAATTTAATAGTACGATAAACAAAACAGCGAGTGATTCCAAGCGGTCGCAAGGTTCGAAAGATATCACCTTTTGCTATATTACTCGTGCACTTGTATAAGCCGATCACAATGACACGATTTTCGATGTCATCCAATCCCATGATTGTAAACGACTAAAAACAAAAATATTTTCCGCGACAAAGAAGCATAAAAGCAACGGGTTAAATAACGGTTAACATGAAGAGTGCAACTAGTACTTTATTTAAAAAGGTTGCAATAAAAATTGTATCAATATTTATGACTAGGTATTCTTGAGCATGGCCATAAGACCGATTTAGGTAGTGATCCGTTGGTCTAAGGTTGAGAAAATTCTCTCATACCTAGGGTTTCGCTATATATAGGTGAAATTATAGTTACACCTTTTTAGAATTCATGGGTAGTAAATGTTTAATGGTCTCGAAGAAATAATTCCAATTTCAGGTTTGTATTGTCAACGGAAACGGCTCTAGTGTTCACAACTTCCGCCTAACTTATCCCTTAGTTATTTTGCTGTTCAACTTTGACTAGGGGCGATTACCATTTGATAAATTTGAACAGTAATAGGAGGCAAGCCGATTTTAAGGCCTGATACAAATAGAAGTGCTGAGGGCACACAGGAAGGGCGAGACACTGCAAAAATGAAGCGGCTAGTTTATTTACCCAGATTGTTATAAAATGTCTAATCCGTATAAAGTTATTGAAACACCTATATGCTAAAAAATTTTACTACAATTTACAGATCCTCAAAGAACAAATGTTAGAAGTGGAAACGTTTCTTCCTCTCGACTACCTTCAAGTGAAACCATTAAAAGAGCGTTTGAGGTAACTGCCACAATTATGATTTGTTGCACACTTGATTGTAAATATTTGTTTTTGCTAACAGGAATATCACTGAACCACGCAACGTAAAACTCGTCTTCGACGTGCTTAAATTTGATCCACCAGAGATCGAGAGAGCTGTACTCTTTGCAACCAATAATGCGCTTGTTTGTGAAACACCTGAGGATGCTATGAAAGTCGCTTACGAAATTGACCGCAGTCGTTTCGATGCATTAGCATTGGACGGAACATTTTATCAGAAATCCGGTATCATTTCTGGTGGTAGTCATGATTTAGCCCGAAAGGCCAAACGATGGGATGAGAAACATATGGCTCAACTGAAAATGCAAAAGGAGAAGCTTACCGAGGAAATGAAGGAGCTGGTAAAGAAGTCACGAAAGCAGAGTGAATTGGCCACTGTTGAGAGCCAGATTCAGGTAGACAGTTGAGTTATTAATGGGCGAACTCATTTCTAATAATTTTTTGTTATTTAATTTAGGGTTTGGCAAACCGTCTTAAGTACAGTATGGTCGATTTGGAATCATCGAAAAAATCAATTGCACAATTCGATAGACAGCTTCGGGATGTTCAAAGCCAATTGGATGAGTTCGGTGTAAGAAATTATAGTTCACATGGAGTGAGAGGATTATAGTGGATTATTTGATTCTTTTTTTTTAGCCTAAAATCAGTGAAATCGAACGTCGAATGTTGAAACGTGACCAACGTATACAAGAGATTAAAGAGAACATGAACAATGTTGAAGATAAGGTGTTTGCCAAGTTCTGTCGTCGACTGGGGGTAAAGAATATACGCCAGTACGAAGAAAGGGAGTTGGTGATGCAGCAAGAGCGTGCGAGGAAGAGAGCTGAATTTGAACAACAGATTGATGGTGTCAACACTCAGTTAGATTTCGAAAAGCAAAAGGATACGAAGAGTAAGTGTGTGGTTATTTTAAGGATTATTCTACGCTAACTGTTGAATTTATGTAGAAAATTTGGAGCGTTGGGAACGTACTGTTCAAGACGAAGAAGATGCTCTGGAGGATCTAAAAATTGCTGAAACTCGTTACTTAAAAGAAATCGAACAGGACAAAGAGGCAATTGAGAAACTCAAGCAAGGCAAGCAAAGTAAAAAGACTGCAGTTGACGACATGGAGGAGGAAATCTCAAAGGTAAACAGATAAAAGTGAGATGTATTTTTTCTAATTATTCTCCCAAAAAGGCTCGTCGCGATGTCGCAAGTTTGGCAAAAGAAATTCACTCTTTGGGCAGTCTAGTATCTGGCATTGAAGCAAAAATTGAAACAAAGAAGAATGAACGGCATAATTTGTTATTGCAATCAAAAGTAACGAAACATACTTGTTCTCGAAAGAGTTGATGAAAACCTTCTACCCTTTACCTTCTAGATTGATTGTATAGCAATACCGCTGCTCAAGGGTTCATTGGATGATACAGTGGGTCAAGGTGATTCGGAAACCACAGCAAATGGTACATCATCGACTACGATTCTCGAAAAAGAAAATGAGTGAGTTCATGTCATAGTTGTACGTAAAGCTTCAGTTTTGATTACATTTTCAATTTCAGGATTCAAGTGAATTACAGTTCCCTATCGCGTGATTTATGTAAACTGAAAGACGACTCGCACTTTAAAAAAACAAACGATTCACTGCAAAAAGATTTACAAGCCAAACACGATATTCTGGAGCGAATTCAAATGCCCAACATGAAAGCTATGCAGAAACTTGACCGCGTCACTGAAAAAGTTGCCTCTACCAATGAGGAATTCGAAAATGCTCGACGAAAGGCAAAGAAGGCAAAGGCTGCCTTCGAAAGAGTTAAAATCGAACGAGTTGAGAAATTTGGCCGATGCTGCGGTCACATTTCAGAGGCAATCGATGGCATTTATAAGTCGCTGGCGAGAAATGAAGCTGCTCAAGCCTACTTGGGTCCAGACAATCCAGAGGAACCATACTTGGATGGAATTAATTATAATTGTGTGGCTCCGGGTAAACGTTTCCAACCGATGAGTAACTTGAGTGGTGGCGAGAAGACCATTGCGGCTTTAGCTTTACTCTTTTCCATTCATAGGTGGGTTGGTGTCATATACATTTAAATAAGGTATTTGAGCAGTGTTTTGTTTTTTTTCCAGTTTCCAACCTGCTCCATTCTTTGTTCTCGATGAGATCGATGCAGCTTTGGATAATACAAATATTGGAAAAGTCGCTTCATACATTCGTGATCACACACTGAATCTGCAAACTATTGTCATATCGCTTAAAGAAGAGTTTTATGGACATGCCGATGCATTGGTGGGAATATCGCCGGCTGTGAGTTTTATCATTATTTGAGTGCTGGAAGTGTGGCATACAATTTGTTTTCTATTTTTAGGATGGCGACTGTTTAATCTCGAATGTCTATCTCTATGATTTAACGGAATTCCCAGATAAATAATTTATATTTTAAAATATTTTGTATTTGGTACTAACTACTATTTTAACACACATAATTAAAAAGTAATTTAAAAAGAAAAACAGTTGTTGCTTTATTGTTTTTTCTTTTCCAAAACTTTTACTTCTTCAAATACATTTCTGCAGAATGCAGGATGATGACAATATCGCTACAACTGCTGGCAGCCTTTTGATAGCCTAAACTGGATTTCTTAAGTGTTTTTTCCTACTGAGAAGCTTGTCTTAGTGACAATGATTTCCTGTTGGATAGTTTGCAATTGATGTCGTAGAACAGTTTAAGATCTCTGACCATTGTTGCTGCAACCTTTTTCGTTGACTATGCAACAGTCAGCAGTTGTTGACAACTTGTAGTTTTTGTTTTGTAATTTTGAAGTATGGTGACTGCGGGATGTGTGTAGGGCTTATATGATATAACGCTATGACCAGGAGCACGATATTATAAGACGATAACTCACTAAAAAGATATTACTATGTCGTGCTAGTTTTACTGTCTGTAAAGTGATAAATGATAACAAATTGTATGCTGATAGAGAGAGAGAGATAGAGGGAGATAAGAGAAATGATAGAGACAGCTGAACGATATCACACTTTAGTGTTTTATTTTGAATATGTCATTGCATTGTAGAATCGCGGCCTTGGTAACAGAATTTATGTGCAAAACCGACTCCAAAGCAATTAGGTCAGTTAAGAGTGCTGAAGAATTTCGCATACAAATGATTACTATCTGATTTACTGACCTGGTTGACTAAGAAAATATCGCCCTTTCTGTTCCGCATAATCATCTATGTACCTTATACTGCTTGTCAAAGATATAATTTAGTTAAACGACTCGCAATATATTCCCGAGACATCGATTAATAGTGGGCGCCGTGACACAGTGGTTAAATGTGCGATCACTGAGTGAAAGACTCAAGGTTGGAGTTCCAGAAAAGGAAAAGAAATCAAGGTCTCACCTCTCGTCAAAGCTAGCTAAATATCCGAGAGAAAAATGGTCCAGAGAAGATTTTTTCAATAGAACAAAATTGCCTTTCAGAAACGGCATAAAACTGTAGGTCCCTAACATTCGTGTGTCGCACATCACGAATGGCTGTTAGCCCCAAAATATTTATTTATTCGATTAACACAAATTATGCAGCTTTCTCGTGATCGTTTTCATGCTTTTAGTAAATATAACCAGGTGTGCATCTTCAGTCTAGTTGAATTGGGCCGATTATAGGTGGACTTTGCTGTTTATTCACATTTAAGATAACATACCGAAATCGGTATTTCGTTCCCTAATTCGACTGATCTCATTAAATTCGGTACTATATTCAAAGGAGAAAATCACCTCGATTCTCGTTATCGTTTATCACGTACAAATGACGTGACGATTGACGTTTTATTCGTTGTGCGGCTTTTAAATCGGTATTAACTATTTTGATACTATAGATTTGTAATCACCCTGATTCCCGTTGCCGTTTTATTTGTCGTACGGTTTCTGAATCGATTTCCACAACTTCTTCGATACAACAGATATATTCTAGACGACAAAATAGACTATAGTTGCTGCTGAAAGGAAAAACGAAAAACGCCAGAGGCAATCGGTGTGAATAGAATTCTAGACGAAAACGCTGATCAATAATGTTTTTCTTGTGAGGCTTCGGGGTTGTTAGTAAGATTGAATGTACTTGCATTTGAAATTAGAAAAAAAATAAAAATTGTAGCAATTATCTTTCATCCCGTTAAAATAATAAAAAAAAACAAAATTTTACGATTTTCTAAAACTTGGTACCAAGTCAAATATAGCTTTGATATTAATTTCGAACAAAATCGATCTAGTTATCCATTTTTCAAAACCAGTTAATAAGTATCATTGCCATGTCCACTGCCACTATAACTTAAATACCAAATTTTATCAAAATTGAAGGAGCCGCTTTTGAGAAAATCTATTTAAAAAATAAAAATTATTCATTAGCAAAGTACCGCTATTTCTCGGAGTTGGAATAAAAATTCCGATTCCACCTCAAATTGTGATCTACTATACATGGTACTTACATTATGTACATGTACTGTACACATAGATAGATAGAATTGAGAGACCCACTTTTTTGAGTTTCTCCTATAGGAATGTCAACTTTGTCATTTTGACCTCGAGATCGAAAATTTTCACGAAACCAATACTTGCCTTGCACATACATATACATGTGCAAGTAAAAATTGTATGAGATAATAGAAAATTAAATTTGCAATAATTAATTCTCTTACGTTTTACCTTAAAAATGAAGCTTTCGGGAGATAAAAGCAAATAAAATTAAGTAGACAATGGAGCACTAGCGCTAAAAGCCTTATACCTGCTTATTCCTAAATAAAATTATCCAAATTGTACGATGGAAAATTCAAATAATTCACCAATTCGTATTAATTAAGATAAAATTAGATCAGTATGAATGAATAAATTTTGAGTTTGGTCAAGTGCATCACATCACATGTAACTTCCCGTTATTCTCAAAATAAGGAGGAAGCTAAAGCTTCATCAAGACCAGTTCCTAATAGCCACCACTAATAACATAAAAAGTCGGCCATTCTTAACCCCAGAAATATGTAGACGGAAAATAAGGCGAATGGAAACAAACAGAAATGTAATCAAAGTAAAAAAAGCTATCTCGTTCCAGTGCTGTGTTAAGCATCCAACCGCACTAATCCATCCACTGCTGTAACGCTGTTGGCGATGGTATCTGCTGTTTCGAAATTGATAATGATTTGATCAAGAAATCGAGTTTATCTATTTGATATCCATGATAACGTATATGATTTCAATAGATTAAATAGTAAATTAATCTACTAAAATGATTTCAAATTTATTCAAATCGAACAAACTATTATTAAGTTAGGCCCCGTATTATGAATCTGTGTTGACAGCTTTCAACCCAAAGCTAGAATTTGATCTCGGAATGGGTGGATCAAAATTGGATTTGCGTCCGAATACAGATTTTTTTTTTTTTTCTTTTTAAATTGGTGCAAGCTTTTGAATTTTCAAAACTATAAGATTTTTACTAGTAGTAGCTTGAAGTTTCTTTCACATTGAGCTTAAACTTAACAAAAAGAATAGAATGATAGTTTCTACATTGACTCCGAGCAGACAAACTCCTCAACTCGCTTGAAATTTTAGCGTCGATATGACATTTATTTTCCTACTTACCTACTCTCTTGAGTAACTTTCCTGTCAAGGTGCAGTGAGTTGGGATTTTCTGATAAATATTATACCTTAAATTTGCAAGATAAAGTTTATAATAAAACACACACTTTCAACATCTAATAGTGATATATTTTTTTCGATTTTTTCTTTATGCATTTTTTTTTTTTTTTTGTTGTAAAAATGGGATATTTCTGAGAAAATTTAATAAAACGAAACAAAAACTTTTTTTTTCTAATTTGCAAAGAACGTTCTTGGAAAAAATCTTTATATTTTGTTTGATAAATTGATTTATCTATGGCGAGTATAAAACAATAAATAAAACATTATTCAGTTCAGAAATAGGGTTGCATTGTGTCTTCATTTGATTTTTTTTTTCTATTTACTTTCTCAACTAAAGAGAAATTATTGTTTTATTTGTTCGAACATTTTATTGTGTTTTACTTTTTTTTTTTATCTACATATTTTCTTTTTTTGTGGTTTAAAAACAAAATAAATTATAAGATTTTTTTAATTGCATTTTCTATATAGTTTCAGTTTTTATTTATTTGGATTTATGTTTTTTTTTTTGGGAGGTTGATTTAAATTAAATATCCTTATTTTGTATTTTTAAACGTTAATTTAGTGTTTGTATATTCTGTCAATAAGTATGCAAATTTGTATTTTAGGGTTTTCGGGATTTGTAGAACTTTTTTTTTTTTTTTGTTTTTGCTTTCTTCTTCTATTAATATCTGCTGAACTTAGAGCAATGGGCTAAATTTCAGCTTTTCAGTGGGACTTTATTACTATAAAGAGAGAATAAATAAATTTAGTACAGGAAATTTTTTATTTTTTTTTGTTATAAGAACTTACATTGCTACATATTTAAGGCTATCACAGTGAATCTTATACTCCATTAAAGTATTTAGAGGTAGATTTAATATTCTACGTAGTGTGTCGCGGATTCGTGTCGTACTGGCGATATCAGTAGCTGTACGATTCCATACTGATAGACTGTCTTCCTATGAATTTGTAAAATGAAAAAAAAAAAAAAAAAAATACATTAATTATAATTATTTGAAAGTGGTCAGTTAGAGTTAAAATATCAAAATCTTCTTGCCTTCTGTGACCGGAATTATATAAAAAAGATTAAAAATAAAAAAAATTCTTTGGCACGCCCTGTACTTGGGTGGCTCAAATTTATAGCAAATTTTTCCCCTTATAATTTGTTTTTTTAATCCACCGAGTACACTGAAATTAAGTAGCTGCTCTGAAAAACATTCAATGTAAGAGACTCCGCCTAGGAAGGTAATTTTTGAGGTTTAGTAATTCTTTTAATTTGCGCGCGCCAAAGGGGGTATGAAATTTTAAATTTTTAATTATTTCAGGGTACGGGCGTTTGTAGAAAGTAAGAGAGAGAAAAAGAAAGATTGGTGTAGTGGGTTTGAAACTCAGGTGGTATTAAGTTGCAGTAAACTCCAAGGGTGACCGTCCAGATAACTGGGGAGCATTTTTGTTTTGTTGTTATTGTCGTTGCTTATGATTCACATTATTTTTTTTTTCAGTCCTCATATCATTGGTCAAGTTACATTTTCAGCCATATGACCACCGCACCCGATTCCTTGTAATCGTTTCAAGGATGGGACTCCATAAGTTGTTTCTAGGGAAAAAATTATCATATCACTTTCATTTAGGATAAAATCATCAGCTGTTGATGAAATTAATGCGATAAATTATGTTCCAGATGTTTTAAAATCTTTTGATGCGGTTAAACATCAAATCGCTTGAAAAATCAGCGCGATTTCAATAATAAGATGACGACTAACAAGCCATTGCATTTTTTTGTCCACCTTTTGTTCAATAAAATAAATATATGCTTCATTCCTTGGTCCAATATTTGCTGCATATGTACGGCAAGGTTCGCAGTGACAGTCAGGTTGTCACGGGAGACTTTTTTTGATTTAAGTTGTTCACGGTAGGTAAGTAAGGGTGTATCTTTGAACATCAGTCATTCCACGAGCGGTCAAAAAAATATCTCCAAATTAATTAAAATAGTTTCATAAAAATCCATTCAGTGCTTAAAAAAATAAAATTAAATAGTTTTTGCGAAAAATGACTCTCGCATTCCTAATACATAAAATAGAAAACCAGACGGAAAAAGGGCAGAGAAATTTGTTCTGAGCACACACAACACAACCGAACAAACTCATTCACTGATACACCGCTGCTTGCAGATTGAAGAATGAAAAATGAATCAAGAAATTATATTATTAGGCTTATTTTATAAGCTTTAGGATAAACTACAGTGATGATTAATAGCTACAAACGTTTGTTGATTAATAACTTGAGGTGCCGCGTCAGTTCGTAAAAATTGCTTAACTTTTGCAAAGTGAGTGAGAAATTTCCTAATCAACAACGGTATGGAAATCGGTTCAGCCGTACTTGAGTTACAGCGTTACTATGTATAAAACACAGGAATATACTACTTAATATTGTATTGTTTGTTAATAGTAATACACTGAACTTTCAGATTAACCCATTAACTAAAAAGTGAACTTTTGTTTGGGGTTGTTTTACCTTTTCAACAAGTGTAACTGACACTAAGTCGCTCACTGTACGAGTCAGCAGTCAGTATTTCCACTGTAGTAGTGAATACACAAAAAGGTGCGCATATGCAACATTTTTACAACACAGTCCATGTCCATGTGGAAAGTAAATGTACTAAAAGACTCTTGGCTTCAATCGTGGAATGCCAATTTAAATAAAGTGCACGAGTAGATAGAATGTATTTGCACATTATGCATGTACCTATTCCTATATTGTATATGCTGATAATTTGCAAGTCCCTTAGATCTTTTTTTTATTTTCTTGAAAAATGCGTTGCATATTTCAAATGCCGCTTAGATGTTGATTTTCAATAGAATATTCCGGGTCTTATCCGATAAATAATCAAAAAAAAATCGTTAATTATGATATTAGAGCTGTTTACGAGAAAATCGACTTTCTTCGCAATCGACTATTAATAAAATACCGTTAGTTTTGGGGTTTGAATGAAAATTCCGATTTCATCTCGAATTGTATGACCCCACAGAGCTCTTAACCGGAGCGGAGATTGTAAACAACAAATAAAACTAGTACAATTTTTAAAGTGATAGATAATCGGTAATTTTCCGTTGATTTGCTTTACCAGAGAACCGTGACTTGTTGATATTTTTAAGGCCCGAGGTTTTTATGATTTTTCGATTACGGAAAGAAGCACCTTATGGGTACCGGCTGGATTGGCATAAACAGCTTGGCATTCTAGCTATCAGTTTTTGAATTATTGCCTGTGGTATATTGCTCCAGCAATCCAATAGTATATTCCATAACGCAGATTCTGATGATGGGCATTGATCACGTACCCTTCTACCCACAACAGCTCTATAAGGCTTAAAGCTGGTGATTGCGGCGGCCATATCATGATTTGTTAAATTTCTTCATCTTCCCTCTGTTTCAGGTAGTCTTAACAAAGTCTTGACGTGTGTTTAGGGTCGTTGTCCTGTTGAAATACGAATCCTTCGCCAATTAATCTTAATCCAGAGGAATCACACAGTCTGGTAGCATCTTTTGTTCAGCGCTCTCCGTTTTGTACCAAATACCTCGAACTGGGATTCATCGCTCCATAAATCTCTGTTGAAATCTTCTTTCGTCCATTCCAACCTTTTCTACTTGTTTTGTGGTCGCAGCAGAGGTTTTCGAACAGCAACTCGCCCAAATAGTCCAACATGTCTAATCTTCGTTTGACCGTTGTCAAGGACTGCGGTTTATTCCGTGTTTCATTTATTTCGGCGCGTATTTCGGGTGCTGTTTTTCATCTACTTCGTTTGCTTGTCGTGACTATTAGCTGCCCTGATCGTGACTTATACTCAAAACTTCCGGTTTGAGCGTGTTGTTCAATGGTACGTTGAACGCAGCACTTTGATACTTTCAACTGCGAAGCAACTTTCCGCTGCGATTTGCCTTCTTTAAGAAGGGTGATGATTGCAGATTGTTTCTCGATTGTGGTTTCCTCGACTTTTTCCATTTTTAACGAGTTGTTTACTCAAGACCCGAAGAATCTCAAATAAATTCTTATGACTTCAAAGTGTGGCTTTTATGTAAGACCCTTGCCATCCAGGTCGACAAATTTTGAGATTTAAGAACCCTTTTGATGTAAGGAGTCACAAACAGGTACTGAATCAACAACCAAAATTCATAAAATTTAATAATTATGAAAAACATAAACACTTCTCAATAAACCACATAAGCGGTTTTTCCCACATTTGTAAATAAAACGCCCAATGTTCAAAAATGCGGGTGTAAAATCCGACTTTTATTATCTGAATTTGTTGTGTATTGTTCAGTTAGAAAATTTAGGTAAAAAAAACCCAATGTAATTCATAAAATTCAATCTCCATGCATGAATGAAGTAAGTTGTCTAGGCAGGCCTCAAACTTTTGGCCTGCAGTGTATATAATAATTCGTATACTTTCCCGAAAAATCAGAAAGCAGATAAGAGGAGGCCGGTTAGAGGGTGTCCACTTTAAATCTCTATAGCCGTTCAGGCTGCAGTCGTGCGTACATACAGACCCACTTTCGAAATCGAAAATTTTCACAATGCAATAAGCATCACTTATACTCGTAGCTTCTGACAGATGACGTCGGCAACAAGAGTGAAAATTTAAATGAAACAAAGTCACAAGGCTCAACTATAATAGGCGAAAGCAATCGGAAGCTAATGTCAAAATTCTACGTTAAGTTTTCTACAGTACTGTCAATTGCTCAAGTTGCCCATAATAGGCGTATGTGAACGGAAGCGATTGTCAGAGTTAAAGTCAAATGTCAAATTTTCGTGTGAAAGAACGAATGAGTGCGCTCTTTTCGTAAGTGAACAAAATTGAACGAAAACGAATCTAAGGAATTAGCTATTATAGCCGTACAATAGAAGTTCCTTTTATTCGCACTGTTACGTCCGTTGAAGAACGCACCCATTCTATGATAATTCAGAGTATAACAAATAAAACATCACAATTATTTTTTCGCAACAAAACAAAATTTTTATTTACCTTAGGTAAGATTACATTTTTAATAATAATAATTAATAATAATATTAATAATAATAATTAATAAGAATACATTTTTTATTTATTAAAGTTCATCTACACATGTGTTGATTTTTTTTTTGTTTTTACTTTAGATACAATTTTTTTGTTTTTTTTTTCATTTAAATTTTTTTTTCTTGTTTCCTATGAATTGTAAATTTAAGTTATGAAAATTGTTTTGTTAATTGTTTTCTCTCAATTTGTTTCTCCTCTTCGTTATGTTTTTTTTTTTTTTTTTAACTATTTGATTATTAATTTGTTAATTACATTAATGGGTTAATTATAAGGTCATGTGTTATGGGGTGTATAGTGTATATTTATATATATATATGCATGTGAGTTCTTTCATTTTGTAAAATATTTTTATTGTTTCGTGTGAATGTCTTGTGTTCCTATGTCTTTCTTCTTTTATGTTGTCGTTTTCATTTGGAAAGTTTATAATATCTTTTTGTTTTTATTTGTCCTTTTATTGTTGTTTATTATATTTTAAAATTTTTATATCTGCTACCTCCGAGAATAGATTTACAAATTCGGAGAATCCACACCATATATACAATGATAAATATATTTTTGTTTATATATATATATATAAATATAATTAGAATGAACTTTGAATTATGTTTATTTTATTACAGATCACCATTATACGCCATCGTTTTCTACTTAAAAAGTAGTTAACCGAAAAAAAAATCTACCTAATATTTGTTTTATTTATTTATTTTAATTTTTACTACATAAATTAGGGAAGTTGTTTTTTTTTTTTTTTTTGTTTAATTACTGCGATAATTTGAAAATTGGCAGTTGAAACAGAAACAATACGACACACACATTTATTTATTTTAATTTTTTTTTGTTTTTTATTTATTTTATATACGAAAAACACATAGAGAAAAGATAAAATTACAAGAAGATAAAATCCAGTGAAATACAGATAGAGAGAAAGGGAGAAGAACATTCCATTATATTTATTTCTCCTCACTTGGTTTTTTGTTAGTGTGGTTCATAATTATTATTCCCTAGAAATTATTATTAAATTTTGTTTTTCAATTAATTTTTAATCTATCTATTATACAACTTATCACTAACCCATAAAGATTTTTTTGTGTTCTTTTGAAATTTTTGAACTGATGTATTTTTTATTGATAGCTAGAAAATGCGATTTTTGAAACAACTTTTCTTGGAGATATGTCATAGACCTGACACAGTAGTAGCATTCTGGGAGAGAAGTTGCAGGAGGTGCATTATAATGCTGAGAGGATAGTACATACAACTAATTGTATTTATTAATTCGCTGTCAACTGTATTGAATGATGTGTAAAAAAAAAAAAAAAAATACAATAAATAAATAAAAAACACCAGAAAATATTTCCTTTGGAATAAAAAATTAAATATGCGCATAATGCATTCAAGTAGTTTTTATTTGAATATGCCAGGAGAAATATTTTTTTTTTCTTTTGCACATCATCCACTAGGTATTTGTTTTGTATTTTAAATTTGAATATTAATGTAATGCATTCGAATATGAATTGTATTTTACCCAGTATGTAAGTTTTGAATGTTTATGTGTTTCCTTTTTAATTGTATTTATTATTTTGTTTTAATTTAAGTATGTATAAAAAATTTGCAAGCATAAAGAAATCTATGAAAAATTTTGTTAACTTACTACTTTTCCCAATAAAATTTATAAATATATATAATATTTTTATTACTAGCTTTTTTCTTTGTTTATTTAATTCGCCTTTTGCTTTGGTAATGATGGTGCAATGAATGTATATTTATTTTTAAAGGGAACATGAAATGCGTGGAGAATAATATTGTAACATTAAAAATATTGCACATACGCCTAGGTGCTAATTAGAAATAAAAACGAATCAATAAATTGAGAATCTGCTTAACAAAGTGATATTATTGGCAAGGATGTCATTTTAGTAAAGCAGTTCTATTTGAATTAATTTAATCGGTTATTGTAGAAACGACACATGCAATGCGGTTTTGCGGTTTTGAATTAAAATGGATGCAATTATAAAATATAAAGTCGGTCTTTTTTTTACGTTTTTTTTGTTTTTATTGTATTTTTAAAAAGAAGCGATAAAGCACACAGTATAGCGATGACAGTGATAAAGTATTGGATGCCATGCCATGGAATTCATCCATTAAAGCGAAGAGTGGAGGAGAAAACTTTATTTTTGGGAATGCGAACTTAATCGCGGTTAACTTTCTCCATAACTTGTTCTACAAGCGTTGAAATCAACTTTTCAAGGAGATGAATCATCAGTCGATATTTACCCTGGATACCAAGCTATAGACATCCCAAAAAGCTAATTTATATTACCTATTGCGCCGAACAAGTAGAATTTATGTTCATAAGTATATGCCGATGTAATGCAAGTGTGTAATAGTCTAGTACATATTCCCTTGGTTCTAGAGATACATACAAATAGTTCTAACACACATCAAATGGTAGCCAAGTTGTTTGGCATTGGGACGATGAAACCAAATGTCTTTATACTCTGCGCAAAACAGCAAATGTCCTTTAAAAGGAAATCTTCGTCACACTCTGAGCAGCAAACTTGATATGAGAAGAGATATGTCGAGAAAATTCACTCTTAGCTAACTCCAGATGACACGAAATTCTCGTGACAAGAAATATGTTATATTCCCTAACTCATTTGAGATTAGACAATTTTCATATTCCGCAAGTTGTAAGAAGTAAAGACAAAGGACAAAGTCCATGCAGTATAACTTTATTTCTGTATGTTATCGAGTTTGTAACAGCCATTGTACCTTCACTGGACTTACTGAATACGGATTATTAAACATTTTGCCATGACTGAATGCCGAGTCGTGACACGAGACTCGATTTAGTGAATAGTGTTGTAAGATAGTTCCGAAATGTAAGATTACAATGTCACTGACGAAGTAAGGGGAAAAAGGTTCAAAACCAACTACAATCAATCATTTCAGTTCGATTAGAAAAATGATTGTGATGAAGCAGTCCTTATTATAGACTCTATTAAGTTTCTGTAGTAGAGTTTCTTATAAAGGGTGTCCCAAAATACACGCAAGATTTGAATGTTGTGCTATTTGTGCGGTAAAGTGTTGCCAACGAAAATAAAAGACAGCGTCACAGCTGACAGTTCAGGGTTATTAAAAATGGAGTGCTACACGAAGGAACAACGCGTTTTCATTGTTGCGCAGCAACAAAACGTGGATGCTGATTTTTCAAACAAAATCATCTTCCGCGATGAGGCTCATTTTCATCTTGATGACTTTGTTAATCGTCAAATTTGTCGAATTGGGGGTTCAGAAAATCCACGCGTGATTGTTGAGAAACAAATTCATCCACAACGCATCACTGTTTGGTGCGGATTTTGGGCTGGAGGTATCATCGGACCATTCTTCTTTTAAAATGCGGCTGGTCAGGTAATAAGAATTATTGGTGTTCACTATCGCGATATGATAATCCAGTTTTGTGTGCCTAAATTGCAAGATATGGATGTGGATGACATGTGGTTTCAACAAGACGGTGCCACATGCCATACAGCCCGAGAAACAATTCAATTACTGCAATTACCCTTTTCTCCAAGACAATCTGTTCAGTGGCAGAAAGCTAAAACCAAACAAAATTTCACAACATTTTTGTGATTTATTACTTTGAAGTACCATGCTTTAGTATGCCAATAATACCAAGTAGAGAATGATTCGCCAAGGTATTCGCACGACTCGGCAATGGTAATAATAGAACCCAAAATGTTGTATTCCCTAATTTGTTCAGGATGAAAATATAGGCTCACATTCCGTAAGCCCAAGTTTACAATAATACATTTTGTTACTATACTGGATTTACAGAAAATGTATTCTCACCTATGTCTACTATACCTACGTATATCATTCTTAATATTATATAGTAAAACAATTGCAAGCTCCTTGGCCATGGTGTAGTAGTTTGTCGGTTCAAGTAGCAAAAGCACTTATACATTCTTTCACCTTTCGGGTATTAAGAGAATTGAATCAAATAAATTTAAATCCGTTTTTTTAAAAGATTTTGCAAAACTTTGTATACTATAATCTTCCATGTGTCAAATATGGTTCAACTATTGATTTCGAACAAAATCGATTAAACCATAGCCGAGAGATTACCAATTTTCAGAAATCGGTTATTCAGCAAAGTACCGTTAAACCCATTTTATGGAAAAAAATCTGGTACGCCATCTGATAGCATATATCCACCATAATAATATAAATCGTTGTAGCCGTTTTCGAGAAAATCGTAAAGTATCGTTAATTTTGGGGTTAGAGTGAAAATTCTGGGGTGGAATTACCGTATCAGTGAACGAATGACTCGTCACGTAATTTGCATTATGTAGTTGCTAGATCTACCAACAACACAATAGAAATTACGTGACGAGCAATACCTTCACGGATGCCGTAATTCGGGCCCTGATTTCTCCTCGAATTATGACCCTACTGATCCTAGACATGAAGTTTGAAGAAAATCCGTCCAGTTGCTTAGGCTGCAGTCGACCATGCATACAGATACACAGATAGACAGAAGGGGACAGACAGACAGCGAGACGCACTTTTTCGAGATTCTCCATTATTGTAATACAAAGATTGACCAAAATATCGAGGTCGACATTTTTCAGGAAATCATTATTTGCCCTTAGATGCAAGTAAAAATTATAGAAAAATTTAAAGTTTTGCAGATCAATAAAGATACTCGTATCCTTACCTACTATTTGCTGAAGAAATTAAATATGGTTATTCATATACTCTTCGTAAATCATGTTCACTCTCTAAAAAAAAATCATTGAATAGGCGTTGCCTCATTGAATTGTGCAGCTGATATACTCACCCTGTCAGGTGATTGCTGTTGTTTTATGATTTTCTTATTTATCTATTTGTTTTGTTTTTTTTTTTTTTTTTTTCGTTCTCTGAAGTAAAAATATTTTATGTTAAAAATTATCTCAAGGACATAATATAAGTGTGTGGTTAAAAATGTTGTTTGTTAACATAATTTTTTTTTCTGTTCCGAAAGTATTTTCTTTTTGTTTAATTTTTAAAAATCTTGTCCATACGTTGTTCGTCGAATAATGTTGTTAGTTTTTTTTTTTTTTAATTTTTATTATTAAAATTTATTTATTTTATTTATACAATTCGTTTTTTTTTTGCCATTAATTGCTAATTTTTTTGTTAAAATGTTATTCTAAATTTTTATTGCTTTTTGGATATTTTTTGTTTGTCAATATTAATGCTTTTCTTAATATATTTTATTTTATTTTTACTTTTTAATATACACAATTCAACTTATGAAAGAATTACAGAAAAGATTATTTTATTTCTTTTTAATTTTTTTTTTATCGGGAAGCCATTTTTTTTTTTAAATGCAGGTATATTCACAAAATTTGTTTGTTTTAAATAATTTCACAGCAATTCGGAGCTATCCATTTTATTTCTTTGTATAAACTCTCCTAATAACTTTATTAATTGGTGTTTTTTTTTTTGTTGAATAGGTACTTAATAAATGACAAAAGAATGGATGCAAGTTTTGTGAATAATTTCTTCGATAAGTATTTCGGCATCCGAAAAGGGGAGTATTTTAGAAAATATGTATGTTAGAAAGTTAATCAGATTGGAGGGTTTTTTTAAATGCATTTTTTATTTTCAATTAAAGAAAGAAAGAAAATGTAATAACTTTAAAGCCTCTTTAACATTTGTGTTTATAGATCGTCCTTTTAATGAAATAGGATAATAGTTTAGAAAGCATTTCGAGGAATTTACCAGTTACTTTCTGTTAGCATATTATATAATAATTAACAAGAAACTGAGTGTATTTTTCTAGCTAAGTATCATAAAACCTAAATAATTAAATAACCAGCAAAATATTTTAGGAACAAAAAAAAAAAACAATAGACAAATAAATCATCTGAGAGAACACCATTTTCCAATCAGCAAAATGTAATTTTTTGACCAGCAGAAAATGTTTTTTTTATCTACGAAACAAAATCGGAAGAATAAAAAATTATTAGCAAAAAAGATGAGCTGAACAAATTCTTTCTCACCAAAAAATTAATTATTTCATCATCAGAAAGAAACACAGCTTCAGGAAAAATGAAACGAAAATAATAAGTAATCATTTAACAGCGATTTTTTTTACTATTACTGGTATGTTTCGATATCCGCAGTCGCGTAAGTTTTTTTTTAAAAATTCCTTCTTTCTTTTCGTCTTCTTTTTGCATATAACAAATCTTTCATTTTTATCACTTCCTGATGAAATACTATTTTCTGCTAGTCAAACAAATTTCTGCTGATCAATTATTTTTTCTCTTTCTTTGTGCTCATCTAGATTCTCTTAATCAGAGAATGATATTCTGCTGAACAAATAATAATTTTTTTTTTGTAAGAAACAATTTTTTCGGTTCATCTTTTCTGCTAATCATTTACTTTTATTTTCGACTTTTGCTTGTTTTCATTTTCTGCATATCAAGAAACTTTTAAATTGCTAATAAAAATAATTAGATTTTGTTGATAAAAAAAAAAGCTTTTACCATTGAACCATTTATAAAATTAATATGAGACTGCAACCTTTTTGAAATCGACTCAAGAAAAAGTACAATTAGACATAAAACAAATTAAGAAAGCAACAAATACAAATGATTTTTATTTTACATGATCAATGTATATTTATGAAAGATTCCAAATTAGTAGGTTTGATTTGAATGACTTTTCTTTGGAAATAAAAAAGGAGTGATACAAATAACTTTAAACAAAGTAAAATATAGAAAACATTTGTGAGATTGATTTGATTTTTTTTTAAATATCAGAGTGCCAAGGCAGTGGGAGTAGAGTTGGATATTTCTATAAGTCTTTATTTCATGCCAAACAAAATGCATGTTTTTTTTTTCTAATTTAACTAATTTAGTTTTTAAAATAACTTACGCACTGTAATACACATTATATACGTTATCACGATCTTAAGACAATCTGATATTAAAAAAAAAGGAGAGATATGTGAAAACAAAAATTGCGAAATTCGCAGAACAGTAAAATTACCAGCGCTCTTGTTACATATCACTATGCGTATGTTAATTTGTAAAATGAAGAACTATTATGGAAGAAGCTGTAATCAACAAAGGGTACCGTAAGTCTCATTTCAAACGCTACCTTCTACTGCTGAGATCTTAAGTCTAGGAACACGAACATCACGAAGAGCTGCATTTATTAATGCAGGCAAGACTATCACATCAGCAAAAACTAAAGATGGAAAATAGAAAAGATTAAAACTAGAAAATATTAAATACTAGTTAAACAGTTTGAGACCATTTGAAGGAAAAAGCTTTTAGCATTCTGAAACACATGCTGCTACATCGACTTAATTCGCACTCCGGGGGCTATTCAACTCAATAACAGTCTTTTTCGCAAAAATAGGCTTATGGCATGGGTCACGCACAATCATAGATTTTGTCATTAGGCAAATTTTTATAAATACTGAGAGAAACTCAAATACGCATTCCTGTTGGTAAATAATTGATTCAGTGGCCGGGGTGCAGATGTAAATATTTTAAGGGGCGAGATCATGCTTTTCACTAGAAAAAGGTGACTTCGTATGTTCAAACCTTCTAGCAATACTATCAGACCTTTTCTGTGAGTCGCGTCACGTATAGCGAATCCACATTCTGTAACCACAACAAGGTGACAAACAATGACAAGTGTTAAAGTAACTCATAAATTTGTAAGCAAACAGAAGTGACATAAAATTGCATGCAATTTTCATCTCTTTCCCTTCCTTGTGATTTTTGGAATACGGAAATAGTTACCCAAGGTGATAGTTTGCACTTCTCGAACGACTACAGAGATATACAATTTTAACCTGCCACAGTAATTGACTTAGTATGCTATATCTCAGAACATTATAAACAAGCAAATCGACGATGAAGTCATAACAAGACTGATCACTGGGCACTGCGTTATCGATATTCATACGGAGCGACATGAGTAGTCTATAATAACTATTTCATATAAGTTGGAGGGAGGGAAAAAAATTAAATCTATTCGTTACCTTTTTAGCTATTATCCCACCATGATTTAAAAAAAAACCTGAGGACTCATGGCAGTAGCTGCTCCTTACACGACATCGAGCTGGAAAGCCTCCTGATGTGTATCATATATCATATTTTTTACAGGATGGCTCTAGCTTGGTTAAACCAAACAAATCAACTTACAACTAGAATATTGCTAGATAGGGGTATCAGAGAAAACTGAAGTCACTCTCGAAGAGTGAGCGATTAGTATTGATAGACAATACAAATGTTATAAGAACAACACCAATCGCAGGTCTTAAAACTATTATTTAATTAACAACGCCAGAGTGTGCTCTACCTCTCAAACAATCCAAATGTTGAAACCCTTTCTTTCAACTAGTTCCCTGCAACCTTGCTAAAATGTTTTAGCATAACAGACCTTTGCAGTGGCTTCGGATGCGGAAGAGGGCCCATTTAATTTCTTCTTAGAATGCTCCAGCCTCAGCAGAACTATTGTAGAACTAAATGAATTGAAAGTAATTCCACCGAAACCTATTCTGAATTTCATTCTCAGATCAGAAGGCATAATAACTACGATTTCATAACTAAACCCTTTCTTTCTACTTACTTTAGTTTAATTTTCTACCCGCAGTGCGCATCGTATTATATCCATGGAGATTCGACTGAGGCAACACAATAAACCGTGCTGCAATTTGCAGATATATAATTATAACCAAATGCAAAAAAAAAAATCCTAGCATAATAGTTTGGGCACCAACTATGCTGTACAGAAACAAACACTATCAGAGTTTCATACTATCGTACCGATCGTTGTTCCGATTAAATGTCAAATGCATTACAAGGGTGTTCATAGTCCCTTGAGCATAACGTTAGTTATAAACAAAAATAAACTGTAAGACATCCAAACCAACCGCTACCACAATTTTTAATGTTGTTCACTTGGTTTTTTGTTATAGGTGGTAATAACCAACACTCCTAAGATCGTAAAAAATATGTACATCTGTTTGTTTCAACAGTTTTTGCTCTGGAAGTCACCAACCATTTATACTATGCTTTTGTTTCATTGAAATCGCTTTAATATTTGTCGGTCTATACGGCAATCAATTTATATGTACCTACTTGTTGCGCCATCTGCCGAACAAATTTAATTCAAACGCTAAGAAAACTCATGGGATTTCAAGGAATATATGATAGTATGTTTGCCTTCTAGGAACACTTGTGAGATTCAAAGAAATGCATCCCCTTCTGTTTCATCAAAATCGTTTTAGTATTTTTCGGATTATTTGACAATTTATACGTTACGTACCTGCCTACTCGTTGCACCATCTAGCGGTTAAATTTGATTCGGATCCTGAGAACACTACTGTGACTCTAAGGAATATGTCTGTTTTCTAGGAACAGTAGCGAGATTCAAAGAAATGCATCTAGTTTTGTTTTATCGAAGTCGATTTAGTATGTACCTACTTGTTGCGCCATCTACCGACCGAATTTAATTCGAATGCTAATAAAACTCATGGGATTCCAAGGAATTTGTTTGCTTTCTATGAACATTCCGCTTCTCTCTCATCAAAATCGTTTTAGTATTTTTCGGATTATTTGACAACTTATACATTACGTACCTGCCTACTCGCTGCGCCATCTAGAGGCCAAATCTGATTCGGACCCTAAGAACACTACTGTGACTCTAAGGAATATGTCTGCTTTCTAGGAACAGTAGCGAAATTCAAAGAAATGCTTTTGGTTTTGTTCTATCGAAATCGATTTAGTATGTACCTACTTGTTGCGCCATCTAGCGGCCAAATATAGTTCGGATCCTTCTAAAAACACTCTTGGAAAAAAAAAAAAATGTTTAATTTATTGGTAAAACTTTATCTTAAAGAAGGCAAATATAAAGTCATTTAAAAAGATCGATTTATAAAGTAGTAAATATTCAAAAGAATCTGTTTATTAAAATAAAGTTAAATAAGCGTCAACTGAAGAAACTGAAATAATATACGAGATACTAAAACGCATTTGTGCCATTCCTTTAAATTTCCAAAAAACAAATGTCCTGTCTGGATCTATTACATTTATTTATACCAACTAAAAATCAAAGACTTATTTTTTTTTTTTTTTGTTTAAGTATGCAATGTGTAATAAAAGCATTTTCATAACGCTTTTTGTTGAAGTACTTTCATTCCCCTATATTGTTTTCTTCATATTTATGTAGTTTCCAGTAATTTCGAATATCTATATAATTATATCAAATATATTTATATAAATAAATTGGATACGTTCATTGCAACAGTAGTAACATATTTAAATACGTAGAGTATAGATTTTGAATTTTTTGTTTTTCTTTCAAATAAGGATTTATTACTTCATGTGTAGTTATGTTTATGTATGTATATAATTGGAGTGATTTAGTTAAGTTTTTGCTTCTTTTATGTATATATATATAATTTAATTATATAATTGAATCCTTTTTTTTTAAGTTATGTATATTTATTATTTATAATAATGTTGATTTTTTTTCCATATACTATATTAATTGAACTCTCGATCTTAATTAATAGTATTAATGTATATCTTTCCATTTCTATATATATATATATACTGTTATTCCTTGAATCTATTAATTATGTACAATTATTTTCTTGTATAATTAATATATAATTATATATATTTTCTTTAAATTTGGTTATAGTATATATATAAATATATTATATCCATATAATATTAAATAACTTTTGTACTTATAGTATAATAGTTATGAACAAATTTTCAATTCTCTTTTTTACCTAAAAACACACTCAATATAAAAAAAAATAAACATTTAAGTATTTTCCTAAAAATTCAGTGAAGTGACTTAACTAAAAAAAAAAACAAAAAAATATTTTCAATAGACACCTAAATAAAATATAAAAAGGACAATGAAAGACGATTAGGCTAAAAAAAAAATTAATTAGACAAAATAGACTTCGCTCGAGTGGAAGAAATGCGATTTTTGATAAAAAAAAAAAAAACTAAAAATATATACTTTTAAGTTTATATTTTATTTATTTATTTTTTTTTTTCAATAATAAATGTTTATGTTTAAGTGGACATTTTTTGTGTAGTGGTTGATTTTTTTTTGGCGTTTTAAGGCTTTTTTATAACAATTTTTTTTCTTTTTTAATTTGTTATCCTACAAGTGTAGTTGTTTTTTTTTTTCAAGTCCATGATTTTTTTTTAATATAATAATTTTTATACAATGACTAACAGTGCGGAGTTTTCATGTTTTTTTTTTTTTTTCGTTTTTTAATATTTGTGCTCCTAGAAACTTAAACAATTTATTTTAAAATTTAAATTTTTACGTTTTTCTTTTCGCTCTATTCTTACCTAATATAACTAATTGTAATTTATTTTTGAAAGAAAATTATATATAAAAACAAGAAACAGTTTGTTTAAAGCACAAAAAAAAAAGAATAAAGAATATCATCAGACAATATAAACTCAATCCGTTTGCTTAAATATTTTTTGTGATTTTTTTTTTTTTCTTCAAAAAGTTATTGAATATTATATCCTTAATGGGTTATGTTTTTCGTTTTTTGATTAATTTTGTTTTTGAAATTAATTATAAAAAACAAAATTTCTGTTGCATAGAAATGCGCTTTGGTTGCCAATATTATTATTTTTAATTTTTTCCATTATTATTTAATAAAAGTTAATTTTTTTGTTTATAAATAGCCGTTTCACAACATTTACATGTATAAATTAGAAATTAAAAATTTTGAAATTGTATTTTTTTCACCTTTAAATTGTTTTGTTTTTTGTTTTTTTTTTTGTATTTAAATTTAACATCACATTATAATTACTAATAATAATATTAATAATAAATATTAAGATATTAATGTATATATATATATATTTTTTATGTATATGTATATGAATCTATTTTATATACAAAAATTGATCACAACGTCGCACCGGACTAAATAATAATTAATAACAATAAATAGTTTAAGAAATAAAATGAAGAATTTCCTTTTGTTGATTTTGTTTAAGTAGTAGGCAAATTCGATATTTGTTTTATTTTTTCCTTTTTGTTTCGAATTTATTTCTATGGTTGTTCTATCCACTGAGTTGTTGGGTAGGAAAAGTTTTGACAGCGGCAGAATAATATTTTTATAATGCTGCTTACTTAAAACCTAAAATAGAAAGTTTACTGGAATAAGTTAAAGGTTTTAGGGATTGGTTTTTACCCTTAGATCGATGTGCGAATGAGGGAAACATACCTGTTGTTTTAATAGATTTTTCACAGAATTAAGTTTAAAACTAAGTGGTGGGCAACTGAGTATACATGAATACAGTACGACATGAAAACCCATCAGAGAAAGAGGAATATTTGTAAAGAATTCAAAACCGAATTATCACTGAGCCACGCCGCGCATGAAGTACAAAATTCGTCAAGTTCGAGTTTGGCCCTCGTGCAGTTAGGTGCCGTATAGTCATTTTAATTTGTTCTTAATTTTCCATCCCCAAAATATTCCGATAATTAAGCGGAAGCTATGATCATTTTTGAAATGATAAAGTGAAAACAACTCCTTTTCGTTCCACGTCTGCCTGTCTGTTTGGTCTGAGACGTCTTGGAAGGGAACCACTGAACAAATTTTGATGAAATTTGGTTTATATTTCTTTACAATTCGCACGTGTGAATACTAACTTTAGGACACGGGATTTTTGTGGAAAAGGGAAGAGACAGAGAGAAAGACAGATTGGTGTAGTTGGTTTGAAACTCAGATGGTATTAAGTTTCAGTGAACTCCAAGGGTGGCCATCCAGATAACTGGGGAGTATTTTTGTTTTGCTGTTATTGTCGTTGCTTATGTTCACAGTATTTTTTTTCCGTCCTCCTGATATCATCATCACGATCAAGTTGCATTTTAGCCATATGACCACCCTACTGCCAGTGTTATGCCTTCGCAGTAGAATTGACTTAGCTTTCGCAATTGATAGAATTTTTTTTTTCATGTGCAATAAATAGATGATTCTTGACATCAAGATTTGAACCGTGAACCAACAGCGTGACAAGCGATTATGTTACCACTACACCATGGCCACCTTTAAGTAGGTAGTTTCATTTAAAATTTGCCAAATCAGAGGGGTTTGAAAAATCCACGGCGATTATGAACAGATTTGATGAATACTTGCCTGAAGCTCATCAGTACTAAAACTTACTAACTAAACATTGAACACAGCTTGTGACAGTTCGTATCTAGATGACATTGACTTTTATATCCAGGACAGTCAAGATCTCACACACAATCCGCAAAGATGTACCGCCTCCTTTTTCGAGACAATTTTAGATATTTATATCAATAACAAGAAAGGACAATTCTTATAGTTAACTGGATGCCGTCCACAACTCAACACAAAACTACGATATCGTAATCGTAATGGAGGAATTAAACGCTAAGGCGTGCAGTGATAGCACCGGCTCATGAAAAAATAAAAAGAACTGCCACAGACATCGAAATGACAACGGCGAACGGTGTGTGGTCTTCTGCAAATTCAATTACTTTGTCATTGGCGACACTCTGAGCATAAGGTCATTGACCATTTGGCTAACAAATGTCGCTTTAGAAGATGCCTCTTAGACGCCGAAATCAATAGTGGACCGATATTGCTATGGCAAGTGATAACCACTTTTTGATCGCTCGCATATCCCTTTGTACTGCATGAGTTCGAAACAATCGGACCAAAATGGTTCGCATTCCCAGGTGCAATTGCAGCAGTACAGAGAGTCGAGCGTGAAGCTCAATATCGCATAAAGAGGAAAGATGCAGCGTACACAACAGCGTAGTGGACGTTATAAAGGGAGCCCTCGTCAACACAATTGGTTCACAAGCTAAGAAGGAGGACAAGTGCAAATTAGAAGTCAGAATTTTTACATTCTGTACTTAATTTTTTTGGGAGCATTTTTGATCATTCGAAATGGTGTTTAAAAAAATACCATTTCGAATGATCGAAAATGCACGTTGCGCCATTAAGGTCGGTGACAACATCACCGAGGCCAACCCCTGTTTCTTTGCGCTAAGAAGGCAATTGAGTAGCAAAGCCCTCTCACAGACAACTAAGGTGACTTTATATAAGACCCTCCAGTTCTGATTTACAGCGTAAAAGCAAGGACGGTATCAAAGGCATATGAAAACACCTTTGGTTGTTGTAAAAGAAAAATTTTTCGAGTGTTTTTTCGTTCTAACGACGAACGATGCTGGTTGTACAGCGATATCGATGGCTAGGAAATGTAGAGCGAATGTACATCAACGCTACGACCCGGAAAGTCTTCGAATCCATCCAGAAGGGATAACGCGGTAAGGAAAGACCTTATCTAAGTGGAAGGGGGACCTCAACAAATTTTGTGTGCAAAACTGGGTGCGGCTAGCACAAGATCAAGCTGGCTGGCGAAGCTTGTTGGTTGAGGCCCAGGTCCATCCCGGACTGTAGCGCCATCTAAAGTAAGTAATTTATTTTATAATTCTGATCGAAGTGTAGAATAATCGATGTCAATTATCGTGAATTGTGAAGCGAATGTTTCTTGATTCAACTTAATAGTTTAAGACAAAATTCAATTTGTTTATATTTCTTGGAAAACGATCTAAGTGAGGCTTTCAAATGACTGTAACAATGAAACTGGACATAGAAATTGGTCGAGCCCATGTAGAAAATTAATCAACACTACATAGATTTGGTGCGGTATATGTTTGTTCGGGCACATTTTGCATTAAAACAGTATTTTATGAAGTCAATATAGTGCAAGAACTTAAAAGTACCAAGTAGAAATAATTATACGAGAACTTCAATGAATAAAACGAAGGTGTTCATTTATATTAATAAAAGGCCTACAGGGACTTTTTAATACACAGCAAATTAGAAACTCAACTTTGTTGTTTTCAATTTTAGTTAGAAAGTTTAAACTCTACGACACTAAATTAAAAATAAAGCTATAAATACGACGAGTACAAACTTTAGAAATTATCGATCCCCTACAATATGAACATCAGACTCACTAAAGAATACGCCCCAGGTATAGCTTTTCATTTAAAATAATTAAAATTGCATGACCTGACATTTAAAGTATAATTTTCCTAGAGTCGCTAGAAGGGAAACATATACATCATAAACATTATGATGACTCTTTTTGACGGTTTTTATTGCTGCAACATCAACAAATGATTATACACGTATACACGGATTTGCCCATCATTCTACATCAGGGTACAAGATTTCCATCAGAGTCAAACATGATGAATAATTTATCATACTTAAAAATAAAGTTAAAAAAATATCCCACCCTGAAGATATATTCATTTCTGAAGACTGTTTGAACTTTAAACTGTGTGTGTAGGTTTATACGAAGCAGTCATACCCCCAGTCATTTTTTAAATGTAAAACCTCGTTTGCAGGTAATTGAATATAATTGTAAAGCTTTCGCTTTAACAAACAATCTGTTTGTACTATGAAACAAGTGCATTATTTCTCATGCATTACGCGTGCATGGATTTTTTATGTTTCCTTTACTTCATTGAATTGATATCGATTTCCATCGAAAAATTTAAAAAAAAAAAAGAAAAAAAAAAATCCTTTTTATTCGACGTCGACGGTAAAATAAAATTCCTAATCTCAATGTAAACTGAATTAAGGCGGTGTATCAAGAAAAGTGAAGAAAGCGAAGGGGAGTAGTAGGTAGGTGGTACGAAAAATAAAGCAACTTTTTATTCAGCGCATGCTGAACCTTTAAGAAAATTGCATTCCAAGAAAGAAAAGATATATAGATAGTCGACGGAGACGGAGAGCAGAACGACGATAAAAAAGTTTTCTTTACTTTTTTTTTTCTTTCACAAGAAAATGGTATGCGACTTTTTTTTTTTTATTCTCAGTCATGCCGAAGTTCCTTGTTGATTTAATGGTTTTTTTTTTTCAAGATATTGCCATTGTACGAGTAAGTTGGAAGACGAAGATATTTGCATTTTATCTTAGGGGTAGTTAGGGGAACTTTTTTGTTTGGTTTTTTTTTTTTAAACCATTTCTAATGAATCAGCGAGGAAAATATATTTTTTGTCCGATATTGGTGTTAATTGGTAAACCAAAACTCAGCGATGATTGCATTCTTGTTTATAAATATTTTTATGATTTAAACATGAAATTCAACTCTTTATGCATGTATGGGAGTATCGTTAATTGATTTGGAATGTTAATACGTCTGGGGGTCCGCCTATCATCATTATTTCCACTGCTAGAAGAAGTGCCCTGAAGAAGCAAAACACAAAGCCTCAAATAAAAAGACTGTTTCGTATGTGGAAGGCCTCAGCAAACGTACTGAGGATAATAATTATCGAAGAAATACACAAGGTGTATCTATTGGCAACTACATGTGTCGGAAAGGTATGATGTACTGTCAAAATTTCATGACATTTGGACAAATAGAAGCGGAGTTATTGCGTCTGAAGTGACAGTATGTTTATGTCATCGGTACATAAATGAGCATCGAACAAAGAGTTAATATTAAGCTTTGTTTTAAACTTGGTAACACTTTTACCGAAACATTTCAATTGATAACCTATGTTTATGGTGATGATTGTTTATCCCGTGGCAGAATTCGTGAGTGGTATACGCAGTTTAAAAACGTTCGTGAGGACATAAATGTTGAGCAACATGTTGGCCAACCGAAATCTGTGATCACCGCAGATTTCATCGAAATTGTGCGTGAATTCATCAAATATCAACCAAAATCTTCATTGAAATTCATGGAATTAGAATTGAGCATCTCAAAACCATCAATTTATCGCATTTTGACCGAAGATTTGGGCTACCGAAAAGTGTGTGCACGATTTGTTTTGCACAAGTTGACTGACGACCAAAAATTGCTCTCATCGATCTACACTTTTTAACTAAAAATCGCATTTTAACTGTCAACCACTCCCCGTATTCGCCTGATTTGGGCGCCGTGCGACTTTTACCTTTTCGGAAAAATGCATTTGCCGGTGAAAGAAAAGCGTTTTGTGGACGTAGAAGCCATCCAAAAGGCTTGTAACAACATCCTGAAGGACACCTCGGCCGACGATCTAAAACACTCAATCGAAATGCTTTTACACCATGCAAATCGCTATATTCAGTCGGAAGGGAACTATTTTGAATAAAATAAATCGGTTTTCCCAAAAAAATTGTCACCAATCGCCTTTTTTTTTAAGGCCACGTATACCAGCGTGAATTGCCTATGCGGGATGATGATGGAGAATACCGGGCGGAACAGTCAGGGAAAGGTTGGAAAAGTCACTGCAGAGACCTTCAATATCCCCAAGGCAAGATATAATTTTAATTATGAAAAAAATATTAATTAATTCTGAGCATCAAACAACAAGCGTATTCAGTCAGCTCTATCTTGTGCTAGCCCCGCCCCCAGTTTGTACACGAAGTTGGTTGAGATCCATTTCCACTTCTTGATTCACTTTAAGTGAGGTCTTCCTTTACCGCGTCGTCCCTCCTGGCTATATTCGAAGACATTCCGGGTCGTAGCGTTGATGTACATTCGCTCTACATTTTGATTTTTAGAGGTTGATGTCGCTGTACAACCGGTATAGGTCGTCGTTGTATCTTCGTCTCCATTCTCCGTCGATACAAACGGAACCTAAAATCTCAGGCGACTAGAGTGATTCTTCTCTTGATCTCTACGCTGGATCTTCACTACCTCGAAATTGTAGTCGGGCATACTTTCATATGACCATATTGTAACATAATGTAGCATAATAACTACGCCCCAAAAGTAAGCAACACATTTCGAAGTGTCTTTTCAGAACACATTCGAGGTTCGTGTCCACGGATAGAATAGGATTATGTCTAAGACGACGTCGCGGAATTAAGAGAGAATTATAACCACAAGAGATTATTGGCTGCAGCTGTTATCTTGGAATTATTACATCAGAATTTTATCGTTCCAGTGGTCGAAGAATTTGCTAGAAGTTTCTAGCTATCAGAAATGCGACTATATAAGGACAGATGGCGATCGAGGCAGTTGCAGTTGGGTTTTGAACCGCACGAAAAGATTGGAAAAGTGATAATAGGCGAAGTTGTAATTTTGTGATAAATTGAAAGTTGAGAGTTAACAAGAAGAAGTAATTAGTTTGGATTTGTGAATTAAGTAATTGAAATGAGATAAAGTAATTTGAGAATAAAGAGACCTTGTAAGGAAAGAATTTGCGAAGAATAGTATAGTGTGAACTTGAGTTGTTCTATAGACTAGAAAATAAAGAAATAATCTCACAGAATAACGTTTTATCTACTCGAGCCGTAGCTCGCATATTACAATATCTTATAGATGAGTTGATACATGCTCCGTACCAAATCTTCTCCAGCTGCTTTGAACAGCTCGGCAGTTAGCCCGTCGGTTCCAGCAGCCTTGTTGGATTTAAGCTTAGATATTGCTATATTCACTTCACTTTGGTCGGGTGGACGAAATTCTAGATCATCACCGTCCGGGTAAAATGGAGCATACTAGCTGACAGCGAAGTGGTAGAAATATATTTTTCGAAAACACTTCAGCTACCAGCAGAAGCACAATTCCCGTTCATGCATACCCGACTACCTTAATAAAAATGCATTGAAAATGAAACCAAATGGATAATAAAACCTCTCATCATCCCAGTCTTGCTGGGATAGAAGTAAGCTTGGTGCGTACGAAAGAAAAATTCTTCTTACGATTTATTATATAATACTATTAGGTTGTTGGTACTCTTATAGGGAATAGAAAATTCATTCACGAGCTGTACGAGTATTCGTGTTTTGTTGGTAGATCTACCAATAACATGCACACTTTTACGGGAAGAGTCATTCGTTTACGAACAAAATCATTGGGCCGTGGTGAATAAAATGTGCATTCAATGCCTAATGTGACGGGTCTTGCACTCCATGCTGCAACTAGAGGCAGCTGCTAAAGGATAGTGCTATCTGGATCGGCTTGTCGGTTCGGTCCCAAATTGGACCATCAAATAAGTCAAGCTAATCATTTTACAATAATGAATATTGTCAGCTAAGCTATGAACCATCTTATTTCAGAGCCGAAGAATGAACATAACAAATTTGCTTAAGTGATCTAGAAAATAATAATGTTTTTCATTCAGTGAGCGCCATTATTTGTACAAGTATAGAGTCATCCAACAAGAGGTGTCATTTTACAGGCTCAATTCCTGTGATCGTCTTGAAATGGACACACCTGGGTTTTCAGTCAGACTCTCGGCTACGGCGGCAATATTTTCAGCTCACCTTGCCAGACAAACACTAGTTGGAGTCTTCACATCTCTAACCTGTCCGAGACGTTCAAATTTATCGATTAAATTCACTATAGCTGTGCGAGATGGCGCTTGATGATGACCAAAAGCAGTGCGAACTTTACGAAACGTTTCCGCGATATTTTCACCACTTTTGAAGTGAATTTTCACTATTTTAACACGTTGTACGAGTGTGTATCGATCCATATTTAATAACCTTCTAGTTTTTACTATAGTTGAATGTTGACAGTGCAACAATGGCGCGAAATTAAAAATGACACCTCTTGTTGGATGAGCCTACAGTTGCATTGCAAAAGTCTCTACTGATTGGCCAAAAAGTCAATACGGAAATGATGTATTTTGGTGTTTGCCTAAATAAACTGCCCAACAGAATGCTCAAATGTTTTCACTTCACGTGACTCCTTTGCCTTAGTCAATACGAACAGAATAAAATATGAAGGGGCCCCATTTTGCGCTGATGGATGACATTTAAAGTGTAGGCTTTATTTTTAGTTAATGAAGAAACTGAATGAAAAGGTCGAGCACATGTTAGCATTTCCGATAGGGTGGCATAATTCTCTTCTACATGTGCACATAATTAATAAGAAATTATAATAAAATTACTTCATCGAATGAAATCCATTCCATTCATTGTTAGTCCACATTCGAAAAGCCTAACTGACCCCGCTTAATTGGAAACAATCAATTTGCGGAAATAGGATCCTCTTCTGATTTCCCTCGACAATTTACTTAATGTCAAACTTCTACCATCTGCCACAAATTGACAACCGCTAAAAATGCAAATTGATTTGCCATTTACAAGTTCACCCAGAGTTTTAGGGCTTTTTCGAAACAAAACGCATGAGTGCCATTTAGGTTGACATCTTCATTTACGAAGAAAAACGGAAGTTGTTCCCGACTAACATGAACCTCAGACTCCCTTAAATGTATTAAACATCGTACATCCAATCAATGCTAGGGATTTTTTCTACTTTTTTTTTTTTTTTATTTGTACCATAGTGCCAATGTCGGATGTCGATTCAATTGAATGACAGCATAATATATAGTCATCGGGGGCTATGCCCACAGAAATTATTGTACACTGCTTGTCCTGCCCATGAACATGTTGATAGCTTCGCTACTATGCTATAGGCAAGTAGAGCAAACAAAAAAAGGAGTAAAAATGCACTACCAGCAACAGCCAACGCTGATTTGAAAAATAGTCTTTTCCTTTCTGGGTGGTGATGGTTGAGTTGTTCTTGTTCGTCCTTTTTTGCTTTTGTTCTCTACCTTCGTGTGTAATATAAAAAATGTCTGGTGCAGCAAAGCAAAAGGAGTAGCATAAGAAAATGGGGGAAAAAAATATATAGCTTTTGGTCGATAAACTTAATTCAACAAATTGCTATTCAATAGCAACAAGCATTAGTGAGAGCGGACTGTTGATCTTTATTGTTGCATTAATTTTCAACACGTATGAGCAACTGGGATTGTGTGTGGTCATGAGATGATGTCAAGTCATCGTGGCTGTAATAGCAAACAGGCAAGTCTGTATTTAGGGTTATTATGCTTGCGTACGACAGGTATGACAGGGGATTTATATAAACCATAGTAGATCGTGACTTTGCTATTAGCATCTAATGTGGTTCATGACGTTCTTTATAGAAATATTGTTTACTCACATAAAGAGTGGAGGCTATTCTTTAACCAGTTAGAGCGAGTCTTGTGAGGTGGTATTTGGTGATAAACTTTTACTAATTGTCACATTATTTGATATTTACACGTTGATGCTTTAAAAAGTCTGTCATACATTATTATATATTGTATGTAGTGATTGTAAATATGTCGGAAAGAAAGCCTCTTATACACTCTCTCTTATAACCCTATTTCTTTCGTAACATATTTCTGGAAAAGACTGTTTACAACCAATGAACATTTTGCTATTTTGCGGATAAAGAACATAGAATGTTGAGGGGCAATACAAATCCGCGAAAGACAGGGGCCGCATTACAACAATCGATAACGAATAACTCGTCATCGAAATGTGAGGATATGGCATTACCGCTATTGTAATCGAGCATTCACTATCGAAATTTGAGATGACAGCACACGTTATAGTGCGTCATTTCATTCGAACACTATTGTGCTGTCAAGTCGTCCGTCGAGTGAAACAACAGAGATGTGAGTATTTTTGTTTTCAATTTCTTTTTTAAAGGAATTTACTAATACAACGTCCGTTATTTTTTTAATGAAGGTCCAATCTGAACAAAATTTTTTATAGAAAAATATTCTGGCCGATTTTATGGCCAAACACCCGGATTTTCCAACAGCGTGTGGGCTAGATGCTGCAGTGGAAGGCATATCCACACGAGGATTTGGAGCCACAAACCAAGTATTTCATAACACAGCCACTTCAACACCGCCTGCAACAGGGGCAAATCAAAGCTCTCATAGAGAAGGAGTTGATTTTACGTCAGGAACAAGCAGCAACAATTGTGCACTCCCGGATTCTGGTTCGGAGTCCGAGTCAAACAACGGAGATCCAAAACTTGTTATGTTAAAGAAAAAAATAAAAGAAGAATATTCCAATTAACAAGTATTAATAAAAAAATTCGACAAACATTTAGACTTCGAGGAATGGAATTTATAAATATATATTAAATATATACATAGATATTCATCGTCGGAATCCGAGGACAAATAAAACAAATGGATGCATTATTGACTTTAATTTCACTGCAAATAAATAAGAGAGAAAAATATCTCTTTTATATCAACCGGAGAAACGTCATTTTGTTAGTTGTAGTAAAATTTTTCTAGTACAATTTTATTTTCATTCGACACATGAGTTATCGAGTGCCATCATCCCAATGAGGTTAATCGATCATTCGATCACGAGTCCTACTCACTCACTCGTCATCGATTGCGGTAATTCGGCCCCAGGATTCCAGGTCAGTTGAGGTTCGTGATATATGGATTCAATAGTTTACATTATCGCAAAAATTCCAGAAAATAATTTTCACACCTTCAGATTAAAGGCGGACATTTTCAAAGATTTCAAACAATTTTAAACAATTCTGTAACTATTTGAAGAGAATTCCAAAACATATTGTATACAAACAACCAAACTGTTTGTTTCGACTTTCACTCTAACCACTGACTATATTGTTTTTCACTCTTCCAAAATTTTACTTTGGAAAACAATGTTCCCTGTGTCTTTTTAGCGAGACTAAACTACGATCTATATGCCCTTCAACCAGCATAAGTCAACGTTTAAATACTCAAGTCATCGCCTTTGATACGGTATTTAGAGACTGATTCCAGGAACTTTATTGTAAATTGGCGAGGGGGTTAGTACAGAAGTATTTTTTTTGCTTAAACGATCTCAGAATTCAAGAACACATGACTTCTGCCATATTATCATTTTCACAGACAGCTAAAGGACAATAAGGACAGGACAGATCTTCACAATACAACTCAAATAGATCCCTCACTTTCAGCCGCAGTTCAAGTTCTTTATCCTGGCGGTAGTGTGTAGCACAGCTCCGTCCAACCTACCTAATGAGTGGCCAGACAAATGTAGCATTGAACAGATTGAGCTTTGTTGAAGACTTCGTACATGAGGAAAATGTTTACAACCTCTGACGTATTTTTCAAAATCGGAATATGGATGTAACTTGTCAGAGGTTTTTTCACGGGTATACTCGTAGACCCAGAAATGACACACGCGGACTATGAAATTCTTTAAATCGAACACTACGTATGGCACAAACGGGAGCTAGACTGGCAACCAAAAGCCTTTACCGTTGATATTTCAAAAGCGTGTAACAAGCTAGCCTCCGGTTAAATATATAATAAAATTGCCTTTAAGATAGATTAAGCCAAATAGTGATCGATGCTGTGTTTTCCTATACCTATGCTGTAAACGGTGGAGTGCCTCAGGTATCTATACTTTTACCAATACTATTTTTACTCCGTATTTTAAGTTTTGCCAATGAAAGCAGCACCCTAATATCATTTCACTCGAACAACAATTTCATCTACTCGATAGCATACAGAGACGAGCAGTTCGCTTTATACAAGATCCAAGGCTGATAGCAGACCTATGCCTATTTTATAAATATTACCACAGCAGATGTTTGTAAGACTTCAATGGAATGATTCTTAGAAATGCAACATTTGATCGTTTTACTAAGCAAGCTGCTAGGGCTCATCATCTTTATGTCCACCTGGCAACCGCGCGTATTCCCCTCTCAAAATTTATTCTACTACAGTACAAATAAACTATGGAATTCACTCACCAGAGACATTTTTTCAGGAGCTTTTAATGTCCAGCTATTCAAGAGCAGAATCACAAAGCACCTCGATGTTTTGTCCCAGAGTTATTTGTATGTAGGTTGGCCTATCCTGAGACAATATTACCAAAACGAAACCTATAAGGAATAGACACAGCAGTAACTTGTCCGCAGGATTGTAGACTTCGGTTCACAATATCCCTCGCATCTAATGACCAAATGAAATATTTGTAGTTATAGAAACATTACTTACATGATGGTTGAGCGGAAGTGTTTTTCTTCTAATGAATGTAAAGCCGTTCATTAATGAAAGCCCACGAGATTTATTAAAGCATAATCCAATAGAACAATGGACAATATGTTTTGGATTACGACTACCGAGGAGACACACCATCCGTCGTTCAATAACATACCGAGATAATTGCATTCAATTCTCAGTGGACCTTGAGTACGGTGATGATGTCCTTTCAATTCAAGATGAAAGAAGGACACACTGGCTGTACTAGTAGTTAAAACTTCCGTAAAATAAAAAAAATTATCTCTCTTGTACAAGACATTGCAGCAAAAAGTATGAAATTCTTTCAAGGTAAAATTTCTATCTCAGATGGGGGCCGTTTAAAAGCCACCGCACATATAATTTATTATTTCTTTTTCAATAATTTATTGAGTCCTTTATTGTTGGCATAAATCAAAGTAATTACTGCTGGAGCAGCCTAAACGGAGTCATGGTCGAACAATTTTACCGGACTAGATGCTTTAGGAATTTTCTCATACCGCCAACTAAAGCCCATTCTAACTAACATCATCTATCAAGGAATTGAAGAGCCACGCTGAGAGTTCAACCTCCGACGAATTGTGTAAGGTATTAAATAACTAGTCTACGCTGGATTACAGTTTCCCTCCAAGGATTTACAACAACCACATACCCTCTCTGTTTTCCATTTCCACTTGCAACCTTCCAAGTCTACCTTATGACCTCCCTGCCCTCTATCACACAGAGATGGTTTGAGATATTTCCCCTCTTTATTTTCTTTTCTGTAATGTTTTATGGGTCTTTTCTTATGAAAAAAAAAAAGAAAAAGAAAAAAAAACTTTAAGTAGGGGTGAAGGCAGTATAGATGGGGTTTTTTGATTAAACGATACTTTATACTTTAGAGACCACCATCATCGGTAGTAGTGGAGAAAAGTACTAGAGGCATAACGCCGACGAGAGTATAAGGAAATGGAAAAACGAAGAGAAAATGTCGCAAGGGTATAAAACCAGATTAAGTTCACTGATTTGCCTGACGGATTAAAATGATTTTGGGTGTGTGGGTTGAGTTTTTCTCTTTTTCCTTTTTTTTTTTTTTTCTCCAATTTTACTTAATAAAGAGTAAAAGTGGAGTGGAGAATAAGTAGTATTGCAGCTGCGGTAATGATGGATATAGTTTCATTCATAATGTATACAGATACACTTGAGTCGATAAATTACATCATGGAATGAGGTCGAGTTGTACTTCTGGGCGGGTTAACATATTTAGCCGAACAGGGAGGATGTTTGTATTGCAACGTGTTTTTTTTTTTCGGGTTTTGACCTGACCTCATTCTGGGTCATGGTTGTTGCGGGAATTTTATTTTCGTTTCTTCCTTTTGTGGTTTTTAATGAATTTGCCAAAAAAGCATTGGGAATTGGGATATTTGCGAGGGTGTACGAGTATATAAGGCAAAGAATCTAATTCCGTTTAGGGGAGGAATACAAAGAGACAACGCAAACATTCAGACTTGCCAGAGGCATAAAAACTGGTGGAGTCTCTTGTGTGCTGGATGGGAGAGTTATGCAATGGTTGGGTAATAATTCTCATGGAAAATGTGCGATTCAACAGCTGTGAGGGATATAACGTAGAGTATTTGAGTGAATCCATTGCTGCAATAGGCTTTATGTTCAATCATCGCCCTTAAGCTTTAGTATCCTCGGATTGCAACTGGCATGCAATTTTGGTTTAGTTTAGGTATATCAGCTGTGCTTCGATATTTGAGCGCAGGTGTTGGAAATTTGTAATGAAACTATACCATTGGACGGAAGATATAAAAAGCAACTGACAATGATTTTCACCGATTTGCTTTCAATTATAAAATAGTAATAATGATGAGTAGTGATGACAAATGCATAGCATTCATAAAACTGTGAAATGTAAGGTATTTTTGGCTCTGTATTCCTCATTTAAAATGAGAATGATAATATCATAATACGGAACTACATATATCTCTGCTTAGTGGTGTTGAAAATACCTATAGGATGCGTCTCCCTAAGTGGATCTGAACTTAAACACCCCAACATCTCCAATTAGTTAATAATGACTATATGCAAGCTTGTGACTCGAGCTGTGAAGGTTTGAGCCCGAACGGGGAAAAATAAAATCTATGTTTCTCCAACCACAAAAAGGGTTTCTGATTGGTAGCACAATAGACCGAAAACGGAGTCTGGGTTTAGTCATTTAGAAATTTAGTTTAAAAGAAAAAAAATTATAATATGCAAGCTATGACTGTTCGCTACTTTTTTGACGATAAAGGCGATAGCCTAATTTAGGATCCCGACAAAATATACGAGAGTGGGTCAATAAGTCCCTGAAAATTAACACAAATTGTGTCGTCACCTTAAATTAATTTTTTTTTTCAAGAATCATCTTTCAAAAGAACACACCCAAATTTTCAGACAGATCTGTCAAATAGTTTTTTTGTGGCAGCCATTTTATATAGACGCCTACTAGCATTTTCGTTAAAATGGAAAAAAGTGAATTTCGAGTGCTCATTAAACACTATTTTTTGCGAGAAAAGGGATGCGCGCGGTGTTATTCACATCGATTACCTTGAAAAGGGTAAAACGATCACCGGCGTATATTACGCAGAGCTGCTGGATCGATTCCAAGCCGATTTGAAGCAAAAACTGCCGCAAATTTGCAGTATATCAATCGATCACCTTGGTTTTGGCGGTAGCCCTGCTGATATTTTTCAAGCAGCTCCTGCAATACCCATATATCTTGCACATCTACTCGTCGAGAGAGCTTTCCCGAAGAGTGAAAAAGGGAATGATGTTTCTTTCTGGATCCACCTGTTTCGACCGTATCAATGTCTTACGGATCATCAGTAAACAAAGCACTGGACACCAACCGCTACTTCACATGCTGCTCATCGATTTTGAAAAGGCTATACTAATTGCTACTATAAGGAATTCAAATTTCAATTCAAGTCTTCAATTTTATTATTTTATTGGTGCGTTGGTTTTTATTTTATTTTTTTAGTAAAGACTTTCGTTTTTTTACCAAAGACTTTAATCGTTTAACAAAGACAACAACCTCTTTCGATTTTTCTTATCATATACATCTTATTAATTTTTTTTGAATTGATCGTCATCTAGTAAGGATTCCGATTGATCGCCATCTAGTGGGAACCTACATGTGAAAATTACTAGGAATTGTGTATCCGTATGTCTGGAACGATCCTAACGTAAATTCCCCTACTGACGAAAATTCCGGATGAAATTTTCATTAGAATTATGACGGAAATTTTTAACCGAATTTGGACGAACATTGTCTGCACTGTCAGATCAGCTTTATAGTCAAATTTTCTATAACTCATGCAACCCAGTAAGCATTACTAGATAATCGACCGTGTAGATATTTTCCAGTATGAATGCATAAGAAATATAGGCTGGAGGTATGGAGGCCCTATAATTTACAAGGAGACACAAGATTTAAGGAAATAAATAAGAAGCATTGTGGGCTGAAAAGTGGATGGTCGCCGGTTCAAGTCTTAAGCACCACCATCACAGAAGTAAACACTTTAGGAAATTGCACAAGTGCGTGGGCCTTATTGACGTCCTTTAGAACCCCTTTAGATAATTTCTTTCACGATTATATGTATTCTTTAATCCGGTTCCACTTTAATTAAATTTGCCAGCAACAAAAGGTCAAAGTAATACTGTCACAAACTTTCAGGTTATTTCTCAGATATATCTATGTACATTCACACAATAATCAAATAGAATTTCCATGATTAACTTTATCCGTTATAAAACCCCATCGGCTTCTTCTACCCTCTCGTTGCTATCAAACATGATGCATTGATGTTGAAAAGCGTATAAAAAAATCCAATGTTATACAAGATTTCTATAGGGTATGCAGTTAAACTTGTTACAGCATACCTAAGTACAGTACAAGGGATTATATTGTGCGCTCTAGCACTACTACTATCACCTGGTACCAGGAAAAGAGGATGAATTCACAATTGCATGTAACAGAACCATAGAGATTTTGCACTCGGTAGTCGGAAGGAAACTACGTAGGCGGGGGATAGCATCTGAAACAAAATACAGGAAGCAAGTTTGCTGAATAGGGGGTGATCACCACTCCACGAGTGTAACTCCTGCTAGCTAGTTGATTTGTGTCACCAACCCACCACCTACTACACCTGTTTCAACACGCAGATGACGTTATACTTTATTGCAGCAGATGATTTCTACTTACAAATGTGTGAGAGAAACCAAGAAGTGATGATGAAGCTAGGTAGGTATACTCGTAGTCTTTCTCTCACCATGACTTTGTGGAGTTTCTTCTTTCTTTTTTTTTTTTCTATTTCACACACAAACATTAACTTTTTGCCGTGTCGTGAAATTTTGTTATTGTGAGTGAGTGGCGGGAGTGGGTGCTGCAAGCTTCATAAAATAACCCAACTTATATGACAAAGACAAAAAAAAAAAAAACAAACCGTAAGGTTACGTGGCAGCAGTTAACCATACACATTACAAACACACACGCACACACACCATACACATTTTATTTATGATCGACCTCCCCAAAGGCACATTCAACTTTTGTATTTAAATAGTTGCTGGGTGTAAAACTGGGGGTAGTAGGTTCTCACTTTTTGTTATGCCACCCGTTTTTTGACTTTGGGTTGATTTTTGTGTTCCATTTTTTATTCCTTTCCCTTATGCGCTCTGCCTCTTGGTCCTTCCTATCCTCTGTACGCTCTAATGACTTTGGCTTTGGGAAATTTCAACTGGAAGCATTAGTTGTGATCCAATTTAAGAAGGAAAGGTTTTTTTTTTTCTCTTTCACCCTGTGCGTTTTTTCTTATCCTTTTCTGAGAAAAAAAAAAAAAAAAAAAAAACAAGGAGGAAGAGAAGGATGCAGGAAAAGGAGAAATACTTATCATCAACATAAGTGGTGTTGTTGTTGGTGGTGGAGGAGGTCTGGTTAGCATTCTAAGTTCTAAGTGAACAAGCTCTTGGCATTTGCTAAAAAAGGCATTTCTCCTTGAGTCGAGGAAAGAAAAAGTATACTCCCGGGGCTTAGACCGAGATACAATTGTTTATATGGATAAATAGATGATGTGGCGCTGTGGAAAAATGAACAGTATACCCTCCCCCCCAGGACTACAGGATAAATCTGCAGGATAAGTTATAAAAAAATATCATATATACTTGAGATTATGCAGGACCTACTAATAATATTGGAATGCCGCTCAGCGGGTGTCTGTGACTAGGATCAGGCGGAAAATGTGAAAACTGTAGAATCCTGAGCTAAATTTAGAAGTTTTTACATTTTGGGCTTCCTTTTATTTTATTTGTTTCTTCTTTTTTTGGCAAATGGTTGAGAATGGTAGGCCAGTTAAAATAGATTTGGGTGTTAGTTATTATTTTGTCTGGGCTCAATTTATTTTAGATGTTATGTTAATGCTTAGGTTCGATCGTTTGGTTTTCATTGAAAATTCTAGCTTTAAGGATAAATTTGAACTCCAAGTGGCGTTATAATTCGTCCCACTTTTTAATCTTTTGTCCCTGCAACTGTCTCTTTGGTATTTTGTAACGTTTTGCTCGGATTCGAAACGATAAAACAATTTCGTACTGCGCAATGTTTCTTACAACTATTGATACAAATATTCTTCGTAACCTTTGGAATAATCAAGATTTCTGGTATATACGTATATTCCTTGATTGCACCTCATTTGTGTGTTCTCATTAAAATTGCCGAAGATAGTGTGTAGTGTGTGTACGGATCTACAACCTTTTTGTCCAAAATAAAGCTACAGATACACAAAATTACACATCGAAAAGCTTTATTAAAGTGATTCTAAAACTGTATTTTGTATCATCCTGAAAATCGAAAATCTGAATCTGTTAAGTTGGGCTCAGCGGTATGTACTAAAATTGTGCAAAGTTTAATCTTTCTATGTGGCCCAGAGGGTAGTAGAAACGCATACACATACATTGAGAAATTGAATTTGAGAGATACCAACTTATCCTTTAAAACAGCCTGTATTTTATAGATAATGAGAAGGGAAATTGTATTAAATATATGAGAAAAATATTTTGTGTAGCGCCCTGCGTTTTGAAAATTGAAAACTTGTCTGCCGTGAGCTACGTGAACGAAGTTTTATATATTTCTAGGTAATCTGAAGGTTCCTGGAAATTATGCAAAGGCACAGAGACATGTATTGAAACATTTTATTAAAGAGAAATCAAAAAGCTTGTATTTCGAAAATTTAAAATTCAGTTTCGTTATACTACCTTGATCAAAAAGTTTCAGGAATGACTACCTTGTGGCGCTTCCAGTCATCTGATTCGATTTTTTTTTTGTTAGGGTGGCACATGTCATTAACATTCGCTCTAAATTTTAGCATCGTAGCTTGACATTTATAAAAGCTACGCTGTCGAGAGTACATCTGTGTTTTCGATTTTTTACGATTTTAAAAATGGGGTCAACTTTCCAACAACGAGTTTACATCAAATTTTGTGTTAAAAACGGATTCAGCGGTGCGAAGACTTTGGAAATGTTGGAGAAGTGTTTCGGCAACGATACTCTATCGAAAACAAACGGTTATGCGTGGTACAAACGCTTCAAAAGTGGGCGTGGGTCCGTCGAGGATGACGAACGCAGTGCTAGGCCCGTCGATATCGAAAACCGACGAAAACATTAATAAAATCAAAGCAATGTTGGCCCAAAATCGCAAATTGACCATCAGAGAACTGGCAGAGGACTTAAAAGTTGCTTATGGATCCGTTCAAGACATTTTGGTTAAAGATTTGGGCTTCAGACCTGTCGCTGCAAAGCTGGTGCCGAAAGACCTGAATTTCATGCTAAAAAGGGACCGCATTGCCATCGCGAAAGACATGATTTTAGCGGCTGAATCCGACCCAACATTCATAAAAACGCATAATTACTGGAGACGAGACGTGGGTTTTTGAGTACGCAACGCAATCCACGTATCAGGCGAATGAACCATGATGCAGCCCCCCATATTTCTCTGACTTGATGGTGTATTTATTGCAGTATGTCGTATTGGGTGGTCTTAACACTTGTGAACTTCAGCGATCTGAGTTAAATAAATTAACTTTGGTCTCATCAGAGGAGCCATTTGGATTCAGGCCAGCTGGAATTTTCCTCTGCAAAAAGCAACCTTTTAGCAACATTCTTCTTTGACAGCAGCGGTACTTTCCTAGCACTCCTTGCTTTAAGATTGTTTTCAATAAGCATCCTGCATATAGTAGAGGTGTCGACGTCCAGGATAAACTTTTTTTTCAATTTTGAGAGAGACAGACATTTTAGACTTTCGCTCACGAGTTTCTGCCTTAGCTTGTCACTTTAAGGCGATTTCCACCTTTGTTTTGGAACACCCAAGAATTTCAGCAATTTCGGTAAGACATACCCTTATTTTGGAGATCCTTGATCTGCTTGCTCTCCTCAGCGCTACAATGCTTTGATTGACCCATTTTTAATCACTAATTTCTATTAAAATCATAAGCTTTATTATGTTCCGTGAAAAAAAACTCTGATCTTACCTACTAGGCTCAAAGTAAAAGTACATATACGAACAAGTTCTTATAGGTGTACCTATTATTTTTCACGGCCGAAACCGACCGCACTTCGCAAACTAACGACAACATTTCGAATGCATGATGAATATAGAGAACTGGGTATAGAGAACTGTACTTTGTTTTATAAACAGCAAAACTTAAGATCACGTTAGTTTTATTGACTTCGCTCAACGTTGGGAGAAATTGGAAGTTTTTGAAACATTGACGTAGAAGTGGTCCTATTATTTTGCACATCACTGTATGTATGTATGTGAGATGCGAGCACCCCCTAGATCTGTGCAGCTATCAGCACACCCACAACAAGAAGAATTATAATAGAAAAAGAAGAGTTTAATGAGAAATCAAAGAGACAGATAAAAAGTAGACGCGAACTAATGTAGTAGACTTCCTTTTTAATTTCTTCAAAATTGTTAATTTTTTCATGATTTCCCATAATGCGACTTTTTATATTTTCTTGTTAACATTCAACTAATTCATTTTTAAACATTATAGTACACAGTGAATTTCATTATTGAAAAGTGTGATTTAGTGGTTTCTTTTGCAACAACTAGTTCTTATATATACAGCTGTGAACAAAAAAAAATAGCAGTGTTTGGAAAGAAATAAAAAAAAACTCAATTTTTCATCCAAGAGCCACAGTATTCAGGAACATTATATTTTTTCTTAATACAATACAATGTACAAACTAATTCAAAGAATAATATTAATCAGAACATTAATAACAAAAAAAATATAAAAATTAATTGTAATTCAATGTTTAACAAAATAATAGCAGTGTTTCAAATTTAATACAAATATTCCTAAAATTAAAGTGAAATCAATTTTTTTGTACTTGCATAGGTCTCAGTACTTCGTCGAAAAACCTTTGCAGTCAATGACAGCCTTGCATCTTCGGGTCATGGAGTCCACAAGGCCCTGATACCGACTTTGTGGTATGCTGGACCAAGTGCGCTTAACAACTTCCGATAACTCCAAGACATTCGACGGTTTGGCATCATATACAGCACGTTTAACATTGCTCCAAAGATTTTCGATAGGATTCAAATCTGGAGATTGAACAGGCCACTCCATGACTTGTATCCCTTTTTGCCGTAACCATTCTTTCGCTTTGCGGCTGGTATGTTTTGGGTCATTATCTTGCTGCAGGACCCATCTGAGTGGCATATCCTCTTCACAGTATGGCAACATCACAGTTTCCAGAATGTTCACGTAAACGTGCTGATCCATTGTGCCCTCAATTTTATAGATAGGCCCTATACCATGATAGGAAAAACACCCCCATACCATAATAGAACATTTCCCATGTTTAATAGTTTTCAGCGTGTAACGCGGGACCAGTTCGGTGTTTGGAGGACATCGCACATATTGACGAGTACCAGCACCACCAAATAATACAATTTTGGACTCATCGGTCCATAAAATGTTTCGCCACTTTGAGACCGGCCAGTTCAGATGTTCTTTGGCGAAATCGAGCCTTTTCACAGTGTGTTTTTTTTGTTAAAAGTGGTTTTTTTCTGGGACTTCGTGCATTTAAATTTGCTTCCAGAATGCGTCTACGGACTGTCATACTGCAAACAGGCAAATCCAGCTCAGTTCTGATCTCCACGGCGGACTTTAATGGATATTTTTTGCTCACGCGCAGTATCTTACGATCCTCTAAGGCACTTGTTTTTTTCTTACGACCTCTTGTCTCGGGTTTTGCTTCATATTTTATTGCATTCGATATCATTTTTGCCGAACACATCAAAGATTGCTGTATTTGTTTGTAGGATTGACCTGCGGCGCGAAGAATAAGGATTTGTTTTCTTTGTTCCTCTGTGCAGTGTTTGCCCCGTCCCACGGAGATGTAATATAAAATAAGATGTCTGAATATGTTTGTAGTTATTAACTACGTTTTGTACAACTTACTTTTAGTTTAAAATCAGCGTTATTTTCAAAATATTTAAAATAATGATATGCACTGCTATTTTTTTGTTCGACCAGAGACTGACATACAAATTTTACAGTTACCGTTATCTTTTGATTCGACAGCAGATACATTTTTTGTTCTTGCTATCCCATTCTACTATAGATATACTTTTCCTGGATGCATTCATTATAATGGACGACTTCAACATTAAGTGCATTATAGTTTTAAAAATTGTAACTGATTGCACTGCTATTATTTTGTTCACAGCTGTATGTGCTTCATACCTGGAGCCTGTGAGGTCATAATTCGTAGCGAAATTGAAATTTTCATTCTAACCCCAAAATGAATGGTACTTTAAAAAAAAAAAAAAATGGTTTTCTCAAAAACGGCTCCAACGATTTCGTTTAAATTTTATATCAGGTATGATTTAGGCATGTGCCACTAGATAGCGTACCAACTTTGTGGAAAAAAGTTGTATAACGGTACTTTACTTTGTACTGAATTTTTAAAAAAAATTGGTTATTTCTCGGATATGACTCGAAGGATTTCGTTGAAAATCAACGTTTAAATAATATTTGATGTATGCAAGGCATGGCATATCAAATTTGGAAACTTGCAAACTTTTTAAAAAAAAATTTCATTTAACAATTTAGATTAAATTTAAAATCTGCTTGATTTGAACAGCACATAGCTGCAAGTAGGTGCGACCCAGTCCTGTAATTTAGTTTTTATTCAGACGGCAGCAAAAGAATTTTACACCAACAATTTCCGATAAGTTAAACTACTTAGTGAATACATAAATTATACAAGCTGCTTCGATACAACCGAGTGGAGGTCTATAAAGGAAGGATGGTGAAGGATTAACATTTAATGGAGAAGACCGAAGCCACAAATACTATAGGGTTATCCTTTTCGAAATCCCAAAATGTCTTAACGCCTAGGGACCCCGTTAAGTAATTCATTAAGTACTTTCATACCAAATTTCTCCTTTTCTCATATCGTAATATTTAAACCATCAAATTCCAACCAAGCAACCCCAAAACTGTTACCAAACATTCGGCGAAAACTATTTTACCATAAATCACTTTATAATGAATTCAACATTCCATTTGCTAATATAAACATTAATTTCAGCACCTGTAAAACCGAACGTTAAGCAATCCAAAACTATAGCCAAACCACTCCTCTAAATAATGTACACTTCCACCTCGTTTATATCCTCTCGAACTAATTATTGTTTTCAACTTTTCTCAACTCGACTATTTCCTGTGTTGTGTGTCGGCTGTGGCACCCCCTCCTTTTGTCCCATTCCAAAATTATTTTAATCTTCATCCTCACTTCGTACAAAATAACCAGAAATAAAGACACCACTGTTGATAGTCCACATATACTGGTAAGTACACACAGTAAAATGAAACGTTTTTCGTTCATTCTCAGTAAAGTTTTACGAGCCAGCTTTATTTTTGTGTTTTCTCAACACCTCATTGAAGCAGGCACAGAAACTGAATGAAAGGAGGCAAACATACAAAAAATAAACAAAAATTTGTTTCCAACCATTAAACCAGTGTATACCACCAATAGCAGCAACACCACTCACGAAATTCCGATCGACCTTCAGATATGAAAGAAAAGCAAGAAAAAAAGGAGAAAATCTCTCTTCCTCTTCGAGTATAAAATAAGAAGACACAGTTTCATAATAATTTTGTATTGTTTAATGTGCCTTCCTTTTAGGTCGTCTCTCTTTGTTGTTATCCCCCGCACCTGCCATTCACTACCACCACCCCCCCAATACCAGTGTTTCCTCCCTTCTTATCCCCCGCACAAGAAACAAACCAACTAATATTCATAAATCTACTATTCGGAACCCTATCTTTTCGGTTCAGCGGTTCACTGGAGACAAAGGTGGTTCGGGTAGGTAGGTATAATAAAGCTAAGCCGCCCTCTCACAGGAGACGTGCTCCTCTTTTTTTGGTTCATTATATGAGGGGCAACCGAGGGAAAACTCGACGTGCACGATTCAATGATTTTATCTGCTGACAGACCCATCCACCCCTCCCACCCTCCGAGAAGCAGCTGGTTGCTTAGTTATTTGTGTTTGCTACGAATTTCCAAATTTCTTAGCGTATCTCTCACATTTCGTTGCGCCTTCAAGAATGTTTCTAATTTTGGTTGTGCTCCACTGATTATATAAATATAAATTTTCGGTCTCAAGTGCCGGACTTGTTTCTTATTAACAATTTAAAAAAAAAGAGCAAAATCACAAAAAAAAAACAACCCCTAAATAGATGAATTTCACCTCGAAAGTTGTATAGATACTAGGATTGGATTTTCTAGAGATTTTTATCCTCCACCCCTGTCGTCAAGCGAATGCGAGTATTGATTGGAATACAAACGAAAAAAAGTTCCTTAATAAAAGCAAAGACTGTTTATTTTCACGACATTTTGAGTTAAAAAAAAAAAAAAAGTTTCAACTTGCAAAACTATACGTTGTGCTATGACTCACAGTCGTCAGCAGTATCTCAAACTCGGATTCCTTTTTATAGAAATCAGTCAGTCATATCAACACATTGATAAGAACTTATCTGTTTACAAAGTTATTTAGTTCCCCCTTATATTCTGTCAATTTGCTAAGCCAATTTAATGCCTCATAATAAAGATGAAGAAGAGAAAGACGTCGACTATACATGTTGATGAATTCCGCATGGGTGTACCTATGTCAGATCTTTTTTGTTCTGCTATCAGATATAATAATCACTAAGCCAACCGATTTGAGTTGTTTTGATTTTGTTTTTTTTACCAACCAACCGAAACGAATTAATTAGACAAGTGTATCTTTATCTTTTCCTTATTTTCTTCCTTTTATGTATGATTTCTTGGATGTACTCGTATCAAGTTTTGAAGGACGAATTTGAGATTATTTAAAAGAAAACATTGTTTAAAACATGAATTTAAAAAATTACAAATGATTGGTTTAGTGAACCACAGCAAGTTCCTTCCGAGATCATTTTTGTTCGTATAATGCAGAGGGAAGTAGAAAATACCTTCTACTTCCTGTCCTTCGTGGGTATCCTGCGAAATGTGCCCCAGTACACGACGGAAGGGGATTGAGTTTTTTATCCTTTTTGTAGACCCTTGTGTGCTTTGTACATTTTTATTGAAGATTATGGACTTGGTTCCTGGATTTTATTTCCTAGGAAAATACATAGATGCACAATGGTACACGTTAAAATCCCAGTTATAGGAATACTAGAAGATACACCTAACTATTTCGTAAGAATGTCGAAAATCTGCAGTGTTTATGATGTGCACCTACAACATGATGCTTATATGAAATTTAGAATACAACACCAACTGTGCGGTTTGATGTGGCGAACATCTTAACGAAACAATGATTTGCAAAATGCACAGCTGGAAATTATGAAATATGCAGGCATACTATATATTTGTACGTCGTCTGCAGAAGATTTTGCTCTCTGTTATACCATGCATGAGATAGAGGTGCTTGAAAAAAATGGATAGCTTAAGGTTAGAAGGACTTTTGCATGTACATACAATATGCATGCGTTATGTAGTAGTAGTGAAATCATGCAATTATTTCCAAGTGCCAACAAAATGCAAATAAATAAAATTATTCTATTCAATAACTAACAAAAATATTCAAAGGCAATATGGTAGTTCAAGCGCTGTGTTTCGCTTCATTTAATGATTACAAAGTAAGTGATCTATTTCTGTTTTATGCATTGCAACGTGGTAACTCAGGAACGGCTGAACCGATTTCTATACCGCTTTCTGAGTAGTTATAACTAATCATCACGCACCATTTTACAAAATTTGACCAATTATCAAAACCCTTATTCGATTTGAATGTATTTTTTTTTTTATCGATTAGGGTATTAACCAGTGCACATTTGAAGCTATAAGTTATCACTGTAAGTATGTTATCGTAAAGCTGATTAATTAGCATAATAAATTCGATATCTTAATTAATTAATTAATTTTCAGCCTGCTGGTACCACTGCCAACAACGGCACACCAGTGGATAGATTTGTGTGTTCTCAGAACTAGGGACGACAGATTTGGTGTATTTTGTTTCGTTTTTCTTTTATAGAGTTGTGGAGGGAATGGGAAAGATAATTCTCGATGACCGAGTATTTTTTGTTTTAATTTGTTTGAACATTGAAGAGATTCTATTGAAACTTTTTTAATTGATTTTAAAATTTTTCTAAACACTTTGTGAAGCGAAATGAAATTCATTCAGAAAAGCAGTGTTTAACATGCAAAAATGTATAATCCTGGGACGGGAAATTTAATTTGTAGGAGCCATATACATAAGAAGACGACGCGGGGGTTGGTTATGAAGTGACGGATCAGATAATTTAACATGTGAAAAGCATGTGAAAAGCATGTGAAAAGCATTCAGCTAACACAAAGTGGATGCAATTATCGTGGAGACTAAAGTCTAATTAGACTTGTATTTCCTTGTTGTCCCATTGCATTACTTAGTAATATTTATTGATCTCCAAAAATATTTGTGCAATATCAAGTGGCATTACTGGAGTACGTGCATGATGAGAAGAATATAACTACATACATATGTATATCTAACCCAACCTTTATTGAAACACCCTGTATACATATATATTTTCGATGTCGTTGAATCTGGATCTGAAATATCAGGTTGTTATATATAAAATGTGCGATTCCGTAAGCGATAAATGAAAGGCCATCATTTAAAAAAAAAAAAACAGCATATTCTTCGAAATAATCACCACTAGCATTGACTGTTCGTTGCCAACGCGATATTAAAATTCTATTTTTGAGACGAATCTTCGAAGGTCGAAGTTACTGCGTGTCGATCACCTGTACATGTATTCCGTAAGAAATTGTTCAGACTCCGAAAAAGTGCTAATCTGTAAAGGTCAGGTGAGTATAGCGGATGGCGGATGACGGAGAACTTCATATCCCTACACTGGTCTAGCATTGCCGTGCAGGAGAATCGGTGCATGTCTATTGACAAGAGCCTGATGTAATTGGCTTAATTTTCAATGTATAATCGCAATTTCTCTGCAATATGACTCTGCTGTAATGCTTTCACTGGGTTGCAAGAAAGAATAGTGAATTACTCCTTCGCTAGTCCACCATACAGTTACTTTAACCCTTCTCGGATGAAGTGATTGTCTCGTATGCGGCCTTGAGGCTTTACCACGATCTAGCCACTGTTCTGATTGTCTACAAAATCCATTTTTCGTTACAAGTAACAATTTAAATTTAAAATTGGCTCAATTCTGTTACGATTGACTAAGCTACTGGTGACCTGCAGTCAGTTATTGGCTTCAGTCAATTAGCGGAATACTCATCTATGAAGTTTTTTGATTTTACCAATCTGACAGCTTATGCTTAATGTAGATACTCCAAACTTTTCTACAAGGCATTATACAGTTGTCGATGAATGACGTTCAACTTCCGCATGTAATTCAGTGTCATCCATGGGCTTAATTTTCTGTATCTAGATATCCCACGCTGAATTTGGTATACCAATGTACTCACTGTCTGTTCGATAAATTTCTGGTTAATTTCTCGAGCTGCTGTTGTTGTGTTAGTTGCCTTTTAAATTCGAAAAGGAAAAGAACCCTTATACACATCTTATATATATCTTTAGCAGAAAGCCTCTCTGTAATAAATAAAATGCACAACTTGGTCATACGTACTTGCACCTAGGTATTTGTTATATATCTGCAAATCACTCGGATTTAAAATTCATACAAAATCGTTAGAAATATTTTTTTTTCAAACTCGTTAAAATTTTTTTTTTTAAATTTCCAAAACTTGGTATGCCAAAAATGTATATGCCAATTATTGTTTAGATATTGATTTCGAACAAAATCGGTTGAGTGGTAGCCGAGATACAGCAAATTTGCAAAAACTAATAGTAAAGTACCGTTATAAGCAATTTTTGGCAAAAACCTGGCACGCCATCTGTTGGCATATGCCCACTGTAACTCAAATATTAAATTTGAATAAAATCGTAGAGCTGTTTTCGAGAAAATCGATTTTTTACTAAATCGGCTATTAGTAAAGTATCGTTAAGTTTGGGGTTAGAGTGGAAATTCTAATTACGCCTCGAATTGTGAACCCACCGATCCCAGATATGGAGTTTGAAGGAAATTCGTCCAGCCGTTTGGGCTGCAGTCGAACATATGTACATACAGACGTACAAACAGATAAACAGACAGAATTGTGAGACCCACTTTTTGAGATTCTCCATTATAGTAATACCAAGATTGATAAAACTCTTGAGGTCGAATTTTTTCACGAAACCAATACTTGCCACATACATATGTACATTTGTACCTATACATAGGTGCAAGTAAAAGGGTATATGTTTGGAGGTTTTAATAGTGCAAAAATTGCCAAGAGGAAGATAATTACGCACTTATTCATCTACAAAAAGAATTCTCAAAGCAGATATACATATGTACCTCAAAAACCCTTTTGGCTATATTTTCCTATTATTCACTTATTTTATGCAGAAATTGAATTGTTACTTACTTGCCCTATAAGAAAGTATTGTTTTCGTGAAAATTTTCGATCCCTATGGTTTGAATAATTTTGGTATTACTATTATAGAGGAACTCGAAATGGCAAGCCTCGCAATTTTGTCTGTCTGTACCTCGGACTGCACCCTAAACCGTTGGACGGATTTTCCTTAAACTTAATATCTGGGGTCTGTACGTTTATGCCCAGAGGTGAAATCCGAATTTTCATTCTAGCATCAAAATTAACGGTACTTTATTTAAGATCAATTTTGGAAAAGTCAAATTTTCTCGAAGACGGCTCCAACGATTTCGATACAATTTTATATTTTAGGTAATTTATGTTGCATACATATGTATATAGCTTTTCGATAAAAATTCGAATTCGATGACGATTTTATTCAAAATTTATTGTATATCTAAGTTATTTTGAACATACCGGTGTAAGAACAAGGCATTACAATTTTTGACATGTGCACAGGCAAAATTTTATTTGCTTCTTATTGATTTGGAATAATTTTGAAATCTGAACAATTTACAAACGACCAGCATTTTTCGAGCAAGTACGTGCGATCCAATCGTGCCCTTTATTTATTTAGTGCCTTTCCGCGCCATTTTGAAATTCTAACTTCGGGCTAGGATTCAACCACCCTAACGTTCTTTGATTTACTTCAATAGTTTACGAGGAAATTGAGTTTGTTTATATTTGTCTGCTTAACTGCTCTATTAAACAATGAAGCGTCCGCTAAATTTTGATAATCTTATTTCTTATATTAGAATGTTTGAGAAAAAAATTGGCCGAGTTGGACGACGAGGTCCTACCCTTTTTTAATTGCACCTATATGGGCAATTATTGATTTCTTGAAAATGTTCGGTTTCGAGATTTTGCTCAAATTTGACATCACTACTCATATAATGGAGAAAAGACCGCCTAACTCAAGAGCTCATGGTCTTAGACTGACACATTAGTAGTGTCAGTTGAAAATAATTTTAATAGAATGCAATGGTGGTTTGACATTGGGATTGGCCTAAAACATATTTGAATCATATATCTCATGTGCCTAACTCAAGATCCACCGAAACACTTAACGAGTTTTGAGTTACGTAAGACGTGTACACGTTTTTCTAAAAAAAAATCATCAAAATCGGATGGAGACGGATAAGACCAATATTTTTCAAAAAATGTTTGTATCAGAAGATTTTTATAAAAAATTACCTCATAAATTTACATACCTCAATTTTTTTTTTTAATTTTTTACGTTAATAGTTTCGGAGATAGAGGGGCGTTTTTGAGCTGTTTTGTTCAAGAAATTTTATATACAGTGCTGGCACGCTAATTAGCACACCCTCATAGGCTTTGCTTTATATTTTTTTTATTTTTAAAATAGATTGCCTTTCGCATTGGCATTTTAATTAGCACACCCAAACAAAAAATTGCGTTTAATTTAAAGCCGTTATTTTTCATTCATCCTATTGTTGTGGTGAGCTATAAAGTATTATTTTGAAGTGTTTAAGTGCATTTAAAAATAGTCATGGGATTAAACAAGAGTTCTACGCCGGAGGAGAGGAGGTTAATATGGCTAATGTTCCAGAAGGAGCAAAACGTCAGCAAAATTGCGCGGAACATAGATTGTTCGCAAAAAAAAGTGCAAAACGCTTTGAAGCATTATGAAACCCATGGAACATTTGCGGATAAAAGAAAATGCAGACCTAGAAAAACAACGAAAAGAGAGGATTCCATTATAGTCCGACATGCTCTTAGAGATCCTTTTGCCACTTCTTCTGAAATTAGAGCGCGCATGGAGCAAGAATATGGTGTAAACATCGCGGCTAGGACGGTGCGACAACGGCTTTTGGAGAACAACCTTCGAGGATGCCAGAGTCTTAAGAAACCGAGGGTAACAGATGGTAATAGGAAGAAGCGAATTGCATTCGCAAGAGGCCATTTGGATTCTCCTTCATCTTTATGGAATTCAGTGATATGGAGCGATGAATCCAAATTTAATATCTGTGGTTCTGATGGAAGAACTTTTGTACGACGACCTCCAAACAAGCAACTAGATCCCACGTACACCAAAAAGACGGTAAAGTTTGGTGGAGGAAGCGTAATGGTATGGGGTTGTTTTAGCTCTCATGGTGTTGGACCTCTAGTCCTTATAAAAGGTAAATTAGATGCTCTAGCATATAAGACTATGTTGTCGAACCACCTCATACCATATCTTGAGAGTTTACCGCTATCATTGTACCGGGAAGCTGTTTTCCAGCAGGACAATGCGCCTTGCCATAAGGCCAGGTCTGTAAAAGAGTGGTTTGAAGAACACCAAATATCGGTAATGGATTGGCCCCCTCAGAGCCCAGACCTAAGCCCAATCGAAAATTTGTGGGCTATTATGAAGAGACGTGTCATGGCTTTAAAACCGAGAAATGTGAAGGAGTTATGGGACACAATCCATCAAGAATGGTTTAAGATACCAAAGGAAGAGTGCGCATGCCTCACGTGCTCCTTGAATAAACGACGTGCCGCCGGAATTACCCAAAAAGGGTACCCAACTAAGTACTAGGTAAGTTTACATAAGTTAATTTTAATTTTAACTTGTTATTATTTATTTTTTTATATCTTCAGATGTCTTTGACGAGACTCTGGCGTGTTACGAAAACACATATTTTTTATTTTTTATTTTTTTATTTTTTTTTATTGTTTTTTTTTAAATTTTTTTTTATAAATTAATTAAGTATTAATATCAATAAAAGCAAACATTGAAGATCCTTATTAAATTGTTTTACTTTAACATTCGTTTTATCTTATCATAACTTTGTATAATAGGGTGTGCTAATTAGCGTGCCAGCACTGTACATACAACATAGTGAACAAATAAAAGTTATCACATCAGAATTTTAATCATTTTAATCAAACTTCGCTGAGACTCTCTGGATTTATTTTCAGTAATTGTTAGCAAATAATCTGAGACTAAAATTTTCTGATTTAGGAAGTCTTTGCATTTATTTCTTGTGTTCAAAACAGTAATGATTATGTTTTGATAGATTGATAGATTTTCATTTTAAACAGATGTAATTAAATAAAATAAAAATAATAATAATTGAATTTGACAGAATATTTTATATTTCACTTCATTTCATTAGCAGGGTTTAATTGGAGTATAATAGATGAGATTAGTATTTTATGTGACCAACGCGGGCCTTGAAAACGGCTTGAACTCTCCGAGGCATAGAAGTTATTAATTTTTGGCAGTATTCTATTGTGACGTCATTTTCCTAAGCTTCCTGAATTGCTGTTTTAAATACTTCTTTGCCCTTTAAAAGAGCCTAACAATTCTCAATAGGATTTAAATCGGGGCTGTTGCCAGGCCAATCCAGTGTTTTTAACCTGAGTGTTTTTACTTGAGACAAACTCTTTTACCTAGCAAACACAGGATTTCAAATTATGACTTACATCGTACCATTTTGTTTGTAAGATTCAAGAGACTTAAGTTGTTTGTGAAATAATATGGTGGTAACTTTTATTTGTCCATTACGGTACAGAATATTTTTTTTTTATATTTTTAGACTCCTTGGAAGCTGATATGTCACATGATGGAACATACAAATATTTTTTTTTTTACTTTTGCCCTCAAAAGCCCCCTTTTTTTTCCTGATTATTTTTGGTCCACCACCTACTATGCTTCTACATCATCAGATTTGAGCTCTTTAGCTCAAACAGTTGAAAAGTTACAATCGTGTGACAGACACACGGACAGACGGACAGTCAGACACCGTGTTGAATCCATTAGTGTTCCGTTTATATCATACTAGTACGGAACACTAAAAATTAAATTTAAAATCTGATCAAATAAACAACATATGTAGGTACATACTCGTACATATATACTCGTATGTAAGTGCAACCAGTCGACCCAGTCATGCACTTCATTTTTCGTTGTTATTTATTATTTTTATTATAAGTGCATTATTATACAATCAAAAACCAATCTCAAAATATTGGATCAAAATTATGGCCTCGGTAGTCAGTAAAAACCTTTCATCAACTTTGGAAAATGATGATAAATTTTTATTTATTTTTCATTAACGAAATTAGTTAGATCGATTTTATTTCCGGTTACCTTTAGCCTGACATGACTTTGTACGCTCAAACATTTCTGGATAATTGCAACAGGGATGGATTTTAATTGGATTTAAATCAGCACAGGCGCATAGTTACATACATATACACATATGCATCTAAAAATCCCATCGAGCCGCGTAATTTTATTATAACCCAAAGCGATAATTTCATCTACATGCATCGTTTCACTCACAAAAGTTACTCATGCATTGGAAACTACTCCCCCTTGAATGCATCCATCGTCATCGTAGGTGGTACTGCCCCCATAAAACAAATTCACCGTATTGCTGCGCGCTTGTTGCACAATCTCTTATAGTAATGAAATGACCCACAGAGACACATCATTATCATGGGAACAATCACTGACGAACCTATACTAATGGGGATCAATTGGCAGTGTGGATCTCGCACGCTCTCCTCTCAGCGTAATATGACGACAAAAAACAATCTCGTTTAGATGACATCAGACACTTCTTAAATAAAAGATTCTAAATAAGCTAAATGAGTAATAGACGACTTTTGAGAATTCGTTTATAATTTTTCTCTCATTCATTAAATATTTATTACATGGTTCCTGGGCGGAAGTCAAATGTGTCGCCCTCATCGGATGCCTGGTAATTTGCACTCTCGAATCGAATTAAAAATCGATAAGTTCAATTCAGGTAGCAGAACAGCAAAGTTTGCATTCGCTCTTTCTCCTTGAAGTTGTGCGTAAGGTAGGCGTTTGTAGCAGTCACCCCCAAGTAGATGACGCTAAACTGAAAATAAATTCTAAACGCAGACCTAGCGACACCATCCGAAGCCATTAAAACCATCCATTTGCCACCCTTAGTCACCCTTAACCACCCGAAATCGCCCACTCAGCCACCCTCTTTTTAATCCATTTCAATTTGCTCTTTTGCTCTTTCACACCAATGGGGCAGAGCCCTAAAGCTCTCGCCAACGCTCCCATTGTTCCACATTTGACAGAGGGGTGGCCCTGTGGCAATTCTTCTTTTACGACGACCCCCACTACAACCCACACGCGTGTTTCGTCGTCGTTTTTGTTGCCTATTTTCGACAAAATCGTTTTTCTTTTTCGTCTTCGCTTCTTCGTTCTATGCGCGATAATGAAAATGAGTGGTTCGCGTGGAACCGAATGCAAACAACCATTTTTTCTTTTTTTCTGTTCTTCGCCAAAGTCGTGCGAATCGTTCGAGTTAGCAATGTTGAAGGAGCTGCGACAGCTTTGGACGAAAAAGTGTGTGTTTTCCATTTGAGGCGGGAGTGGGCACAGCACCGTTCAGCGTGTTTTACTTCGTTACATGTTTATAGAGGCTTGTGCCGCGTCACATAAGGCCACCGTATAAAACTGTGCGTGCCTAAATGAAATTGATTGGGAATATGTTATGCAGTGGTCATGACCAAATGATATACAAGCTATCTTCGGATCTGGCGAAACTAAACTTCTTTCGTGTCAATCTGCTTTTAGAGAGTAGTATACGAGCCCGCCTAGTGTGAACATTATACTATGTAATGCTTTTGTATTGTGTGTTTGTCTTTCCGTTTGTGAGGAGTGTAAATGCAATGAGTTTGTTGTTTGTTTTTTTGTTTTTTACCACCAATTTAGTGATAAATGGCAAACTCGGCAAGGGGAGGCACTTATGCAAGTGTTTTAAGAGAAAAGTGTTTTTTTTTTAGTTTTTGTTTCACTTGCAAACGGCGAACATTTAATCGATAGTTTCGAGGCTTTTGATGGTTACAAATGGGACTTGCAGACTTGTACAAACAATTTGTGGCGACTATGAATAATTGCTGGCTGAATTTTTGATGGATTGCAAACATAGTGCAATTTGGCTTAGCATGAAAAGTTTGAGTAAATGTGTGTTACATTTCTGAGCTGTAAACAAATAGTTGGTGGTTAAGTTACCATCAAACGTAATCATCGTGTTGATATTGAGGGTTTCACGGCGACTCTATAAAAAGTGACAACGCAAGAGGTCATCAATTTAATGAAGATTGATTTGAGGGCACAAAGTGTAGCCAAACATCATTGGGGTCTAAATTAGTGTTAGGGATTACCGAATGAATTTGACTATCAACAATACATTCGCGCACTTGAAAACGATATCCACCATTAACTTCGATTCTGCTCTTGAATGGCTGGAGATTAAAAGCTTCTTAAAAATATGTCTTCTGGGAGTGAATTCCAAAGTTTACTTGGTCTGTAGCAGGAGGAATTTTAATAGAGATGTACGCGCGGTTGCCAGGTGGGCATAAAGACGATTAGCCCTAGTGGCTTCCTAGTAGATCATAGATCTGCTACTAGTCTTCGATGAGGCAACGGCTGTCGAATTGATGAAGATAATGTTTTGGAAACTAACTCGAAACATGAGAACAATACTCAAGCTCCGATCTAACTTGAGCTGCGCCAAGCTTGCTTTAAACAGGTAGCTCAACTTCGTCTCGGATATTTGGTTATACCATGTACCATGTACCAGAGTTAAATAATTTGTTAATCCGTTTGAAACTGTGGGTCTTCTTATCATTGAAATCTACTTCCTAGTATGGACATTTATTGCTATAAAACAAAGACCTCAAAAGATAATTTAATAAAACTTTCAGGATTTTATTCAGATATGTATTCGGAATATAAAAATCGAAACTTTATTTAAAAGGACTTCGTTTTGGCCATTCATCAATCACAATACGCACCTCATTAATTGGGAAATTTTGGTCAGAGCTCCCTTTAAAGGTTCCATGTTAGGGTATCTTTTGTGGCACATAATGTCCTTTAAGACAGATTAACGTCTAGGGTGGTGGAAGGCTAGTCTTTGTACCAATAAAACAGGGTACATTTCATTGGAGCCAGGTATGGGTAGTTTTCGTCTTATGGGCAGTCGCACGATCTCGCTGGAATGTTCCTTCCTTCCTTTTTTTTAATAGAGTATGGTTTAGAGGTTTCCTTAAGTTTACTGTTACACTTTGGTCTATGCTTCGATGCTTTTTCGCAAAAATACAGGTTAGTGACCCCGTCATAAGAGACTATCCAACACATCATGGCAAAATTTGGGCGGTGTCCTTTACGGACCCTGGAGACTCGCTCGAACACTTCCCTAGATGACCGTGCATACACCCTATCACTTTATTTGTTTAGTTTTTTCTGCACCGTGAAGATTTTCTCACCGGTAAACAAAATTTTTCTGTACAGAACAGCAGTGTATTCCACCAAGGTTCACTTTGATTTTTGGACTAAATTTTTGTTAAAGCCACAGTCAGCAAGAGTATGGCGTTTGAAAGGCCCCAGCCTCAAGCCTATCTTGATATGTGAATCATTAATTTTTGTTTTACACTCATCTCAGGTATCAGTGTTTTATGCCTTTAGGCACTTTTTTATGTCTTAAAGGTTTGTGGCATACTTTACCAAAAACACAGCATCAACCACGATTTGAATTTATGTAGTACATCCAACAGCAGAGTTGTTGCGGTTGTTCTTCATAGGAGGCCACCTTTAGATTCTCCTGTATCAGACTCTATCAAACCCTTTTAAAATGTCCACGGTTGATTCCCCGTGTTGTTCGAAGGCTGGCCATGTGTTTTACATGTTTAACAGGTGGTAGACTGACACGCAGCCTTGTCACCCGGTGAGATACTACCAGAACTTGCTATAATAGTAGTCCTGATTACGTTTCGGAGCTTGGCAGATGAGCCGGTACTACATGGATCTCGTGGCGGTGTCACAGCTTTATAGGTTTGCCTTTTTTGGGAAAAGTTTGTAAAAAAAAAAAATGGATAAACATTCCCGCGGTTGCCGGGTGGTATGGGCCCTATCGGGTTAAACCACTCAAATGTTGCATTTCTATCAGTTGGATCAGTTCGCTACTCGTACCCCTACACCACTAGATATTCTTTTTTGCTTGTTTAGCTCTATTGTTTTCGTTAAAATTTTCAATTAATCTTTGTATTACTATTAAAGAGGGATTCGAAAAAGTAGGTCTGTCCGTCTTGAATGAACCAGAAGTCTTAAAATTAAGTCATTGCTGTCATTAAATCTCTGAAATTGGCCTCTATTAAATATATTAAAGGTATCTCTAGACTGTCGTTCGTCTTTTAACCAGATGGGTGAGCATGTTAATATTCTTCAATGCGTTGAGCGACGTAGGGACATTTTAGGGCACCATAAATACTAGAACTAGTGTATGGAATTGGGACATTATTGCAGGTGAAGCGTTCACGACGTCGGATATGTGTATAGACTACCAGAAATCGGATATCAGAATGTACGGACCACGTGCATGAACAGTCTCTTCTTTATACACTTCGATGTATCTGATGATATCCATTGGCTGATGTAGGGTGACACCGAAAAGCAGCGAATCGAATATCGTGTACCAAACATTTGCATCGTATATCCGACGATCGTATCGCACATCTGATATTGGAAATGAGGTCACACATTTATTTTGCTGATATAAGACCGGAAAATAGTAGTACTCAAGTTGGATGCAATCAACAAAAACAAACAGCAAATGCGTGTGATATTTCCAGACACATTTGACATTAGCTGGATTAGTAGCACTTCAGCAGTTTGCTCTTGATAAAAAAAAAGCTCATGGCAGGACATCGTCTCATTGACAGATATACGGACAGCGTTGGCCTCTTTTTAAAAACGATCTCTAGGACACAACTCTTAGACCTTTTCTGTTCGATGACCCTCGTTGACCTGGTAAATCGGATATCAGGAACAAAATAATAACAGAGTTTGTCAGCTGGGTTGAGGTATTACAATTCGCTCTTACAATCATTCCTGAAATATTATTTTGAGTCATAGGTAACATTTTCTTTCAGCGTAAAATGAAAGGATTAATTTAGATTCGATGTACATAAATTGTTTTTTGAAACAAATATACTCCTGGCGTCACCTGTAAACAGTGAAATACTGATCCAAATGCCTCTCAGTAAAATCACTAAACATGTCTGTAAATATGAGATGCATGGAGTAGTCTATAGTCTCATTAGATAACCCTATATTGACTGTGGGTATCCATAAAATCCGTTTAAGCCATTAAATTAAATCAGAGTTTGAAAATTATATGACTTGTAAACATATAAACTATTCAGATACGTCAACAAAGAGGAGGATATCGTAAAGGGAAGACATCAAAATAATACAAAGAACGTTTTGTTTTCCCTTGTTTTTGAAATCGTATTGCACACTAAATAAAGCAGCGCTTCTCAAACAATTCAGCTCTGTTTTTTTATCTTTTGGTTGTTTTATTGCTTTGTTTACTTATAGCAAAAAGCTTTTACGCATAATGTTTTTTTTTTTCGTTTTTACTCTTAAGGTGCTTTGCTCTACTTAGTATGAATGCAATCGTTTAAATCACAGTTTAACAGAAGTACTTACAAGATATATCAACATTGTAAAGGTCTTTTGAGAAAGCATAATATAATAAATGAAAAGAATTGAAGCTAATTTTAAATCAAGTTAGACACGGTTTAAAATTAGTATGTTTATAAATTCATGTCTATTTTTACTTGCTTCCATCTATCTCCAATCAACAGAGTGTTGCCTTAGGTTAGTGAACTTAATTATATTTAACCCCGACACTGATGATGAAACAAGTGGTCTTCATCGCCTAATTAATATCTTGCCTGAAGGAGCAACATGTGACAGTGTTCAGCTCCCTTTTAGTCCCTTTCTCTCTGTATCAGTGTTTCGTTTCATTTTTTTCTTTATTTTTTCATCGTCTTTCTATATCTCTTCTCAACGTAATGAAGGTTTTACTAAATCCATTTGATCTATTAACTTTGTGCGCTGACACAACACAAAGGATGACGATGACGATGGACGAACTGAACCAACAGCTGGATATCTCCTTCTTCTCATTTTTTTTATTGAATTAAATCCTATAAGATTAATAATGCGCACAAAGGATGGACGTTTTAACATTATGTAGTCCATCATCAGCCACCATTACACCACAGACTTGTTGATGACATTCTATAGGTATACTGGTTTTCATCTTTATTTTGTTTACGCATACAGGGTGATAGCGAAATTGGGTGGAAATAATTGTACAACTGCTTAAGGAATGTAATATAGTGGATAAGAAGAAATAATTCAATTGATTAAATGTATTTTTTCACTAGACTACGGAAGGGTATTTGGTTTTTAACGAGTTCAACTGCTGAACCTTTTTTGATGAAACAAAATCTAACTCCGAGTTATCTAATTTTCTGAGTTATCTAGTTCTTAGATAACTCCGAGTTATCTAGTTCTCTGAGTTATCTAGTTCTTAGATAACTCCGAGTTAGATTTATTCGTCAGATCTAGTTTTTAGATAACTCAGAGTTAAATTTATTCGCCAGATGTTACAATAAATGCGTAAATGCAGAGCTGCATGATTTGGAGTATCACACACCAACAGCTTCGGTACTGTTGTCTATCTGATAATCGTCAGGCAAGAAAAATATGTCAAGCGCCACATTTAAACACGATTTAACCAAATAGACTCTGCCACCCGACTAAATCAGACAAGGCAGTAGCATTGCTTAACTAGCATTTTTCAACATTCCACAATATTCTGCGAAGGATCGTCTAAACAATCCCCCTCCTATTTGATTCAAAATTAGCTCTGTCAGCGGTATAAATATATACACCAAAAGGGTTGTGAAGTTGTACACAATTTACGAGCAAAATGACACCAAAATTAGGCACACATGATAAAGTTTACCTTGTCGCCTCGTGATGGTTATGGGTTGGTATTTCGAAGGAAAATCGCAAGTGTCCATATATCCGGACAAATGGCTGTAGTTGGAAGAGCTTGCGTAGATTTCTGGCGATAGAATAACACCTTTCCAAAGCAAGGGGGAAATCTCATCTGAACATGAAGATATGTTACAATTAAAGTCTTTGAGGACTCAAGCTACTGATCGGGTTCAGACAAAAATTTGTCGTAAAGAATATTAATCCCAATTCGGCATAGGGAAAGAAGGAAAGCTTTTTTGGTAAAGTGGAATTTTCTGCGAAGAGGGCAGGCAGTAATGTGAATCTTACCATTGTTAATACGAGGATGGGATGGACGATGAAGCACAACCTTTTATTCATTTCAGAAAAGACCAAGTCACTGTAGCAACTGTTTAGAGATTCGTTTTGGAGCCATGACGCAAAAGCTTCTTCTTTCATCAGGTAGGTAATCACATCAGCGACGGCTTTCACATGTTTATTGAGCAAGCATAAAAATCAGGTAAAAGTTCTAAGGAATGAATTGAGTCTGTTTCGGTATTTAAAAAACCCTAATATTATTACCACAAAGTTTTTTTTTCTTTGAATAACTGTTTCCTTCTTTCGTTTTTTTTTTTTTTTTCATAAGAATTTTAACATTTTTGGTACGGATTTTGGGCTGGAGGCATCATAGGACTATTCTTCTTTAAAAATGCGGCTGGTCAGACAATAATAGTTAATGGTGCTCGCTATCGCGACATGATAATCCAGTTTTTGTGCCTAAATTGCAAGATATCGATGTGGACGACATGTGGTTTCAACAAGACGGTGCCATATGCCATACAGCCCGAGAAACAATTCAATTACTGCATGAGTCATTTCCTGGTCGTGTAATTTCCCGTTTTGGTAACCCTATACTGTATACTTTATGAATCAATAAAACATTTACAATTTTAAATTAAAAACCTGTGTTTTCTATCAAAATTGCTTCTTGCATGAGTTTTGGGACACCCTTTACATGACCACGCCCACTTTTTAAGAGTGTTTTCTTAAAAAGTCATATGGAATTGCTTTTCAAAGCTATTTATGGTGATTGTTAAGTCTTATTGTGAATTTCTCATCAGAATCCGTATTTGGGTTACAAATTTTGGCAGTCACGCTCAATTTCTACTAAGAAAAAGTCGTAACAAAAGTTTTCTGATAAAATCTTTTAGAAATCGCGGAAATACCCTTTAAATATCACTACATCTGATATATTTCACAACGCCACGCCCACTTTATTAGGGGTGGGTTAGAGAATAGGCTATTGTACGATTTATTCGCGACGGATTGCAACTTCCCTGTTTTTCTTTTCACTTTTTCTGATCAAATTTTAATTTCTGCTATTAAAAAAAAAATGAAAACAATAGTCAGACGATCTATTATTACATTTGCTGATTTTCTACTTTTTATGCTTATCAAATATTTATATAAATTATTTTCTGCTGATTTAATAATTTATTTTTTTATAATCATTTTGATGGTAGTTTTGCTTTTTTAATTTTTGCAGATAAAACAAATATTTTCTGGTGATCAAAAAAATATTAAATTGCTGATTAAATAATTTAATCTTGCTGGTCAAAAAACCCTTTACGAGTGACCGATTAAATAGTAGTCTTTAAAAAAAACTGCGGAGTGGGTGAGCTCGCTAAAAAGCGTTACGGTTGAAATTTTATTTTGAAAATGGAATAGCATCAGCACTAGTCTTTCGTCAAGAACGAATCATCAGAAGAATGGGTATTTCCTTTAAGAATTTCTGCATAAGCTGTCGAGATAAGGAGGATCGACAAAATCGACAAAAATTGTTTCACAAACGGTCTGATTTTCTTTTTTTAATTTTTAGATAGTTGGTACACAAGGTGTGGGCTCAAAAGGGTTGCCAACGTTTGTACTAGGGTATTTCCTCGTGAACTGAATGCAGACTTAAGAATTCAGCTAATACTGGACAATAATCCGATGCTCCATTTAAACATTTATCCGGAAAACAATTCAGAAATAGGTCGGTAGCATGTCAGCCATCACTGTAAGCTGATTTCTTTTACTACATTTTTATTATAGTGCTGAACTACTTTCCTTTTAAATTTTGGAACCACCCTGCACTCTGCACAACGACATAATTTTTCTTTTTTTTTTAAATAAAATGCCTTATTTCCTTTCACAATTTCTTTGTTACCATAGTTTAGGAGTGAATGTAATTTGTGGATAATTTCCTCTAAAAATTTCCATAAAAAAGCAACGAAGAACATAACAACACCCAAGTAAAAGCTTTACAACACATAAAGATGAATACGAGCTAATGCATGCCAGTAAAATGCTTACAACATAGTTCCGCCCAATTAAATTGGTGAATCATACACATCAATCATGGGATATTATATGTATTCTGCAAAAAAGCACAAACGCTCATACAACGCAAGTTAGTGCGTTGTCGTTGTGGATGGAAAGTGACACATTAGGTGTTGGCAGTGTAATCTAACACTCATCTGTAGTTTGTGGCTGGGTGTTCAGGACAGCATTTAATGTTTTCATGTACTAATGGAAACTAAGTTGATATACATACATATGTATATAGTTATATTGTGTGTCTTCTTTTAGGTAGGCTGTGACTATGAAAGGATCTTAAAGGCGAACTCTGGATGCATGTTAAGGATAGGACACCCCCCCTGTTTGCTTTTGATTAGGACAGGGTTGGGCATTATATGATTTAATGATGCTTAATCCGTACACGTGTTGGCTTGATAAGCTGCTCGTCGTTGGATTTGTGTATTGTTGTTCGGGAAATCCTTTTAAATTACAAAAAAATAAATGTATGAACATTTTCAACAAACACAGCAGACGGTTTGATGATAATCCGATTTCTTTTAATGCTGACTCGATGACTTGTTTGATCTAAATGTGTATAAAGCTTGGATTTCATTTTGTTTCTTCAAAGAATTTTCTGAAAATACTTTTCGCAAGAGAGAAGAAAAATAAAAGTGAAATTTCAATTCAACCAAGTGCCAGCACTATTTTTATACACGACAATCAGGAGAATGCACTCAATCACTATAATTGTTCCGCAGGGATATTGCAGACATTCTATTGGTTCTAAGTCAGATCAGTAGTGGTAGCATAGTGATTTGGAAAATATGTATATTTAGTACAATGGTTTGCATATTGGTTTTCACTTTTTGCAATCAAACAATATTTGTCTTACTTTTTGCAAGTGAATCCCTAGAGATTGACATCACGTCATCAGAACGTGAGACAAACGATGCACTTTACTTACGAATAAGGCCTGAATCTATAAATAAAAACTTGTCATAATCGACAATTAAAATACATTTTTTTTAATCCAAGTGATCTCACTAGAACAGGTGAATCATTTCATTCAATCATGTCTAATCTTTTATGTATCATACTTACATACTTATTGTTTACATAAACTCACCACTTTTTGATCTACGGATTTAGATATGAAGAAAAAAGATTTATCTTTTCGTTTATTTAAAATGTTTTAAATTTCGAAAAAGAAAATAAGCTTGAAGAGAATTAATTGAGTTTCCATTGTGTTCACCTAATGATATGAGTAGTTAAGTGAAGTTTAATTTTCTCTCACTGTAATTGATTATTATAAATCATTTCTTTCGAATTTATTAAGAGAAACAGAGAAATGTTTTATTTATAAATGCGTACGTGCATGAATCTCGTGATTACTAATTATATTTATGAGGAGAAAAAGGCAGTTGGTAGATAATACTTGTCATCAATTTTTTTTCGTTGGAATATACATATCTATAGTCGATGTATAGTCAAGCTATCTGCCTTAGATAAACACTACTCCTAACCAGCGTAAAACACGCCAACGTGATGCAGAGAAAATTTGGTAAATCTAAAGTAGTTCCACGGTGATGCGGTATCACTTAAGGATGCAAAGTGAGTCTCGGATACCTTCAGCCTAACGAAAGATAGCCATCGGTCTCATTCAGAAGCCGTGAGCTTTAGGCAAAATAAATAGTATACAAAATAGGTTATGAAGTTTGCTATATGAGAAGCAGGCGATTAAATTGTCACGTTTTGGTTTCCTGGAAATTTTCGATCTCGAGATTTCAATCCTTAAAGTGAATCTCTCGATTCTGATTATCAGTCTGTATTTATGACCGACTACAGCCTAAACGGCTGGACCGATTTTGTTGAATCTTTATATCTGGAATCTGTAGGGTCACAATTCCAAGTGATATTAGGATTTTCATTCTAACCTCAAAATTGTACAGACGGACAGAATTGGAAGACCCGCTTTTCGAGTTTCTCTATTATAATAATGCCAAGTTTGCTTGCTCTTTAAAGAAGTAAATAAAAAGGAATACAAGTCAAAGTTATACCTGCAAAAAATAAATCAATCTTATGGGCTGTAGAACCGCGAAGTGGTACGAAGCAAATTACGTCAATAAGGTCCCAGGAGAGGCAAACCTACTGAACTATCAAGAGCTGCGTGCAATTGAGCGATATTGGGCTTCCATGAAAAATAAACTGATGTTTACTAAAATAGCTGCAAAGGGAGCAAAATGAACGAAGCAAAAGTCGACAGAGCTATAACAAAGTTAGGAATGACGTGAATATGGAGCATTGATTCATAAAAGAAGGAAACACCTGGATGCTTACCAACTATCAGAAGAAGATCTACCATCGCTGGATCCACTTAAGATATTCTGATTCATTAATGCAATTGAACTGGAGGAGGTGCTCTAAGTCGAGTATATCATCGACTTGAGCTTCAATTCGGGGGAGCACAATAGATTTATAAATCTATATCTAGGGATAACGTTGTATTTAGCTCAAAGGATATGTTCGAGATTTTTACATACATATACAGGGTGCGCCATCTTTTATGTCGGTATGAAAACATTGGATAACTTTGACATTTATCAACCGATTGACTTGAGTAGACATGTTTTTGTAACGTCAATTCAGTACAATTTTAACCATGAATCGCTTCACATCGCATCAATGCCCAAGACGTTCCAATGAACTGGTTGAAGCGGTAAGAGAGAGTGTTGCCGAGAATCCACATGTGTCGTATCGTCACCGCGCTCAGCATTTTGGCGTCAGTGGAACCACCTAGCGGTGCATTTTGAAGGATGATTTGCATTTGTTTCCGTTTAAAGTGCAATTTACTCAAAGAATATTGCCGACAGACCGTCCACGGCGCTTGGAATACGGCCAAACAGTCGTTCGAATGGTTGACACTGAACCTAATTTTTGGAAGCAAATTTTGATGACTGACGAGGCCCATTTCGCAGTCTCTGTCGCCATTAACAAGCAAAATTGTCACATTTGGGAACGAAGAATCCACACGAGATCCATGAAACACCATTGCATGACCAAACAGTGACTGTTCATTCATTATGAGTGTGTGATGATATTCTATATGACGAACAGTTTCGATATAACCAACGACCTCTGACATTATATCGTTCGTTATTCTGGACGTCCACTGAAGGTGTTGTTAAGTTAAAGAGTATGTCATATAAAATGTATATAAAAAAAAAACTCTGCCGTACAAGCCATTCTTATGAGTGTACCTCTAATGTGAAATATGGAACACTGTGGTTAAACTGCACAAAGAAGAAAACATGTGTCCAAGGGTAACGTATAATCATTCTCAGTCACCATCACTAAAATTTCAAAGTTACCTACTTTAGAAAAATGAATACCTCTATAACCAAACCTGTCACTCTACGGAGCCTTCATCGTGTGATAAAGCAAATATAAAGAGGGAGGTTACCACTCGAAAAAAACCGACTCTTTTTGGGTATTGAAAGTGCTTTGAAGTTTCAACAATATGAGTCGATTAATGAGGCTATGGGTAACCAACTAACAGATGTGTTACAGCGATACTTCAAAGGCAAAAAAGCTACCCAAAAGGAGGGGTTCTTTCGCTTGTCTTGCGGCTGCTCGAAGTAGATTAAGAATAATCTAGGTTACAATGCCATTTGGTAATTAAGAACAAGTATGATAACAAAAATGTGAAACCATAAAAAATGTCTTTAATGTAGTTTCGGTCTGGCGAGTTACTCGTAGGTCCATTCCTTAATCAACCCTAGGAAAACTTCCGTAATTTCTTTCACGATAAGGAGGAAACTTACCCTTGAAACAATTACTCTTAAAGGTATGTAGGTACAATACTTGAGTTTTCCAATGAAATCAAACAGTTAGACATACCCTTGGACAAAAGACTTATGTGGAACACCCACATTAATATTAAATATAGCCGTCAGGTAGACAAATGTCAAATGGGCGTGTCGCTGTATGTTGGGCAAAACTTGGTTTGACCCGAAAGATGATTAATTGGTTATACACCAAGATGATTAGACCAATTATATATAACACAATGCTTCGGTCGTTTGGTGGAGGCTATATGGTTTACTTGGAATCACACCTGCCAGACAACCGCCATGGAAGTTGTCATTTTAAGTACGCAGCGTTCTGAACGGTTTCGGACTTCATGCTCTAAATTACTCTGCTGTGCAAGGTGGCTTAAGAAAAAAAAAATTCTACACCGTGTGACCTGGATTGAAGCTTAGACCGGTCATTCGATTCTTCAATGACAATGGAGAAGATTAGTTGACTGAATGTTAAATCTGGTTAGAACAGGATGAAACCGTAGCTGTTCCAAAATTATTTCCTCACTTTTAAAGAGTTAAAAATGCCTGCACAAGAAATATCCTTATTTTTATTAGGAAAGTATAGCATCTCCTGGAATAAACTTAATAAATGGTAGAACATACGAGGCCTTCTTTAGGTCTATGTGCGTTATCAAACCTTTTCAATAAAATATGTACATCTTGTTTCTTCTTCTAGTACATATGTACATAGATAATGCATATAAAAAAGTTCTAAAATCCACAGAATTTATTTCTTATATCAGCAGTATGTGCTATAAAACATAACACAGTATACGTACGAAAAAAGTAGCATTGCCGGCTGAGTTTAACCCTTTTGTGAATCAATTTAAACTTTTTGCGGACCAAATTAAACCTTTTTCAAAGCAGTTTAAATTTTTTTTTTTAAGAATTTAAGTCTTGTTTTTACGAACATTGCTGATCTCAAAATTATAAAAACTCAACATATAGTGAAAATTCACTACAAAAATGGTGAAAATATAGTGGAAATGTTTTGTAAAGGTCGCACTGTTTTTGGCCATCATCAAGCGTCTTCTCGCACAGGTATAGTGATTTTAATCGATAAATTTGAACGTCTAAGACAGGTTAGTGATGTGAAGGCTCCAACTCGCGTTCGTCCGGCAAGGTCAGCTGAAAATATTGCCGCCGTAGCTGAGAGTGTGACTGAAAATCCAGGTGTGTCCATTTCGAGACGATCACAGGGATTGGGCCTATCCGCAACCACTTTGCACCGCATTTTGCATAAAGATCTTGGCCTACATGCTTATCCTCGTAAGATCCAGTTGACACAAAAATTGAAGCCAGCAGACCACGCACAACGCCGTACCTTCGTTGATTGGGTGCTGGAAATGAATGAACAAGATCATGATTTTTTACACAAAATTATTCTGAGTGATGAGGCTCATTTCAATTTGTATGGGTACTTAAACAAACAAAACTGTGGCACCTGGGGCTCCGAAAACCCAAGAGAAATAGTGGAATACCCTCTCCATCCACAACGAGTGACAGTTTGGTGCGGTTTTTAGGCCATATTTTTTTGGAAAACGATGCTGGTGCGACCGTTTCAGTGAATGGATTGCGTTACCGAAAAATGTTGACTGACTTTTCTTTTGATTGATATTGATGCTATGGACGTGGACGACGTTTATTTTCAGCAGGAGGGCGTCACATGCCACACAGCTGGTCAAACAATGGCTCTATTGCGTGACAAATTTCCTGGACGTGTGATTTCTAGAAATGGAGACTTCAATTGGCCGCCGAAAAACTATCATCATGTTAAAAACTGCAACCTACATACCTATGCATATGTAGTGGTACAGGCTACCCACATTCATTACGCGATTTGCAAAACTAACAACAATTTTGTTTAGCTAAGAGACGATAAAGTCTTAAGTCAATCAGTGTTGATAGGTGCAAATGATCCAATAAAAAATGTAAACAATATTACTCACACACAATGCAATATCTATCAAATAGTATCGGTTGCTAAGACACACCTGTCAAATGTATTTGACATACTTGCCACCGATTTGGCAATAACACAACAATATGAGTCACGTAAATGCCCTCAATTTAAAAATTTCTGTACAAAGCCGCACGCATCACCATTTATGCCCACCAAAGCAAAACAAGCAAAAGGAAAGTAATAATTTAACGAAATCCCCAACATAAATAAATATAATATTTACTCCTCTATTTAACAATTTAAAATGATTGACGTAAAAATACAAGTAGTATCAAAAGCGGAATACATTTAGCAAGGCCACCTTATCGCCATCATATGCTAATCGTGTACACTGACGACTGTACTGGAACAAATTCCAGAATAATGACGATCACGTTTGTACTTCCACACCACAAGTGCATCTGTTACTCGCCCAATAACACATGAATCACACATCGAATTATTTATTTCAGTTAATAAATAATGACATTTGTACTAGTGTTATGTACGTAACACTTGAAGGGGTATTTATAAAAAAAACGTATAAATAAAACAAACACATGAGTCAACGTACTCAAGAGCTCTCAAGAACAAGTGAACAAAATAAACTTCAAATAAAATTTTCAATGCCACCACTGATAAAATGAAAACGAGGAAATCAAGCGCGCAACCCCAAACGTCAAAAGTTCATTTCTGCCTTCATCAAGTAGCTCTCAGTACACAGAGAATAATAATAATAAACAAATCAAAACGTTCAGAGGCTGGATAAAGTACTCATTTTGATTTACATAATCCGTATAAATAGTAATTCGATAATTGAATCCTATCTATCCACACTGTGTAGGCGGGTGGTTCCCCTTTCCCTGGCTATGTGTCAGGGTTACACAGATACACTGAACGAATGCCAACAAGATGAAAAATAAACAGCCGCGTCACCGAGGGGGTGTGAACGCGGTCTTAGGTTAGATGATAGGGAGAAAAAATAATAAACAATCTGTCACAGGCGGCACATCATTGCGTACATCCCACACACACACACTGAACGCATCCAATTAAAAAGTTAAACTGCTATAATTTTGTGCAACACGGTTTAACACGTAGTCATACATCAAAAGTATATTTCGGACTTTTTTTTTTTTTGTACTTTTCCTTGGCGTGAAGTGGGAAAGTTAAAGTTTTGCAACTAATTAGGAACAACATTGCACCCCCGCCACTGTTGCTCGTCGTCAACATTCTTTAAGTACACACCAGAAGAATATTCTAATTGCGGAAAAGGATAAGAGAGTTAAAGGAGGACTGAGATGCTTTGCGATTGCAAATTCCGATTAAGAAGAGAACAGCAGGAAGAACGGAAGGAAGATGGAATGTTTATTCATTTCCATGGATGCTTGAACATAAAAATTAGTGCTCCCCTCGGTTTTTTGCAAGTTTCGAGTAGCTGGTTCTTCTCTTCATTTTTTTTTTTTTTTTTTTGAATATCCCTGAGGTTAAGTGAGGCAAGAATCGATGATTAAAGTGGTTGCTAAGGGAAACCAGTGACAATAAGATTCCATTTAACTGTAAATTGCTTTTGCGGTATTTAGGTATGCTTAAACGATGACTTTTAACTCAGTCTCTAAATTTGTAAAAATAAACTATAAAATTTCATAAATGTCTACTCGTCGACTGATCCGTACTTAAGTTGTATCTAAAGTGATAGCCAAAATATGTATTTTCTTTTTGCAAACAGTATCTGAATATAAACACGAAACAAGTAATAAAGCGATGAAAAGCTGACTTTAATTAAGTTCGTTTCATTACTACGAAATGCTCGAGGGGTTTTATAGTCAACAACAAAAGTTTACTGGAGAGGCTACTTCTAAAATTTACATTTTTAAGGGTTCGTTGCTATAAGATAAACCTTATGAATCCGTGATTATACGTATGCCGTAGGTACCCATTTGCAAGCATAAATCGGAAAGCAGATAGACAAAAAGCATTTCTGGTATAATGGTTTGAAACTCAGGTGCTGTTTAGTTTCACAAAGAGTGGTGTCCGAACTAATAGAGAATAATATGTTGCGATTTTTTGCATCCACATATGATTTCCAGTATATTTTCTGTAAGTTTTTATTTACTCGACTATTGTTAGCGTTCTCAAAGCTTTATGTGCTCCGTAGCTTATATCGTTGGCTTCTATTGCGTGTATTGAAGCCCAAGCATCAATTTTTCGGACTGGTCTCATTACTACCTGAAAGCTTAATATTAAATTGTTTTTATGACATTATAGATAAGGATTCTGCGAACGTCTGAAATTTGAAGATAATCTATTGCTAGGGATCCCCATGTTCGACTAATGTCTCCTTTGATATAATCTGATCGTGGCATAATGAAAAGAAAAGAACAAACGTTGAGAAAAACACAATTTCTTCGGATATATCGGTATGAATTAATGAATTTCTATGAACAAAAGCCTTAAATATGACATGTTATGAACAATAAAAAAAAATATCGTTCCTTATACTGGTGTAGCGCTTTTGTGATAGACAGCTATACATTTACTAAACAACGACAATAGCATGTAATAGTGACAAAGAGGCTACAATCCTGAATTGACATTTGTAAGCACCAACAGCGACCAAAGGCCTCTCCAAAAACTATTCGTATGGTCTTTTCGGACTTTCCACACAGACAACACAAGCCTGTAGTTATCGAAATCGGCACCCAAAACGCTGTCATCGAGTCTATAGCGCAGCCTAAATGGAATTTCAACAAGTCTTCTTGGAACAACTTCAGGAGCGAACTCGATGCAAATATAAGGTGGTCCAGTAAAGTAACGTTTAATAGGCATCGTTCTCTCTACGGCGAAGAAGCACGCACCGATAGGCTTCTGTAAACTATACATAACTGGATAGACAGAAGAACATCATCGAAAACACTAAATTTGTTCACTCCAGCAGAAAACTTGACATCAGTACACCCGGTAGCCGCACCGAAACCCACAATCTGCCTAGATAAAATAGCTGCTAGGATTGTCAAACTATCCAAGCCCCCTCAAAACAGAAAGTAAGACCACCAAGAAAAACCTTCGGTCATTAAAAAGAGCATCACAGGAACTGGCAGAATTTTCAAGAACCGCCAGCCCTAAGGAAGTCGAGGCAGCGCTTCTCAAGGTAAAGGCAGGCAAAGCAGCATAGGACCAGATGGTATATTCCCAGAGTTTCTACTGCATAGCGGCACGAATTTAAAGAATTGGCTAGCAACGTTCTACTTAGACGTACTTGAAACGGGACACTTCCCAGCTGAACTCAAGAAATCTAAAGTGGTGGCCCAGTTCAAATCTAGAAAGTCCAACGAATCACATCGAGGCAGGTTACCCTGTCAGACTTAAAACGCTCGTGGCATATAGAGTTACAGTATGGAAAGATGGATTGATACTAAAGTGTCTGCAAGAAATACTGTGCATCGACAGCCAAAAAGCTAAACAATATGCTCAGCGATAGGCCATTTCAAGTAATAATACACACATCAGGCCAAGAAAGCTTAAGAACGGGTTACCGCAAGGTACACCCTATACACATGACATACCAATAACCTTATCAAGGAAATTTGCGTACACTGATGACATCGCTATAGCTACACATCAGAACATAGCCTACACAGAAGCAATACTTACCAAGGGCCTTGATACACTAAGCACATATTTTAAAAAGTGGAAACTCTGCCAAAGCATGAGCAAAAACGAAGTAACGTGTTTCCACCTAAACAATATACTCGCCCAAACAAGCTCTCTGTGTATTTCAACAATATCCAGCTAAATCACAACCCTACACCAAAATGTCTTTGAAGGAACCTTGAGCCTCTCGCTCAGTGATCGCTCACTTAACCACTGATCCACGGGTCCTACATCTTCCTCTAAAACTTGCGCAAAATCTTTCAAGCAACCCCTTCACCACAACTGAACTATGGAGAAGCGAATGGATCTCTTCCTCCGTGGACGATATGTGTCGAATACAGGACCCAACATACATGCCTGTTGGCCATGATCTACCCAGAACATCGAAGGTCAGTTTCAACCGACTGCGGTCAAATTGTATTGTATTGTTTATTAGAACATAAGTATTATAAATTTACTTTATTACTTTTCCCATACTTGTTAGGTGTCGATGGATCGTCATATGGCTTACTTTGAGTTCACTTGCGAGTTCCTAGCGAATATTCGCAAATTTTGACATTTCATTCATAGCAACTTTTTTTTCTATTCGCAGCAATCTGCGAATTTCACTTGTCATTCGTTACCACCAAGAACAAAACAAACGAATTGTGAGGTTAAACTCTCGCGAATGTTTTGGTCGCGCGTATGTGGATTGCGTTTCAGATCTGTGGAATGTGAACAAAATTTGACAGTTCGCAAGAAGTATTCGCCTATTCGCAGAAACTAATTAAAATTTAACTCTTTCCCTACTAATCGACAGTTAAATTAAGCTCTGTTCTTTTGAAATAGTAAAGTTGTCAATTGCCTTTAAATGTACTAAAAATGATTTGTGTCCAGTTCGCCGGTCGCTGATCTGTGAATGGACCTTTACCGTAATGTTTGGATTTCCTTCGATGGTAGTCTACCTCTTTTGGCCTACCAGAACGAGGTTAATTTTTTATATCAAAGTTGTGGTGGCTTCACTTCCATTCTGGTTTTTCCGGAAAAAAACAATAGAATATGCCGAATACTATATGCTCTTAGGATACATCCATTTCAAAAACCAGTTAAACATGCTTACAATGATGTTAACACAACGAAATTTGCAGACTGAATGAGCGATATATCCCAAAAACTAATTTCAATAACTGTTTCAGCATTAAATTGGTTTTGTGCATTTTATGGCAATTGGAAAATAGTCCCCGAAAACAACGCGTAATACTTATGTTACAACCTGATATATGTACCTTTATACGAGTATGTATTTGTAAATGTATTAACTTTATATTGCGTATTTTTGTATATATGTACATATATGCATATTTTAGTAAACTTTGTTAACATTAAATACTATTCTATGTATAAATAAGCATGTAATAGTTGCTCCTATGGCCCTAATTAAGTCATTTTCTCAAAGATTTATGAACAACGATAAATATGTACACATTCTCCCTCTACATTTCATGCTTCATTTTATTTTACTTCAATATTACCGACCGTCGCTGGAAAAAAACAAACAACATTTTTGAAATACATGTTTGTGAATATAAATTGAATTATAAGATATCATACACCCTCAACATATTTTTACATGCGTCCTCACTTTCGGATAAATTTCATTTGTCGCTAAATTATTCTACAAGCATATTTTACACAAAATGTCATAAAAGCATATTCTCCACACATGAGCCGTTAGCGTTGTGGAGAATGGACGACATGCGAGCTATGTCAATTGTCAAACTTTTGCGGAATTTTTCCATAATAACATGACACACTGTGTGAAGGAACCTGAGTTGACATCAGTGTTTTATAAAAAATTACGTTATTTTGCTTTACTTGGAACAGACCCAAGGTGTTAATTATACAGGATGACAATTAGGTTTCCGGGATATACATATGTTACGTTTTAACGCTATTTAATGCGTGGGTGGAAAACGTAAAGGCTATATTTCAACGACATTTATTTCAAATTGTATTACGAGTACTTAATTATTTAGTCAGATATAAATTGGAGTTTCGAATTCGAATAATATTTTTTTTTGTATGCTCTTTGACTAATAGCAAAAATTATTTAAAGATTCTTCCGTTTAAAACCAACGTTGGTGGATCAATTGATAAAGGCACACAGAACACACTTTAGGAAGCACTGCTCTACCCATTTACGAGGCAATTGATTATAGAAACAATGAATCCAAATACTACTTCACGTAGTATTTGGATTCATTTGTAGTAAAAATATGTATAATGCCAATTTGGCGATTAAGTGAACGTGCCCCCACTGCAAATCCATCAACCAGATCTTTGAAGGCATCTGGCAGAACATTTAACCCGAACGTGATTTTCTCATTTCGATATACTGCCTTGAATTTTTAAGAGCTGTACCTTAGAAGCATTTAAACACTGTAACAAATATTCCTTATCATCGCAATTGAAAGTGGGTGGCCTCGTTGTTAACGCCAATAACAAAAACGAGAAAATCTAATAAACAACAAGTAAACCTACGTAAGGAGAAAAAACATCATCATAAACAAGCAGATTAAACAGAAAGTCGTAGCTGGACTTTAATACTCAATTAGGGTTTCTCAAACAGGATCCCGTAGTAAAACTCATAATCCGGGGGAAAAAATCATAGAAAATATTTCAAAAATATAAGATGAAAACTCATTTTTGCTGCGAAGAAGATTGCTTCGAATGCGTTCGTAAGACACAATAAAATAATTCTATGGACACTAGTGTGCAAAAGTATGTGCATTATTTTCATGTCGTCGATGAAGCGTTCACAAATGTGAGCACCGTCGCAGTTGTGACGCACATTGTAAGTGCAAGTCGTATATAAGTGCGTATATAAGTGCACATATACGAGGGAGGGCTGATAAGTTCGCGGCCTAAGATACGAGTACTCAACAACGAGTCATCTTCTCATTAGTGATAGCACGAACTGCGGCACTCTTTAGTAGTATAAATATCACCTCGTTTCAATAATAATCTCATTTTGTTATTATCTGTGGTAGGATAATCATTACCATGTCAGCCGAAATCGGAAATTCTCGCAATTTTGAACAACACACCGGCCGTGATAAAGTACCACGTGAAAAAAGGAAAATCGCCTAAAGAAATTTTCGAAGACATGTCATCAACTCTTCAGGATTCTGGGCCTTTGTATACCATGGTCAAAAAATGGGCTCGTTTATTTCAACAAGGGCGAGAGAGTTGTGAAGACGACTCCCGCCCAAAACTGAAGAAAAAGTCAGAAAAGTTGAAAAATCAGTTCTGACCGACGGAAGAATACAAATGTGGCGGATAGCGGACGAGTTGCATATCAGCAAAGAAAAGTGAAAAAGTCGGCTTCGAAGCTTATGGCGATTATTTTTTGGGGCTCTCTACATTCTGATCAAAAAGTACACGAAATTTCTTCTTCACAACGCCCGTGTCCTGTAATAGTATAAGAGTATTCATATCCTCTTTGGCGCGCGCAAATTATTAAAAAAAAAAACCACGCTTGAGATATTGCCAAAAGCTTTTTTTTAAAGGTTGGTACATCTGTCATCTGGCGCTCAAATATCTGTTTGAGCGCCATTTGTCGGGAGTTTGTGCGTGATAGCTTTGTAAACAAGTCAGTGTTTGTTGTGTTCTCCGAATTTCGCAATGTTTAGAAATTTTGTGTTCTTAACAAAATATTATGTGCGGAAGCGTTGAAAATGTTAACGGTAGCCTAAGGGGACTCGACAATGTCGAAAACACAAACGTACGAGTGGTACAAAGAGTTTAAAGCGGGCCGTACTGTGGTTGATGATTTGCCTTGTTCCGGTCGTCCATCCACCAGTATGACTGACGAAAACATCGAAAAAGTTAAGAAAATTGTCCTCGCAGATCGTGGTGTGAGCATCAGGGAGATAAGCAGCCGATATCCGTGCCTATGAGACGAGTTGAAGCGCTTCACTTCTTCACCACTATAACGCACCGGCTCACACATCCCATCTTGTACGCTACTATTTAATCAAAAACAACGTTCATACCGTTCCGCAAGCTCCGTATTCATCTGACATGGCTCCTTGTGACTTTTCCTATTCCCACGATTCAAGTTATCGCTTCGCGGAAAACGTTTTGATACGATTAAGGCGATAAAGGAGAATTCGCAGAAGGAACTGAAGGAGATTCCAAAATCGGTCTATGAGAATTTTCTTTGAAAATTGGAGAAAGCGTTGGAATATGTGTATTGCTTGTAATGGAGATTACTTTGAAGGGAATAAAATGAATATCGATGAATAATTGAACCGTTTTCGTTGTAATGAAAATAATAATAAATATTAATTTCCCAGAAGACAAAAACTTCTTACCTTGAGTAAACGCGATACAAGGCATTTTACGGACTTTTTCACAGGACACTACTCCCTTAACAATCAACTATATAGATAACGCAAAAGTCCGTTCGACTCTTGCCTGCTTTATCTCAAAGATCAAGAATCTGCCGAGCAGACTTAATCAATTGTTAGGGTCTTAACTCCCTTAAAATGTGAACCTTGTTTAGCAAGTGCATCCGCAATCTCATTGTATCATGTTCGGGAACACAAGTAAGTGAGACTTTGTTGTGAGCACAGAGCTGCCTTTAAGAGTGTTCAGACAATTTCAGGCAAGCTTAGACTCAACATAGTAGGATTTTACAGCTTTTGGCGTTGCCTGACTGTCTGAAAATATATTTATGTGGGACATATGGAAGTTGCGTTTAATGCACTCTTTGGCGCTGATCTCTAATCATACCTGAAATAATTATTACCTCCATATTTGTTAAGAAAATTTGACACTAGTTCTCAGAGTTGCTTAAATTATCTTTAATTCTGTAAAACGAATGGACTCTTATACTCTAGGAAAATGCCCTTTTCGCACTTAGAACGAAACGCCACTGCCTAACTAACTATAAAATGCCATAAAACCTATAATTATGTCAACACCATACATAATTTTTAACGGGTTTGTTTAACACGAAAGACAACAACTTCTAACAGGGTCAAGGAGAAATATTAAATAAAATATTATTATTCAACAGGGAAAAGTCACACAAAACAAAACAAAACAAAAAGAGCTCAAATCAATTCAAATTCTTTTTTTTTTGCTTTCGGGGTTATCCGAGACACCACTTGCGACAAGAGAGTCACATCGTAACCATAAGTTTGTGGAATATTAATTTACGCTTGAAGGATTATTATGATTATTCTTATTTTTCTATGTTTGCACTTGGAGGTGGCCCCCTCACTCTCTTCATTTTACTCGAGGATATATAAATGATAATCAAATGTGTTCGTGATTTATCGTTGGAATTTATTTCGTCAGATATTTGTTTGCTTTCTTTGCTTCGGAGTATGTGTAGCTTCCCCCCGCCTGTCTCTGTGATGCGCGCTCCAATGTATTTTCTGAAATATTTATCACATTACTTTTTTTTGTCGTCGACGTTGTTGTAGTTGCTGTTGTCGTCTTGATAGTCCATAAGCAAAAGACTGAAAGAATTTTTGCGGCAATTCCATGCCACCACTCAGTTGTGTCATAAATATTTTAAGGGAACAGATTATTTGTATTCGTAGATGACTTCTTTTTTTTTTTATTTTCCTTCAAGGACAACAGATTCTCTGCCTTTTCTCTTAAGGTTAAATACGCAATAAAATCAGACAAGTGGGCGTGGGGGAGGAGGCTCTAACAAATAACAACAGACGCTTGCTAATATTCCTACCAGTCTGTAGAATCGATGACGCAACATTTATTTCTTGTGAACCTGTTATTCTTTTCTTTTTGAGTATATTTATGAATATTTGTTTATTCAATTATTTAACGACTAACTTCGATTTCAATAGGAAAAAAAAGTGAAAATGTGATTTGAATTGTATTACGAGTAGCATTTAGAGCTAATATCAAGCAGAGATGCCAAATAAATAAATAATTACGCCCAATGTTTTCACCAGAAGCCGGGTACGAATTTATTCATACAAATAAATCGACTCGTGTTGTTATTCAACGTGCCACGTGCTCTTATTGTCCATTTTCAATCAGAATCAGTGCCAGGCCATAGCAGTGTTCTTCGCAAAAAAAAAAAAAAAAAAAAAAATCACACAGAGCATGATTTATCAACAGTAGTACTTGAGATTGAGGTTTGAGATACTTTTTTCAAGTTGGAAATGCCTTTTTTCGAATTTTCTTCTATTTTGTAGACAGGCCACATTAAAAATGCTATTACCATTCACTCCGCAATGGAATGCGATGATGTGATGGAAATGGAAATAAACGCAAAAAAGAGAAATCCCCATCGCAATCAGACGAGAAATTATTTGCGTCATACATAGTCAAGAGGGTGACATAGCACACCGGCTGGGAGCAAGAGGATGGCAGTTTATGATGTCATTATTCTCGATAGTCGTACAGATTTGGAATACATTGTGCAGTCGATTGGTACGGTCATTTAGTGACTGAATCGTAATCATCGAATGGGAGTGGAAATCCTAAGTAATACGTATGAAACATCTAGCCAGTTGCCTGGCAAACAAAACGAAAGAAAGAAAGAAACGAAATGACATCATTTAGCCATTGAGAAGAATAAATTTTTTTTTGTTTGCAAAAAAAAGTGTTATTGGCACAAACGAGTTTATTTTATCTATCTCGATTTTTGGAGAATTTGTGAGACAAGAGGCCATACATAATTGACTATGTTATGTAGTACTCTTGGCGTAGTTGAGTCATTAAACTGAAATTTATTAACTAAACTATAACAATCAAATGGTGTGGCAGTCTTCAAAATTAATGGCTAATGGCTACAAAATAAGGCTGAAAGGAATAGTATTCATACGGAAGATATTTTCTGCACTTGCATAGACCTCAACGGCCCTTTATCTGGCTTTCGCCATGATTTTTTTTTACGAATTTTATCAGAAGAATATATTCGAATTCCTTGAGTCTCCAAATTTTATTCGATATATCACATACTGGAAACATTTTTTGTTTTTCTTTGAGTAAATCTAGAAGAAATAGCAAGCAGTTTGCCATGCGATTCGCTCTGGTGTAGATCAAATAAAAAGACTAAATGACAATCATCACTGCAGCTTACACTCTTAAACAATAGCAAGGCCTTTAATTGCATGCTGAGGAAACATATGGAATGCACGCACAGCAAGGGGAATCACCGCGAAATTTCTAGCATTGATCACCGGATTCAGATGTGATTGTTGATCATAACCTCAAATGGCAAGGCCATATTGAACAACCGCAGGCACAATTTTGGAGAACATCTATGTTACACCATCTAGTGTGTAGTGACTATGAAGTAATTAAACGGCCATACCTAACGCTAGGTGAGTCATACATCCGCCATGGCATCACCTCATGGGGTGAAGTGCCCCACACAGGCAGCTACAAGTTAGTCAAAATTACTTACTCAAAATCCTGGCAAAGAAGAAGAGAATCGACTACGACACAACAGCACTTAGCACCCAACTTGAGCTCCTAAATATCGAAGACATTTTCAAAACCAGCCTAATTAATGAGTTTTACCACGATAGATTCTCCATCGATCACCACCACAACACATGACGCAATGCAAAAGGCGGTTTAAGGATGCGAACTTCTACAATAACTCGTTAGCAACAATGTTACCTCACTTCTAAACGAGCTTCGTCTTCATCTTAAAAACATTTTCAAATGCCAATTAGAAAATAACTAATTATAAAGCACTTTATCAGTAAACCATATTAAAATATGAAAATAAAATAAATTAATGAGTTGGGTATATAAAACTGTCTAAGAAAACTACATTTAACTTTATTTGTTTATTAAATTTTCCTTCAGACAAGCCCTAAGGCCTTCGCGGAATGTAACTACATGTATACTTAAATATTCTATTCTATCTTAAGTTATGCACATAACAATAAGCTCATGAGTGACAAGGCTTCTAAAGGGTGTCCAAAAATTAACGCAAGATTTGAATTTTGCGCCATTTGTGCGGTAGTGTTGCCAACGAAAAAAAAAAAAAAAAGACAGCGTGACAGCTGACAGTTTAGGGTTAGTGCTACACGAAAGAACAACGCGATTTCATTGTTGAGCAATATTTTAAAAATAATGAAGGTTTGGCAGCTACAGTTCGCAGTTTTCGTACAAAAAAAAGTTGGTGAATACTGATTAAACTCCATCAACTGTGAAGAGGTTAATTCAAAAATTCAAGGAAACTGGATCAATTAGTGATCTTAGACACTCTGGTCGTCCTTCAACAAGTCGTTCAACACAAAACATCGAAGTAGTTCGAGAGAGTGTTGCTGAGAGTACAGGAACATCACTTCGGTACCATGGTCAAGAATTGGACATTTAGTGAAGGTCTCTGCAGCGTATTCTCACGAAAGATTCACATTTTCATGCATACAAAGAGTTCGTTGAATGGATTATGGAACAACAACAAGTGGGTGCTGATTTTTCAAACAAAATCCTCTTCAGCGAAGGATGAGGCTCATTTTCATCGTCATGGCTTTGTTAATCGTCAAAATTGTCGAATTTGGGGTTCAGAAAATCCACGAGTGATTGTTAAGAAAGCATCCACAACGTGCCACTTTTTGGTGCGGATTTTGGGCTGGAGGCATCATAGGACCATTCTTCTTTGAAAATGAGGCTGGTCAGGCCATAACAGTTAATGGTGCTCGCTATCGCGACATGACAATCCAGTTTTTTTGTGCCTAAATTGCAGGATATGGATGTGGGCAACATGTGGTTTCAACAAGATGGTGCCACATGCCATACAGCCCGATAAACAATTCAATTACTGCATGAGTCATTTCCTGGTCGTGTAATTTCCCGTTTTGGTGATCAGAATTAGCCGCCCAGATCATGGATTTAATGCCGTTGGACTTTTTTCTTTGTGGTTTTTTGAAGTTGACCACCCACGCCTTGAAGGAGCAAATTGAGCACTGTATCAACTTCCACGAACATATTAAAGACCTTTTATCTAGACGCAAACGACATCTGCGTACTTTCAGTACAGCATTTGAACATGCAGGCAAAACTATAAACATAAATAATACCAAATTAGTGATGGGCGACGCCTTAATCGAACTATAAAGATACCCTAATTAGGATCAATAAAGCTAAACGAGCGTATTCACAGGTTCGGAATTCCTAGAAGTCTAGTCTACAATATTTAATACATATTTGATGCTTGACCGATTCATGATTTGTCCTATCTCTTCTTCTATGCGGTCAAAAATATGTACTAAAAATTATGCATTGCGTCCGTCGACCATGGTCATATGACGTCACATGCGTGTAGCACACATGCACTAGAACAAAAGTCGTAATTCAATGAACAAATTTAGTCTCACAATTCCATCACATGGCAAAGGACATCGTAGAGAAAGAGACAGGGAAAAGGAAAAAAAACTCAATTCTGTTCACCTCACCACCATTGGTTTATTGTTCAACTTCAGCAAACGATTAATAACCTAAAATCTCCTCTAACCAATAGCCTAAACGATATATAAATTGGTTGAAATGTCTTGAAATTACGAGCGTTTTAGTGATGAAAGAAATGTTTTCTCTGAAAATTCCTTGTTGGCTACGCGGTTATGACTTAATGCTTAAAACAGAGCAAAAATGAATCTCGGAAATTGATTTATGCTTATTATGGTTAAAAAACGCGATTAACTGCGGATGTGCTGACAAACAAGGTTCTAAGTTCCCTAAAAAGATCCCTTCACTGCATTCTAGAAAATCTGACCAAACTTTCAACGAACTTAACAAGAAAGAGACCACATTGGGCTACGAAAATGGAAATGGACCAGCCATATCCTCCTCAGCAAGAACCTGTATGAAATATGTCACCAAGTTTAAGATTGTAACCCGCAAGAGAGCTGGAAAAGAGTTCACCCAAAAACTACATGCAGAACTTCATAGAAATATATCCAGTACCCTGGAAAGTCATGGAACGAAATCAAGCTACTACCGAAGAACCGAACCAGGTGTGAACGCTTTGTCAAGGCCCTATGCTTTACAGGAGCTGATTATTATGATGGCTTTATACCGCGTTCAGTATTTGTCGAAATTTTAAATTTTTGTTGATACTATCATAAGGTGGTGGGGCAAAAGTAATGTCATAGTGTGAATTGGCTGCCATTTTGTTAGGAATGAAAAAAATTGGGCTCTGTTTTCACTAAAAGTTTATTTGAAGCTGTAAAATTAATCGCAATAAGTTGAAAAAATGATATCGGTCAAATGACCACCTCTTGAGGAGATGCACATTTGCGCTCGTTTTACGGCATTTTTAATTGTTGCCCGCCAAACATCTGGCTCCAAATTGGTGATTTCTTCTTCAATGTTGGCCTTCAAGACTTGCAAGGTTTGTGGTTTGTTGTGGTAAACGCGAGATGTCAAAAAGCCCCAAAGGAAGAAGTCTGGCGATCTGGCAGACGGGAGATCACACGGCCCGGAAATTGGTGATTCAAAATGTCTATCGTTGACCGAGCTGTGTAAGCGGTTACTCCGTCCTGCTGGAACCAACAACGCTCGAGACCCAATTCAGCAACTTGAGGCAAAAAAGAAATCGTTTAACATCTGTCTGTAGCTCGTCGTTGTCTCGGCGATGTTTGTGGACTCTCTCGAGCGTCCTCGGCCACAGCAGTGATATTCTCGGCCGAACGAGCAATACGGGGCCGGCCCTTCTTGCAACGTATCTAGTGGACGCAGTTTGCATGAAACGCTTAGCCAAACGCTTATTTGTTCGCGCACATGGTGCAGGACGACGAGGAAAACGACGACAAAATTCACGCTGTGTTAAAACAACAGACCGGAAATTGGTCAAATAAGCAGTAACAATAATTCCGCGTTCTTCTTGCTTGTTGTCAACTCGTAATTCTCTATCTGTCTACACCACAAATGTCAAAGCACAATGACATTTGACGACATTTTCAAAAATGATGGCATATTCACATTATGGCATTACTTTTGCCCCACCCTGTATATGTACATATATGGTACCCAGGTTAACTTTGTTGCGGTAAGGATGAATTTGTACTCCTTTTACAGTTAGAAATATATATGGTAACGCTGAGTTGAGCTCTGTAAATAGTCATACTGAGGACAACATGTCTAGTAAGAACCATGCGACTAGATAGACTCAGTCATATCAAGGCGCCAGTATATACTAGCCGGATATATTTAGAAAGCACACTTTGGCAATTTAAGCAATTACAATCGATATAATAAGATTGGTTGTTTTTGTTTACTTCTGCGAAAAAAATATACGTATTAAAATCACATACAAAACAATACACTCAAGACGACCAATCGAAACTGAAATTCAAAGCAAAAAAGACCCTACCCCACAATCAAAGTAAAAAGCCTCGTGTTGGGGCAAATTTTATGAAATCGAAGTTACTTGCTCATTAGAATTTCTAGGAAAAATAAAAAGAAAAAAATAAGAAAAAAAAAAAAAAAACATCCTGGACATGAGGACGCCTGTGTATGTAAAATGTTTCCATGCTAAACTGAAGGGTTCAAGGAACCATAATAAAAACAACCACCAACAATATACACGTACAAACGTACATAAGTGGGTAGGCAGGCAGGCAGTAGGGTTAGAATACCGAAACGTGAAGTTCGATCGAAAATACAGTAATAAAGTACCTACAGCTCCTTCCGTTCGCGTGTGGAAAGAATACATACCTACACGTTCATAAAATAAACTGGCGCCAATTTTTTTTTTACTGACAATATGCAGCAACACAAAAATCGGTTTTTACTTATAAATAATTCAAGTATGCATATTTTCCTAATTTAGTACTCAAAGGATTTTAGTACTTCTACATTTTATCAAAACCATTTGATTCTGAAATTTGCCTAAATATAAGGGTTGTGGTGAGGGGTGTAGACGGTTAATGTAGACGTAGACGTTTTAATACCAATTGTAGGAAGAGCGTATTTGGGCTCATAATGTGAGGTATCGTGAATAAATTAAACGAAACCAATTTTAAATTGTAAAGTACGCAGAAATTTTAATTAATTTTTTTTTTTTAATCGTGAGTTGCACCCCCCCTTTCACAAATTACAAAATCAATTTAGATTGCCTTCAACTATTAATAACAAAAAAAAAAAAACAAACAGAAAAGTTGCAATCCGTTTGGATTACCTGCCCAAGAATGTAACGCCATAAGAAGAAGAAGATCAGAAAGGCTATTGATGAGACATTTTCATAAAAAGTGGGCGTGGCTGTCACCATTAATAACCTTAATTCTTTAAGTCTGATAATATCTTTAAAATAAAGTTCAACGTTCACTCTAAATAGCTACGAAATTTTTTTTTATGGAAGCCAATAAATCGAATAAATGTATCAGATCAAGTGAGCGTGTTTGTGAATGGAATTCAAAAATAATTGACCATTCGTCTTTGTACGAATATTCAATATTCGTGTATTGGGCGGTGCCAGTGAAGTACTCCGTTTCCACAAAGAGTTTGTCGGAAACTTATACGTATAGCAACCAATCGCGAGTATTAATGTCTGCACACGAAGCCCAGAAATGGAATTACTGATCAATCTTCGCGGAATTTGTGCATATCGCTAGATGGCATTTCTACTATTTTGTGTAACGCACTAAAGGTAAAGCTGTGTTCTATGGGTTCTATAACCCCAGCAAGTAAGGATATATTTTACATATGAGTTACCACTGAACAGCTGACGCTTGCCAACTGATTATTAACCTTTTTTGTTTTAGTACTTTGACTAATTTAAAGTCAGAACAGCTCCTGTAAGCCTTCTTTCTGATCATGTAGCTTACGAACAGTGACCATAAATCCATCAGTTAGGGATAGGTTTTCTTTTTCATTGATTTTATATATATTGCATTATTTTATATATTTCATTATTTCATAGATAAAAACATACCTACATTAGCCCAAAAGAAACAAGTCAGAAAAATGGGGAAAAAAAAAACAAAAACGAATCTTCCGCATGTGTACTCAGTACACACAACCACACGAATTCATCCACTGCTGGTAACAGTGACTATTAATGATAAAAATTTGATGAAGAAATTTGCCTATTGCTCAGCTTGTACAGAGATGATTGATAGCTTAAAATCTTCGATAGTAAATACGATAATAGAACAAAAATACAATGAAATCTAATAAGTTTGTATACGAGTTTTGAGCAAGTATTGGGTTGGCAAGAAAGTAATTTCGGTTTTTACAAGTAGATGGCGTTATGTTTGTTGATTTTCGCTTTCGTCAATGTTATGTTTTTTTTTCTTTTGGCATTTGATAGCTATCATTTTAAGCTTACTTTAGAAGCAAATCGAATTCAATTTTATTTACATTTGTTAGTAGTGTCAACTTTACCATGGAGTGCAAAAACGAACATTTTTGACATATTTTGCTTTTTTTATTTCCGTAAAGGCAAGAAAGCTGCTGAGGTTCACAAAGAGATATGCGAAGTTGCGTTAACAGAACGTACGTGTCAGAATTGGTTTACGAAATCGCGTTCTGGAGATTTTTCACACAAAGATAACCAACGTTCTGGTAGACCAACTGAAGTTGATGATAACCAAATCAAATCGTCATATGACTGTGCGAGAGATTGCAGAGAGGTTAAATGCATCAAACACAACAATTGAAAATCACTTAAAACGTCTTGGACTCGTACAAAAGCTCGATATTTGAGTTCCACATGAATTGAAAGAGATTCACTTAACACAACGAATCAATATTTGCGATATGCATCTCAAACGCAATGAAATTTATCCTTTTTTTTGAAACGAATCGTCACTGGTGATGAAAAATGGATCGTGTACAACACAACATCAATCGAAAACGATCATGGTCTAAGCGTGATGAGCCAGCACAAACCACATCGAAAGCTGAACTGTATAAAAAGATGGTTATGTTGTCAATTTGGTGGGATTATAAAGGTGTTGTGTATTTTGAGCTGCTTCCAAGGAACCAAACGATTAAATCAGATGTTTAATGTCAACAACTAATGAAACTGGAAGGAAGCAATCAAAGAAAAACGGCAAATCGTAAGAGAATCGTGTTCCACCATGACAACACTAGACCACACACATTTTTGGTAACTCGTGTAAAATTATTGAACCTTGGTTGGGAAGTGATGCCACATCCACCATGCTCGTATAGCCCCCACCTTCCACCATCAGATTTCCATTTGTTTCTAAGTTTGCAAAACTCTTTGAATGGCAAAACTTTCACTAATTATGATGACCTGGAATTGCATTTGGTCCAGTTTTCTGCTAATAAGGGTCAGATGTTCTGTGAGCACGGAATCATGAAGTTGCCAGAAAGATGGCAGAAAAAAATATAAATGGAACAAAATGGAAAATATATACTTGATTAAAGTTTATTCTTTGTACAAAAAAAGAGTTTTATTTCACACTAAAAAACCGAAATTACTTTCTTGTATTATAATTTATTGGTACGGTGGAATTCATCATATGTAATTGCGGATATTTTTCAGAGAAAACCACCCTGAGAAAATCCCTAATAAATAAAGCAAACGGCATAAAAATCGGTTCGGCTGTTCTTCAGTTACAGCGTTACAGCACGGTACAGACGATCAATCTATTTTATCAAATAGTTTGATGTAAAAAAATGTGACCAAAAGATTGAAAAAAAATTCCGATACGACGGATAGAAAAAAATGTCAGTTTGAATTTCTAACGCAGACAATCTGAAGACTGAATCATGAAAAAAAAAATAGGTTTAGTGATCGCTTTTACCCATGATAACGCTCTAGTTCACTTTCTTGCTCCCATTTGGTAATTACTCGTGCCAAATTAACAACTCTGTTCCCTTTATAGTCGCACAAAATCAGCACTTTGATAAATATGTACGTATGTATGTGTTCTACAATCCACATGCATCATTTTATCGCGTTTTCATTCTCCATCGCATGTGAAACTTTTTAACTACAAGTTAAAGTAATCAAGAACTTATATTAAATACTCTCTGACTACAATTTATATACATTTGACTCATGATGGGAGACGCATACCCCTCCAACAGCAACTAGTTTGTTAGCAGCAATAATTTGTCTTCCCCTCGAATGACTACAACCCCCATTCCACGTATCACTATCGCACACAGTCAATTCACTCTTAAACTTATCTAATTATACAAATTTAAAATAATTGCAGTACGCAGAATGATTCTATAACCAGATAATATATGGATTTGCATGGGAGAATCTATGTCAATGAATATTCCACAGAGTGTAAGACCACTTGGATTCGTCTTTGTATGCAAATGGGCAAAAATAAATTTTCTCAGCAAAAAAAAAAAAAAAAAGACAAAGTGAAGATGAAAATTTCAATCACATAATTAATTACAACTGTACATGTACCTACGTCATTCGACAAGCGTCTTAACGAGAATCCTTCCACACACACACACCCAAGGAGTAAGTAAACAATCATCACCCCCGTACAGAAGCTGCCCACGAACAATTGCAAATGTCATCATTCACAGTAGCGGTGATGATGATGGTGGGTGTGTAGGCAGACGAACAGTAGTAGATAGCAGAGGCGGCCTTCTGTCACATATCCTTAAAATAAAATCCCAAACCTACAATGACGATAAGATAAGCTAATCTGACCCTGTGTGTGTCAGCGTTCAGTTTACGCATCATTTAGAAAGCAGCACCCAATCCTTTCTCCTCCTTTACCAACTGTATGTATAGTACACACAATGGCTGCAATAATGTCCTTCAACGAACCACAGTTGCTAGGAGGAGTTCTATAGTTTGCACAGGACTCCCCACTCACACTCACACACACACACACACCCATACAAACAGTCATCTCTGCCAAACTAGTGTACATGACAAATAATTAAATTACACAGAAAATTCAATTTCGCATTGTTTGTCCTATTTTAAGCAACACAATTTGTTCGCCATAGATTGAGGACGACAGTTACGTACATATTGCTTCACAGCCGTATGTACATAGGTTCGTGTGTGGATTTCTTACGCAAAGGAATGCAACAAGGACATAAGAATAAGAAATTATGAAAGAGAAAAAATTCCAAGGAATTTTAGGAATAATAACCACTTAGGGTTATTTATATGCCGCCAGAGCTAGATGGCATTTCGCGCCGACGAAATGGTCGATGGACGGCTGAAGAAGGTCATAAGAAAAATAGCCTCCAGGATAATAAAAAACGTAGTGTGGGTACACACAAAAAAATGTCTGCTGTTCCTAGAAAAGTCAGAATGAAATAAATTAAATTTTATTTTTAACAATGTGGGAGGCTGATTTCAAGTGGGTAGAGGAGAAGCATGAATATCCTTTTTATAGATTTTTATGTTTGCTTATTTCGCGAAAGAGGATGAATGAATTGATTCTTCTTCTACCTTATTTCTTGTGTTCCACAATAAGAAAACCAATCCTGTGCGCGTGGTCGGGGATATAAATACCACAGGACACATAGATTATTTCCGTGAATGAAAGTTTCAAGCGACACATCTCGTGCGGGCGTCACAACTCAAAACTACGTACCTACTACACGCAAAAACATAATTACAATGGAAATTAATTTCTATGCCATTAAAATTCCAAACAGAGAATTAAATTCCGTGGAAAACTCAGTTATCGAGCGCCCCCCTTTGGGGTTGTGTCGCACACATAGATACATGAATTTGTATTTAGGAGGGTGAAATCCAAGGACTTCGAAGAGATAAAATTGGGTGTACACTTACCCCGCTGCATTGGATGCTTTTTCTTCGTCATCTACACGTTTTACACTTTTTTTTTTTTTTTTTTTTTACGGAGCAAATAAACTTTTAAAATTAGCAGCAGAAGCAGAAAACTCTTGCTTTAGGGGATTCCATCTATTACAATATAGACGACGAGACGACGTACACTCAGTGCCAGCAAAATAAGGACACACACACAAGAGTATAACGATTTTAAAGTTTTCCAGAATACGATTGAGAACATCGTCTAGGAAACACAATAACATGTAGGTTCTGTTCTGAATTGGAATGACCAAATTAACATCAGAGAGAGGTTGTGTCCAGGTCAGTCTCAATGTGCAAATGCACTTTGTTCTTTGAAAATATTTATTCACATGGTGTACTGGACAGATAAATAATGGGATATTTGGGGTCCTTTAGCTGAATGCGACACTCGTTGAAATACTGATCAATACTATGCCAAATCTGTAACGACGACGTGACAAACATCAGCCAGATGGAGTTGGTAATTTGTATTGAACAAAGTGTGAACGTTTTCGTTTATCCTTAGTTGCAATTTTGTGTGCAGATAATAATATTTCAACCAATTCGGCATTTTTGAACTTCCCGCAATTAAAATTGAACTATCAACAAGGGGCAACAGCTTTTAAGAAGCTTCAAGTTATTGTAAGCACTTCCATTAGAAAGGCATGGCGGCCAACAAATCTATGACCACTTCATCGTGATGCTGCCTGCATAGTCGTGTCACTCGTAAAATGATGTTACAGTAACAAAATTTCTATTCTCATAGTCGACTCAGGTATGGAAAAGAATAGACTATGTAATCTCGGAGATCAATTAGTTATACTCCATACCCAAGTTCATCTGCTCTTGAGGTTTAAGATAGAAATCCCAGATCGAGAGAGCAGAACCAATGTAGTACCGTTATTTGATTCTAAAGGAATCGTCTGCTCTGTGTTTGGCAGAGCTTACGGCGCTGGGTATAATATGGCTGGGATCTAAAACGGTCGAGTGCTATTTCTGATCTATAACTAGACCCATAGGACCAGTAACCTTCTGCGGAATCCCAGAGGTATAGACAGGATGACAGGGCTATCCGACTTTTCGTTGTAGAACTGTGAATATCCTGATATTAAGGAAACCATTTACATATTCAGGAAATCATTTACCTATACAAAGTAAACCTTATTCAGGAAACTAAATGACGATCTAGCCTGGAGTAGGATGAGATCCCATAATACAACTATTTTAAAAATGCATACTCCCATTTCCACGGAGGCTGTCCCCTCATTTATTAGCACTATTACATCGTTTTGTCAAGAAAGGCATCAATCACCACGGACTGATAATTTTATACGTATTAATCGTATATGTAGTACTTCCCCACGCGGTTTTTTAACTGAAAAAAAAAAAGATTGATGAAATCAGTGAAATAGTCACTGTTCAAGCAAAAATCATAGCTCAAGGATACAAATTTTGTTTCCCATTCTTACAGTATAAATATACAAACATGCGGTAGAGTGTACAACGTAAGAAGATGATGGCATTGATACAGGGATGAGAGCACCGTAAACTTCCCCTAAGTTTTGATTCAGTTCACAGTGATACTCGGTGAACAAAACTTACATATTTCTTTTTTCTAGATCAAGCAAACAACTATATAATGTACCCAGACCATTTATAAATTCGTTGGTGAATGCTTTCAAAGATTTTTTTTCTTTTTCCAAATTGGTTAAGCTGAAGACAATAGCAAGGATTTTAACGTGAGGCTCACTTTCATGACAATTGCTTAACTTCCACAAAATGGATCATGATTTTTAGTAATCTGCAAACATTTGCTGCAAAATTGCCTAAACAAAAACCCAAACGTCATGGAAATCGGGTAAGGCCCTCTTGAGTTACAACGCTACAACGGAAGAAAACAAAAATAGACCACTTATCTTTTGCAATTCTTATGGAGATAATCAACTAATAAAAATCACATTGAGAAGATAAAAAAAAAAAATTGTATTTTACAGCAACAAAACTGTTTACGAGTATTTATGAGATTACTAAGTATACAGAGCGAAGACTACTTCAATAACCATAAACAGAGCATCGTCCGCAAACGTCTAACATAAAATTAAATTAAAAATGGTAAAGAAAGGGTAACATGAAAATGACAAAGCAATAAATCACACAAACTTGGCAAACGTTTACTTGTGATAATATGATTTCTTCCGAATTCTTTCCATCCTTAAAATAACAGAGAAACATTTTTGGCCAGAATATTAGATTAAAGAGTTTACTTTATGAAAATTCATGTATCAGCATACAAAAAGGGGATGAACGACACTGCGGCGCCATTGGACCCCAATGCATTAGTCTTCAAGTAGATTATGGTGTGGAACATAAAATAAATTTACAAACATGTTCTTTTTGTCTATATACTCGTGCATGTCATGCTCGCAGCATGACCCACTTTGGGTCCTTTATTTGTCCATTTAGTTTCCATTTTTTATGATAATAAAACATTTAATGATTTTTTAATGGCTATTTGTTGCTGATTTTGCATGCATTGCATGCCATAAACACTGCAAATAAGGATAACTTTAGTTTGGTTTATTACCCTAATTACATACTCCGTCATGAAAAGTTTAAATTTGAATATGATCGATCCAAAATTTGTATACTAAACCATATTTCAACATATACTCGTACGTACTATGCGTAACCAGCTCAAGGACTCTTGAACAGAAAACACTACACAACAGAGTAACCTTGAAACGAAAATATTTGCTTATTCTGAAATTATGACAGACGAGTCCTTCATGAAAATATACGCACGCACATTATCCCCAATGCATACACGACACACACAGTTGTATTTTTGCCCGAAATTATGTGATTTAATAATTCATCGCATGTAACACAACTGGATGTCATTACAATGATCCTAACTGCAAATTGGTGTTAACTCGACCTTCTGTTGCGGCAAGGAGAGAGAGAACGAGCGGGAGAGTGAATCCGGCTAAAAGGAAATGGGGGTATTTCCTAATTGATTGGTTATGAAAAACCCCCTTGGCATAAAGATAATCTAATCTCGATTTTGATTATGTATCCCGTATAGAAGCAACAAACATTCGAAAGTGCTTGTTGACTTGAATGTGCATAGAATTGAAAATGGTTTGCAAAAATTCACAGAGTTACTTAACGCTTAATGATGGTGTAAAACAAAAGACAACCTTTCCAAAGAAATGTATCAAATAGCATTTAACCCTCCACCGTCGCCGATGAGTAAAAGACAAAACATAACCTTCGGAATAAATTAGTGAGAACAAAGAAAATTTGTTTAAGCGCCAAAAGGAGCAGTCGTTTGCAATTTTTGTTGTCTATATTAGATTTCATGTTGTGAAAATTATAACAACTGGGTCAATAGTGAAGGTATACCCGGTACCGTATGCTCTCATTCCCATCGATAAGAAAACTTCTAAATAGGCTACACAATGTCTGCACAGAAGAAGCTCGTCCATCAAATTTACACTTGGAAACTTGAAAAGTTTCGATTTCAGTCGATGATTGTCGAAATGATTTGAAGCAAACCATCACTGTCATGATTATGAATGGAGTGTGTTAACTGGATCATCAGTCAAAACTTCTGAGCAATAACTTCAACAGGAAGAAAGGACGTTTCGTTTCTCTGACGGAGAAGAAATATACTTTTTATGATAATGAGCATTCATATCCTGTGGAAAAAGTCATATGCAAGTGCTATCTACGGAATTATTTTTATACTCTAGCCCATAGGGTATATTCATTTTGATACATAGCATGTAGCACAGAAAAGTTATATCTAATATCTATATGTATATTTCTGATCAGTATCAAAAGTTAAGTCGATTTAGCCATGTCCTTCCGTCTGTGCGTAATTCATCTTATTTTGACCTTTTTTGTATATAAAATCCGAAACAAATTTTCCCAAAATCTAATGTTTTGAATATTTTTACCAGAATGTAACAAAATACATTTTCTAAATATTGAACTTTTTTTCTTTTGTGGGGTTATGAAACACCACAATGGAGCACTCAGACTCAATGACTCAACACTGAGTAAGTTCAAACTTACGACCGAATTTAGAGAGGTCTTGCATTATCGAACTATTTTCCAAGTGTTTGAGGGTTAAGGAAGGGATTAAGCGCAGTATGTCTGTCGCAGCACATGCAGGAAATACGTCCCTTCCACATATTTTTCACAACATAGTCCATAGTTTCTTAGGTTTACATAAGTCTCCGCTTCAAAGACAGAGGGTGGCCGTGGTGTAGGTCGCTTGTCACGCTACAGGTTCACGGTTCGAATCTTGATGTCAATAATCATCTATTTATTTCACATGAAATAAATAAAAAGTCGATCAATTGTCAACTCTACTGCGAAGGCATAACACTGGCAGTAGGGCGGTCATATGGCTAAAATGCAACTTGATCGTGATGATGACATCAGGATGACGGACAAAAATACTGTGAATCATGAGCAACGAGAAAAGCAAAAACAAACAAGCTGCCCAGTTATCTGGACAGCCACCCTTGGAGTTCACTGAAACTTAATACCAGCTGAGTTTCAAACCAACTACACCAATCTGTCTTTCTCTGTCTCTTCCCCTTTCCTCAAAACGCCCGTGCCCTAAAATTAGTATAAGGGTATTCATAACCCCTTTCACACGTGCAAATTATAAAAAAAAAGAAAAAAAAAGATGGTTTGCTTAAGGAGAAGTGAAGACTAATGTTGTCGTCCTCCACGAAGACAGCAGTACCAGAGCCTTGACCCATCAGTGGAAATTCTGCTACAATTATTTCCTAGCTCAGATTCTGGTCAGAGCCAATCCTTTTAATTTATACAGCAGTCTGAGGGTAAATTCAGAAACGTTAAAAAAAAAAACGCATCGATGCGGCATCACTGCTTAGTTATGATGCTGATGCGCAACACAGTTGATGCTGATGTCATGCGGATTAAGTTTTTCGTTGACGTTTCAGAACGCAATTTACAATTGTTTTACGAAGTCATGGACGTTCTTTTACTGAAACTTTTAATTGATGACAATGGTCGTAAAAGTGAAATTTTGTTTCGAAAATGTGTGAATCGGGAAGGAGGCGTTTAAAAAGGAGAAACCTTTTATTAAAAAGTGCACAACATCGAAATATACCAACAATTAAAAATTATTTCAAAATAATAGAAAAATATCCGTATTTAAAAGTCATATCCGCATATGCCGTTCAACTTTTAACGTCAGTTAAAATTGTCCGATGATGTACACATTTTTTACTTCAGAAAAATACATTTTTCAGGATCTGTAATGTGAATTGTTTCCATTTTGGACACCTTATACGGATCGGATTGGTTATTCCTTAGATGTAGATGCCTGTACATTACATTAGTTTTTTTTTCAATTGCCATGCAGGTATCCTACTATTAGTGATTCTTACTAAAAGGAATATTTCGTAACATTAGGACTTCAGGCCATATGCGATATGGAATTTCGCATTCTTGACGTGAAAATGTTTCCCCCCAACATAACTTTTGATTTATTTCCCGATGTAAACGCTTGCTCATATTTCAATCTCGTTGAAATTAGAAGTTTGATTTGTGCGGCACTGAAGTTCTCCCTGAAACAAATACATACGATTATATACATAAATTAACTGTTCTTGCCATTTTACAAGACTTATTTGTCCAAAGCATCAACAACAAATCACGAATTTTGCTGATACTTTTTTCGTTGACGTTTGCGCAACAGCTTATCCAACTTTGCAATAATGAACACTTTACGAAAAGAGTAATGCCAATTATCTGCGTTAATAAACATTTGGCAGGGCTTATTGAGCATCGTCAATGCAGTGATGCATTTCTGAATTTACCCTCAGTTTACTGACGGCATGAAAACTCCGGTGCGTATTGTATCAAAAGTCACCTCGTTTTAGACGGAAGGTAGTTTTTATATTGAGGTCCATGAAATAATACGTTCATAGAGTTCAGTTAAAAGATGAAAAATAGGGTACTGTGCTATTCGTTTAAAATTAATTGTAAATTTTCTGTATTTTATGATCTCAATTTTGGTATTCTGCAAATAACGTCTACTCGTATGACTGCTGGAAATCTTTCAAATTCATTGAATGGAAAACAGTATTTTTGATTTGAGGTATTTACTATTTTTGGAGTCCTCATGTTCCTTTATATTGCCAGAACACAATTTACAAGAGAGTACGCAGGACGCAGTTAAGAAATAAAATTCTACTAAAATACACTCGATATCAATAGATCGATTTGTACCTACATATGTACATGGAATGTGAATCATTTTAATAATACACACAACTTCAGTTGAATGATACAAACAAGAAAAAAAAAAAAAAACCTGTGACAACAGTGAAGACTGCTGTGATGCATTGTTTTGCAAAAGCCTATTGAATTTAATAATAATGGTAGGACGGAGTAAACATTTCTCATAGTAGATACATATCGGGATTTCCTGTTATTTATAGGATGTTTTTTCTCTGTATTGGTTGCAATAACCAAAGAAGAATCACTGGATTGCACAGCAATTTCACTAATTGGTTAATATTGGATGCGAGGCTTGATAGTCAATGGACTGTATGATTTGTATATAACTACAATAGTACATGCAAATTTGTTGTTACTGTTCTTTTGCGTTTTAAAAATTAAAAAAGAAAGTAATCTGTCTGAAGGGAATGCATTCAGACCTACCTACATACATAGGAAGCGCAAAATTGCTTGGAAAGAGGATTAGTTTGAGATTAAAATCCTTTCACTTCAAAAAGATATCCGGATAAGCCAAGCAGCATGATTGAAAGCGCAAAGTAAGTTGACGAGTTCCGGTACATACTATCTTTAACAGCGTACAGACGTCACAGTGTAGCCGATCTTACGTTGGTCGAAAATTGACAAGGCAGAAGGACTAAAGGAAAGGTTATATGTTTTGAAATCTATAAGGTGCCATCTGCAAATATTTGAGAAAATCACGAAGTTTCGTGCCCATGCAAGTGGTTAAATTTTAAATGGAACTATATTGCCTACAGGGCGAAAAAATATAGAGTGGAGTGTAAAACTACCTCTCATTAATTATAGCTTGAAAGACGACTGTAAGTTTAAGTATAAAAAAATCCAGCTGGATTTTAACTAATGAGTCAGATCTTCATTTAGTTCGAAAAATATTTTTAGTTCGAAAAATATTTTAATTCGAAAAATATTTAACTGATGAATAACTTCGCTAACTGCAAGTTAGTTAACATATTGTTTATCTGTATGTTAGCATCTTGATGTCTACTTCTAACGGTATGAAACACTCTGGATGAATAGAAATCACAAAAAGATGATGCCTATTTTCAGAGGATACGGATATTCAATTTTTTCCAATGCTGTTTCAGTTACCTAGTTTAAGGACATGTAGTTTGTGGGTAACTTCTTATTCGGACAATTGCGGGAGTGGGTAGATACGTAGTGGTACTAATGGCGATCCAAAACGAACGTGTTAATTAGCTTTAGTTTTTAAAAGAATGAATACTCTTGAAATTGTCAATTTATAGAAAAGGCATCTATTTATGAGGTGAATCCAAAACCTATTGATCTATTGGTTTGAAGGGAAAATTTAATCGCAATGTAAAGATCTTGTGAATGTAGGATTTAATTAATATTATGACAACAGCAGTTAATAATCATTTACATATACAATTTTGATGTCTACGCGGATATCGACAGATGATGAGGTAGAAAGGTCCAAATTATGGGGAGAAAGGAAGAGACAAGTGTTTCACAAACAACAGTAGTGGAAAACATTCACAGACTTGGATTCGTTTCAAACTTGCACGATGAATACCTCATAAACTGTCTCAACGAAATTTATCGGATTGAGTGATAATTCCATCAGCATGGCTTTTGAGCCACTCCGGAGACGCCTTTTTAGACAAATTGGTAACTGGCGATGAAAAGTACATAACATATACTAATATTGTTTAAAAAAGAGTATTTGCCAACCCGGGCAACCAGTAACGTTAACGTCAAAGTAATCATTTCATTAAAGAGCCAATGTTCTGTATATGGTGGAATATGCAAGGACCTGCGTCTTTAACGTGATAACACTCATCCAGAAGTGTCTTCAAGGGCCCAGTTTAAATTGAACGAGTTAGAATAGGAACTATTGCGTCAAGCACCTTTTAGCCCCGACTTAGCACCAGATCAGATCCCTGCAAAACTTTTTAAACGGAAAACACTTCAATAGCCAATTCAAAAACGCCAATGTTGTACGTTGAAGGAATCCAAAAGTTACCAATTAGATGGAGAACAGTCGTAAAAATAATGATGGAAGATTGGATATAAAGAATTTTTAAAAAATGTTCTTTTTCTTAGAAGAAAAACGACCGACTTTCCCGTCCAACCCAATAGATATTATTGATAGCTTATATGGTTTGTTTCCAACTCAACTATTATTTACTTAAACCTATCGAGATCCACCATGTACGATGTTAAATACATCAACTCCGATCTAAAAGAAGCCTTTCCAACATCGCCTAGTAGATCTTATTGGGCGTAACAAGTGCTCAAGTATGTATTATATCGACAAACTGATGAAGTTCCCTTACGTACTCATTCTGGAGGCAATTCTATAATACCAGGACAATAAGTTTAGTTCTTTATAATTTCATGTGTAGGTATAAATGTGATTCATCACTTTAAGACCATTCAGTGAAATACTTCCAAGGGTATGCTTTTGCGCAAGATAACAATGGAAAATGCTCGTAGCATCAAGCTTATAAAAGCACGAATAACAACTTCAAGAGTAGCTTACAGACGAGTGGACTTTACGGCCGGTGGAACAAGTACATCTTGCGATACCCTAATGTTTGGTCAGTTTTTTTCCTCTCTTGAGTACCATTTCTAATTTGTAAATCATTCAGGAATCGATGAGGGCAATGCTGATTGCAGAATACTCTCAAAAGCGTAAGTAGATTTCATATTAGTCGTGTTTATAGGTAAGCATGTGTATGCTTACTTAAAAAATATCCACATGAGACAAAATGATAAAAGTTTATTTTATTTCACAGTTTTTCCCATTTCTACAAACTGGTAGTTTGGTAGCACAGTTTTGTCACTTAAACGGTGAGAGTTATTCGCTCTTACTAAGGGTATATGCTCTATTGTCATGCATGAGTGTATTTTAAACGTAATCTCTTATAAAAGCGTATACGACATTGCCAAAAAAAAACTAGTTCATCATAAGGTTAAATGGCTTTAATGGATGTTTATTCGACGGGCTTATCTTAAGTTTGATCTTGGCCGTGCTGTTTGGGTTTTTTTTTTTGTGTTAAGGTCGAAATATAATAGTACACGTACGTAACTGTACGAACAGAAGGAACTTGTATTGTACGACCATAATAGCTTCTTGCTTAGATTCGTCAAGTTTTCGTTCACTTTTGCTCACTTCGCTCTTTCGTACGAAAATTTGACATTTGAATTTAAAGGCTGAACTATAATAGAAGAATGATTTCGTACAACCACTTCCGAAACAGTGCGAATACAAAGGATTTGTATTGTGTGACCATAATAGCTTTTTGCTTCGATTCGTTAAGTTTTCGTTCACTTTTGCTCACTTACGAAAGAGCGAATGGATTCGCTCTTTCGTAAGTGTACGTATGAAAATTTGACAAGCGGTTCCCCATCTAATTATGTACTAACAGCGCCCGATGGTGCTTGATTTCGGTGATCGGACGAGAACCTTTGCTTCCGAACACATACGTCTATTATTGGCAACTTGAGCAATTGACAGTACTGAAGAAAACTTAACGTAGAATTTTGACATTAGCTTCTGATTGCTTTGGACTATTATAGTTGAGCCTTTAAACCCTCAGTACCATCAAAAACTTGCAACTTATTGAATACTGTAGAAATTGCTTCCGGCTATTGCAAAAAAAACATTCGTGCGATCTGAGCAACGACATAAACGATCTGCACATGAAAATCAACGTACAAAGGCACAAACACGAGTATATCCGTATATCGTCTCAGGTGACTAGACCATGTAAAGATTTTTCTTTTAACACTTAAGAGGAGTCGTTTATTTAGCTCAAAATATATTTACAAAATTAAGTTAACAAATTTTCAAAACCCTACTAACAAAGCAGCTTTTGGAATTTTTTTTTATTGATATTATTTTATTTTATACGTTATTTATGTAGCTTAACAATTATTAGGATAAAAAGTGGGTTTTTGAGAAAAACCCTTACTATAAATTATAAATACGGAAAAGAAAAAAAATATATAAATTAAATTATGTACTACTTTATACGTGCATCCCCTTTTATCACAGAAAACTTTACATTTGTTCATGTAAAACGAGTTAGACCGCGCAGTTGAAAGCATCTAAGTAAGAATGGACTGTCTGGAAACGCATGTTGATTAAGACGCATACCCGACCCTGGTGGAAGGGTGGAATCCAATTGAATCTCGATTACACTGATGATGATTTGCCTAGGTATTTAACAAAACAAAAAAAAAAAAAAAAAACAAATAGATAAATAAAAAGTAATGGACTTGCACAGAATGTCCTTTGGTTTAGTAAAGAAGGCAAACTTGGAGGGAATTTAGATTCTCATTTTTATAAGTCGTTTAACGTTCACAGAACCTCAGATGTCAAATGAATATCCCCATACGGCCTTAAATTGTGACCACAAATAACTATGTACTTTAAAATAAGACCGTACATGCAGTTGAGTGTGTAGCTAGATATCATCAATTCCAGCCGAACAGTCGCACTTTTTCTAATTCCTACTAAAATTGGTGAAAAGTACGAGTTCGAAAATTTTGACCCAACGGATTACTTTCCTTACATGGAAATATTTCTGTAGAAACCTTCAAAACTTATCCCATATACTAATTAGATCGTAAGAAGCTCACCGCATATAATTGAACTCGCATTGCTTTGCTTCATTTTATTTCTCCCAATTCTTCTTGTATGAAACTTTGTCTAAGGGGTATGGTGAAACACTCTGCAATGAAATGGGTCTTTTTCCATTTGAATTGCAAGAATATATCACGTGGCATCCATCTTGCGGTTAGATATATATATATTGTTACAAAGTTTTTACCTTGAGCTTTTAATAGCTAATGTTGAATAGAAAAAAATGGAGACTTTTCAGTGTAGACCTCAAAGAGCATACGTAGATTTTATAGCAAGTGGCAGCTGGGTCTATGCACGGAGGACATACTTCTCGAGACTGATAAAGAAATGTAGTAAGCCACGAGTACGTATTTGAATAGTACTTCTAGCAGTTGCTAAATGGGCTTCCTATAGAAAGTGGTAAAGCTAAAGGTAATCGCAAATCTAATCAATAAAGATAGCATTCAGGAGGTCGGCTCAGCCATGAAAACTTTTTAACAACAACAAAGAGTTACTGGTTCCCATAACTGTCGAATACAGTAGGCGTATTGAATTGCGTTTGTTAAGTCCTTGTCTTGAAAGAAAAATAGTCGTGGTCCTGACATTTTATAAAACAAATATAAGGACGATAAAATGAGATTTTGCGAAAGTCAAACTCATGGATTCATCTCGGCGTCTGTCACAACGCTTATAATATTTGAAATGTTTAACTTAGAGATATACAAGTTTCCATAAATATCTATACTCCATCATGTGACATATCAAATTAAAGCTGAAGACTTTTATTGAACAAAAAAGCTCAAAACATCGCTAAACAGGTCCGTTGCAGTTCTTGAGTAAGATGTTTGAGAAGGGTGATTTAAATATTCCTCCCCAATTTATCCGATTTTAACAATTTTTAGATGGGACAACTTACAAGCTAAATTTCATGAAAATCGGTTCAGATATTGAGATAATAATACATCATACCCACACACCATTCAATTTTGATTTATGTACATTATTACATAATGTACGTGATATCAACCGTTGATATCCGCATCTTTTCAGACAGCCAAGCAGCAATCAAATCCTTGGAATCATCCTCAATAAATTCTATAACAGCTCTAGACTGCCGATCGTCTCTTAGAGAGACGGCGGAGCAGTTCACCTAATTTGGGTGCCGGGGCATAAGGATATTCCAGGAAAGTGTAAGGTTGGCGAACTTGCTAGACATGGAACAACAATACCCATCCTTCCAGGCAAAAGTTCACTGGGTATGCCGTTCGCTACATGCAAACTTAAATTAAAGCTGGATGCTATTGAAAGGACAAATTCTAGGTGGACATGTGGTACAAATTATCTAGCGACGCAACAGATAGGCAAGCATGCAACAAGGCTTGGCGTTTTCTGAAATGATTTCTGCAGAAGTTGCATCCTTCACCTTTTTTACACCTGATCAGCTCTCTCCCAAAGAAGGAAACTTCACTTAGGAGCCTTCTGTTTCAACGATCTAAATGATCCGAAAAAAAAAAAAAAAAAAAAAAATAGACTTTAGGGACCTCCTACTCCTCATCAGAAGTTCAAAATGGTTCAATGAGTAGGCTAGAGACCGCTTCCCAAACCCATGTGGTATCACAATGGACCTATTATTGGTCTAAGTGTGTTGGGTTTTAGCTGATAGCCATCTCAACCTAACCTAGATATGTACATTATTAGAACAAACATACAAACCAAAATTCATCAAAATCTTTTAGGTAATTCTTCAGCCAGACATATAATAATAAAGTAAAGAAAATTGGTAAAGAATGACTTGGGTCTCACATAGAAGGTTCCGTTAGAATGAAGATGCTTAACGATTCTAACTACTATTCCCTAAGAAAAGTCAACAGGGCGTTCTGTCGGTCGTTTTCTTGCATAACTTCTAAATTGTTGAACCGATTTTGACGATTTTTTGTTGGTTAGAGAACTTTCCTAGGAAGGCTAGACACAGCATTTTTTGTTTCGGTATTTCCTTCAGGACGCTTTGGGAAGTGTTTTCTTTTTCAAGTTTTTGGCTAGCTTACTTTGGAAATGCGAAAGATGGGGAGACATTCCTTCACTACGAGCGCAAATTTAAATTGTTTAATTCAAAAAAAATATTCATTCATTGTGATCATAGATTTATTTTCAACAATACATATATAACATGCCTCGGACACCCAAAAAAGTTGTTCTTTCGACTTTTGCTTGTACTGGAGGCATCTGCAAAATAACGGTAATTTTTTTTTTTACATGACTTATGTAAACATCATGCATATAGTTTTTATATTATGGTTTAGGAGCTTGAAACAGGCAGTTCCATGGTTTATTTACGGAGCCCTGAAAATGACGGTACGAGACACTGGCAAGAGGGCCGACTCGCACATGACTTAATTGTTATTTCTCTTTCCTTGGGGCTAAAACTGAATAGGGAAAGCCGATTGAAGCCGACCATTTTTTTGCCGATCTATGTACATAAAGTTTTGTTTTTTTTTTTCTTTTCGCTGAGAACTGTGACTATTGCGATTATGAACCGATTTTCATAGGAAAAGCAGGAAATTTGACTGACTGATTCGTTCCTTATATCATTTCTAATATAACTTAAGCTTTTTGGGTTATTCTCATAACTCTTAAGGGCAAACACTAAAAACACGTTTTATATGGGATCCATTTTAAAATTGAACTTACTGTGGTTGAATTTGTTTTCCGATTTTCTCCTGATTCTGAACTTTTATGCCAGGTATGAGACGTTTGTGGGTAAGTTTATCAAAGAGGAAATAAAATGGAATTGAAAGCTTAAACTCGGAAACATATAACTGTTCCTTTTTTGCTATACTAAAGGGTACTGAGTAGGGAAATCTGAATACATGCACCATACGTATGTATGTACACTTGCGGTCATAAAAACCGCATCATAAAATGAGTTCTCAGAATGAGTCATTGGTTTTTCCAATAGTTATGAACGGTATTTCCCACAGCGTCATTTGGCTTCATATTCAGTGCAAAAAAAAAAAATCACTTTGAATTGAGATGTGACTGTGATAAGTAAATAAAAGTGAAATGTCCGGTAAATATCAGCAACTGACTCGATACGAAAAAGTTAAAATATTGACTTTGGTTGAGGAAGGGCTATCCTTTCGTCAGATTGCGGTTAAAATAGGATGCTCTAATTCAACCATCGTGCGACTAATGAAGAAAAAATAAAATTTGGATCCACTAGATAGAAAAAAAAAAAGAGTCAGGGCGAAAACGCAAAACACTTAAAGATAACTTTAAAAGTGCTGTCCGCATAAGAGCAGAGCTGTATGAATTTCATCAAGTTGACCTAATCGCCGAAACGATACGTAGAGGGCTACAGGAGATAGGTTTATGTGGAAGACGACCAGCGAGAAAGCCTCTCCTAACCACGAAAATTAAAGCAGCTCGTTTGACGTGGTCGAAAAAGTATTAAGATTGGATGCAGGATGATTGGCGATGTGTGATTTGGTCCAACGAAAGTAAATTTAATTTGTTGTGTACCGACAAATTGCCATACGTACGTAAAAAAAAAAAAAAATCGTTTGAGGATGTTTTTCTTTTTACGGTCTGGGTCCTTTGCACTTTGTTAATGGAACTATGAACGCTCAAAGGTATGGCCAAGTAATAAGTAAGTTTTTGGTACCAGCCATTGAAAAGCATCATTCGCATACTGACAAGTGCATTTTTCAAGACTACTCGTATTCTGCACCTTGTCACTGAGCCAAATCGGTAAGTAAAGTGTTATAAATGAACTTCTAGAAGTCTACTTTATAAATAATAAATAGAGAAGTCACCACAGTCTTTCAATCATTTTCAGCTCAATACAACATTTGATGATCTTGAAATTTCTAGACTAGACTCACCTGATCTCAACCCAATTGAACACTTGTGGCATGTAATGAAACGAAAGGTGGCTAAACATAAACCAGAGAATAAAACAAAGCTAAATGAAGTTCTGGGATATTATTGAACTTCTAGTAAATTCGATGCCTTCTAGAATAAAAGCGGTTATTACCACCAAAAGAGGAGCAACCCGATATAAGTGACATATCTAAACATGTCACATATAAAAAATATATCGTTTGATTTTGTTAACCAATTACAGTACTAATAAATTGTCAAAATAATAAGAAAATTTATTGTTTTTGCTTTCTTTGTGAATATCTCTTGCCAAACATTCAATAAATAGATGGAAATTAGGTAGAAATATTGATAAACTACTGCAGAGTACTCAACAAAAATATCATTTCATTATAAAAAGGATAATCGTAGTTATTAACAATTATTAGATAATTTTGATATGGTGCGGTTTTTATGACTGCAAGTGTACATAACTATCTGAATCAACTATCTGAATCAACTATCTGAATCAAACGAAGACGTCTTGGTCAAATAGACTATAAGTATTATACTTTTATGTAAACAACTAGCCGTAGCCGAGATAGCTAGTGGGCTGGGGCCTAACTCTGTAATTCGGTTCGAAAGTAAAAACTATTCGAAAGTTTCGTTTCCGATTCTAATTTCAAATGTTACTCTGTATAACTTTCGAATCGAAAGGAAATGTTGCAAAGAAACCTTTGCAACTTTCGAATAAATGTTCCGAGACTCGAGCTGTTTATTGTCAAAAATGACATTTTAAATTCAACAAAAAGTCAAATAATTCGTTTCTGATTATTTAAATTTATTCGTCGATAATTGAATTTCAATATGGATATAGATTCAGTTTCATTGTGGCTTGATGAAGAAATTTGTGCTGAAGAAAGAATTCAAAGGAAGATGATAAGAGACCATTCTAACATAATGGGTTTATCAAGTAAAAGGTAATGTGAACATTTAATGACGAAATAATGTACATATACTAAATATTTTTTCTTCTAGTTTTGTAAAAAATTATCGTCTTTCAAAAGATGCATTTATATATGTTTTGAACAGCATAAGTGATGATCTGAGAGAAAGGAAAAGGTCGTCTTCAATACCTACAATTATTAAACTAGGTGCAACGCTAAAATTTCTTGCACAAGGTGGATATCAGCACCAAATAGGTCAAGATCGATTCACTGGGCTGGCGCAGCAGACGGTTTCAACAGTTATTTCGGAAGTCTGCGAAGCTATTGAAAAACAGCTGTGTCCAAAACATATCAATTTTAATATGACGAATGAGGAAAAGATGGAATCAAAAAAATATTTCCATTCGAAATCTGGCATACCGGGAATAGTTGCAGTCGTGGATGGGACACACATTCAAATAATTAGACCGAGGAACAATGAACATTTATTTTTCAATCGGAAATTGAAGCACAGTATACATGCAATGGTGGTAAGTTCACTTTGAAATCTAGTTCTTGATTTATTTTAATTAATTTATGGAGCTTTGTTTCTTGAAGATATGTGATCACCGGATGATTATCCGAGCTATTAATGGACGATACGGTGGACCATCTCACGACTCACATGTTTGGAATCTTTCGAATCAACGGCAATACCTTGAAAACAAATCCACTCGAACCATGGATGTTAGTACCATATCGGAATGCCCCGGAAAATTCAATGGAATCATTGTTCAATTATAATTCCACAGATTATTTGAAGTTCTCCGTGCGTCCGCAGTTTTTAAATAGCCCTTTGATAAGTCCGGATGGAAACACATAAAATCAACCATAATTTTAAATTGATTTTGGCTTGTATTTATATTTTTGCTTGTGGTTTCCCTTTAATTTATAACATTTTATCAAAATATATTTTTTATGAATTTTTTTTTAAATAAATACTTACATTTTAGCTCTCAGCAAAACTTTTCCGAATTGCAAATAGATGTCGAATGACATTTCCGAAATTCGAATGTATTTAGCAACGAAAATAAAGTTGCTAGTTACGAAATTTCTGATTTTCGAGCAAATGTATCTAAACAAATGAAATTCGGATTTCAATTTCCGATTTTCGAATAACACAGTACAAATTTTCCGAATTCGAACGATTTAACTTTCGAATCGAATTACAGAGTTAGGCCCCTGTGCTAACAACCCGAACATATTTTTTGCTCGACTGATCCGCGATCGAGCCCCACCTGGGGAAAGGAATTTTGATTATCAAAATATTCAGTGAGCATTACTGAGTACTCCTTTGTATTATGTTCATGTGCTTGATTCGGTTTCATTACAAACTATACATTCAAATTGTCATATCCCTAATGGGATAGAGATAGCTAGTGGGCTGTACCAACGACCCGAACATATTTTTTGATCAACTGATCCGCGATCGAGCCCCGTCGGGGGAAATGAATTTTGATTATCAAAATATTCAGTGAGCATTACTGAGTACTCGTTTGTATTATGTCCATGTACTTGATTCGGTTGAGCATTAGCTTAAGTGAGCACCCTCTTATATTTTAATTCATTACAAACTATACATTCAAATTGTTATACCCCTAATGAGATAGAGATAGCTAGTGGGCTATGCCAACGACCCGAACATATTTATTTGATCGACTGATCCGCGATCGAGCTCCATCGGGGGAAAGGAATTTTGATTATCAAAATATTCACTGAGTACTCGTTTGCATTATGTCCATGTGCTTGATTCGATTGAGCATTAGCTTAAGTGAGCACCCTTTTATATTTTCATTAATTACAAAATATACATTCCAACTGTCATAGGGGTATGAGTATGGGATAGAGTATACAAATAAAAACTATTACACAAAATTTTATGTAGTACTTCGACAAATTTAATTTTTGATAAAAATGGAGTGTTACATGGTAGTGCATGGCATCTCCCTTAATTTGAATGTTCCATTTTCTCATTGTGAGATAACCTGCGGCAAATAAGTAAATATCAAAAACAGATACTTATCTCAGAACAGTGCAATAGCAGAAGTACACGTTGAAGAATAACAAAACACCCATGACTCATAAAAAAAAAAAAAAATCCTAAGAAGTTTGTTGGATTTCGTGCACTTCAATTTAAAAGTGCCATAAGCTCAATGGAAGTTGTTTTAAATCTCTCGCTGCAGGGCAAACCTGGTAAAATTTTTTTTTAAATTGTCATCAGCGTTCATGTTTTTAGAATAATCTTGCAGTTTAATTTATACGATTCCAGAGAAAATCAAATGATTCAGTAAATAAGTGAGAATACCCAGAAGTCTAAGTCACCTGACTACATTCACATGTCCCGCACATTTTCGCACAGAACATCAAAGAAAAACATTTTTTTGAAAAATACATACAACAATTATCTAGAGCAGAGGGTGGCACCCTCGCTGGCTTATCGAACGATGACCATTCATAGTCATTGTCCGTGTTCCCCCCACCTCTGAACTATGAATCATTTTGCAATGTTGTATGAGAAAAAAAAAAAAAAAAAAAAAAACAAGAGAATTCCCTTCGTTTGCACATCGATCCAAAGGTAAATAATAAACACAGCAATGACGGCAACGACAATACCACACCATCATCGCTGCATTAAATGTAAATAATGAGAAATGTTCAAAAGCTGAAAACCTACCTGTTTATTGCTGAATGAAGCCGAGCATTTGCTGTTTATTATTTATTTGTCGGTTCGTTATACTATTAAACCTGGAAACATGAAATGAAGTTCCTCGATTGATGGTTGGTTTATTGCTGATGTCCCGTAGTTTGTTGGTTGACTGTTTGTTGTTGGTTGGTTAGTTCAGGTTAGGGGGGGAATGCAAGTAGCTCATGCAGGAATTCAAAATTTAGCTTTTACTTTTTATACTTTTTTTTTTTTTTTTGTTTGTTACGATTGTTAGCAGGCAGCAGGCAGGCAGGCAGGATATAAGTGTTTCGGATGAATTTGTTGTTAAGTGATGAATCGGGTTAAAACGCAAGAAAATTATACGAACAAAAAGAAACCAAAAAAGAAAAAAGAGGAAGAAAAAAAAAACAAAATTCAAGAAACGAAACAAAAGGATGCAACTAAAACTAAGGTCAGAGATTCTTTACATGAAATAACTGCTAACGTATGATGCGGCTATGATACCCAACACAGTCAAACAAATAAGGATCATGATCTTCTTTCGACGGGCTTTGCTCTGGTACTTCAACGCCTTCTTTGTGTCCTGTGTAGCGGTTTGCACATAATCCATTGCGTGCTCCACGTGGTATTCAATGCGATCAATCATCTCGCCCTGGCTCTCCACTAGCATGGCCATGTCCATGAACATGTCGTGCAATTCCCTAATGGATGTCTCTAGTTTGATAATATCTGCGTGTCGAGCTTCGATATCGGCTAGCGTCTGTTTGGCTTGTTGTGTCTCCATAATGATGCCTTGTGTGAAGACCGCGGGATTACCCTGTTCCAGCATGTCTTCGAGTTCTTCGTTTGTGGTCGCTCGACCGGTGATTTCCAGTTGACGTTGTATTCTACCTTTGCAGCGTTCTCTGTAATCGGTCTGCGTACGATTATACTCGGTCATGACTTCGACAAACTTCCTGGACAGTGTTGAATGTTGGGTTTTACGGATTCGCAGATCCGCACTGGATTTGTTGGCCTGCTCCTCTTGTTCGATGTTCTGTTCGATGCCCTTGAGTTTGCCACGCACTCTGTTTGCATTCTTCTTGATGTCGGCCATCAGATCTTCTAGCTCTTGTTTGGTCTTCTCATCCGATTGGGGTGCAGACAGAATGGCGCTGTGTTTCTTTTTCACTTCCTCGACATTGTCTTGCACTTTGTCGATCATTTCACGGATTTCCTCTACCTGATTGAAGAAGTCATCCATGTAGCCGTCACGTCCTTCGACATTGACGGCGACATCGTCCTGAGCGACATCTTCGTCGTCGCTCTGAGCGGCATGCAACGCTGCTAATCTGTCTTTCGTCATACTGCTTGTGGTTGTGGTGGTGGTGGATTAGTTAATAGAACTCTGATGGTCTATGAGGGGTGGGTGATGGCGGCGGCGGTGGTGGTGGTGGTTGTGGAAATTTATATTGCCTTTCCGTTGTTCCTATTAGCTAGCCGTCGTTCGTGGATTAGTTAAAGGACTCGTCGACGTAGTCGTTTGTCGCACTTGTTCGGATTTTCTTTTACACTTTCCAATCACATTTGCTTTTTCAATTGCAAGCAGAAGTGGAAATCTAGCTAAAGAGGAAAAAAAAAAAAAAGTTTTGTGTGTGGAAATGACTCACGAAACTTTCCGTCACTCGTTTTAATTTTTTTTTTTTTTTTTTCACTTCACTCGCCGATTACACTGCGCTCCGCGAGGCGTACTCCTACTATTTTTGTAGTTCGCTAACTAATTTTTTTTTTTTTTTTTTTTTACGTTTTGATAGCCCGTTTCGTTCTCTATTAGCACTTAGATTAGAATTGGAATTTTTTTTTTTCTCGATTTTTTATTTGCTGGTTGAACACTTGAGTCCGGGGAGTGTGCCTCACTGCTACACGCACACTTGCCGTGTGTACTTGTTTAGAGTTTTAGTAGTTTTTTCATTTGCGGTAGATTTTTGGAATTTTCCTAAATTATTTGTGGAAATTTTTGGGTGATAAAACTTCGCAAAAAAATTAGCACAACGATCACAAACTACCTCGAGAACTACCTTGTGAAAATCGATATTTTGCTTCTGCAGTGGTTAAACTGTCGCGTGAAGTACGCCTGCGTTCATATTTGTTTCACTCTTCGCACTTCTCTTTTACGCCACTGACGATTGGATGTGATAGGCGAGAAGTGTTTTCACTTTTATTATGCCATTGGGTTTTTCGTAAGAGATTGTGACAGCTTGGAAGATTGTAGTAGATTTACCAAATTGCGGCGGGGAGATTGCAGTAGAATAGTAGTGAGCAGGGTGCACTTTTTTCAAATTTTAATTACGACTTCATTTTTGCGTGAGAAAATTTTAATAATTCAAATATAATTTGAATAAATTTATAATAAAAAGCCAGCCGACTGATTGTATTTAAAGATCCAATTAAATTGAAAGTGGTTTTCTATACGAATTCAAATCATTGGATCTTAGTAATAGACTGACACAATCTTAGAACAATCTTCGTAAACCTTTTCGGCAACCAATAATAGTGCCGGTTTATGAGTGTTCTTAAGACTTATGAGTGGTCCCAACCACTCTCAAAGTTAGGAGATATAACATCTTAGAAAGTTGAGAAATTTAAAATCAGCTGTGAACTGCCACTTTCAAGGCGCCAATTATCTGTGAGAGAACATCTTGTTTTGTTTTGTTGAATTGGGTTGTCCTTACAATGAAAATACGTACGATGGTTTGTTTTGTAGCTGAAATCTTCTCTCAAAATCCCTGTCTTCGAACATTTCTGTGTACAGTAGTTGACCTTTTTTTTATTTTACTGACACTGACATCCTGCCCAGCGCTGCTGTATTTGCTACTATAGTTCATTTTGTTAATCTTACATGACCATGCTACTACGCCAATCAAACTTCAATTATGCTATTCTATTTCGAAGATTCAATTGCTTCAATTGCGTAAATATATATGTTCGTATGTACCTGTTTTCAATAAGAAAAACAACAACAAAGCTCAAGTAAAATTCAGAGGGCAATTATTTTTCAAAATGAAAGATTTGTTATCATTTCTGAAACCTGATAAGTATTTAATCTTCGATTTTAAAATTGTTTGATTTTATGCCTTTTTAATGCGAATATTTTAAGTACACAATTTGCGTTGAATGGAGAACAGGTCCTAAAAATTTTCGCATTTCATTCTGCAAAGAGTGTACAATTTTGTTAGGTAATAATAAATTATATACACATAAACGACCTTATTCTCTTATTCATGTCACCCGACAGTAAGCTCGTTTAAGTGAAATTTTGCACTATAATGACACACAAAAGTGAAGCTGCAAACTTCGGTTCCCGTATTGAAAGCCAGGATATTTTCGTACGCATTTCCACGACTAAAATAAAGTGTCACTTCTACTGCGGGAATAAGGTGAACAATTCATAGTAACACATGAACATACAAATATTGAAGGAATCAGCTACTAATAAAAGATCATGGCCATCAAAATGTTTGGGTTTTGCATTATTTTCATAATTTTCTTCAATATTTAGTTCGAATGCTACAATTAAAAATTGAAAGACGACAGCACTGTCCCTGCTCAGTTCGATAAAGAATTTGGAAAATTATTTTAGGTTGCGTTTAAAAGTTTGTATATTTATTTCTCGCGTATTCGAATTTTAACTTTCAGATCTCGATTAATACCTCCGCAAGATTTAAAAATGTGGTTTGCATAAACTTAAAGGCGGTTTATTTATCGCTATTAAGTGATTGTAGGTTTATTTAAAATTTAGAAGTAATACAGCAGATTAAGCACATGTCAAATGTGAACTTGCACACCTTACTTTAACAGATCTATTTCAGACTAAAAATTCTGCTAGTAGTATTCTAATCCATACAATCGTTCTTTTAAAACTTGTCTGTGCTCTAGTATAAGTTTTATTACGAATAATTGCATAATGGAGAAAACTTGGTACGCAGGCAGGTACTATCAAAATGTACGTACATTGTAAAACTAAAAATTCTGGTCAAAACACCTTTATTATCCTACCTACATGTACAAATAAGGCCTACCCACTCCGCATAAAATGCAAGTAACTAAATTTCAAATTTTATTGATTATATTTTGCTTGATAAATTTGAGTAAATTGTTGTTTGTAAATGTGTACGAGTATTAAAAAATATTTTTCGTTCTTATTTGTATTTACAACTCGCTACAGGGGACATCACAATATATAATTTTTATTTTTCATTCGTTTAAAGTTATTTAGATAAATATTTAGCAAAAAAATTCAATCGCTCTATTTTGTTTCAATAAAAATATAAAACGACGATAAATTAATACTACGTCTATTACCGCCTTTAGAAATACAAAAAAAAAATAAAAAAAATCGCCCTCTTCTACAATTTATGGGAAAATCTATTACATACACTACATCTTGACACTGTCAACGGCAGCACCATCCATTTCCAACGCCATTTTTATGTATACGTCAATTTTTACTCATGAATTCCCGCTCTAATCTCACATTCTTATTCTCTCTCTTTATCAATCACTTTCACACTCTCTTTCTCTCTTTTTAACTGTAGGGATATTTATTAAATTTTTATACGGCAAAAGTGTATGTATTTCATTCATACGTTTGTACGTTCGAAACTTCGAATAGAGAGAACACAAACCACGTGAATGTAGGGAATTTCATTGGCATTTCGAAAGTTTAGTGCAGCTCAAAACCACACAAACTTTCAGGTCAGTGTCGTTATTTTTGATTTTTGGCAAAATAACAAAATGTGCTTTCTCTGTTGTTTTGAAATATGAGATGAGAATAAATGGAAAAAATTGTCTTGCAATGAATGCCTAACTAAGCTAAGATCTTGGTGGGGTGAATTTTGAAACATTAGCTTTATTAGGCACTAAACGTCCATAAGAGGTCGTCAACAGAGATAAGTTTTATTTTTGGTCGATATGATTAATCAACTTTCGTGACTCAAATAGAATACCGACATTTCGTCGACAATTTGCTTATCAGTGAAAAAAAATCGACAAAAACGTTACCAAATGAAATGACACGAGGTGGGTGTGGAATTGTTGGGGAGGTTTTTCTAGGGGCATGGCATGGTAGTTTGATATACAGTATCATGGAATGGGTGATTGTCGACATATCTATGTATATAGAATCAAATAAAAACTTAGAGCTTAAACCCAAGACACCCGTCCACTAACATTCCCGTTTAAAACAAAATAAATAAAATTTGTTTGTGCTAACTGCTAGGGTTGCCAACTTATTTTTTTTCGGTATATATCGGGAGATTCCAGAAAAAAAGTCGGTAGATCAGGGATAAAAATCATCAGGACATATTTCTTGCAGAATTTATTATTGCATGTGTTTTTTTTTTATTTAACGGAAAATCTACAAGATATAATTTGCTAAGAAATTGCCTCCTTAAATTCTGACTTTCCGAGGGCTGGAGAGGCCCTCTTTTTTTTCACTGAGATAATTTTACTCTCGGATGTTTGTCAGTCGCTCGCGAGAAACCGTGAAAAAACATTTTATTTTACTGGGAAGAACTTAATTAGGTGGAAAAATGAATGAAAAGCCTGATCAGGAAAACCATATTCTTAATGACCGCCAGTATGGTTTTCGAGTGGCCTACACGAGAAACATTCCATCAATGACAATGTTGACGCTATCGCCAACAAGGGTGCAAGAAACAGAGTCGGCTTTAATTCCTCAAAAGTTTTGTGGAGTATTGAGGAAATAGAAATTCTCAAGGAATGTCCCTATGACCTCGTTAATAGGACCTATCAATAAATTTCGAGTTACAACGTTAAAATTGTCCTGAAGGACTTAAATTTTAATTTAGAACGGAAGATATATTCAGTAAGATCATCCAAAAACACATGTACGAGTACGGCACAGTGACCTCGTCAGTAGTGTCTGTCATTTGATTAACAGATAGCCACTAAAATATATCATTTCACAATTTTCGAAAGGAACTCCTTCTGTCTACTGGATGTTTGAACGTTTGACAGTAAGACGATGGCAGAGTATTTGCCGATTGGGTATCGCTAGAGTTTTTGAAAAGTCGAGTGGTAGCAACGCGGAAGCACAAAAATCAAATGGTAATATTACCTGCCAAAAAGAAATTATGAACGACGCTCTAAAAACAGACTACAACTGCTCATAAGCTTTATGTGTGGAGAAGGAGGGACGAAAAACAGTTGCTCAGAACAACAAAAAAAAAGAGAGATTTCAGCAGAGAAAAAACCTCTGGAATTTCTATAGAACGGTTAAGAGGGCTACCTAAGCTGAAGCCTATAAAGTTAAAGGTCCCAACCCATAGAATCCGTCAGCTAGATAGAATACACACGTTATTATGGAAGGTGGCCCATAACCAACGGTAGTAGATTTACTTTCTACTTTTTTAGTCCGTTGATCAGTTGGCATTTCACACATTCACGCATTGAAGTTCACACATTCACATATTGGTGGAAGCATTGAGAGAATGTAGAAAAACTGACATCGCCGTTGACAATCGGACAGCTTAAATAGAAAACACTTTCAGCAATAACAAAATGTCATCGGCTGTCATTTGTCAACGAAGATATGCGACGGATTTTATGGAACTGTTCTTTCCGGCAATACGTAAACGTCAACCTTCAACGGAACGACTTCGACGGATTCTATGGGTCGGGGCCTTAAATTCGGAAAAAGAAACTGCGACACTTTTGCCAAAAGTTATTTCTTTGTTTTAAGAATGTAATTGAGTAGCAATGCTCAATCGATTAAGAAGGGATATTTCGGCAAGCACGACTCCGTTCGCACATACTCGTACAAGCTTCTGTTAGAACTAAGATGTTTTCTTCAGGATTATTGAACCGATTTTATTGAAATTATTTTTGTTGGTTAGAGGAAGCCTAGAGATAAAATCTTTTCAGACTTGCCTATATCCGATGAAACATTTTCTGGCACTGGAGCCACATTCTGTTTGAGTTATTGATTTGCATGAATTGTGTGAAAACCGTGCATACAGCTTTCATAGTTTAGGAGCTTGAAGGTGGTGGAAGACGGAAAGAACAAACAGAGTTCCGCGGTCTGTTTACTGAACCCTTAACATATAATTAAAGCAAAAATTTAATCCATTTTCAAATGAAATTCAATACACACAGCCTATAGATCACAATCTCCCCGCCATAGGCTAATTTTATATAAGAATGTCACTTGTATATTTCCTATATTTAAAATTCCGATCACATTTACATAAATACAAAATAAATATATAAAACATCAGACTTACCGGATATTTAGTTGTCAGCACAATACCACATATCTCATCGCCGACAAGAAATTGTTCTCCCAGCATAGCCATACATACATTTTCCCAAGCTCGATCGATTTTATTCTTCCGCAATCGTATTACCCATTGCCCGCCGTTTGTATTGGCCGGATCCTCCCACATGGGTTTTATGCCCTGCTTAAAGAGACTCAACTCTCGAAACGGCGGTAACGCCGTTGGGCGTACTAAATGAGAATACAATGACCACCACTGTTGAACCGTTGCACATCGGCCAACAAAGTGCAACGATTTACTATAGTCTACCGCTCTGTGTGTGCCTTTTCTTGAGAACCACAAACAGTAAGTGTGCTGTAAGCGGTTCTCATTCGGATTTATTTCTAACGGCGCTAACTTGTCGACATCTATATCATTCTCCAAGTCACTGTCATCGCTGTCTGCTAGATCGGGCCATGGTTTGCTGGAAATGAAAAACAACAAATTGTTAATTATACATAACTTTGAAGACAAAAATGACGATATGGTTTGGATCGCAAAGCCCCAACTGTTCCACTACCGCCATAGTCTTTGTCACTAGTATAGCAGCAAATGACTCCCTATTCAATTTCAAGGACAAATAGGCATACAATTCGTTAGTCACTGACTAGTAGACTGGATAATCAGAGTCATTATACCATCTAGCATCTAGCTAAATATGGAGTTGATTATACAAGCATTGCCTCGATCAAGACGTTAGTATTGTGCTTCTAAATTTTAAAGTTCAAATTGGGATTATCTTTGGTGGTATAAAACACCCTCACAACCTTTATCGATACGATACCCTGGACATATCGGGGAAACTAATAATGTCAAGAAATAATAAAACTGCCAACAAACTTTCAGGCTTACCGTAACTGAAGTGCCAGATTTAAGACAACGAAATACCCAAAACTGATGTTAAGTTCAGTAAAAAAAAATCAAAGCATTCAGATCGACGCACGCTGCAAACAAAACGAGAACATGTCATCCAGGCTAGCAACAGAAAAGAAGGGACAAAGGCGTGTGCTGAGGTGAAATAAGAAACAGCTTGAGCCACGTGAATACAAAATAAAAGCGAAATCTTTATAACCGGCTATCAACTATGTATTGTGATTGCCTCTAGACGTCTTCCATGATGTCAGTATTGATAAAGAACCTGGCTATTTATAGGCTATCTGCTACGTCTTCTGCTTCAAGGTCGAAACTACATAGGTAAGGAAAACCGGGGTGACAATGACGAAATATTATGCATGAAGACGCCAGACCAGTAGATATTTTTTGACTCGACAGCGTTTACTTAAAAATTCTGTGACTTACCGAATCTGGCTCATAATGGTGTAGGAGTTAATTTGATCAAAGAAGTTGTTGACTTGTGCGTTACGTTCTTTCTCAAAGATAATTTTGCAGATTACTCTGGTATTTGGAATAGTATTGATGAATATGAAGACTCAAGCGTCGACGAAATACTCACAGTCGTACTTAGTCATTTCGTGGAGGAAATGCGTCGTACTTCGAGTTATTGTATTTTTGCAGAATTGCAGATTTACGTTCAATGTACGCAGTATCGCAATGTTGCAATAATGCCGCAATAACGTCAAGCAGAGAGCAATAACCAATCGGAATAATTTAAACTGAATAGCTACACGCTTTCGACGGACTGTGTATTGATTTTCTACTAAGGCACTTTTTCCTTTAACAAAAACAAACAAATTCTTCACCTAAAGTCAACGAAGCATATTTCTATAAGCTCTAACTGAGATATGAAATACGGTTGCAGAACCAACTTATGTCAAATCAATCAGGCTGGCAGCTCTAGACTCTATTCTAAGCGTCTACTATTAACCTCGATGAGGGGGCGTTACAGCTGAATGCTCACATTATGCGAACGTGCCATGTTAGTAGCAACATTAATAATATTAACGACGGGTCCAGATGAAACGACCCTCATTTGGGTTCCAGGACACAGTAATTATGAGGGTAACGAGCTAGCAGACGAGCTGGCTAGGCGATGGTCAGCCCTTAACGGCTCGCTAGCAGAAAGAGTCAATATTCCGATAGGAGTCGTTAAGGGCAATTTACACCTTCACTTCCTCCAGCTAGCCAATCTCGGGTGGAACAACCTGACCAGTTGTGCCATATTAAGAGAGACATGGCCCAGTTTCAACAGACCTAAATCACTAGGCAGATCAATGCCTGCTAATGTCAAAATTGTTGCCACTATTACAGGCTACTGGCCTATAGAGGACCACGCGGCCAAGCTTGGCATTCCTCACAACACTTTCTGTCGCAGCTGCAAAGACAGCAACGAGAGGGAAACTCTTTTCCACTTTCTTTGCAGTTGTCCTGCCGTAGCAAGGACCAGACAACACACGTTAAGTAAACCCTTCTTTGACGATTTCAGAGAGATAGCCTCTAAACGGATTGGAGAACTAATCCTGTTTCTGAACTCCACGGGCTGGGTTTAATTATATCCTTCTATCTCCAATAACACATGTAAACAAACAGCGTACACGAGTTTTTGTGGTATCAAAACGGCACACTTAGCGCTAATTGGGTTCTTTCTTTCTACCTACCTACCTATGGAACGAAGAGCTCAAAACGCACAAAATGAAGATGAATCTGTTCAACAGAGTCAAGCGCTCTGACGGAAGAAATACCCCAATGCAAAGCTAGAGCAATCTTCTGCTAAATTCAAAGTTATTTAAGGCTTCCCTCTATGTGGTCTATCAGTTCCCTATCAGTTCCTCTCTGTGTTATATCCCATTGTTGTTGACCCACTTCAAAATAACGTAAACAATTCCGGCTTCACAAACCAAGGTTATGCTAATGACTAGGTTATAAGATAACCAGCTAGTTTTATACAAAGTGCATGAAACAGGGCCTGGGAATGGTCCAAAGTTTACATAAACCCTACTAAAAGAATGTAGTGTGATTCCGAGTTGAGTGAGATTGCTGCTAATGACAAAGGCTTAAAAGCTTGTCGTTAAAGTCGCTTTGACGAAATCCAATAGAAGAGATATTTTTTTTAGCACGAAGGCTATGAGCTTTTATAGGGTGGCGACTGTGTGGGTGCTGGAGCTATTCTGCCTGACACTTGTCGTGCATTGTAGTATGCGCTCTGCAATTAATGCTCATAAGGATGGCTCTAAAGTCAAATACGCAATAAGCCGAAAAGAAGAAGAAAGTCGACGGTTCCGTTTGAGATCTACGGATTGGCTCAACAACTGAGCTCAAAACTCCTAACTCGGGCGACATTGATGGTCTATAGATCAGTGCAAAAGATGTTAAACTGTTTAAAAAAAAAAATCCTCCGCGGAATATTTTTCTTCATCTGCACGATGAAAGTGCTAACAACCGGCGACTACATTGATACGGACACATGGGTCCAGCTGAGTATAGGGACAATTTAAAGATTGGACAGGGAAGAAGAGAGAGTGAGGCAACGACACTCGTTAATTTGAAATCTTTGCAATTTATAGATTTCTGAATGGCTAAAATAAAGATCTGCTACGGTGATCTGTGCGCGCGGAATCAGGCTCTAAAGAACCTGTATATGCATGTGAAGGATATGCTACACGGAGAGATGGGACAAAAATAATATTTGTTCCAAAAATTTGTGGTGGAAATACCAATACAAGAAGAGGAGGTGGTGGTCGAACGAAGAAATTTGGCTGCATATAGACTGATTACCAATCAATCTAGAAGATTGTCGCTTAACACGATCAAGTAAACTCAAGCATGTGAGAGAAACTCCTGCTCAAACTCCCAAATTATATTAAAATTTCGGAAGAACGTATAGATCGTGACCAAGTCTGTAGTCTGCATATAGCACCACCCTTCGCAGCATCAATAATCTGCTAATTTGTATATCAATTAGATTCTTCCAACCATTCCCAATTGATCACGCTTCAGAGACAAGCGACAGCACTGGGTTTTTGACGCGTTGAACTCGACTGAATCTTTAGCACCACCAAAGATGACAGCATTAATACTAGAGTTGAGTTCGCTAGACATTAGTTGCCGCTGTGATTCGATGATTTGGGGCCCTTGCCGTGGATTTATTAGAGAGTACGCGAAGTCAAGAGTATTCTGTTGGCGAAGGAATGGACCAGATTACGGGACACCGATATAAATCAGTAAACGTCGGAGAGAGTACTAAGCCTACACCACAATTTCAAATTTAAAACGATCGCTTATCGGAGGAAGCCTGACAAAAAAGTAGGGAAACGTGACCCGAATGGACGAAGTTGGGAGGATGCAGAGTATCAGGTAGATGTTCTCCACACTAGGGTATGTAGCAAAATTAAACAAGAATTTTGAGACACGTAACACCTTTTTCCTTTCAGTGAAAACTCTGTTGTGTGCCCAATTTAGGCCTATACAGTTACTAAATAGTAGTGCTCCCCAGCTGGTAGGACTCAATGAACCTAACTAAGAAGACCTAAACATACCAATTTAGTATGCAACAAGTCGGTAACTTCCAAATAGATTCTCTAGCAGAGCCACAAATCCGCACTAGCACTGAGCATCGCACAACCTCATTTTTGCAGCAATACACAAATCAGCCTATCCTATGAAAATTCAGACCGCAACTAACCGTTAGTGGTCCTTATTATTCACATAACGTACATCCAATAGATTCTCATTGAATAAGTTGCATTTTTTCACACGTTCTGACAGCTCAGAACAGACATAACCTAGAGACGGGGGGGGAAAAAAAGACTTCCTAGTTAGGGCGCCTCTAGGGTGAGCTTCATGATGCATCATAGCAAAGGAATCCATTGACCACTATTGAGAGCACATTCCACGAAGGAGTCTATACTTACGATTCAAACTGTTTTACTGGTGCCTTTTCCATTACTGTTGATTGGTGGTTAGTTTGTTGGTTTGGATTGCTTTTGATTTTGTTGGTTGACGCTGAGCGGTCTGAGTTACTCTTGTTCTCGTTTAAAATTGATTTTACAAAGTTAACACTTTCTATCACAGATGCTAATATTTCAAGCAGTTGGTTGTTTTTTATTTGTTTTTATCTGATTATCAATGAAATTAAAATAAATCGCTGAAAATCCCTCGAAAATTGTATTCACTCAATCGACAATCGCTTTTACTTGATTTTTTTGTACACAAAAAAAGTTGACACCTCACTTGAAATTGGACTAGATTTGTTATTTTTCAAGTGCTCTTGGATGGTGGAACGTATTTATTGGTTGACATGTGTTTTTTCCATGGGAAGAGGGAAGTGTTCGTTGATGAACGTTTCGAAAAGAGAATTGGTAGGTAATTTTCATATTAGCTTCCTGTTGGGTGATAAGACCGACAGTGTTCCACTTAGGAATCCCTTAAGTGGATCAGAAATTGTCCGCTGAGGAGGAAATTAGCTGTCAAAAACGTGTGTACTTTTTATAGCTATTTCGTATTAAAAGACAGCATAAAATAGAAATTTAAATTCCTTCTGAATTACAAGACTATCTCCTACCATCTAAAGTAATGGCTGTTATTTCCCAATTTTGAACGTCAACACGACTAATTAGTATACAGCGGTTATCGATAAATAACCGGTTGTCAGTTATCCGGTTAATTTAGAAACATATTTGACAGGGTTCGGTTGAACCCCATTAAAAGAAAAGGTTATTAATCCGTTAACAGCTGCTCATTCACCGGTTGTTCAAATAACTAGTTATTTTTTCCCGTCTCTGCGTCCACTATCTTTTCTGAAATTGCAAAAAAAAACCTTACGAATTACCTATGAACTTATGCCCCCTTTTGTGAATTAGAAAATCGTACACACTGTTGTTAAGCGCGCGACGAAGCTTTTGAATTTGTTCATCCAAACGGGTCAGTTGGTAACCAGTGCTTACTAACCACAGTGGTTTGGACTGCTACAGTCCTTCCATATGGACAGCATTGGTTTTTTTAATCATCTTTGGATGGTACAAATATTCACAGTCTCTTATTTAAAAGCAGTGCATACATTTTTATAAGCTTGTGATTCATTACTCTCGAACTGGAATTCATAAAGCCTAGCATGCCGGAAATGCTTCTTGTTCCTATTCACTGTGCAAAGATAATTGAAGATTTGTTGGCAAATGTCAGTGAATTAAGAAAATAGAATAAGCTTTCAAATGGGCTATGAAATATTCATTCGCATATGAGAGACACCAATAGAGTGAGAGGGAATGCCTCACCGCTTAGGAACAATTAGTAAAGACATTAGTTAGTGCTGAGACTTGCCATTATGATAGAATTTAAACACTCAATACAGTCAAATATTTGATGGTAACTTGATAGTTTTCGATTAGATCGGAAGACTGTGGTAATGCAATTCGATTTATATTTGATTTAAATTCAACCGGAAACATGCTGGGGAAAAACTTGTTCTCAGTGAACTAGCCAATCCTTCAAACAGTAAAACTGAAAGTAGCTTTATTTTAGCTTCTATGTAGTACACTAAATATGAAACAATAAGGATCCCGGTAATATACAGTCTTTTTAAACCTTAGATCCACTACTGGTGATGCCAATAACAAGATATTTTTCCCACAGCATCAAATTATAAAATAATCGTCTTAATATACGTCTTAAATCTTGTTCACATAAAATCACGTAAATACAAAACTCCGTGAGCTTATGTTGTTCAATGCGTTTCGATTTTTTTTTTTGTATTATAATTTTCGCCTTTCTCTAAGGATTTTCCACACTCCTTTAAATTTGTGATTTTACGAATTTTAATGCAGAAAGGAAGGGCACAGACTTTTTGCATAGTACGCTGTTTAACCGAAACATGATTTCCACTTGGTATCCCAGGCTCAAACGAGACGGTAACGAACAAATAATTGTGGAGAGCATAACAGCTGTTTTAAAATTCTACATAAATAGGGAAGTAGAAGGAGGCTTTACGAATGGAAGAGAAATTCGAAAAAAGAAGAAACGTTAGCAATTTGCTGTGAATTATATTATGTCCCGAACAATTAATTTACTACGACAACTAACTGAACCATTTCGTCGTCAACTGCGTACTGAACAGCGAAAAAGACCGAATTTTTTGTTTCTAATTCCGTTGTGTCAATTTTTCATTTCACTTTAGTAGTATACTAGGCTTAAGGTATAAACAAAAAACAGGCGCTAAAGTTTCTTTCATTTTGTTTATCATACATAATAATAATTTGAAAATCTTCTTTCAGCTAATGATATTAGAAAGCCAAACTTGGGTGTTGACACCAAAAAACATATTTGCAACACACGTAGCACCAAGTGCGCCAACACTTTCGAAGTAAAAACAACGCGAGCGATAAATAGTGGAAGAGATATTGCAGTGTGTCTGATAAAAACATATTAAAAAAAAAGAAGTCAAGTTTGGTCCAAGGATTATAAAAATTTTCTAAGGATACGAGTATATGACGATCGCATGGGAATTATTTTCCGTTATACTAAGTTCACCATTGCGCTTGAGTCCAATTCTATATATTTAGCCACTAGATTCTCCCAGGGTTTATTTTTCCTATCGCTATTTTTATAGTCCGTACTTTTAACTTTCCACAATTCTGGATGTTCTCGGTAAAGTTTGATAAATTCCTTCCTAAAATCATTGTGTCTAAGCGCCAATTCGAATAAAAATGATTTCACACGATAAACACACAATAAGAGGTAAAACTTTTATGATCACGTTACCATGATTGCACTGAAAATAACAAAATGTTCGCACACTTCGCCATCCACATGCGTTGACACTGCAACAAAAAATCAAAACGTTTTGATTTTCTTGACATTTGTGTCAACACCAAGAAATCGGTGTTAAAACCTAGGCATACACATAGAACATTTAGATGTGTCATATGTATGGCCCCTTTATGCAATTCAGTACCAAAGAAACAGATGAAAAGAAAACAAAAATTTGACAAAATAAAAAAAAAGTATATATATATACCTCCTGTCTTCTGTGCACAACCAACACACCGATTAGGGACAAGTGTCACATTCGATTCTACGATATTACCCTAGCGCCCGTAACATCACATCGTATGGAAATATTGATGTATGATACAAGCACTGATGAGCACTGTGGCAAACCAATATTACAACTTGTTATTTTGTTGAGGTGTGCGGCAAAAGTGATACTGGGTATGTAAGCTCTGGAAAATGGTATGCAAATGCAGATCAAAAAATTGGAAAGGGCACACTCGAAAATATAAGTCTGCATACCCAACAATTTTCGGACGAAGAGCTATAGAATTAAGAAATTAATTTCATATGCTTTTTCCGATTTCGAAGTATTTCAATGTTTCCACCACTGAAATATGTCGTTGCAAGGTGGGTAACATTTGAATAGCCACAACGAATTTAGGATTTAGGTCTAACGTTGAAGTTGCTGTTGCTGTTACTGTTGCTGTGGTCAATATTTTATGCCCCATTGAAAAACAGTAGTTCTAAAGTGTTTGCTGTGGCTGTTGAAGTTGTTGTTACTGTTGCTACGTCAATCTGTTTGTACCATTATTTTTATCGGTTCTAACAGGTCATTGTTATGGGTTAGAAATAAAGTTGGAATGAATTGATATGTTTTGAATAAAATTTTCCATCTAGACGCAAAACTGTTCCAGTAGTCCGTAGGAGGCTAGCTAGGTTATACTTAATAGGGTTAAATGCCAGACTCGATCGAACACTTTTAAGATGTCCAGAGTAACGGATCTTGATTCTCCGTGTTTTTCAATGGGTGACGTCCATAGCTCTGCAGGTCTCCAGTTGAGCAGCGAAACGGTACATGGCAAAATCATTCATTTCATTTCGAGCTGTCGTTCATTTCATTTTTGCGAGCTATACGGACTGTACTATGACATTAATTCAGTTTTTTTTAAAAAATGCTTTCAGAGATAGCTGGCTAAAGTTCGTTCGCTCATACCGAACTATGAATTTAAGCATCCTATTTCCAGTTCCGTTGCTCAGTGGTTAAGTGGACGATCACTAAGCGAGAGGTTTAAGGTTCGAATCGAAGAAAACACAAAAATAAAAATAAAAAGTTTTCTCAAGGTCTAACCTCTGACAAACAGCCGAGAGTAGCATTTTCATGAAAAGCTTCTCTCAATCCAAAAATTTGCCCTTCGGAAACGGCATAAAACTATAGGTTCCAACCATTCGTGAGGCGCACAGCACGAGTGGCTTCAAGAAGCTAGGCCAGGCCCTGCATTGGGCTGTTAGCGCCAAAATATTGATTTATTTATTTGTTTCCAGTGCCGCACTTGACTATAGCAGACCACAATATTCATCGTCCCAACAATTTTTGTAAAATTATGTTTTTCACGAAACCGTTAAGTTCATTAGCCTCTTCCACAAATTCTTCGATTTCGAAATACGTTGCAATTTCATGCAACAAACTGATTATATGGACTACAATTGTAAATACCTCCCCATGACTAAGCAAACTGTTTTTAAAGTCTACTCATTATAAAGCCATGTGCCTACCATCCCTCTAAAGAAAATAATATGTTGCCTTGCCAGTCCACATCAATGAAAGTTACAAGCAATATAATCGCAGTCTAAAGGAAGGCATTGCAAAGAAAACAAAGGAGAAAAAACAATTAATACATTGTAGCGTATACGAGTCCAAGTTGATGGTCAAGGATATAAAGCTGTGTCACCCATTCCCCGATGTGTACACAGGAGAACGAACTTTCCCTTCTTCCACCTTAACTACATATAAAAGGAGCAGTCATCACTATCTTGACCCATTATCGCCATCAACGGTAGAAATCAAAACCATTTACTAGAACTCATCAAGACTAACGTGAAACCTCTGACTAAATGCTCTGATTCAGTTGTAGTCAGGTGTTCATTCGCGGCGGTACTTGCAAGAAATTGTATCCCGCATCTAGTAGATATCCTACAGTGTTGTGTTCCTTTTGCTAAAAATGTGATAGTTGAGTGCGGGGGGAGGACACAGAGTGCTCTAAAGCAAAATGGCGAAAATAATTTCGACAATCAAAGCGATCCTTACGCGTCTCATATTCAGTACGCACAGTTTAATTGCAATTTGGCAAGTTACAGAGAATAAAGGTGAAATCATCTACTGGTCCCTGTGTGGACCACTGGCAGTCCTTCTACTCGAAGGAATATTCACGCTAGCCATCAAGAAAAACCAGGAATGGCGATGGTAATTTGAATATACATATACTTAATTTGAAAGTGTGTGTATGTCGAGAGTGAGTGTGAAAAAATTTGAATTTAAGCATAAGTGACCGGATGTGCGGACATTTCCGTTGGATAACACGCTCAAAGTCACAAGGCATAATGTGTGTTTAATTTAAAACCTGATGGATCTCTACGATAAAATTCGCTCAAAGTGTAAACAAAGATTACGTAATTCTTTTTTTAGTTCTGCAAAGTGGAAGGGAGTGTTTTGTCTATGTACTCACTATTGAATATATAGGGGCTATCGCGTCGAGCATTAAAAAAGGGGTGGGCAGGTGTGTCAATTCGTCGTGTAGGTGGCGCTTTTAAATCGTTTACGTTAGGTGTCGCCAAAATAACCAATACAGGATAATTTATTACATGAATTGGCCCTGAACAGGTTAACAATTTGAGTGCATTTTGTTACGGCCATTAACCGATTGGTTTTTATGTTGCAATTTCATTGTGCGTAGGCACCGTGGTGATTTCACTTGATAGTACTCATATATGGTTAGATAAAGTTAATTAAAAATCTTTCTTTTGATTTAATGAGTCTTGGTGTAATATCATTTGCGAGAAATGAAATGCTCAGAAGTAGTGCACTACAGACAATTATATTCAAAATGCTAAGGGAAAAGAAAACGTACTGGGCGAGACACATACAATCGCACAAACCCGTCCACTGTTGCATTGCTGTTGGCGATGGTATCCGCTGAGTGAAAATTAATGATGATTTGTAGAAGAAATCTAAGTTATCATGCTCATTGCCCAGAACATATAACAATAATTAATACATATTAATGATCGTGGATTAATTTACTAAAAATCAATTAAAGTTTAATGAATTTGTGGTAAACGGAACGGAAAAGTTAATTTTCATATAAACCCCTTTTTCCTCTTTAGAATTCGAATTTCGCAAAATCCCAACTGAAATTGTTCTCCAAGCTAAATTTCTAGATCCAGTCAGTGAATTTTGACTTCTATATTAATTAGGATATGTATCTACTGTATATATATATATGCTTGTGAGAGTTGAGCTATATCGTCTAAGAGAGAGTTCAAATCATGATCGATAACTTCGAAAGTGTTACATAAATTTTAAAAATATTTTTTCTGTTCTTCTTCTTTCCCTATATATACTTTGGGCCCTTTTCTTGACGAGATTTGTTTATTACCGCCCTAACCATCATACGATGTATAACTCATGCTCGATATCTTCTGTCATCTGGGTAGACTGCTGAAATCTATCTGAAATCAGGGGCCTTTAACGGAAAACTACAAGTGCCTGTAACCCGCGTAGAGGGCAAAATAAACATATGCCTGTGATAAGGGCAGTCTACCACCTCTTATTTTATTAAGCCATTGTGTAATATGATAGTTATTCTGCATTGAATAAGAAATCTTTGTATATAGGATCTTTTATTCGTAGTACTTCTCTGCAGCAAAAAGTCCTATTTACAAAATCTCTCAAATCGCAAACAGTACCTGTTAATATGTATGTACAGATGATGGAGACATTGTGAACTCCATACATTCACTTGAACATCGTAGAAATGTCTCGTGTCTTTCCCCATTTTATCGTTTTATTTTATAAAAAAATGCTCCAGGGAATTAGCCAGTTGCATTCCTCCCCTTCAAAATTTCACCCGCAATACGCGTCATGCTTCGAATGCACATCAGTTCATCCTTAAGCTCAACTTCAGTCGTACTGTCAAATAAAAGGATTCGTTTACAAGTCGAACGACACGAATGATCTACAAGGCTCTGTATTTTCCCATCACTACAATCTTCAAACTTTTAAAGCCAACGTGTGTTTTCCTAAACGCCTGTGCCCTGAATCAATTCAAGGGTATTCATATTCCCTTTGGCGCACGCAAATTACATAAAAAAAAAAGAAGAAAATAGTCCCTAACGAGTTGCAAAATAAGCGTTTTATGATTTTTCTCATCATTTATATCCAATTAACGAATTTACTACTTCCTCAAAAGATGAAAAGTGTAGGTAGGACCTCACGCAAATTGCGGCAGTGGAGTACAAGTGAACTGCTACTTGCTATGACCACTTTACGATTTTTCGACAGTGCTTTCTGCTCCGGATACAAGTCAATTTGTATGCTCGTTGGCATGGTTCTGATGATTGTCTCTGTTTTTTTTTTTTAGCAAGATGATCTGTAAGCTATTGGTAGTCTACCCTTAGTCGGTCGGTGACAGTCAGTAATTTCCCATACTAATCGTCAGAAATAAACGTGCGCCAATTGGAATGTTACATTACCACTATTTTATATTCTCAATCGGCAGGATGCGATTCGAACAGATTCCCGAAAACCGCAAATCCCGGAAACACTAAATCCAGAGTTTTATGAACGCGGTTATTAAACAAAATAATGAAACAAAAAAAAAACACTTTAGTTTCAGAATCCCATTTACTAATTTGGCTCACAAAACTATTACAGAGAATGCATTTTGTTCATTTTACATAACTTTTCTCTATCTTTTAAACTTTGTAAAAGGATTTTGAGTTTTCAGGGCTTTGGACTCCCGAGATTATGGGTTTTCTATATATAATATTCAGAAAAAATAGAAAATGAAAATCAACTGGATCGAGAACGACTGGCAAAAATAAAATACTGGGAGTTTCAAAGCTCTGCCGAGCTGCCGACCCCAACTGACTCACACCGAAAATATGGGCTGTTTTTCTGTGGTTTTTTTAAGGGTCTTTTCTCCAGACTTCATATCATGTATCTGAAGTGTCAGGATTCGAGGCAACATCTAAATTTTCAGTATAACACCTACTAGGACCTAATTTTGAAAAAATCGATTTCCTCGTAAACTGTTTTTTGGTCAAAAAATGTATCAAACAGTTTTTCGAAAAATTCTCAAATTCAAAAAAATGGAGAACCACTCAAGCGATTTTGATGAAGTTTGATTTGAATATTTGTAATGACATGTAGATAGTTTCGTTTAAAAACTGTAAAAATCGGATGAAGTGTATGTATGTGCGATGTGGGGACGAGGTTACAAAAATCTTCAAATCAAGGGATTTCGACTCAAAAACATCTGAACGGATTTTGATGAAATTCCGTTTGTAGACTTAGACTAACACGTTAGTATTCCTGCTGGAAAATTATCGAAATGGAATTAAGTGGGGGTAAGATATGGGTGTTTCTCATACGCCTAAGCCTAACTCAAGAACGATGGAATTAGGATTTTGAGTTAAACCGTATGTGTGGATACGTCAAAATCTGATGAAGATGGATTATTCCTTAACTGACTTTTTCCCCCACGTATTTCAACTTTTTCAAAAACTGCCAGAAGATTTGCTATAATAAAACCTTACATACATTAAATTTTAGTCCGTTTCTTCACATTAAATGCTTCAAAGATGTGGGGGACATCGGCTTTTCAATGGTTTTTGAGATTTTTGTTCAACAAGCTTTATTATTTTATTTTTTACGTATGAACATATTCGAATTCCTTAGAACTTCAGCTTGCATTCGATGTGGCGAAAATATATATATATGTGTATGTACATTTCTTTTGGGGATACTTTATGCCTCATGGACTGAGTGGCAGACTCAGGGTTCGAGTCCCAGACAACAGCAAGCTCTAGCACGGTCGTACTTAAAAAATTTAACAAAAATGCCCTTCCAGAACTCTTCGACTTCAAATGATTTATAATGCTTTTACTAAATTTGAAATCAACAGGTTCTGCCCTTCAGTATTTCTTTACTTGGGAAGCATTGTGCCGGCAATTTGGTTATTAGAGTTGGATAAAGTCGAGCGTCGAAACACCGGGAAGGCCAATATCCCAACAAACCGTTCCCTTGAATCATCGCCATTGGGGACTATTGATGACTTCTTAGGCGAAACGGGGATTGATATGCCCAGCATTAATGTGGACACTTGGACCACTTTGATTGAGCAATTTTTGATGTTGATTTTAATAGTCGGTAGATGGTTATTGCCAAAGGGAGATCTAACCCGTGATCAACTTAGTCAGCTTTTATTAGTATACATTGGTAAGTGAACGAAATCTTTTTAGTCTGACATAAGTATGAGATGTTATTACTTATCTATTACAGGAACCGCAGCCGATATAATAGAATTTTTTGATTCCTACAAAGATGATTCAATCGCAAAAATACCACTTTTGGTGTACTTAACTCTAGGCATTTGGTCGTGGAGTCTTTTGCAGTTTACCATTGTCCTGTCAGCCACTAGGGCGCGTAGACCTCGAGGCGGTGGTTCACAACCAAATGAGTAAGATTTTATTTATTTTAAAAAGGATTCTACAGAAAACAGTGTTTTTTATTTTTCTTTTAAGAAATAATGACTGCTGCAATAACTGCTGTTGTGGTATTGATGTTTGGGGTATTGTATTGAATGTTATCCTCCAGGACGCACCGTTTTTAACTTTTAGATTGCTGATCATTTTTCAATATAAAATTATCAACTATATGAATGTGTTTTTTACATGTATGTTATCTTCATCATATGTTTGGTAAATCCGTATAATATGAATTATGTTTTAGGTAAAAATTCGTTAGTAATTGTACTGCAATTGTATAGATTGTATGTAGTCAATTCAGAGTTCTGGAAGGCTCGCAAAGACAGTAAGGCTTTGAAGAAATCAAAGCAATACAACAAAACTAGACGACGTGCATCCGATGATTTAACTGATATTTACGTGATATCGGAAAAAGGTGCCGATACGAGAAGGAAGGCAAAAAGGTAAGCATCCTAGAAAATTATTTTAGTAGTATAGTGAAAATGATCTACAGAGATCTTTTGCAAGTCGGAGTATTCTATAGATTGGAAATAAGAAGTTTTTAAGACCATGGAATATTATCATTTAAACCGTGGGAAACCCGTGCAAGTAGAATGATATTGTTCACGCCGTTGCAAAAGAACAACCTAATTGTAACTATCTGGTGACTCACTTAAGAAAATTAAACGGCAGCTATGCGAAATACTGATACTCTTTCATTCTAATCCTGAATATAAGTGCTTTAACTTTTCATCTATTCTCAGCAAGCTGAAACTAAAATAAAGGCTGTTATCTGTCGAAAGCGCTTGGAAATCCAAACTAGTCATTCAGTTGCCACTTCTTTAAAGTGACCATCAGCGTTGTGATTTCATGTCATCCATTTTCCCTCTCAGTGTCGGAAACTCTTAAATCAGTTCTATAAAGCTCTTGCTGTGTTGTTAAAGACTTTTGGATAAGAGAACTCAAATATGCTACCTAGTAAGTTACAGGATTCCAAGAGTTAGCTCATTTTTCGCCAGAGGGTCCCGTTTGTGAACTCGAATGAAACGCGTTTTCATGCAACAACAGGAGCATGGTATTTGTTAACACGATTCTCTATATTTTCGCGTTTGTGAATTCGAGTGATAGACATCAATCGGCACTCGAGTAAAATATACCTATTCATAAACTCGAAAGTAACGATTTAAACATGAATTAGTTTTTATCTAAAATTGGTACTGAACATTTAAATAATGATACACCGCTATTAAATATTTAAAGAATAATTTTCAAAGGAATGCGAAAAAAAAATGTTTCCAGAACATTTTTTTGTTTCCAAAGTGCACATCATTTATTTTCCGCTTCGTTGGTCCTCCTTTCTCTTATTATTGTTTAGTTAACGATTAGGCACAACATTTATTTTCAAATAAGAATTGTTAGCGAAACGTCAATAAAAAAAAAAAATAGTAACAGTTGATCGGGTTTGTTCAGAATCGCAAAACTCAGCTTATGTGAGAAGCTCTCAGCCGAGCTCACAAATACCAATCTATATTCGACTCGAGAGTGAGTTCACAATAGACTTGTCACTCCACTAGAATTCACAAATAGGCCCCAGGGTTTAAATAAAGTGAGGTGACAATCTGTCTGGATCAAAAATCTGGAATAAGAGTGAATTACAAATTTAGATTGCTTCTATGAACACTTTGAAGTAATACTCGTACAAGATGATCAAAATCGTTTATTCATTCACAATGCACAACTTGTTGTGTAAGAAGAAATGTAAATGGTTTTGGGTTTCGGAAAGTTTTGAACAAATTTCTAAAACATAGTTTTCTAAAATAACTTGAGTATTTTTCTTGTAATATTTGGTAGAGTACGTATTCTCTGAACAATGACCGAGATTCCCTTTGTCGTTTTTTTTTTTTTTAATTTTTAGAAGACTATCGTTTCATTCATCGTACAACTTCTGAATCGATTTTTATAACTTCTTCGATACGACAGATGTGTAGTGTTGTGCAAAATAATAAGAACACACGTTGTTTCCCAAATCTCCGTCAATTTTACAGTTGTTGAGTTAAAAAAACAAAACAATTTCTTATGTTCTGATTTTCTTCTTAATTAACAGTAAAATATTGACATGAGCTGCTTCAACAGTATTAATTCCAGTAATCTGGAAACTTTTGTAGCAGACGGTCGGTTTTGTTCTGTGCAAAATAATAAGATCAGAAACAATCTTGGGTTATTAATATTTGCAAAGGCATTCATTTTAGGTTTTTTTTTTAATTGGTAAGTATAACAAATGAGTATTGAGGATCAATTTACAATAGAAGTCATGGTTATTCTAGAAGGCCGTAGCAAACATTGCACTGCAGAACGCCTTGAAATAATTCAAGGTCTTGGAAAGAACGGGAAATCTTTAAGAAAAATCTCCAAAATTGTTTCTTTACACTGGGAATGGATGACCTTAAAAGAACAGAACACCGAAGAAACACGTGGTAGAAAACGCAAGACAAGCTCAAAAACGGATATAAGCATTGTTTGGTGCGCTAAAACAATCCGTTTATAACTTCAGCAGAAATCAAAACTGAGCTAAATCTTCAGGTATTATAGATACTTCCTTGATCAGACGAATGCTTATAGAGAATAATTTAAAAGCCTACCCTCTAAAGAAGTGTCCTCTCTTATCGAATAAGAATATCAAGGATCTAATCAATTTCGCCAAAATCTATCAACACATAACAATTGAGAAGTTGCGCAACATTCTTTGGCCAGCGAAAACAAAATCAACTTGTTTGGCCCAGATACTAAAAATCAGTATGTTAGAAGACCGGGTGGAAAAGAATTTGAACCAAGATATTCAGTGAAAACCATAAAACACGTCGGTGGAAATATTCCGGTCTGGGAATGCTTTCACTATTATGGTGTTGGACCTGTTCACTGGATTCAAGAGACTCTAACCAATGTAGAATACATTGAGATCTTAGAAACAGTTATGTATCCCTTCGCTGATGACAACTTGCTGTTACTTTGCCTGTTTCAACAGGACAATGATCCCAAATATACGGCCAAAGTAATGAAAAAGTGGTTCGGAGACATGAAGATCCAAGTTCTTGAATGGCCAGCATAGTCCCCAAACCTTAATCCCATAGAAAATTTGTGGGTAGAAAGAGCTTTGTAAGACCACAAAACCAATGAACAGGTTTGAGCTGTGGCAAAATGTCCAAACGATTTGGTATAATATCCCAAAAACACTTTGCCAAAAGCTCTCTGACTCTATGCCGCGTAGATGTAAAGCTGTATTAAAAAACAAAGAAAGCACAACCAAATATTGATAGCCTTATCTTCCTTCATTTGTATTCTATATATTTATATAATTTTTTTTATTTTTTTAATAGTACTTATTATTGTACAGTTTACTTATTATTTTGCACAACCAAAATCAGTGAATGATTGTTAAGTTTTTGTTTTCTTTTATTTTTGTTTGTTGCAATTCATATCTATGTAATTATTTTTACAAATAAATATTTAAAAATATATATATATAATTTAATAATTATATCAATGTCACTCAAGTTTAGTTTTTTTTTAAATTCAAAAGCAAGGTCTCCCACTTCGCTGTTCTTATTTTTTTGTGCAACACTGTATGTGTTAGAATTCAAGATAATAAAAACGGCTATAATCGCTGTCGCACGGCACGATGACTGCAACTCTTTTATTTTATTTTTTGTTTACTACTTGAACATTAGATAATTTAATATCTTTATTCTTAGAACTCAAATTTTAACAATTCTTCTAATAATTATAGCAGTGATTTTTAACAATTTGAAAAAACAAAAAAAAATGTTCTCATCTTACCCCATAGACCAAAGAACTACAGTGACGATGAATATGTACGTAAGAAAAAACCAAAGAGGGAAAAGTAAGTCCACCCTTATCCTTCTATCAACATATCCAACTCAGTAAACTTAATTTTAGACAAAGTAAAACTCGCACTCGCAAGGATACCGGTTACTCTACCGCAAGTTCTCAAAATTTGTACTCAACAAAAATCGTTAATGAAAAATCCGGAGCTCGTCGTAAGGATAAAAAACCACCAAAGAAATCTAAACGAGATCTCAGCACATCACCAAGTGAAAGTGAAATCGAGATGAAACGTTCGAAGAAGAAACAAGACAAAACAGATAATCGAGTAGATAAAAAGTCGGTTAGCATCCTTGGAATCCATAGTAATTAATAAACGATTTTTCTTCTTTTCTTTTCGGAAATTTTTCACAGAAACGCAACAAGAAAAAATAAAGTTTTTGAAGCGGTGACTGAGGAATCTTCATCATCGACATCTTCGACATCATCTTCATCGTCATCGTCATTATCGTGGGCAAGCAATTCGACTTTGCCAAGTTATGAGGTGATTCGAGATAAAAAGTCAAAGAAACGCCGTCGAAGATCGAGTTCGTCGTGTTCATCATCTACAACAACTTCGCATTCATCGGGAACAACGTCTTCGTCGTCATCTTCATCGTGAACATATTTTGATGAAATATTTTGGAAAACCACATTTTATGAAAAGAAAATTGTGTTTAAACAACACAGCATGTTGCCTAAAATGCAAATTGTATTGCGTGAATTTTTTACCCAGCAATTTAGGACGAAAATAATGTTTAAAAATATTCTTACAAAAAAACAATGCTGTTTTGTATCTGTTATATATTGCAGATTTCTTATAATCTTAACATATAAATAAATTAATCAATGGAAATGAAAATTATTTTAAAAAGAAGTAATATAACACAAATGAAACGGAATAAATAAATGGTTATGTTTAAGCTAATTGTTTTATTTCGTGAAAAACTTTTCCAGAATTCTTTAAAAAGAAATATATTTCCGTATAAATAGTACCTACATATGGCATATCTTTTAGCTATTCGTGCTTTACGACACGGATGTAGTGATGGGAACTATCGGCTAATTATCGAAATATTCATCCATTCGATAATAATTATTAAAATTCTTTTCTATCTAATTTGTAGCTACGCAATCATCCAAAATGTCAGACGTTATTCGAATATTTCGAAAATGGTGTGTCGTACGAAAAAAATTATAAGGGCCGAATTTTAGGCTTTTAAAATTTCGACATGGATTGAGATTGATTTCTTAAAATTTTCGAAAACTGTAAGTACGCAATAATCCAAAATGTCCGACTTTACCCCGAAGTTAATTGTGGAAATTGTTTTTGAATGCACCGTATACAATTTCTCAAGATAGGATGTAGAATGAATAAGATGTCGCGACGGGATTTCAAAAATCTTTAAATAATTTTTTTTAGCATCTTGACTAAAAATGTCTGAACAGATTTTCATGAAATTAAAAGTCAGTCATCAACCGAGTTGACTCAAACCCCAAATTTTATCAAAATCCTCTATTATTCCACGTATTTTTGAAATACCAGTACTTTTTGATGCTGATAACGAATATTCAAATTAAAGTTCGCGAAAATAGCTAGTTTGCAGTTAATAGGAGCTTCAACTTTCAAAAATAGAATAACAGCGAATTTTGAGTAGTGGGTGATGAGTGATCGGTACTAATCCGCACAATCCTGGCGATATCTTATCAGGGTTCCGTAAATATACCACGGAACCCTGTTGCTCTCGCTGGCATCCGTCTGTTTGTCTATCAACACCTTCCAGCTTATAAAATATGAAAGCTACACCATCGTTTATAAGTTTAAGACCACCTCCTTGGTTGAACCCATTTTTTGTTTGCCAAACCATTTACAGTGAGCAAATTATTTGTTTTTACCCAGGTCATTGTGGTATTGCATTATATGTACCTGCATCTTTTGCTTACATGTAGACGCATGAAGCCTTCCTAGGGCAAGGATTTTTTTCAAAAACTTTTTTTTAAATTGAAGCAATGACAAATTGTGAACTCTTTCCGATTTGGAATGATGTATAATCTCGCCCACAAAGGATTTATTTAAAAGGGTTACATAAATATAAAAAAAAAATTAATTAAAATGAATAAATAATGGGTCGTTCGAAAGCAAATATCCATTAAAATACGAAGTAAAGTTGTTTATCTTAATAAAATGGCTAAATCTGAAAAAGATATCTCCCAGGAACTTAATATTTCTAAATCTAGAGTCCATCAAGCTATTTCATGAAACCGGAAGCAGAGATCCCAGAACGAGCAATGGATTTCCAAGAAAAAACACTAAGCAGGACAATAACTTGATTGTGACTACTAGCAAGCGTAATTGAAGGCTTACGGCACCAGAAATCTGCGAGAGATTAACAGGAATAGAAAAATCCCGTTTCTGTTACAGCAATCAAAAGACGTCTTTGGGAGGCAAATTTGTTGTTATTTCGGGAGCAAAATAAGAAGAAACTTTTAGAGTGGGCTAGAGTTCACCAAAATTGGACCATTGAGGGTTGGAGAAGGATTCTTTGAACTGATGAATCCAAGTTCGAACTGTTTAGAATGAAGAAAAGGGTTTTTGTTCGACGTTCCGCAGAATAAACCGCCTTGCCGTAATGCGTTCCCCCCGTCGGCGAAAAATGAGTGTCCTCACCCCACTTCCGAAATACGATATCCAAAGATCTACGAGTATAAAGGTAAATGAGTTTGATTTTGATATGACACGGCGGCTTCATCGGACCTCATTTCTTTCGAAATGAGGAAGTAGACACCGTTACCGTCAATGGTCCTCGGTATAGAGCGATGTTAAGAGACTTTCTGTGGCCAGAGCTCGACAACATCGATATATCCGAGCAGTGGTTCTAAAAAGATGGCGCTACATGCCATAAAAGCGACGCAACGCTCTAAGTGGTGAAGGAGAAATTTGGCGACTGGGTCATCTCACGGCGAGCGTTCATCAATTGGCGCCGCGATCATGCGACTTGACACCCCTCGATTATTTTCTCTGGGACTATGTCAAGTCCTTAGTCTACGCTAACAATCCAACCACTTTGGACGAGCTCGAGGCCAACATTCGAGAAGCTATTGCCGGAATAACGTATTGAACCGAGTTATCAAAATTGGACTGACCGCCTGAAGCACTTCCAGAGAAGCCGAGGCGGCCATTTAAATGATGTACTATTGCATACATAATGGCATGAGTGTAGCTTCAAAATAAAGCCAGAATCAATTTGATATCTCACACCGTTGTTGTTTTATTTAAATTTCTTTTCCTATCGTTCTTATCTGGTCACCCTATACAAACCGGCTTCCAAATGCTTAAATGTGGTATCGTTTGAATTTTGGCTATCTTATGGTTTTGATCTGCTAATCCTTAATAAGGCGCGTTCAATTTGCGTACGCGCTAGACAAAAATTGTCCAAAGTTACTGAACTCCACCTCCACGCGTAATTGATTCGTACTCTTGCAATGTCTAATATACGATGGACGGCTGATAAGTTCGCGGCCTAAGATACGAGTACTCAACAACAAGTCATCTTCTCATTAGTGATAGCACTAATTGCGGCACTCTTTAGTAGTATAAATATCACCTTGTTTCAATAATAATCTAATTTTGTTATTATCTGTGGTAGGGTAAACATTTTGAGCACCGCTACATGATAAAGTCGCGGTGCGAAAAAAAGAAAAGTCGCCTAAAGAAATTTTCGAAGACATGTCATCGACTCTTCAGGATTCTGGGCCTTCGTATACTCGTACCATGGTCAAAAAATGGGCTCGCTTATTTCAACAAGAGCGAGAGAGCTGTGAAGACAACTACCGCTCAAACTGAAGAAAATGTCGGAAAAGTTGAAAAAATAGTTCTGGCCGACCGAAGAATAAAAATGTGGCACATAGCGGACGAGTTGTACATCAGCAAAGAACGGATTGGAAAAATTTTGCGCGAGCATTTAAACATGAAACAAATTTATGCGTGCTGGGTTCGACAAGCAACGACGACTCGAGTGCTGGAAAGATTTTTTGGAGTTAGCCGGGGACAATCTCGACGGAATTTGCAACCAAATCGTGACTGTAGATGAGACTTGGGTTCGCCAATACTATCCGTAGTCCAAACAAGAGTCTATGCAGCGGATTGAAAAAGAGGAGAGGCCGCCGAAGAAATTCACAGTGGAAAAGTCGGCTGCGAAGCTTATGGCGACTGATTTTTGGGACAGCGAAGATGTTTTACTGATTGATTACCTGCCAAAGTGGACTACGATGAATGGTCAATATTTTCCAAATTTATTGACTCAGGCACGTGAAGTGGTCGTACGGAAGCGACGTAGGAAATTCAGGCACGGCGTGTTGTTTTTGCAGGATAACGCGCCTGTTTACACGGCGCGGTTTTCGAGGCAGGCCTAAAAAGACAGGTTTTTCAACATTAGACCACTTTATAGCCCAGACTTGACCCCGATCCAATTTGAAAAAGAAGTTACGAGGCCGGAGATTTGCAAATGAGAACGAGATCAAGGCGGCCGTAGAAAGTCATTTTGAAGGTAAAGAAAAAGAATATTTACATCGGGTATTATTTATATACCCGATGTGAAAAATGCATTTCACTCGAGGGAGATTTTATTGAGAAATACAATTTTTTAATCGGATCTCTTCTTTCACTTAATGCCTTAGGCAGCGAACTTATCAGTCGCCCCTAGTATGTACAGGGTTTTTCAATAAGGACATAACAGTTTTGTATTTAAATAAAACACAGAATAATTGAGATATCGGGCAAATTTATTCCTGGTGTAGTACACATGTTAACACTACCGTGAGCACGTTTGCAGCGATCGATTCTTTGGAGCCAATTTTTCACCACTCTTCCAGACATATCGGCCGGAAAGTTGGCAATTTCGAGTTCGATATTGTTCCTGAGCTCCTCTAACGTTGTTGGCTTGTTAGCATAAACCAACGATTTAACGTAACCCCATAAAAGAAATCCATCGGCGTTAAATCGCAATCGCCATTCGACCGGACCTTTTCTCGAGATTACACGATTACCGAACTTCCCTTTCAATAGATCAATTGTTTGACCGGCTGTGTGGCATGTGGTACCATCTCGTTGGAACCACATATCACTGATGTCAAGTCCATCCAATTCTGACCAAAAATAATCTTCCAACATGGCACGATACCGAACTCCATTGACGATCATTTTCATCGACGAAAAAATACGGTCCAATCACACCTATGAAATCCACACCATACGGTCACTTTTTGTGGATGCAATGGAGTCTCTTGAAGCACATGTGGGTTTGTTGCTGTCCAATAACGCATATTTTGCATATTGACAAACCCATTAAACTAAAAATAAACTTCAACGCTGAAGATGATTTTTCGATGAAATTCAGGATTTTTTTCAAACTTTTGCAGAGTTTCGGCGCTTCAAATGATCAAGAGGCTTCAGTTCTTGAGCTAATTTGATCTCGTAAGGGTGTAGGCTAAGATCTTTATCTTTATAAAATTCGATACAATGTGGACTGAGAGATTCACAATTCCTGTGAACGGGGAGCAATCGACTGATTTGGCTCATGTTGAACTGAAGCACTTACCGCTTCGATATTTATGGTACTTCGACCGGTGCGTAGTCTTATTGGCACAGAATAGTAAATATGTTGACTTGAATCTATCCACTATAGCACGCACAGCCTGTCTGGTGGGACGATTATTACGACTGAAAATTGGAGTAAGAGCTCTTAAAGTTGCCACCATCGACTCAGAATTTCGGTAGTAATTTTAAAAAATTTTCAGACGTTGCTTGTTTTTGAACTTCACCATATTGGCATAAACACAATCTATTATTTTGAAGTTGATTTTGAAAAACGAAATTTTTCTTAGCAATATTTTGTTAAAATTATCCATTTTGTTATGGAAAAGTGATGACTAAAAATATTAGTAGAAACGAAACGGACAATCAATTATCCAAACAGCTAAACTTATCACTTTTCGACGAAACTCTTGTTACTTACACATTTCCTGCTTGACGAAACAGAAATCCGATAAGCTGAGTACTAAAGAATTATCAAAACTTGAATGAGTTCTTTTCAATTCTCTCTTTGGTGAAACAGAAATTTATCGTAAATTATGGTAAGTCGATAAATAGTAATAGGGCTCTCCTCTCACTTTGTGATGAAATATGACTATGAAAATAACAAACCTTCAGTGATAGTCGTACATTTACAGTGGCGAGCAAAAATGAGTACATGTTGCAGAAATTAGAGGAAAATAGATTAATATTTTATTTTGACATTTTTATTTAGGCATTTTGCAGCTGCCTTAGGTGTTCTGCAGTCATTGGTTTTCATTAAACGCTCCATTAAACGCGCGTCGCCATTTGATAAACGTTTTGGTCGGCCTGGATCATTGTTTTAGACTGCACATTTCTTCTCTTTTTCACTAAAAGAACAGTTCGTTGATAAAGGTTTACTCTTTCTGCAATAAGTCTAGAAGAAATTCCCTGTTCAAGTAGGGAAACGATGCTGTTTCCCACTTCAAGGGAGATTTTTTTCATTTTGTCTGTATATTGTATTTAGGCCTTAAATTTCTTACCGTCCACCTGGATCTGGTGTAACTTGAAGAATAAAGTCAAACAAAAGTTCCACATAAACCAAAACAAAGAACAACGGTACTTTTGGACAGACAAAACGAAACGTGCAAAATTGAGTAAATGGAGCAACCACCGTTTATTCTTAATTTTTTCAGTTTATTCAGGAATATGTTGGGTTTGGATCACTCAAACAGTGAAGCACATATGCATGTGCTGGAATAAATTTCTTTTTTTTTTTATTTCGAAACATATAATAGAAAATAGGAGCCATTGATGATTGAAATTTCTGTACTCATTTTTGCTCGCCACTGTAATTACAGAGATGAATTTTATACTTACATTTTGTTGAAGGAAATAGAAGCATTGAAAAATACTTACCTGAAAACAGACCAAACAACATTCGAAGTATTACATTAAAAAAATGTTGACAAACTTAAATATTACTCATGTTTTCATTTTATTCTTTCACTTCTTCTGTATTATTTCAATTTTCTTAGAAAATTCTTATAAAATAAAATGCTTAGATTTTTCTCTTAACTTCTTTTTGTATTAATTGTTTCTTCATTTTTATATCCCAAAATAGATTTTTTTATTATTTCTTTCATTTGTAACAAACAGTTTCGAAATAACATATCATTTTATTTTTTCGTTTTAAATAATTCTTTTTTTCGTATTCAATACTTTATTATTCTTTTAACTCATTTTAGTTTTTCTGTAATTTATACTCAAATCTTAGGATTTACCTTTTTTTTTTTAAATTTTAATTATGTATAAGAAACAATTTTATAAAAAAAAAAAAATAAAAATAAATTACAATTTATAAAATATTCAAATTTCGTTATTTTTCACAACGATATAATTAAATTAAGTAATGAAGTACAATCAATACCAAACAAAATTGAAACAAGTTAACGACATTAAAAAAAAATATCATTTCTAAAAAAAAAAAAATTATTAATAAAAACTGAGGTAGATAACAATGCATGTTAAAAAAAAGAACAATAATAAAACTGTTTTAAACAATTAATAAAACGGACAACTTAAATAAACAAAATATAAGTTTTTTTCTTTTTTAAATAATCGTTGACAATATATTAATTTAACGTATCTCTACTAGTTCTTCTCATGCTAAAGATTCGAGAGGGTGTGTTAAAAATAAGCGAAAATTATAGAGCGTTTAATTTTTATTTATAAACAAATCGTATATTAAAAAAAACAACAAAATTAAATATACGGATAAATGTATAAAAGTGCATAGTATTCATTTTCGTTTTAATATGAGATTTTAAAAAATATATAATTTTTTTTCTTTTGTTTACATAGTATGCTACTCAATTCTAAATGGAGGATGAATTAACTTAGTTGATGACAATTTACAAACTATTTTTACTTCTATTTTTATTTCAATAATTTACATATATCACATCCACTTACACAGCGAGACAACATTCTTCATTCAACTTTATATTTTTATTTTCTTAAATTAATTTACATATTCCTTTTCATTTCAATTCTTAGTGAATTTTTTTTTGATTTTGTAGAAATTATATATTAGCCTGGAATGTATCGAATGAAATAAATGCATATGTGTAGTTGGAACTGTTTGAATTCTGTTTTTCGTTTTCAATTAGTTTCTTTATTTACTTACAAATTTAAAAAGGTTTAAGCATTTTTTAAGAAGCTAAAGGAATTTATGTGCTATCTGCAATTGAATAAAATTATATAAAAAAAGTTCGAAGTGATTTATGTTTCTAAATTTGGGAAGAAAATAATTTCTTTAAAACACTCTTATAAGTAACTAGTGAATGGTTAGTATGCATATTACGAACAGTGTGTACCCTGATTCAATACGTTCCATTCTACTACCAGGTAGACTTCGATATTATTCGTTCTCTTTTACATTTGGGTGGATGAGCGTTTGCTGTCCCCCTCGGGGGTTCGCATCTGCACCATTCGAGTCACAAGGAAACACACTACCCACAGATTTGGTTATTTAATTTACTTTTTAAAAAAATAAAAAAAAAAAAAGCCACAACAATCTTTATATTGTAGTTAATTATAAAAAAAAATTTTAAAAACTATGTGTCTGACTCCAAATAAAGTAGCGGATTTGCAACTGACAACATTACTCCCTTTAAGTGATGTGTTTTCATAACGGTAAACCATATTTTTGGCTTGCATTTCAGTTCTTGATTGATTTCGGTGATTTGTAGCTCATTGTGGTATTTCGAGCGATTGTGCTAAGTAGTCACGCAGTCAGTTTAAGCCAGATTAGTATTTTTTTTTTTTTACCAAAATGGGTAGAAATAAATATTGTTCTAAAATAAAATCAAGAATTTTGAGTGATTACAATAACAGAATTATTCAAAAATAAATTTGGTAAAAAAATGGAATCCACAGGTCAACAGTTTGCCGGATTATCCAGAGTGGATGTGTGCGCTTGTACCAGAAAGGAGGAAGACCGCGTAAAATAACATACAAAGATGACCAAAAAATATTAAATTTTGTACGGAATAATTCTCACGACTCCTCTAAAGAAGTAAAACTGTAAGTGCAATTGGATGTTGACTCATCAACAATAAGACGAATGCCTTTACAGGCCGGGCTGCAAAGTTATAAATCAGCGAAAAAATCATTCATTTCTAAAAAGAACCTCAAAGCCCGCTTGAATTTTGCTCATTTGGACTGGAGTCTATAGCAATGGAAAACCGAATGAGTCTAAGTTCAACCTGCATGGATCCGATGGGGGACAACACGTGAGGAAACCCAAAGGCGAGCGACAAAATACACCAAAGAGACAGTAAAACTCGGTGGCGGTAGCTTATGGTCTGGGGGTCGAGTCGGGGAATAATAGTGTCCGAAGACTACAAACAAATTTTAAAAAACACCATGCTTCCTTATACAGAATGGTAGATGCCGCTTGTTTGGTGGCTCCAGCATGACAATGACGCCAAGCATACGTCTAAGCTGATAAAAGCTTGGCTTGCGGGGCAAAATGCCAACATCTTACAATGTCCGCCGCAATCACAAGATCTGAACCCAATCGAAAACTCATGGGAGATAGTTAAAAGAAGAATTGGGACCAACATTTTCAAAAAGAAAGAGGATCTCTTCTGTGAAGTATAAAAACAATGGGAAGACATTCCAAAAACTGTTATTGGTAATTTAATTGCGTACATGCCCAAAAGATGTGCCGCTGTCATTAAAAATAAGGGTTATGCCATCAAATATTAAGATTTTTTATAGTTTTGCGTATATTTTATATCAGTTGCAAATGTGTTGCACAAGAAGAAATGTTACTTTTGATTTCTTTTGCCTGTATATTTTTGTTAAATTAACTTTTCTTATTTTTTGTTTTTTTTTTAATAAATTATATTGGTACTTTAAGCTTTTAAAATGATATAAATGGTTGTGTTATTCCTTTCTATTCTTGGTTTCAAATGTTTTGCAAAGCACTATATACTGAGAAATTACAATCTTTCTGGAATAGATCATATGATACCCTATCTCTTATCATTAATTCCATCTATAAAACTTTTTAATGCAATCCAGTCACATCTTTCTACTCAGATGATATTTCCACGATTTTTAAGTGATTTCTGTTAAAATGTATTACAACTTTTTCTTAGAACAAAGGGGGCTCTATTTGTAACCAAAGTTCACGGATTCTGAATATAAATTGACAGTATGACTTAACCATTACCGTAAATAGCTTTGAGAAAGCAAAATAAAAAAAACGCCCCCAAAAAGTGGGTGCGCTCCTATATGATGAATTGTAGATAAAGTTAAAGCCTATATCTTAGACAATATCTCCCTGTTTCTAGTAAAAATATATATTGAACATTTTTTAAAAGTGGTTATGTTTGTGGGCGGATTTCAAAAATGTTTGCACTTGTACCGCGTAGGATTCCAAAAAGGTCATATACTAAAACTGGAGACATATAGCCAGACGGACATGTCTAGATCACAATTATATATATTTTTCGGGGATCTATCGATATTATTTCTTTGACAAGCTACATATTCAAATTAATATAGAGTATACAAAAACGTGTAACTGTCTTTTTCGAATCAAAAGTTGAAACATTCAAAAACGAATAATTAGGTAGTACTCAGTAATTCGAAAATCGGAATTTTGCGCAAGCAACTTAGCTAATTTTTCTTTTTCAGACAATCTGAATTTCATAATTCGAAAACTCAAAACGGCGTACGACAAGGTTGCATAAAGTCACTACTGTTATTCCTAATCGTTGTCAGTGAAGTTTTTCTTGCAGGTCTGGTTACGAAAATCCAGAGAAATCAGTGGACAATAGAATCTCTTATTTGGAAGCCGTAGCAAGCAGTGGATACCAGACGAAACAAATTAGCTGAAGTAAGCATAAAGAGAAATCAAATTCAGAAAGGTAATTGTAATTCATCAGGGTTTTGATACTTAAAAACTAAGAACAGAACCCTTATAGTGAGTCAATTGTCTGCCCGTCTGTCACACCCACATAACATAGAAATTTGGACTAGAGTTGAGTTTTACTAACCCGTTCTAAAGTAAATTTTTGGCAAAATTGAAAGTGAAATTCAAGAAATGCAATATTTTTGTATAAACATATATGGGTATCGAATGAAAGGTAATGATGTACCGATTTCAAAAATATAAAGTTCCATTATTTTTACTCCTTCAGAATTGGAAGAAAATCAAAATAGATATGTCCCATTATCACTGGCACCCACCGTCCGTCATCTTCTTTTTCCAAATATTTATCATCACTTCTGATAAAAATGCGAATCGTTTGACACCCTTCTTATAAGAATTGACCCAGCCGTTTAGGCACTAGAAGTTAAAATATTACAAAATATATATATATATCCGGAGTAGAAAGGATCACAACCCTCCCACTTTACTGCATCCCTACTGGTCCGCCTGTGGGGTTTGCCGGTTTGACCTCAGGAAGTACCGGCAGTCTTCCCGGTTTCGGACCACTTCGTCACTGAGGCCATTTTTCCGCCAGTATATTTATTGTAATTGCTCCGGAGTCCTCGACACATGGAACACTTTCGTGATTTAACGTCTTTTCTTTCACTACTCTGAACTTGCACAAAGAAATTAAATTCAAATTTCAGACTAAAAATTCTGCATTAGTGCAATATTTGAACGCATTCAATCGTTCTTTTATAATATTCGCTTGCTCGAAATCATATCATATCAAAATCACGTGATACCTATTTTGACTGTCACTTTAAAACCGACTTAGAGGCGATTGAACCATAACTTAACTGTTTCCTACTTTAGGAGTGACTTTCGTGTTTATTAATACTGATTTGGATTTAGGGACGACTTTAAGAAAAACGGGAGTTAAACTTCGTGTAACTCCCAAACTTAGTTAGGTGAACATAATTTACTTTAAAGGTTTTGTAGTTATGAAGCAGATTTAATAGAAGTCGAATTTGGAGTAATTATTGTGACAGTTCAAATTGAACTTAAGATACGGTTAGAAAAAAGTTTAAGGAAAACTTGAGTTTAAATTTGTTACTAACGGCCAATGTTTGGAAAGGAAATTTCCAAATCCCGGAGCGCTCAGACTCACACGAAGTCCATTGTGCTACCAGGCAGAACTCCTTTCCGTGTAGTGGTTGGAGAAACTTGAATTTTAATCGTTTCTCTTTTATGCATGGGTGGCTGTGGCTGCTGTTCCCCGTCTGAGCTTGACTGCACAGTTCAGGTACGTGGAAGGACCTTCGTACGCAGATGCCTATGTATTATCTTAAGGTTTTTCTGGCGGAACTATTACGGTATCCTCTTCGGGGTATGCGCACTGAGCACTGAATGGTTGTACGGCTGTTCTGGTATCGAAATGCATTCCATAGAAGCTGCATGTTTTTAAACATACACGGTCACTTTCACAGGAACTTTTTCTCGTAATGGAACATGTAACTAAAAAGTCACCATTACATGGGTTTTTATATTAAACTGTCACTTTTATTCCGGTAGTCAAAGTGATAGATTATTATCTAACCTAATTTTATGACTGTTCCCGTTCGAAAGAAATTATATGAGATTTTAATACGGGAACATATTACTATTTTTTTTTTTTTTTTTAAGTAAAGAATATCAACATATTTTTGCTCCATTGTACTGCCAGATGGTTGGAGGAACTTATATTTTATTCGTTTCTGTTCACCGATGGCGTTCGAACTTTCAACATTTAGTCACAAGGAAACACACTATCCACACCTCTATTTCTAAACTTTCCATAGTCGTTCAATGGACTAAGGACATTGAAATCCTTTTATGCAGAACGATCGAAAGAAAAAGGCTAAAGTTTTTTAACTTGGAAATTTTGAGCTGAAAGGTACAGAAATTTTTGTTGTCTTTTTGATGTTGCTATCTTCATTTACCTACGTAAAATGCATTAACAAAAATAATAGTTTCGTTAAGATGTACACCTAACCTTCTTTTTTATAAAATAACTTTTCTTTGCTTTTCATTTTATATACCATTTGTATACTTCATAAATTAACCACATTCTTCATTCGGATAACTTAAAAAAAAAAAATCCAAACAATTAAAACTTAAACTCAACATGAGTATTAAGATAAAAATAAATAAAAAAAAATCAAAAGAGTAGTAAGGATTAGGAATATAAATAAAAAAAAGTATATTATAGGTACTATTGATTAAAGCTACTTGGTTTTATTGCACTTACGAATGTTTATTTGTTTAAAAATTTCACTTGTCTTGAGTATTTGTTCTTTTTAATAAATAATATGGAATGTGATTTTGCTTTCGCTTTACTATTGCTATTTTATTGTACATATATGTACACACTGTTGCATTTTCTTTAGTAGTTCTTTTTTTTTTTTTTTTTTTGGTTTATGTACACTCTTTTAATTTCTTTTCCATTTTACTTAACACCGATATTAATTACATTCCTTGTTTTAAATTGCTTTATTTTTTTTATTCTATATTTTGTTACGAATGTCTTTTGAACACATTGGGTTTGAATTTTTTTTTGTATGTTTCATTTAAAAAGGTTATTTATAATTCATTTTTTAAGGTACTTTCGTTTGTTGTTATTTTTTTATTTTTTGTTATCTAATTTTGAATGAAATTAAAGGCAATGTATATATCCGAATGAATGATAAGTGGACTAATTATAAGTTGAGGATACAAACCATGTTCCAAACTACACACACACTATGTTTTTGTAGTGTTTTTTTTTTGTTGTTTTCTTCTTATTACTAAAAATCTAAAATAGTATTTAAAATGTGTTTGAAAAATTACACAATAGGTTCGCACTCGAAAGACTTAAATAATAAGAAAAAAAAAAACTGCTTCTAAGTTGTGTGTAAGTAGATTCGTATTTAAAAGTTGTTGCTAGTAAAAATAACTATTTTTAGATAGTTTAATCATATGAATATTTTTTAATGGTTCAGGTACAATCATTTCTATTTTTCTTTATATATGTATGTATGTATGTATGTATATATATATGTATGTATATTTACTATGTTGCTATTTGTTATGCTATTTTATCAGGAGCTTTGAATGTAATGAATTCTTTTTTATCTTTATTACGGATTATTATTGGAAAGTAATTAATTCCATTTAGAAAGAAAAACTGTTTATATTTGAGAAGAAATACAAAAATTATAATAAATAAATATTTAAAATCAATTAAAAATAAAATTAAAACTAAAATTAAAAAAAAAAACAAACAAAATATTTCGATTCCCGTCGATTTTTATCATGTTAATGTGACCAAATAAAGAGCACGACTGGATACTTGCTCCATATGTGTTGTTCGCTTCAAAATTGTTCAGTTTTCAAATTTAAGCCAAATAGATAAGAAGCAAGCAAAATTGGCGTTTTCGTAAAATGCGTTAAAAAGCTGAAAATCTTTTTTGAGCATATGTCAAAAATTTGAATGCCATATTCTTACAAATGTCAATTATGACGTAGATATTGATTTTTAATAAAATCGTCTCACTCATACTCATAGAAAAAATATTCAATTTTCGTTATCCCGCCAAGAAGTAAAGTGCCGTTATTCGAATTTTTAGCGAAATACTGAGTATGTAGTCTTATTGCAAACGAACATATTACACCAGATATCGAAATCGTTAGTCATTTTTGAGTAAATTGCTTTTTTTTAAATTGTACCAATAATTTCGAGGCTAGAATGAATATTTATTATTTACGCATGACCCCACAGACCTCAGATATGAAGTTTGAAGAAAATTCAACCAGCCATTTAGGTTGCAGATAGACTGACAGAATTGCGAGATCCACTTTTTTAATTCCCTCTATTATAGTAATGTCAAGATTAATCAAAATCTGGAGATGGAAAATTTTCATGACTAAGTAAAAGGGGAAAGACAACGATGAGTTACATGGGTCAATGTTCCAACCCAGTGTCTATACTAAAAATAATAGTACATATAATATAACGGTAGTGGTCAAACTAATACTTCAAAGCCCAGTATAATTCGGCCTGGGCAAGAACACGCATGCACATTGTTCTCCTAGTAAGTACACATGCTCAGGAGCGGGTAGATGAACTGTGTAGTTGCGGTTGAATTTCCCAACGCCATCTAGTAGGAGGATTTTTCTTTATAAGAAGCAAATTTGTGTGTTTTGCTAAAAAACAAGTCTTTGATAAAAAAAAAAAAAAAAAACAAAGCCTCTCATGAATGCTGTTCGGGACCCGGTTCCCTGAAACGTTTTCTCTAGGCGGTAAGGCCGAGGTTGAAGGGCGAAATTGATGGTAAAATCCAGGTGCGTCTGTGCACACTGGTCAGCATCTGGACCCAGAGGTATGTCTGCAACACACACAGGTGGTAGACAGGAACCCACCCCACATTTTTCTATAGGCTTCGTGAAGTAGTCGTGATTACATTTCAGAGCTTGGCAGATGGGCCGGTACTAAGGGCATTTCAGGCGCTCTCACAAGCTTATAGGTTCGCCTGGATTAAAAAGGAAAATAAAACTAAATTGAGTGCAGTATAAAGTAGCACAACTATCAACAGCAATGCTTTGGTTACACAATAAAGCAATAAATACGTGCATAGGATCGACATTAGAACCTTAAAAAGGAGATTTTTTTCTGATCTCGTATGAAAATCAATTTCTCGATATCAAAGCGTAATGCGTCAATGAGTGAATAAAGAATTTTATCTGACAAATTCTGTATGCATTTAATGCCTCCAAGTGTGACACGTAAAGTGGGGCTAACCAATTTTACAGAATTTCAATATGTGAACAAGCCTTTTGTAGTCTAATTTTTTTTTGTGTAATCTGAGAGTCGGTCAAGGTGTCACTGGTATTAAAGGGAAGCCGCTTCAACAATAAATTGGAAGTCTTTAGGGAGAAGGGGAACTCTTCACGCAAGCCCACGGAATGTCTATAGTCAATCCGCTTAGTTCAACTATTATAGATCTCATTTTGGATGTTAGGTTTTATTGAAAAATATCTTCACTGACGAAATGCTATAGACAAAGCATAAATGAGAGACAATCGTGTTGGACGTCAAAATCCATCGCGAAAATTACCGGTTTCTATTCAATTCGCAAAAAAAAAAAAAACCTTACTGGGATGGCTTATCAAAGTTCAGTTCAACCAGGCCAAACACATCATCATTAAAGTGAGAAACATAATCAACATATGTAAACCCACGAATTCTCACAATCTTATCACCCAACACATAATAAGCCCAGCGTCGATTCATTAAATGTTCGTGAACTTTTGCAAACATGAGCGAACATATGAGAGAGCGGCCTCAGTCGTTTATTATTATATTATTATGTAAATCTGACAGTTGTCATGTTTGTTATGAAAATTTTCCAAACAAAATGTCGGCCTACGAATTTGTGCACATATTAATAGAAAGTGTTCGCAAAAATAGGTGCTTTTCGATAAAAGAGATGCCTTTCATTTTAATAAAATGAAAAAGGAAAAGTTTTTGACAGATTGATTTGACAGGTATGTAATATGCAGGCAAAAGTATTAAGCCTTAAAGTATGAGCCTTAACACTTTCTCTAACATAGTGAGAAGAATAAAAATTCGACTCCACTAAGAAGAAAAAGAGTCACTCAGATTTTTACGCACACAACAATAACTATCTTGGGTCATAAGGAGTGGCTACATCGCCAGTAACTTCACATAATGAAGAGCATAAATAAATTCAATTGAATAAAAATAACCAACAGAGAAAAAACAAATGTAAATTGTACTAAAAGTGAAAAAACAGTGGTTCGACGACTGCTTTTTAGGGCTTTTTATACCATTTTATTGTCGCCAAACTTTTAATTTTTCCTATCATTTTCTATTTTTCAGCACTTTTCGTAGTTTTTTGTGGTTTTTATACTCTACTCTGGATGTCACCAAGCATTTATGCTAACATTGTTCCACCTGGAGGTCAAATTGAGTACTTATCTTTCGAGGAACACTCCTGAGATCGAAGCAATACATCAGTTTTCGTGAGTACTTATCTTTCGAGGAACACTCCTGAGATCGAAGCAATACATCAGTTTTCGTTTCATCGAGATCAGCTTAGTAGTTATATATGTAGCTTTCGATCTAGGTGGTAATAAATTTATATGTTCCTATTTGCGCCATCTAGTGGCAAAATCTAGTTGTGACTCTTCTGAGAATACTCCTGATATATATACACATGTATCATATATACAGACATGTTATGTAGTACAAGACTACAGTCCAAGTTCAAAGATAGGCAGACATTTTTAAGCAAATAATCGTTGAAATATGCCGAATGCGCCATAGACAAGATTTTAGCACATACGTAGGTGGCACAGAGTCTTGAAACCAATGCAAAACAATATTGGGTAGTATGTATCACTACGTAGTATAAAGCGAGTGGGTTTCAGTATTTTATAGCTGTGTCTCTAAGGTACCGAACAGTCAGCATGAACGTGCATAAACTTTCTCTAAAAAAGTCAGTGCCGTCAAACACCCGAGAACAATAAGTAACTCACAATTACCATTTACCATTTTTTGCTCGGGCGAATCCGGGCTGGTCCACTAGTGTAAAATAAATGAAGAAGCATTAGCACTACCATTACTACTTCGATATTACAAACTAATAGCGACCGACCTATTAATTCACGAGCAAATTCCACTGACAGTAGCTGTTGGTAGTCCACAAATACTCGTAGTAAAACGCTGGAAAAAAGTTCGAATTACAAATGGGTGTTCGAATCAAAATTTTCAAATCCCGGAAGACTCAGACTTAATTTTCGGTCCATTGTACTACAAGGTATAACTACTTTTGGTACAGTGGTTGGAGAAACTTGGATTTTATTCATTTCTCTTTTATGTTCGGTTGGCTGTAGTTGCTATTCGCCGTCTATGTGTTCGAATTACCAAGGCAGTACTGTAGGTGTCTTCTTCGTAAAATATTTACTTGCTTCAGCTTAATTCTCTCACATTCTTCAAGTTCAGTCGAGTTTTCAGAACTGCTTTGTTGTAAAGCGTGTAATGGCTAAACGCAGTCTAATGGTAGGGTAACATAGATGTTGTACGAACAAGAGATTTCTGTATGGATTCTTTCTCTTTGATATTCGGTGGGAATCGAAAGTATATATGTACTTACAAATATTTTTTCGTAATTTTGAAATATAAAATATTAAATTAAATCAATGCTATGCAAAAAAAAAAGTAAAAATCCTAATTAGTAAAATTTAAATTTAGGCTCAAATTAGAAAAAAAAAATATGTTTCTACTTTCTCTTAATTTATATAAACAATTTCAAAATTTGCTTTCTTACAAGACTATACATTTTGAGTTAGAATTTGATTCTTTCCCCTATTTCCGGCGTTCCGAAATAAATACGTTATTACAAATATATAGTACTCGTAATTCTAACATAGAAGCCTCAATTTTCATTTCTCTTTCTCTTCTCTTATACTCATTTCATCCCTGTGTTTGTATACAAAAAAAAAAAAAAAAAAATCTTAAAATTTACTTTAAATATAATTGTAAATCTTTTTCATCTCACGCGCGCATATTGAATGAAATTCGACGCAAACAAAAATATAAAAATTAAACAGCTGGAATGTATAACAACCATATATTCGCAACTAACCTGGTTACGTTGAGTGAGAATTTCATTGATAGTCTCTCTTACTTGTCGTCGGGTTCTCTATCCGTTCGGATCTACATTTGGCCTTCGATGATTCCAATTGGTTTTCAGCAATGGATTCGCTGAGCTATCTGCCTCTTGATTATGATGATTTGGAGGGTTAGGATGATTTGAAGATATATTGTGACCGCTACTACTAGGATGACTATCTGTGACTGTTGTCACAGCCCCAGAGGAAGATGCTTCAAAACCAATTGTGCTATTGTTTGCAATAAGAGGAACGGTCGATGAATTTTGATGCTGATGCAGCTGACTGACTATTGGGTCAGTGGGTGGTTGTTTATTATGCAATGACAAAGTGTTGTTGTTGTTGTTTGTCACCGCTGGGGTAGTGCTGAAAATTCTTAAATTTTCATCGTTTCTATCTAAGTTTGGGACGTCGGTTAGATGAAGTTGTGTATTGTCGAATGCTCCAGGTGAGTCTTGGGAAAGTCTGTGATTCTGAAAGGGGTTTAAACAAAATTTATTGGATTTGAAAAGATGAATATGTTCAAGTAAGAAATTACGAACCCTCGCACCATAAACAGACTAGCGAAGACCCCTAACTGTTACATAGGATATATCGGATATTTAGGATACGCGATGGGATGGACCTAGTTTAAAAAGAACCAAGACCTTCTACAATGGAGCCACCACCGAGCGGCTTTACTATTACGTGCTCACTTAGACAAAAAGTCTGGAAGAAGAAAGACAATGTCATCAAAGATTATTTCTACGTGCTTCGCAATAAGACGTACGAGCAATGCCAGAGTTACGACATTCAAATCGTTCTTGGAATTTTGGAACGCCAAAACCGGAAGGGAACACATATATATTTACTAAGACCATTGGTTAACATATTCTACACGATACCACCTCCAGAAGCAACAGATGGAAGGTTCCCATATTTCAACTTACATAAAGCAAGATGGCAATGCCCTATGGCAATCCAAAGGCCCTATCTTAGCTGATAACAATGGCGCCCGACTCCACAATGCTGAGATTAAAAATCTCATGCTCAATCGATAGCCATCCTCCTCATTTGAAACAAAATAGCTTCCGCTGCGTTACCATAGTTCAATGCAATAGAGCTACGGATATCTTGGCGAAAACTCAAATGGCAAATGTCAAGGACCAGTGGCAGCACTGTCAGCAAGTCATTCGAAGTACCGCAATGGATATACTAGATTTCATTCGACGAAGTTTTTGAAATATTTGATCTGGTACTCGTCTGATCTACAATCAGAAAAGGCTAAAACGTCATGATAGGCAGATATGAGTGTGGGGTTTCTAATCCCTGATGCTAACTCTGACAAAGATATCAGTATGGGGATCAAACGAAGAATTACGTTTCAAGAGTCGTTGTTCTAGACATCTGGAAAGCAAGTTAATCTCCTGTAGCAAGGCGCAAAGGGTGCTAGACGCAATCGATGAATGGTGTACTAGGAATGGGCTTTCGGTTAATCCTCTCAAAACTAAGTTGATCGGTCTGACTCAGCCAGTGCTTAAAGGTGTCACTATTCGGATCTCAAATGAAGCTAAGTATGTAGGAGTAATCCTAGATAGTAAACTTATTTGGTCAAAACATATTGAGTCGAAGACAGTCAAGGGGCTCTGGCATTGTAAGGATGCTTTCGGCAAGGCATGTGGTTATCACTAATAAAAAGGTTCTATGGATCTACACGGCAATGATAAGACCTTTCTTAGCATATGCGTCGGTTGTTTGATGGAAAAGAGTTTTCGCGAAAATATGTTACTCCTTCTTTCAATAAACTCCAAAGAACAGTTTGTCTCCGTTGCACGAGGACCTTCTCTAGAACGCCTGGCTCTGCTCTTGATGCATTGTTTAACCTCCTTCCTCTTGATATTTATATCATAGGCACCACAATAAAAGCTATATTGTGTCTGTCTTTCAAGCAGAGAATTATGCAATCCTAATGGCTATGAACTATATTTTAGGGAATGGGTGGAGGAGACGAAGTATTTGCGTATGTCGCGGCAGCCAGACAGCGCTTAAGGCCTTACTCATCCTTTTAATCACATCCAAAATAGAAGTCACTGAGTTTCGTTTGTGTTCCAGGTCACAATGCGATTACTGCAAATGAGATCCGCGATAAACTTGCTAGACAATGGTCGGAGGAGCATTTCTCAGGACGTGAACCTGCGTTAAGTCTTTCTGTGTCCTCCGTCAGGTCTTTCATTGATGGTTGGCTTTCATATGAACATAATCGTGGTTGGCATGACTCTCCAGGATGTAGACAGACTAAACGAATGCAGACAACTTACTGGCGTTTTTAAGGGACATTTCACGTTTGCCAAGCATCTAATGTGCCACTGCGGAGCACTTGCCTATACTCGCATCAGGTGGCAGTGCTTCTAATCACTGAAGCTCTTATTCCTCCTTTTATGAAAGATGAAGAAGTTTAATTAATAGGGGGTTGTTTCTTGGTAGTACAATAGACCGTTATTGAGTCTGAGTGCCCAGTGGAGTTTTTTCAACAACGACAAAAAAAAAAAAAAACTAGCCTCCTACGGATTGTTCTGGTCGATTGTGTGTCTTCCGAAGAAGACATTAACTCTATTTCTACTCTATATCAATGACATATTAGTCATCATTTCAGATCGTCAGAGATACGATCAAGTGCACTCATTAAATGAAAGTCTGTAGAAAATCTTGGGAAAAACCAAACTTATTTGACTTCAATTCGAAGAAAACCCAATTCACCAAATTATCAAAACCAAGGAGACCCATGCATCTTCTTGACATAACAGTCAACTCTAGTGTAACATGGCACGATGTTCCGAAGAATTCAATGGAATGATTCCCAGAAATACGACATTTGGACGTCCTACTAGGCATGTCGCAAGGGCCCGTCTGAGGTGGATCTCAAGTCACATGGACTTTCCAAGAGTATGCACATTGTGTTCTCCTTGAAATTGATACAATTTCACCTAGAAACTGAAGGTATAACAATATTAGCAACTGCCATTCATAGAGGCAGATCTAGCCAGTGATGAATTTGAAGAAAACGAAAAGACTACTTTCAGTTAGAAGTGAAAGGTTATATAAGACCTATAATTGAAGTTTTGGAGGCTTTATCAACGTAAAAAATAAAAACTTATGATAACCCAAGCGACTTGTTCATATTTGTTGTCTATAAAATCAAAAGATTTGACTCTGGGCCTAAACAATTAAACGCCTAAGCGAGGAAATATCGACTGACATGGCTTGCCACACTTCGTGCGCAATTATATTAAGTATATAGTATGTAGACCTTTTGGGGCCTCACTTTTATTTCTATTCCCTCAGTTGATAAATGTGTCCCTTGAATAGAGTAATGAGAATATAAGGTTGTACCTATGACCTTATTTTCGGGTGACATGACTATGAAAATAAGAGTGAATTAGAACGAGGAACCTATGCTCTAAAATTATATTTTAGGAAAGAAATGGAACAATTCCATAATATGCTTACCTTGGAATCAGCTTTCTGTTCGCCAATATTGATCGCGAATAACTTTGGCTCCGACAACGATGCTGCACCATTGTCAATGGAATGGTTTAACTGATGTGAGGGATGTGTTGGTGGAGGAAGTTGTACCTTACTATTATCACTAGAACTACTGTAACTATTTCTATTGTTTGCCGTATTTACATAGTGGGAGCAGCCATTTCGCATTGATGCGGGCTGCCGTTGGCTATGGCTATTGTTGTATCGTTGGCGGCTACAGTCCTCAGTGAGTGCTGAAGGTCTGCAGCCACCACTCACACAACTACTGCCACCGTTGAAGAAATTCGGTGAGGAACTTATTTTATTCAGTGCAAAACGATTCGACTCCGATGGTGGTGGATAATCTGTTGCAATATCTCTTCTGTGATTTTTTGCAGCCACTGGAATGAAATAAAGCCTATCATCGTTGCCACAATTTCTTTGTGGTGGTTTTATTGGTAATGGTGTTGAACTACACAGCGCAATGGGTTCTTCATCGAGCTCTGTTTCGGCAAAAATACATTCAGAACTGTTCTCATTTCGACGTGGACAACTTCCATTACCATTGGGCAATTGTTTCGGCACTGGATTCGCCGGTATATCTTTAAGAATTTTAAACTGCTGAGATTTCGGAATTAAAGTTTGCATTTCATGATATTCATTTAGTGTGCTACTCTCGCCTAATCCACCGCTTAGACCGCCACCACTATCGCCGAGAAATCCACCCAATCCAGTGGTTTCTGTACCGCCACCAGCACCGGGGGTGCTCACTGCGCCCATATTCGATTCTGATTGAGAAGTTAGTTGTGTTTGACCGGCGCGCATCTTAAAGCGACGTCGTTGGTAGATGAATATAAGACTGAAAATCAAAATGCAGAGAGTAGAAAGGGCTGCACCGATAGCTACACCCCAATAGGCATCCAATATTGAGGTTTTCTCAATTTCCAAGTGCTCGTGACGAATGTTGCGTAAATCAATGTAGATTGGGGCACCTATTCCATTTTCGCCAACAACACGGACTGTTACATTGATTTTCTCTCGTTCAGTTATGTTGGGGAACTAATGAGGATAAATTAATTAGTATGCATGCAATCTGAGAACAGGGTAAACTTACTTTGAAATAGGTTTCACTAGAGCTAACATTAGCCTCGTGGGTTGTATTATTTACGGTCCAAAAAATGCTGTAGTGGTGAATTTTTCCATTGGGATTTGTAGGTTTATCCCAACTAAGTTTGAGGCCATCCTGTATGGTTACTTTCTGATTAGTTATTGTACCGGGAGCTGAAAATAAAGTGTAACAGTTAGAGCAGATTGTTTTTTTTTATTTAATTTCCGGCATCACTTAAGAATAAAAGATTAGAGAGGAAAGGATAGATTTCGCCAGATTAAATATCAGCCGCTTGTAGAAACTGGCGCCATCCACGACTATGATTCCATCTATTTATGGATTCCTATAGCTGCTCTTTGATATGGCGGTTCTGTCAGAGAGGATTTTATTTTCCGGATTAAGTCATGGAAACAAAAATTTCACTTTCCGTTATCACATAAAGTTGCCACATGCAATGAAGGTGTAACGCTTATGGCATTAACTGTCGGTACCTCCAATGAGAGGTCTCATCAGAAGAAAATATCTTAGCGGGGAGACGAATAGTTATTCTAAGCTTACTACAAAAAACAGGAGTTTCATTGAGCCAATCATACGAGGGCAAAGAGAAAAGTTCTTGGCCTGACAATGAAAGACTGCGATTTTCAGTTAAAAAATGCTTTTGATTTTATTTTTCTACATAATCTCCCTTGACTTCAACACACTTGGTTCAGCGTTTCTCCAACATCAGTATTCCTTCTCGTGTGATTCTGGAATGCTGTGAAAATATTCATCTACGGCCCTCTCAACTTCTCCATTGGATGCGAAGCGCTTCCCAGAAACAAATTTCTTCAAGTTTGGGAACAGATGGAAATCTGAGGGCGCCAAATCAGGTGAATAGGGGGGATGGCCGAGCAAATCGTACACCAAATTCCGCAGTTTTCCCATCGCCAATGCACACTTGTTTTTTTTGGCATCCAGCTGGTCAAGAAGGTTGGAGTAATATTCACCTGTAATTGTTCTGCCTTTCTCAAGGTAATCAATTAACAGGATCCCTTTCGCATCCCAAAACACACTGGCTATGACCTTTCCGGCAGATGCGATCAACTTCGCTCTCTTTGGCGCTGAACCACCGGCTTCCACCCACTGCTTCGACCTTCTGTTTCGTTTCTGGCGTGTAGTGGCGGACCCATGTCTCATCCATGGTGACAAATCGCCGCACAAAATCGGTCAGATCCCTTTTGAATCGGTCCAAAGATTGCCGCGAAATTCGTTTGCGCATTTGCTTTTGATCGGCATTCAGCAAATGCGGCACCCATCTTGCGCAGAGCTTTCGCATGGTTTCGAGTGTGGTTGCGGTTTTTGGCCGTCCTTCACGTGGGTCATCTTCGAGGGACGTGCGACCACGTTTAAATTCAGCTGCCCACTTTTTAACGGTTGACATGGAAGGAGCAGAGTCCCCGTAAACTTTTGTCAACTTTGGATGAATTTCCTTAGGGGTTAACCTATCCAAAACGAAGAATTTTATCACCGCATGATGTTCAAGTTTATCCATTTTAACGAAAAACACGCAAGACGTCTGCTGCAAAAATTCGTGTAAAGAAACTACTTGAGAGAACAAGTTGAAACTTGTCATACGAACTAATGAGAAGTGCACTCAGGCAGGAAACATAAATTTTTGCTGATTGGAACGCCATCTCTGCGTTAGGCCGAGAACTTTTCACAACTCTCAATACTGACTGATAGACTTAACACCGCACTTCGGTTAGTATGTAAATAATTAGGTATTAGGTACTCTTAAGAAGTCGCGTTTTTGATGAACTGAGGGACAAAGCACCATCGAGTTGAAATACTAACTTGGTGGTCTTTTTACATACTTCCAGGGACTATGTGTACGAGTATGATCTACCTGAGAATTGTAAACATTTTGTAAAAGACACAAACAGAGAATACTTACGATCTGGCAACGTTTGAACATCAACTTCTCCAAGAGAATTATGATTGTTGCAACTATAGAAAAGTGCCTTGTAGTGTTTCCTTGGCTTTAATTCCCTGAGTACCAGTTTTGATGATGATATTGTCCTTAAAATATAAAACCAACGTTTAGAGTTTATATGTATTTCCAATTAAGTATACTTACTTATCTTCGCAAATCCTTCTGCTATTGCCTAGATCCGGCATTTCATAGACAAAATAACAAATTTTTACGCACTCTTTCTCAAAACTATCCGCAAAGATGAATGAAATGCTGCGAGATTCAACTTTAAAGACCTTAAATGGGACTGTTGCCGACTCTTCAGTGTCGTTTTCAATCTGCAAGACATACGCATGATTAGTGAGATCGTAAGCATTATAGCCGAATATCTTACAATTTTCCATTGGACATATCGAAAATCCTGTTGTAAGTCCTCGTTCTCCTTGGTTACAACTAAAACACGAATTTTCGCTCGCAAACAATTTCTCAAAAGTATTCCTGTAACATTCGATGGAACTACCAAGCTAAACACTTCTTCATCTGGATCATAATCTTCCGAATCATTACGCATACTTTGTGCTTTGCTTAGGACATCTCTCGCCTGGGATTCAGTAAGTGGAATAACCTCCTGGAGGTTATCTTCAATATCATCCGGTATTCTCTCTACAGTTACAGCTGAAGATATACCCTGTAGATTGGGTTGCTTAAAGAATTCATGCGGATGTGGACGAGTGAATGTGATGGCGAATTGAACAACAAAGTATTTAGTTTTCAGCGCTGGATTAGACCACATTATGAAAACATCAGGCGATAGGTGAAATGCGCGAATGGGTACTAAACGAGAAGTATTCCACATCAAAGAGGGAACCATTAAAGCTAGAAAACACAACTTACATCCTTGGGTACAGCAGAAGGCTGCATCACTCAGAAGTGAACTCTGCATCATCTCCTCGATGCTTCCTTTGCTGCTATACCGGTTGGAGGATTTGGCCAACAGGGCTCTTATTAGAATCACAAATGGCTTATAAATTGGCATATGACCAGAGATGACAACATACTCTGTGTGATTTAGTTGCAGCGGAGGTTTGGACTCCCACACGTAAGGATTCTTCTGAACAAAGTGTACACTGATGAAGTACAACTGGAGGGAGACTCATAAAATTGGAAGCTGCAAAGTAAGTGAAAATGTGCCACCAACTTACCTGAGAAGTTCCACTATGAAAGGTCACATTAATTGTATTGAAATTCAGCGCATAACATCGTACATTTTTGAGAGGCTTTGGCATAAAATCCAAATCCTCCCGTTGGGATAGACGCAACAAAGCTGCCGAATAAGTCTCACCAGCGATGTTTCGTGCAAAACATTGATATATACCCTCGTTGGCCAAATCAAATGACTGGATGGTGAGAACATTTCTCTGAATATTTGTCGTGTAGCTGTCCTCACTCAGTGGCTTCCCATTCCGGTACCTAACGAGGAAATCATTTTAATCCCCTAAGGATGCAATATTCTTTCTAGCTCACCATAAAAACTCTGGTTGTGGGTTTCCCTCTGCCGTACAAGAATAATTCACAAATGCTGCTAACGCACTCTCGTAGGACTTCAATGGATGAACAACAACCGGTGGATCGGTTACAATCACTTGAAACATCTGAGAGTCACTTTTCGTTGAACACGTATAGTATCCATCATCTTTTTCAACAGAAGCCTCTCGAATGTAGAAATCCATGCTGTTGTTGCTGATTTTTTCGGGTTGAGTTTCGAGTGATTTTCGAAACCACCATTCGATTGTTATGGAATTAGAACTCCCAAGGCATCGTAGCTGAAGATCCGTCAAGGAAGGTATGTAATGTACTTCATCTTGTAATGGTGGAAGCAATTTGTACTTGAGAAATGATGAAGATAAGTTGCTGGTGATGTTAGGTGGTACAACGTAGACTGTTAAGAAGAATTGACGATGTTTCTTGACGGCATAGGAGTTATTAGCTGTGCATCTGGAAAGAAAAAAATGTATTGCTGTTTAATCTCGGTCAGTTTAGAATGGGCTAACAACCAAAAATTGGCTGAAATGAGACTTAAAATAGAAATCAAAAACAATACAGTACCACGCAGAATGTAACTGATTAATGGAGGTGAACAAAAAATATCTGCAACTGACCGAAATATCCGAATACTATCAAATTTTAAGCCGACATGCTCTATACCTGAATAGCTAGTCAAGCTATGGAAAAGTAGTTTGCCTTAGAGAAAATTGGCGTAATATGGTTACAGATCAATTCAAGTTAGATTCAAATTCAGCGTATAACATCGAATATTTCTGAAAAAACTACTTGGTGTTTTTTTTTTTTTCTGGAACTCCCAGTATAGTAGTCCAGCAACTGAGTCATGGTGTCTACAAAGAAACTAAGTAAGCATAACAGACTTCCTCACCGCCTCATGCTTACTTAATTACTATCCCAAAACTTTAGGCAAAAGTACCGCCTATTTGTAGTGAAGATCAAAAAATTGCTGAGCACTGTGTAGTGTATCTATCATATCTTGTAGCAGACAGAATGGGAAAAGTCGCGAAACCACAATCAAGAAACGATCTGCAATCATCACCCTTCTCAAAGAAGGCAAATCGCAGCAGGAAGTTGTTTCGCAGTTGAAGGTATCAAGGTGCTGCGTTCAGCGTACCATTAAACGACACACTCAAACCGGAAGTCTTGAGGATAAACCACGGTCAGGACGGCTAATAGCCACAACAAACAAACGAAGTAGACGAAAAACAGCCAGCAATAAATGAAACACGGAATAAACAGCTGTCCTTGACAACTTGGGCGAGTTGTTGTTCGAAAACCCCCGCTGCGACCACAAAACAAGCAGAAAAGTTAGAATGGATCAAAAAGCATAAAGACTGGACAGAAGAAGATTTCAACAGACTTTTATGGACGATGAATCCAAGTTCGACGTATTTGGCACAAAATGGAGAGTTTTCGTTCGACGCAGCGCTGAACCAAAGATGCTACCAGACTGTGTGGTTCCTACTGTCAAGCAACCGCCTCCAGTTCTGTTATGGCCTGGGGATGTTTCTCTTCAAGTGGAGTGCGAGATCTGAAATGGAGTGGGAGATCTGGCTCGAGTGATTGGAAAAAAGAAAACGCTGTGACCTCTGGACTAAGATTAATTGGCGAAGGATTCATATTTCAAAAGGAAAACGATCCTAAACACTAGTCAAGACTTTGTCAAGACTACCTGAAATAGAGGGAAGATGAAGAAATCTTACAAATCATGATATGGCCGCCGCAATTACCAAGTTGTGGGAAGTATGAAAATATTTTTCTTCTTATTTTGGTTTCATATATGTTCCCCGTTAATTTTACATGATTATTATTCTACTAAAGAGTTTTTTTCGATATTAGATTTTGTTTCATCTTCAAGCACTGAGGGTGGATTCAAACTTTTGGTCTACAGTGTAGGTCATCCATGAACTGATTTTTTTGTTGTTTCTTCTTCTTTTCCTTACGGCGAGGTTATGATCCGGAGTAGAAAGATCACAACTCTCCCACTTTACTGCATCGCTACTGGCCCGCCTACCTATGGGGTTTGCCGGTTTGACCTCATCAAGTACCGGCAGCCTTCCCGGTTTCGGATCACTTCGTCACTGAGGCCAATCAAATGCTGGTGTTTTTGCATTTGTGTGATCCAGTTGTTTTTTGGTCTGCCTGTTTTTGCGCGATTGTGTGGAACGTTAATTGATATTGCCTTTTTGACGGGGTTCGAATGATCTCACCTTTTAACATGACAATACCAACTGAGCCGGTCTTGCACTATCTTGCTTGTGATAGGTTCTTTTACATGAAGGCTTCCTCGAATCTTCAAACTTCTTATTCTATCAAGCTTTGTTACTCCTGCTGTCATGCAAAGCATCTTCATCTCAGCTGCCGTTAATTTGCCCTCATACTTTTTTGTACATTGTCCGGCATTGTGAACTGTATGTGAGCGCCGGACGTACAACTGCGGCGTAGAGCCTTCCCTTCAGCTTAGGGGACATTTTTCGGTCACAGAAGATTGCGGAGTTTTCCCGCCACTTCAACCACCCTACGCTTACGCGATGATTAATGTCATCGTCACAAGTTGCTTCGCTATTGGTCATAGATCCCAAATATATGAACTTTTCGCACTTGGAAAGCTCTTTTCCATTCACGAAAATGTCTGGAATAGACCGGCGTGGATCAGAGAACGGGCAGCACAGCACAGCACTCTGTCTTTTTTGAACTAATACGGTACCCATTTCCCTACAAAATATCCACCCTGTTCGTGGCAGGGAAGTTTGATTTTCACTTATAATAGATCCATCGTCAGCAAAGAATAACTGATGCACTTTGAGGTCCCTCACTTTCCCTTCAAGGCAGATAATCAAGGACTGCAATAAATAGCAAAGGACTGAGGGCGCTTCCCTGGTATATACCGACTTTGATTTGGAACTCTTCGGTGACTCATGCGGGCCATCGTACTTCTGCCCTTGCTCTTGTAGGTTTCTGGAACTCCTCGTTATCTTAGCTCCACCCATAAGAGATCTCTTGGTCGTCTACCAAAGGCTTTTTCAAAATCAACCAACACCATATGCCAGTCCTTTAAGGAATCACCATTTTTTTTCCATTATGATACTTTGGGTTGCATCTGTTGTTAATTTACCCGAGACAAAACCACACTGCTCATCAGATAGCCGTATTATTTTCCGTAGTCGGCCATCTAATACGATGGCTCAGCGATCCTCATGGTGTGTGACATCAGCTTGACAGAACGGTAGTTATCGCAGTTTCGCATATCGCCCTTTCCTTTGTGCAAAGGCAGAAGATAAATTTCCCTCCCCTGATTAGGAGATAAGAATCATAAGCCATTCTCCCATCTTTTTCCCAGAACTCAGAGAGTATCTCGTCTGGCCCAACTGATTTTTTTTTTGAGTATTTGACCACATTTCTAACTTCTTCGACAGTAATGTCGACTACTTCGTCATGGTTAGGAGCGGCTCTTGGAAAGTATACCCGTGGAAACTGTTCGTTTAGAAGTCTTTCACAATACTGTCGCCATATGTGGGGAATTTTATCGTCTTCCACAAGAAGCTGGCCTTAAGCATTGTTAATGAACTTTGGAGAACGAATCTCCTGAGCATTTCTTCTTCTCTGGGCTATTTTGAAGATAATTGTTCCCTTATTCAAGTTGTTTTGTCGGAGCTCCAAGATAGCCTGGTTCCTATCAGACGCTGAAGACGATATTTCCTCCAAATCCCGATAGAGGATTTCCATACTTTTTGCTTGAATTTGGGAGCACTTCTTCGCGTGACCTTTGCAACATCTACGAGTATATATCACTTCAAGGCGAGCTTTTGCATCATCGATGATGGTAAAGAGGTAATTTGTCATGCTGGTACCAATTGATTTTTTCAACCACCTTTGTTTGCTCATTTGTTTTCTTCCCCGTCTCCATAAAAATTTCTGTCGGAAGGAGACGGTGTTGCTGGGCGATCACCTCTTCCAGGATCACTTTGCAATCTTTAACCCAGGGCTTCATGAAACTGGCTACCAAATGGTAGTTAATCTGGGTTCATTTCCACTACTGCTGTAAGTGATCAGGTGACGGCTCTGTTTGACGAACATGGTATTTAGCACGATAAGACCGTATGATTTGTGAATTCCTGGTGCCAAACCCCAGTCCTCCATGGCAGTCTTCATACGAGTAGTCTTCGTTTGTCTTCCCGACATGTCCGTTCAAATCTCCGCCCTTTCACAAACAAAAGCTCTTCCTTTGGGATGTTTTGATGAGGTTGTGAAAATCCAGCCAGAATGCTTCTTTTTCTCTTTGTTCACATCCGACTTAGGGAGCATATGTGCTTACAATATTCCCCACCTCACCCTGTATCACCAATTTGAGAGACATCAAACGATCACTGGACTTTGAAATGGTCAAGATGTTGCCAAGTAGCTCTGCCGCGAGGATGATAGCGATTTCGTTTTTACCTTGTTCCGATCCATAGTAGAAGATCTTGTAAGCTTTTAACGTCCAAGAAACTCGCCCGATTCCCGGTGTTTCGCCATTCGTTTCTTATACACACAAGATGTCCACTCGCCTTCTAATCATCATTTCTTCAAGCTCGTAGCTGTGACCGCTCATACTTCCAAGGTTCCAACTAGCGACTCTTAGGTTACGCCTAAGCCGTTGCATTATTTTGCTATCCCCCGGAAACTAAATAGTTCTGACCCGAGCATTTCTGCTCGTCCCAGGATCACAACCATGCGCAGCTGGTTTACTCAATTGTAACCACATAATTCTTTAATAGCAAAGGCTAACAATCACATACTAAATACTCGTAGATATGAATTCATACTAAATGACCATTAATTTACTTTCAAAGTGATGTATTTTACCGGCTTCTGTATGCCCACATATCATTAATATTATTAGCTTCTTCCCCATCCGAACGGACCAATAAAGTTTTCTATTTATCGTCCACCTTTGCTCACTTCACCCTATTTCTCGATGGATAAACATAAATTATATCATAAAACCTCTAAAAGCAAAACTCAGTCATCGTATCGAAATTATAGTGAACAGAAAAAAAAAAAAAAAAAAAAAAAAACTACAATCGAAATGGAATTCATCTACAACTTGAAGCCAATTAAAACGTTCATGGAATACTCTCTTGTGGCACTCTTCGTGTGTGTCTTTCTCTCTCTGTGTAAGTCGAAACACATTAATTAAATAAAAATTAAGAAGTCTAGTTATGTGGGTAGGTATAGCGTGTTTTTAGCACTTAATCATCGAATGTAATGCAACACATTATGACGCTCTTTAGGGCTACAGATACAGAATACTATCATCGTAATCATTCCGGTCATTTCTGACCAGCCAACCATCATCATCCACCGTTCTCGCGGTGGAGCGATGTTAATCTCGTGTACAATTTCAAAAATATTTAACGAGTTATAATTACATACCATAATTAATAGCTGCAACAAATCTGCTTTCGTTAGCTTTAATCGTCTATTAGAGTTCTAGAGATTCTCCAAGAGATTGCACTCATGGAAGGAATAGAAATTAATCTTTAACTGCATGAGCCATGGTATGGTGGCTAATCTTGATCAAGATAATATGTTGGATTTGTATATTATTGCCTGGTTCGACATGAAGGTGTAGTATGTATTACATACACGTTTTGTGAATGCAAAGGGTATTGCGTGATGTTTGCAATCTATTGTGTTGACGGATTTGTTTTATTTCATTTAACTAACATAAAGTACGAGTACCTACGTGGATCCCTTTTTTCAAGAAATGAACCAAACAGCCCAAACATATTAAAATTGCGCTAAGTGTGGTTATAACCTATACGAGTAATATGGTACATATATGAGTCTGTTGGTAATAAGCCAAGCAATAAATAAAAGGGAAGAATAATAGCTTTACAATACCCTGCAACCTAGAAAGCTATGAAAATCTGACTACGCAAGATTCTGCCCTATGATCCATACAACAAGTGTACTAAGTTTCAGCTTCCTAGATTATTCGGGGTATCCTTGAGGGATGTTCTCACTAAGAAGACCAAACAAACAAAATTTTATTTTTAATATCTACGAGTATTGTACAGGTTTACTTCATTCGATGTTCAGAATTTTAACCGAATAAACCGATATATACCAATGAGCATGTTCTCCATGTTTGGCTTTGGGAATATCATAAAAATCGTAATACAGCGGAAGTTGCAAGTGAATGTGTGAAGTGTGTGGCAGGCATGTCATAAGTAAAAGCAAAGATGCTTTAACAAATTCAGAGAAAGAAACAAATATTGAAATTACCTCACATGAAGGCCAGTTGACTTGGATAATACCGTACTGCTTAAGGAATAAGCCGAGTAGTCGAATTATTTCAGTTCCACAGTGTACAGATATTTAAAAACACTTATAAGTGTCTTTGTGCAAAGGAAGAAGATAACTTTCCCTCCACTGATTAGGAGATAAGAATCATAAGCCATCTGGACTCGATGTCTCCCATCTTTTTCCAGAACTCAGAGGGTATCTCGTCTGGCCCAACTGCTTTTTTTTTTTTTTTTAGTATTTGGCCGCGATTCTAACTACTTCGACAGTAATGTCGGCTACTTCGTCATGGTTAAGAGCGGCTCTTGGAAAGTATACCCGGGGAAACTGTTCGTTTAGAAGTCTTTCACAATACTGTCGCCATCTGTGGAGAATTTTGTCGTCATCTGTCCAGTAGTCGAAGTATTTCAGTTCCACAGTGTACAGATATTTAAAAACACTTATAAGTGTCTAAATTAAAAAAAAAAAATGCAACGAGTAAGAATATGGTCTTCGTTGCCTTCTCGTTTAAATTTTGATCCGTTTCTCAATAAAATTTTGCCTGGCGTTAAGAAATGGAGATTCTCTGAGAACATCTAGCATCTTAGGCAGTAGCTTTATAGGTTTAGCTTAGAGCGCCCGCATAGGGCCAGTAAGTTAGAATAAGATAGTTAAGTTAGTTAAGCTAGTTTTAAGCGTTTTTTGCCTAGCTATAAGTTTAATGAATTACCAATAAAAATGCACTCAAAATAAAATGAAATGAAATGCAGTAGCTGAGTCCTTCAGATAAACCGGACCAAGTTCTTGAACTATTTCCTCTTAGCGAGGAATTAGACCGATTGAAGGCAGTTTTTGGAAGAAAAACAGCCAGTCGTGATCAATCGCCGAGGGATACTCTTTCAATAAGATAATGCCAGGCCACATGTGCAGAAATCCATAGCATTAGTTGTGACATTTCGAAAGTGTAATGCAAGTGTTTTTCACTTCTAAACCAGAGAAGTTTCTAAATCTGGCACAGAACAATTACCAGTACGTTAGAATGCCATCACTGATACAAAATATTATGACGACTGAAAATGCTATTTTTTTTTCTTTGTAATTAAATAAGGCACACGAAAACCTGCATTATTTATGGGATGACTTGATACATATGTAAGTCCGAAAAAAAATCTGCACCACCTTGTATTTCGAAATTCAAAAATGTGGTTCTATTAAGTTATTTTCTAAGAATCCAGCTTCGTAAGTCATCTAAAGGGTGTCCCAAAATTCACGCAAAAAGTAATTTTGACAGAAAACACAGGTTTTTAATTAAAAATTGTGAATGTTTTATTGATTCATAAAGTGTACATAATATAGGGTTATGTATGGAATAGCATATCGGGTGGAGGCTTTGTTGGTACATGCGCAGTCTTTTGTCGAAATTTTCCATAAACGTTTTGCATGAATGTGGCTGAATTTTGTTGATACAGCGCTTAATTTGCTCCATCAAGGCGTGGGTGGTTGTGGACTTATTGACATAAACCTTAGACTTCAAAAACCCCAAAGAAAAAAAGTCCGACGGCGTTAAATCGCATGAGTTCCATTCAACAAATTCTCTTCGCTGTGTAGCATTCCATTTTTAATAACCCTGAACTGTCAGCTGTCACGCTGTCTTTTTTTTTTCGTTGGCAACACTTTACCACACAAATGGCGCAAAATTCAAATCTTACGTGAATTTTGGGACACCCTCTAGAAAGTTTTGTAGGGGATTTTGAAAAATGTGCTGTACAACGCCCTATATTTAAAAAAAAACAAAAATTAGGCTAGATTATGTTCGTTAAGTTTTTTAGTCAAAGAAATTAAACGAAGCTCTTACTAACAAAGATTTTTTTACTTCACTTAACTTAAAAAGTAATGCATAATATTTCTGTACTCAACAAAGGAAAAGCGATCATGTATATACATATGTATATATAAGTAGATATAAAAGGCCGTTTCAAGATCATTTTAACTTCAATTTACGTGTTGCCACCGATGTAACGTTTAGAAATATGCAAATTTTATACAAATCAACAGAGAAATGTTCTGTGCAACAACTGTATTTTGAAATTTAATAATTCCGCTTCTACGTGATCCGTGCTACAAGATTACTAAGTGTCAGCTTTTTAACTCATCCGAAGGTGCATGATTGAGTCGCAAGTACTTGCACCTGTGTGTTGTTCATTTGCAAATCAATCCGATTTTAAATTTAAGCGAAGTTATTAAAATTAAGTTTTTTTTTTTGACAATATTCTGAAACTTGGTATGCCACATCCTATATCAAATATTTTTTAGATGTCGATTTTCAACAAAATCGTTTGAGTTACATTCGAGAAATGACCAATTTTCAAAAATTCAATAAAACTTGGTACGATGTCTAGTGAGATACAGTGTATTCGGCAAAAGTGTGTGGCTCGTAAAAATTAACCCGATAGTCGCAGACAATAAGAATTTTTGATTTCCTTTAGAATTATTGCTCCTCTAATGCGCAGTAAAATTTTACTTCAGTTGCATTTCGATTTGAAAGTTACAAGACGTATTCCGTGATACTTTATCCATTTTTAATGGTTTTTAGATGTCACCATCAACATGTCAAATCCGACTCATAGACCAAATTTCATCCAGTGGTTCTTGTGCTAGCGCTGTGACAGGCATGATTTGAAGATTTTTGAAGTTACGCCTCTATATCTCACCACCATTAGATTTATCTTTGCACCATATTCAATTTTTTACCAAACTTCATCAAAATCCGTTCAGTGGTTTTTTATTTAAGGGCGTCACTGAAATTTAACACTTAAAAATTGTTCGACTTTCAGAAGTACTCGTAATCTTTATTTCCTCGGATAAAACATGAAATAACAATTTTCTAAATTTAATTCGTCCATTACAGAGCTTTATTAGATAATTTTCGGGGGAAATATGATTTTCACGGTTTCTCACGAAAAAAAAAAATTAGGGAACTTTTAGTATGTTATTCAGTACATTTAACTAAGGCATATTTCCAACATTTTCACGCATACTTTATTTACTCGTAACCCACGATTTAACTCAAATTTCGACTAATATTCCTGAGTGGATTTTTAGTCTAAAAAGTGTTTTTGTAACTTACTTGTACTTCCCTCTGTCGTTGTCGGTGACATTTTTCAAAACTAAACTTCCATTTGTCAGCGTAGTAAACCTAAAAAGAATAAATTATAAAAACAATTTCAGTTCAATTACATAAACATCAAGTTCTTATAAGCAAAAAATTAGCATTTTGATTTCGATCTTTACTCGCCTGGTTTCTTTGAATTTTCGCTCAATCGACGTATTGCCATACGTCCAGGTTACATTTGCTGTTGGCACACTTATCACAGGGCAGCTTAATGTTATTGGCATTCCACGGGTGGCAGTGATATTTGACTGTGATGAAATACGCTTCAATACTACAAACAATCATGCAAAACAGAATTGAATTGAAAAAGCGTATAGAAAATTGGTATTAATCTTTAACCTGGATACTCCACTGAACAACTCTCCGATAATAGTGCTTGGTAGCCGAATGCGGTTACATTTACATTTACAAAACACCTGTAGACTCCTGTGGCCTTCTCATTAGTGGGTAACCTAAGAGTACCATTTGAGAACACATGGAAATCATTACGTCGCGGGCCAAATGTTTTAAGTTCGATGTCATTGCGATACCATACATAAATAAATTTTTCAATTGCAACGACAAACTGGTCTGTAAATTTACAAAGATTAAGTTATTTAGTATTGTAAATTTTATGAATTCAAAAAGGATGTTAAAGTAGTTTTAAAAGTTCTACACATAGATGTTTAAAGGATAAACGTGAACAATCTACTCATATGAAGACACTTTTTCCGTCGACTATCAACCTTTACACTCAATTCTACGCGGTGAACCCCTGATACCTAATAGACTTGCCAGGTCGCGAAAATCGTACGACACAATTTTTAAATAGCACAACCAGCAAAGTATTTTTAATTTTCGATCTCGAACATACTACTCGTATACTCGTAATAGAGAATTTCGTAAAGTGGGTCTCTTAATTCTGTCTGTTTATATGTATGGCAGGCTGCTGCCTGGACGACTGAATGGATTTTCTTCAAACTTCATATCTAGGGTCAGTAGGGTCACAATAACCCCAAAATTAATGGTACTTTACTTAAGGACGGATTTAAAAAAAAAAAAAAACAATTTTCTCGAAAACGGCTCAGATGATTTTGATAAAATTTGATATTTTATCATAGTTTGACTGGACATAAGCTATAGGATGGCGTACCTTGTTTTTTAGCAAAAAGTGAGGCCCTATCGAGAAGAACTATAGAGACGCTGTAGGAATAAAACCCTCATTATCCCAGTCCTGCTAAATAGTGCAGAAGCGTGGACTTTGTCAAACATCAAAGATGGCAAGTCCCAAAATTCACCCAAGATTTGAATTTTGAGCCATTTGTGCGGTAAAGTGTTGCCAACGAAAAAAAAAAAGACAGCGTGACAGCTGACAGTTCAGGGTTATTAAAAATGGAGTGCTACACGAAAGAACAACGCATTTTCATTGTTGAGCAATATTTTAAAAATAATGAAGCTTTGGCAGCTACAGTTCGCAATTGTCGTACAAAATATGGTCGAAATAGTGATTTGACTTCATCAACTGTGAAGAGATTAATTCAAAAATTCAGGGGGGCTGGATCAATTAGTGATCTTAGACACTCTGGCCGTCCTTCAACAAATCGTTCAGCACAAAACATCTAAGCAGTTCGTGAGAGTGTTGTTGAGAGTCCAGGAACATCAATTCGGCACCGTGGTCAAGAATTGGACATTTCGAGAAGCTCTCTACAGCATTTTCTCACGAGACACTTCAGGCAATTGACTCAAGAACTGAAGCCTACTGACCACGCACAGAGAAGAGAGTTTGTTGAATGGATTATGGAACAGTGGATGCAGATTTTTCAAACAAAATCATCTTCAGCGATGAGGCTCATTTTCATCTAGATGGCTTTGTTAATCGTCAAAATTGTCGAATTTAGGGTTCAGAAAATCCACGAGTGATTGTTGAGAAACAAATGCATCCACAACGTGTCACTATTTGGTGCGGATTTTGGGCTGGAGGTATTATCGGACCATTCTGGTCAGGCAATAACAGTTAATGGTGCTCGCTATCGCGACATGATAATCCAGTTTTTTGTGCCTAAATTGTACGCTATGGATGTGGACGACATGTGGTTTCAACAAGACGGTGCCACATGCCACACAGCCCGAGAAAAAATTCATTTACGGCATGAGTCATTTCCTGGTCGTGTAATTTTCCGTTTTGTGATCAGAATTGACTGCGGGTTTTTTCAAGTCTACGGTTTATGCCAACAAGCCCACGACCACCCACGCCTTGAAGGAGCAAATTGAGCGTTGTATCAATGAAATTCAGCCACATTTATGCAAAACGGTCATGGAAAATTTCGACAAAAGACTGCGTTTGCGTCAGCAAAGCCGTGGAGGCCATGCTGGCTATTCCAAGCACAACCCTATATTGTATACTTTATGAATCAATAAAACATTGACAATTTTTAATTTAACTTGGGGGACTTGGAAAACAGCTGTCAAAGGACCGTGCTAGCTAGTGGGATTTGATTGAGGCCCGGAGTGTAACGCCATTCAAAGTAAAGTTGCAAAGAACAAAGAACAATGAACATTTGAGCTTCCTAGACCTTCTGAGTTTTCAGATACACATATGTATATACAAGAAATTCTGCAAAATACAAATGAACACATTTTGATGCAAATTCTGTATATTTTGCTAATTACACGTATCAAGTTAAAAATCAATCTTAAAGAGCACCATTAATTACATCGGAATATTAGCTAAATTCAATATCCTTTACATAGCCATTATTCATTCGCAACAACATAACAGCAGCGCAGCAGTCACCTTCATACTCTTCATCAAGATATCACATTTCGTAAATGTTTTTCTCTCAACGTTAGATTTTTTTAAATACAAAAGAAAAACATACAGGAAATGTACAATCCGTTTAGAACGGATCGTATGATACACTATAACCCCTAATAAATGTGCGTGGCGTTGCAAAATTTTTCAAACAGATGCAATGATATTTCTATACAAAGTTTATTTCCGTGATTTTTAACAAATTGTATCACAAAACTGTTGTTACAACCTTTTCTAAGCAGAAAGTAGGCGTGGCTCTCAAAATTTGTAACCAAAGTTCACGGATTCTGATGAGATATTCACAATAAGACTTTAGACTTAATAGCTTTAAGAAAGCAGTTTTTTTTTTAGAAATCGCCCCGAAAAAGTGGGCGTGGCCATGCAGAATAGACGGAATGTAGAGAACGTCAACGTCTTCAGCAAAAATATTGAGAAAAATTTAATTTTTTTAAAAGTGGACGTGTCTTTGAGCGGATTTCAAGAATGGTGACACTTGTTCATGCTTCGGACTTTTAAAAAGCCTATTTATTTGTATGAAATTTATTGCCCAAAAAGTGGTGACATACGGAGGGACGGACGGACGGACGGACATGGCCATGATCGATATAACTTTTAATGTTGATCACAAATACGGATATACTATCTTGATCAAAAAGTTTCAGGAATGACTACCGTGTGGCGCTTTCAAACATCTGATTCGATTGATTTTTTTAGGTTGGCACATCTGTGATGATGACGCATCATTAACATTCCCTCCAAATTTTAGCATCGTAGCTTGACATTTGTAAGAGCTACGCTGTCGAGAGTACATCTGGCTCCGTGTGTGTTTTCGATTTTTTACGATTTTAAAAATGGGATCAACTTTGCAACAACGAGTTTGCATTAAACTTTGTGTAAAAACGGATTCAACGGCTGAATCCGACCCAACATTCATCAGACTCATAATTACTGGAGACGAGGCGGGGGTTTATGAGTACAAAACGCAATCCAGGCATCAGGCGAGTGAATGGCGTACACTGAATGAGCCAAGACCGAAAAAACCACGTCGTTTTCAGTCGAAGAAGAAGGCGATGCTCACGGTTTCATGGATTACGAGTACAACGGTGTTATGCATCATGAATTCTTGCCACAAGACCAGACAGTCATCAAGGTTTATTATTTGGGCATTATGAGACGTTTGCGTGAAGCAAATTCGCCAAAAAAGACCAGATTTGTGGGCAAACAACTCGTGGGTTTTGTACCACGATAACGCACAATGCCATCCTTATTCGTGAGTTTTCGACCAAGAACAGTACGAATACCATTCAACAGCCACAGAATTCGACTGATTTGGCTCCCTGCGATTTCTTCCTGTTCGATCGACTCAAGAAACCGCTCCGGGGAATGCGTTTTAGCAGCCGAAAGGAGAAAATGGGAAAATCGAAGACGGCTCTAATGGCTATACCAAAATCCGATAATAAAAAAATGTTTCGAGGATTGAACCTAGCGCTGGCATAAGTGCGTTTCTATCACTGGAGAGAATTTTTAAGGGAATAAACTTGTATTTTCAATTTTCTGAATAAAACACTTAAACTTTCTGATCAAGGTAGTATGCCGATACTTTTGAGGGTCGTAATTATTTCTTTATGTTACAAACTATGTATCAAAATTAATATACCCTATGGGAGGGTATAAACAGCAAAACAAAACAAACTCTTACGTTAAAAGACTATAAATATATAACGAATTTTTGGGAACATTGTTGTTGTAGTTAGAGAAAAAGTTCAAATTATCTACGGGACCAGAGACAAGCGTACATCTGTGGGCTTTAACATACTTACATGGATCATAGCTTATTGATGCTGAACATGGCAGATAATGTGGCACATGTGGCTGGGATATTAGTAGTCTCGTTGCTGGTGGCCGTTGTATCTGAAGGAAGTTTCCTGGTATAACGACGTTACCGCGAGCAGCATCAACTGAAATTAACAAAATTGATAATAAAGTGGGTGAGTAACGTTGTATAATTAATTAATGGATTTTGTTTTTCGTTAAGGTAAATGCTAAAAGAAAATTATGAAAAATACCTTTTGTGACGTTTTAAACCATCAGCTGATTGGAAAATCGCGACATAACTATTGCTAGGAGTGTCACATTCGACAACATTCAATAACAAACCCTTAAAAAGTGAAAAGAGAGCACGAATATTTGTGGATTGAAATATTGATAGGGAACATACAAAAAAAAAAAAAAAAAACTGTACATAAAATCCGTCAATAGGTGATTCCAAAAATGTAGCTGTTTATTACTGTAAACAGAAAAATGTAAACAAATTAAATTTGTTCGTAAACTATTGCAGTAAATGATGAAAGCAAAAGTGTTGTCTTGGTTGGTGGTGTCAGAATTTCAAAATACAAAATGACATACAAAAGCCCAAGAATATAAACAAATTCAATTGTTTCGTAAACTAATTAAGTTAATCAGAGAACAATACGTACATGTAAGTAAAAATGTTCTCGTATTATGTACCTATATGTTAGAGAATTCAAAATGACGTTCGGAGAATTTAAGAGAAATACTTCAAAAATTGACATTGAAATTTCGTCTTCGACAAAGGAATTTCAAATTTAAGATAACAAACTGCGACTTTTTGAAAATAATATGGGACTTGTTGGAGATGCTTATGACTAAAGCCTCAAAAAATCTAATCGTTGGTGCTTTTTCCGAAAAAACCTTCTGCCATTTTGGAATATTTTTTATATGTTTATTGTCCTTTAGGGAACACCCTGTAGAGGTCTACATTAGTTTAACGGATTGCTACTATCGAGAAATATTGTTCTTCATTGCACGACTCTCAGGTTATGAGTGCAATTTTATGCGAAAAGTGAAAAACATTGCATTCAATTTTAAACAGCAATTATACTCGTATGTATGTTTTCGTGATTTATTTGGAAACTGTGCTTATGCAGGGTGTTTCAGTTCAAGAAACAGAAACTCCTGGTGGTGATTTCTTGGGGCACAACATGAGCAAATTTATATGACTGGGGATTTCACTCCCTAAGCCATTACCGTTATGAGGTGCGACAGGTTATAGCGCTAAAACTCTTAAACGGTTACGTCTTTAAAGTTCGTTGTAGTACTCTTGAAAAGAGAATTTAATAAGTATTAAAAGACATGAACGTCTTTGCGAAAAAAAAAATTGTTTTGTTGAACACTTTATTTGAAAATAATAAAAATTTCAGTTTTTGACGCAGATTACTGTTTATTATTTTATAATTCAGTAAATTTGTCGGAAATTCTGCTCATATCCAACATGATCTGATAACTTTTGTAAAACCATCTTCTTCTTCTTAACGGGCTCCTAACCCATGAAGGGTCCCTGCCTGAGACATGGCAGCCTTCCAAACTCTTCGATCCTGGGCACGCGCATCCGCAATAGCTTGATTCTTAAAACGGAGGTTCTGTTTTCCTTACCTTCTCGAACCTGGGGGCTGGGATTCGAAGATCCTCTTAGCTGGAGCATTATTGTTCATTCGCTCGTTGTGGCCGAGCCACCGTAGTCGGCGTGTTTTAGCTTTTCGGACTACATCCACATCTTGATACAGCTCATAGAGTTTTCAGTTGTATCTTCTTCTTCATTCGCCCTGTGACTGAACATTCGACGAAGAACTTTTCTCTCGAAAGTATTCAAAATTTGCTCTGTTTCCTGCTTATCGCCCAGCACTCGGCACCATAGAGCAGGACTGGCAGGATCAAAGTTTTGTAGAGCACACATTTCGTCTTCCGAGTTAGGAGTTTTGAACCCAGTTGTTTCGCCAAACCGAAGTAGCAGCGGTTTCCTTGGGTTAGTCTTCGTCGAAATGGTGAATAGGTGAACTCTTTAACCACTTCGAAGCTACTGTTATCAACAGTTACGTTTTGTCCTAGGCGATGGACAGACGATGATTTGTTTGTTGACAACATATACTTGGCTCTATGACGGCACGCTGGGAGCGACCGATTATGTCGATGGCGTCTGCGTACCCCAGCAGTTGGACGGATTTGTTGAAGATAGTGCCTTCCGTATTGACGCCTGCCCTGCGCACTATCTGAAAAAACTCTAGATTGAAAAAATCACTTGATAGCGCATTTCCTTGCCGAAATTCCGTATAGTTCAGATGTTTCCAAACTGCACATCGCATCGCGTGTTTTCAGCGCAAGGCGACACAGTTGGATTAGTTTTCCGAATTCAGCCATCTCCAGCTCATGACGATGGATGCTATCATAGCAGCTTTGAAGTCGATGAAAAGATGGTGAGTCTCGACTTGAAATTCGCTGGTCTTTTCCAGGATTTGTTTTAATGTGAAAATTTGGTCTATCATCGATCAGCCGGACCGGAAGCCACACTAATAAGTGCCTATGAGTGTGTTGAAGAAAGGCTTGAGATGTTCACATATTACGTTGGATAGGATCCTCTAAAGATTTCTCATGGTTTTTCGCCACCTAACTCCGTTATTATCTGCCTTAGATATAATTTCGTTTTTTTTTATCGTTTGCAGCTCAGTTGTAAATTGGTTTAGACAAATACGTACAAATGTACCTTGTTTTCTAAGTGGGTGTACCACGATATCTCGAAAACAAAATCACAAAAAGCAAAACACCGAATGACAATATCTTGAACACAAAAATCTCGAATTAATATTGATTTTAGGGCCTCAAATTTTGAGCTGGAATACTGAAATTTCAAACTTAAGGTTTTTAGAACCCGAATCAGTACAAGTGCCCACAAACAAGCTCACTAAAAATTAGAAAATATTTACTTTATTTTACGTTGATGGTTAAGACTTATTTAGAATATCTCATCATAATCCGTGAACTACGGTTACAAATTTAGCAGCCATGCCCGCTTTCTCCTAACAAAAAGTCAAACAAAACACATTAAGAGTACTTCCGAAAATTTTCTTCCGTATTCTTTGAAAATAGAACAAACTCCAAAAGCAAAAGTTGTTCTTCGCAGCAAAAAAAAAAAAAATCTTCCATAAACCATTGTTATTGCTTCTAAATGCTTCGGCATTCCAATTTAAGCTCATCATATGTCGGGAAATGATGTCATCGAAGTAGTTGGGAATAGGATAGATTTCAATACTCATTATTGGACTGAGATTGAAGCCCTTGGCTTCTAAATTCTGTCTAGTGCCTTACTTTGAGTTTCGCCATAAGTATATCGACAATTCATAGCTAAACTTTACATTTCTTGCCATTTCTTGCCCAGTAGATGCTTTACCTTATTATAGCTGTCTGGAATGCGGGAGCGCAACAACTTCACGAACATATGCGAAATGAAAGGAAACATCGTTCTATGAAGAAACATTATTGACTTTGAAACAGCTTCATAGATGTTAAATTTTACAGACTGGGAAGAATTGAAAAGAAACATGTGGCGTTCATCGAATTTTTAGATGTTTTTGTTTGATGTTGAAGGTTACATCGATGTATTTGCATTGATTGGTTATATTTCGGCGCAGTTGAAATGCATTTTTCCCTAGCAGTCCTTCGCCCTCCATTTCGAAAATTAACAATTTCAGATTTACGAGTATATAGACCAATAATCAGGTTTCATTTGAGACAACAGTTATAGGAATTGTTAATCATTGTTTGGAGTGTAGTGGGTCTATCCGATAGGAGCTCGACATCATTAGTGTAAAGGTAGCTAGTTGATTTTCAGACCTCCTACGAAGATTCCACCGCAAGTTAAGATTGTATAGATCATTTGAAAACAGGACCTACAAGGGGGCTGACATGAACTGTTACTAATTCAAATAGCTGTATTTTTTTTTAATTGTGAATATTTTTTATTGAATCCAAAGAAAACATTTATTGAAATTTAAGAATTTAATTAATATTTTCGATATGGCCACCTTTGGCATGAATAATTTCCTTGAGACGGTCAATAAATTTATCGCAAGTGCGGAACGTTTTTGTTTTTTGGGAAGGTGCAGGGTCCTGTTGAAATGTCCAGGGTCTTTGGGCAAAATGTTTCCGTGTCCAGGGCTTCAACACAGCTTCCAAGACAGTTTCACGATAAACCATCGCGTTTATCTTAACGCCACGGTCCAAAAATACGAACGGAGACCGACCATCGGCAGTCACTGCGGCCCAAACCGGTGGCGCTTGCTTCCTGGTGGCCATTCTTTGCTCGAAATTAAAGTCTGACCTCTTTGGCAGGTAAACTCGATCATTTTGCTTGTTGACAAGTTGCTTAATTGGAAATGGTGCTTCATCAGAGAAGACGATGTTTGGCAATTGGCCCTTGCGTGGATGCGGATCAACTCCTTTGCTCTTTTTTTTTGGTCAGGTGTGAGATCGGGCACTTTTTGGAACTTTAAGGTCTTGAGTCCGAGCTCATTTTTCAAAACGTGTTGCATCCGTTCTATGGATATGTTAGCTCAGCGCAGAAGCCATTTTTCTTCCGCTACGTCGAGAATTTCGTTTGATTTTGGCTTTCACACTCCGAATAACTGTTGATGATGTTGCTGTCTTTTTCGGACCACCTCCATAGCGTTTTGCAATGCTGCCGGTTTCGTTGTAACGCGATATGTTGGGGTACACAAACATTTTGCTCACTTTCATGTGGTAAAGTGTTGCCAACGAAAAAAAAAAAGACAGCTTGACAGCTGACAGTTCAGGGTTATTAAAAATGGAGTGCTACACAGCGAAGGGAGTTCGTTGAATGGATTATGGAACAACAACAAGTGGATGCTGATTTTTAAACAAAATCATCTTCAGCGATGAGGCTCATTTTCATCTTGATGGCTTTGTTAATCGTCAAAATTGTCGAATTTGGAGTTCAGAAAATCCACGAGTGATTGTTGAGAAACAAATGCATACACAACGTGTCACTGTTTGGTGCGGACTTTGGGCTCGAGGCATCATCCGACCATACTTCTTTGAAAATGCGCCTGGTCAAGTAATAACAGTTAATGGTGCTCGCTATCGCGACATGTGGTTTCAACAATACGGTGCCACATGCCATACAGCCTGAGAAACTGCATGAGTCATTTCCTGGTCGTGTAATTTCCCGTTTTGGTGATCAGAATTGGCCGACCAAATCATGCGATTTAACGCCGTTTGACTGGTTTTTTTGAAGTCTAAGGTTCTTACCAACAAGCCCACGACCACCCACGCCTTGAAGGAGCAAATTGAACGCTGTATCAACTAAATTCAGCCACATTTATGCAAAACGGTCATGGAAAATTTCGACAACACAGTGCTACTGTATATTTGATGAACCAACAAAACATTTACAATTTTTATTTTCTACCAAAATTACTTCTTGCGTGAATTTTACAAAGCTCACCAGCTGCCAAAAAACCATCCATAAAGGATACACTGTCTGGGGTTCTGCCAGGTAGGCTGGAGGTAATGTTTTATTTTTTAGGAAAAACATCCTTACAGGTCTCTCATTTATCACCAGGGATGACAATTTTTAGCTTCAAATACGAAATTTATGATCCAGCTTAAGAGACAAGTCTTCCTGTCAATCTGCCACAAAAAAACGTATGTATTATACAATACATTGACGGTATATTCTCCGTTTTCAGAGGCGTTACATACATATGTATATAATTTGTATATAAAACAACAATAAAGTTACCCCACATTCATCTACAACTCGACCTATTAATTGAAATTTATTAACTCTACATCAAGAGAACTTATTACCATGGCATGTAACATGTTTGCTTGTCATTTCGGAATAATAAAAAAAAAAAGTTTTATTTAATTAAAGCAACAAGTTCATGATAAGCCGTCATATGTCTCCATCATTGCCTTTCCTTGCTTTTTTTTTTAACAAAATATTGATTGTTTTGTATAAAATAACAATTTTCTAGAAGAGCAGCTGTCTCTTATCGTTCCTGTTGTGCTACAACTTTTTGACATGTCTCCATCGCATAAAAAATCATTTATCAAGATTCCACTTTGAAGGGCACGGCAAAATGCCTTGTTAAAGTTTTATTATTCATTATGTGGAAGCCCTTTCACACTTAAAAAAAGAAAAAAAAAATCCCTTTATTTTAATTATGTTGATGATGTTAGCTTTAAAAAATACACATATATTTATTACCGGCGAAATGAAAGTTCTCGTTCAATTATACAAGAAACACTTTATGCAGATGATGTATGCATTACATATTTAATTTAATTATATAGATATAATATATGTTACTGACTGCTCTTAGCACTTTAATACAATTCCCCAAAACACATTCCGCATAACTACCATAAATTAGTAAAAAAAAAAAACCGGACTCCGGCACCTGTTGGGCGTGAAATTATATCATCTGAATGGTAAAAAACACCCGTGCCAGCACCATCTCCGTGTACGGATGCAATTTGAATAATTAACCTAAAATAACCGCATATTATATTTAATTAGTGCTCTCTGCTTAAAGCAGAGTGGTTTCATTTGTCTTTATGCAATGTGTCATTCACAGTGTGTGTATAGTGATCCTTTAGCGTGATACTCTGAAGTTGAACCAGGAGTTCATCAGACTGCATGACGACGATGGGGATGAGCATAATTTTGCTCCGGTGACACTGCCTGACGTATAAGCATAGGCTGTGCGTTTAGTGAAAAATTACCATATTGTGTCAGGTAGGTATTAATTTTTATGGCTACTTGTCGGTTTAGTTTTCGATGCCAGGGGAATTGGGCTACCGACAGGTAAGGGACTGTGAATGGGCATTTTCTTAAGGAGCTACATACAATTTTTAACAAATCACCAGCCGATAGTTGGTCTCTTAAATGCTCTCATTCATCGGATACTGAATCCGAAAATTTGTAGTGAATGGACTTGGGCCCTGTCCGCGATTCTTTGTAGTCCTAAGAAATATAAATGGCTAAACCGACTGATTCATTCATTACTGATACCGAAATTCTACATGGAGGTTCCTTTTAGGCCTTAGACGAGTTACAAGGCAGCGGATAAGAAAAGGGTTGGTAGCCTTCAAATTACTTTTCAGTTCACAACAGAATGAATAGTGGATAGATTTGTGCGGTTGTGTGTGCGGAAGGTTTGTTTCGCTTTGGTTAGACTTTGTTTTTCTCTTTTGTTCGTCTCTTTCTATAGGGTTGAAACTTAATGTTATATTTTAAAGATGGAAGGAATGGGAGACGACAATTTTTGGATAAGAAAATATGTATTTTTCTTGCTTGAGTGAGTAGTAACCATTGTGATTGTGAACCGATTTTGATGGACCTTCCTTTGTTGGTTTGAGGATTTTTCGGTGCACTTTGGGAATGGGTCTTTCACTTCTCGCAGGCACTCGTTGTGTACGTGTTTTTTTTCCACACAAATGTAAGGCACGTTCAGTTTATGTCAGTTTCCAAAGTAATTAGGAATTTATAGGTGTAACGTTGTGAAAACTTTACAAATCATCCGACAGGAATAAGAAAATTATGTTCATTTGCACAAGATTATAAATACTATGCCACTAAACACTACCAGTTGAAATTAATTGTGGTAAATGGAAATTAGGCTACTGATTCGTATAGACTTATCAGGTAGGTCGGTCGTTTATCCAGTATTACTACTTGTGATACCTATTTTAGTTCCGCATTTGTTTACTTCTGGTGGCTTCTTGTAAATGTGATGTGAGAGATTCTTGTAAATCTTAGACCTAAATTTTCATCCACTTCGATTACTTACCTTGTCACGGTGGGGATGCTCAGTAGGATCTAGTGATCCTGCTGCAGGGTTACCCAAGCTATAAGGTCTCCAGAGGAAGGTCCGAAGCTAAAGAGTAATCAACCTGATTTCAGTGGCGGTGTGAGCAGATAGTAAACCGTACCCAAGGATGCAAGGCTGAAGATCAAATCAGTCGCTAACGAGCTCCTTCAGGTGCCCTGGCTAGGACCTGTCGTAAGTTGCCTTATCGCAGCAGAACCGGCTATGTTGCGATGGACAGTTTCCATACCGGCTTACTCATGGGAACATGCATAAAAATAAGAATAAACATACAAACAAAACCAATACAAATAGTAAAACAGATGAGACCGGTCCTCCTTTGAAACCGAACTGTAGCATGGCGATCAAGCTGTTTATCGGCAAAACTCCAAAGGCACTGGACAGTAAAAGGATTCACATGGTCCTTCTGCTGTCAAAAGCCGCACGGAGCTCAGCAAAGTTACTTTGCAAACTAATAAAGACTCTTCGGGAGCGGGTTGTAGCCCCGGCTCAGGATAAGTCGCTCCCTCAAAACAGACGTACAAGATCGTCGCTCAGCTGGCCGTATTCTCCAGAAATTCGGCAAAATTCCGGAGAATAAAATGAATGATAGGGTGAAAAACCTAGTCGATTGGGCCAAAAAGATCGTCAGTATTCAACCTGACAAGACCATCAGAGACTTCACGTCTAAAAGACAGAGATGGTTGAAAGAATGCGGGTCGGATTCAAAAAGACCTAAGGTGCACAACACCAACACCTCCTCCAGGCCATCCAAAGTCATATCGAAGTCATATAGTGAAGTCAAGGACAGGTTTGTACTGGCACTCCAGATAAATGAAGGATGATTCCAGCCAAACTTGCGATTTGCTTCCTTGATATTACGAAGTAAAATCCCGGCCCTCCTCCCAACTGACGTGATGGCGGTTGGCATCAAGGTCATGTCAAGCTGATCGCTTGTGCTGACAAGAGATACTGTGATCTCTATAAGCTAGCGATTAGCAAACTAGGAGAGGTTTGGCCTGGTGCTAAGCTTGAGGTCGTAGCTAGGGAGGATATCCCATGCAGACCAAGAACTCGCACCTGGATCCCAGCCGAACCCTCTAACACGAAGGACATTATCCGGATCCTCCAAATCAGCCAAGCTGGAGGAGCAGAGAGGACTTTACAGATGCGCGTTAATTGTGATCATCAAGGAATCTCTTGCTCCTTTGGCGAAGACTGAAGTGTCCTAAATACGCTGCTATAATACTTTGTATCTATATGAACGCCGTGACTCTGCTTATAGATTTCCTTCTTCGTTTCTTCGTAATCGGTCGGGAATAATCAAACTATGTCCTGTCCAAAAGCACTGCTGCATCTCCTTCCAATCGGCAAATAGTCAACAAATTCACTATTCAGCATTAAGGCAGGGAGACTCTCATCAATGAAAAGAACAATGTACTCGACCGAAATTGCCGAAATTCTATCGATGCACCGTTATATTCTTAACGTCACCAATCACCTGCTCACCAAGGAACAAAATGAACACTCCATCTGGGTTACAAACACTCAATACCAGCCAAATTGGATGCACCGCGATGTCGGACGAGAGTTAATGCTGGAGTCTTCTTTAACTTCCCGAACATTGCAATATTTGTCATCAACTCTCACATCGAGCATCATAAGATCTAAGGTAGTGAAAGGCTGCCGCA